>JAACJK010000221.1:0-600000 GCA_013368325.1 Ephemerocybe angulata
ATACCGCCACTACGGATACGGAGACAACATCGTCAAGATCTTCCGCATGTCAATACGACTCGACCGAGAGATTCTATTCATACAATGTCGTGTCCCCCCTATTGCGTTAATCACCGAAGCCCCAACAACCGCCCTCATGAATTTCATCACCTCCAACGACGCGGTTTGCCTTTATCCCGAACTCACCGAGGCTCGCAAGGGCTTTTCACCATCGTCATCCCTGAAGACGGCTCATCAACGTTCGACATCCCCGTGTTTGATAGGCTCGTTGGCCACGGTTTTACCATGTTCGAAAACGCAACGCGCGCGATTGGACGTCACTTTGCCCAATGAACCCTCCTGCCCCGCACTCTCCAGGGCGTATCCCGACCTCCTGATGTACTCCGTCCACTTCACCGACGCTGGAAGCTACGGTTCTCGCATTCCTTCGATAACGTGGAACTTAAACGTCCCTTCGTCATGTGGTTCGTCTGAAAGGATACAAACCGGTGTGTACTTATATTTTACCGTCAAGTGGACACGAAGCTGATATCAAGCAGTGGTTGGGCCCGGCAAGTGGCCGAAGGAACTCAGAGGTTGATAGCATGTACCATACGTCGAATCTACTCTTTTGTATCGCCACGTTTGTCTCAAATCTCAGATCTCTTAGTTTGTCGCGCACAGTGAAAGAAAGGCAGATAAAATTCGAGAGACGCAGAAAGAAAACAAAGATCGGTAGATAAATTACGAGCCCAAGTCCATCTCCTCGTCGCCCATGTCCGTCCTCGGCTTCCGAAAGGGATAGGTCCGCAAAGCTCCTGTGACCCGAAGGTCCCGGGTGGGAAGATCGTCAATCTCGACGTACTGGGGCTTCTGTCGTTGCTTGGGCTGAGGGTGGGAGGAGCGGGGAGGGGAGAGTCAGGCCATGGTAAGAGTACCAGTTGAGAAGCGCTTCGGGGCATTGACGTATCCCTTCGGACGCCGTTCCTGTCAAACAGGTACAAGTCGTCGACCCTAATCCTCAAGGCCCGGAAGATATGTTGAAGTGACCCGGTGCCTAGGGTCTGGAGAAACGCCGAAGTATTCCATTGCGCCGGTCGAGGGGAGACAGCATGGGGCTGCTCTTCCACAGGTAGAAGTCGAGGAGACACGTCTCCAACTCGCACCCACAGTGCAAGTAGTATGCTTACCTATCTTGCGGAGAAGGTGAGCAGTTCGGCTTCGCCCATGCCGCTGACGACTGGCGGGACCTGTGCGGGTTGTCGTTATGCGATGGCAGCCTCTTGATTACAAGACTTTTGGCTGGCCCTGGAACCTTGGCGACCGACGAAGGAAGGGCGGTCGTTGTCTGCGATGGACTGAAGGGAACACCGGTGACCTTCTTGTCGAACTTAGCTTCCTAACCGTCCCTTTCAGCTCCCTGCTGTCCTGGTCGTTGACGAGCACTGGTGATCGAGGACGCTGTGATACGCGCACTTTGTCTGACCGGTGCCGTTGTCCAAGAGAAACATAGACATGGCCAGGATGCGAGATGTCGTGGCAGACTCCGGCAGTACTCCTGGACCTTCCGGGCCTTGCTACGGATCCGACCAGATAGCATGAGATTGTGAGTGATGAAGTTGTGCATAGATTCTCGCCGGCCACTGTGAGGAAGACATTGTCAATAACTCTTTTTTGGACGAGCGTGGACGGACAAACTCACGTGCAAATTTATTGTCCTCCTCCGCGAGCTCCGCCTTCGTAAGGATCTGAGGCACCGACTCAGGTTCTGATCCCTCGCGAAGTAATTGGAAATCGGCGTCATCGATCAACCGCATGCCCTCGTCCTCTGGCTTCATTTTCGATTTTCCCTTGCCTTTTGCACCGGCCTTGGGCCCCGTTCGTTTGGCGCCTAGAGAAGAAGGTTCGTATTAGCCGTCAAGGTACAACTGAGATGCACATAACTTCAGAACACGTACGTTTTACGGTGGGCTTCACAGGCCCTGGGGTATCGGAGTCACTCGAGATCACAATGACCTCCAAGTCAGCATCCGGCTTTCGCTTGTTTGAACCTTTAGGAGGGAGACGATCGGCAGCCTCCACCTTGGGCTTGATATGTACTATGAATTTTGTATGATCGTGAGTTCCAATTGAATGAACAGTGTTTACGGATCCGGAGGCGTACCTTGCTGGGCTGTAGCGATGGGCGGCGCGCCACTCGCGGGAGGAGGAAGAGCGGCCTCCTGTGCCTCGGGTTTGACAGGCTGCATAGGATCTTGGGACAACGTCAGCTCTTACTCAGAGAAATGGTGTGTAGAGAGATGGACACATACCTTGTTGGGCTGGACGTACGGGCACGGGGCGTTCAGGGAGAGGAACGGCAACCTCCTGTGCCTCTGGCTTCACACGAGTCAAAGGAGCTTGAATGTACGTTAGCTCATATTGTAGTCATGAACGGGTATCACACGAACCTTGACCGACTGGGGGAACAAAGGAAGATGCAGGAGGAAGTACAACCTCTGTGCCTCAGGCTTGATGACACCAGTTGTGGTGGGAACGACATTTGGAGTAAGAGGTGCGGAGGTCTCGGTGACAGGGGGAAGCGCCGCATCAACTACTCCAACAGGCGCAGCGGTCGGAGGGTCGGCGGGATGACGGCCTCTACAACGTTAGCGGGCACAGGGACCGGAGAACGACCGCGTTGATGACTGGAGGAGAAGCGGATCGACGACTTCAGAGGGAGCAGTGACTCGTTGACTGGAGGAGAAGCGGGATCGACGACCTCAGAGGGAGCAGTGACCTCGTTGACTGGAGGAGAAGCGGGATCCACCACTCGAGAGGGCGCAGTGACCTCGTTGACCGGAGGGGTGGCGGTGGCCTCTTCGACCGGCGGAACTGCAGTGTTGACGGCTCCAGGAGGTGCAGTGGGCTCGCTGACCGGAGGGAGAGCCGCAGAGGTCTCGTTGACGGGGGGAGGAGTAGAGCCGACGCCTCCGGCTTCAGGGAGCGCAGTGGCTTGGTTGAGCGAGGGGGAGAGGCGGAACTGACGACCTCAGAAGTCGCAGTCGCCTCGTTGTCCGGGTGGCGGTCAGTGTTGACGGGGGAGGAGTGGAGCTGACTCCTCCGGCTTGAGGGGGCGCAGCGGCTGGTTGAGCGAGGAAGGAGCCGCGGACTCGGAGTCCTCTGGCACAGGAGATAGAGATGAACCTCTCTCCTCAGACCTCACTTGCGCCATGGCGCCTTCAATACCAGCCAACCGTTGTTTCATGATGTTGACCTTCCTCGAAATGTGCGAATAGGTCAACTTCTGCGATCGAGCGAAGTCCCTCCTTTTTCCAAGTCTTCAAGTTCTCCCGTGGAGAACTTGAACGCTGCTTCAAGGGACGCTGTCAAGACCATTTAGTTACATGCGCGTCGTCGCGAGTGCCCTACACACCAATTTTTCAGAGTAGGGGAGGAGCCGATTGCTCTCTAGGAAGGCGTCCATGACAGCTGTACGCGCTGTAAGTATCGGACCCTGAATACACCTCGAAAGCACACACCTTGAGCGGACGTTGGTTGAGCGGACATTCTGGGTATTCAATGCTTTCAGAGAGTCGGTTTCACGTCTGAGTGGGAGTGTAGACAAAGGATGGGGGCAGGAACGTCCATTTGGGGTCGTTTACTATCCGTGAAAAGGTCCAAGGGGCACGGCCGGCCGATGAGAGCATATGGAAGGGAGGAGACACGAGTGCGCGCAACACGCGTCCATTCATGAGGCGAACAAGACATCTTGACGATTGGATGCGCGTCCGATGGCGGTCGTTGATACCAGCTGATACCAGGAGCCCGGAGGAGACATGCATGCTCGCGACACGCATGCAATCTTAAGCTAAGTAGACATCTTGACGATTGTATGCGCGTCCGATGGCTGTGGTTGATACGACCCATCTTGCTCATCGACTGTAAAAACGCTGTGGTAGGCCTTTAATGCTCTGTACAACGGAAATAGAAGAGAGATATACTGGCTGTGTACCTTGTGGCATGAGACGAATCCAAGTGGGTTGAACTTGGCCTTTCACTTCGACATAGATGATTCAGATAGGGCAGCCTGATGCCGTCGCGTCGCGGTTCATTTTACCACCACATGACCGTGTAGATTCTCATCAGTGATCTTCGCGAAGTTGATCCCTGTGTATCATTATGGACGGGCGCCAACTGCTCCGCGCTTGGGGTTAAAAAATAAAAAAGATCATATGGTAACAGACTTGAAAAAAATCATATGCCCAACCAGGCCCAACCCTGAGCATTGAGCGATTCTCGGGGTCAAGGCCACCGTTCCAGAACCCAGGTATTTGGGCCCCAAAACCCCCATCGAAACCATGTCCATGAGTGCGCGGTATGTATATGGGAACTCGATGCTATTCTTAATCTACTCCTGAAACTCAGTGGCCTCAGCCTCGTGCTCGTCTTCGCTAATTTTGGCCTCCAGGCCGACACTCTCCTCGTTCGCTTGGCTTGAGATCCGTCCCAGCACGCTAACCCCGTTTCACTACTGCCATCGCTATCATACTCATCCTCTGACGAATCTAATGCCTCTGGGAATGGGTCATTTAAATCAGGATCTATTCCAAAAGCCGCCAGACCAAAAGGACTGTGTGGGGAGTGTGATGAGGTGGTGGTAAATAACGAACAGTAGATACACGTACTCGTCAACAGCAGATGAAGTCCCAGACCTTCCATCTATTCCAAAAGCCGCCACACCAAAAGGACTGTGTGGGGAGTGTGATGAGGTGGTGGTAAATAACGAACAGTAGATACACGTACTCGTCATCAGCAGATAAAGTACTGCGACCCTTCCCAGACCTTCCAGCTGACTGGCTCTAACATGAAACGTATCAGGCAGGCACATATATCGAGAAAGAAAAGGGAATACGCACTTGGCTACTGCAGACGTGTTGCTCTTCCTGGCGAAGATCTATCACCCAACGAGGGATAAGCTGGAACTGTACCGATGGGCACGTAACGACGGCCAAGCGTGTGTCTCCCTGACGGACTCTTGATGATAACGAGGTCTTCCTCTAAGCCTGCATCCCTTAGCTCCTTCCCCCGAGCCACAGATCTACACAGGATGCGGGAAAAATCAGGCTACAGTCCTTCTCGCAGTGCAGTGACTTACTCCTTATACTGCTCCGACATCTTCTTGGGCCTGCGGCCTACGTGTCCCCCTGAGCTTTACGTTTTTGCGCTGACCTACAGCACTATTCGCATTATTAGGAGTAGCTGCTGTGATACTTGGAAGACTTACACAGGGAGGAGAGGAAGCTCTCGAGATGGCAAAACCTGGGATGCATCTGCTGATGTGGGGTTGCTCATGGTATTGTCGATGGTGGTGTCGATGAAAGAGTGTGCAAGGTCACGGGGAGAATGCATGATAGATCAGATTCCGCCGGAGGTTGATGTGATCCGTCATGGCATATGCCGTTACGGAGCTTTGTTGCGCGCCTCTGCGATATTTGTGAGCGCCTCTTGACGTTCCCGCCCTATCACACACAGCCCTTTGTAGGATTTCGAAGATATTATGTATCTCAGTGATTTAGACCAGCAAAAACTATACTCAGATAATTCTCCAGTAAGCCTCGCGCCATCCTCTAGCGATAGCGAGTACATTAGGCAGTGAGTACGTGCGTGAAGCGACGTACAAAGTACTTTCATCTCTTGACACCTTCCACGCCACTATAAATTCAGTGAGACTCGCAGGGTAGTCTAAAGCTAGGCTCACACCTTCCTTTTGTGACAGCAGGACATCAGGCAGCCAGTGCGCGCCCCCTTGTGCGCGAAGTACAATGTGCGTTCATATGCGACGTACGAGCACTCATTTTCCGCCAGTATTCTACAGTTCAGTAAGATTGATCTGCAAGAAGTTTAACGAGCAGTGTCTGACAGTGAAAGGGTGCGTACCTCATTCTACTGTTGCTAAATCCGAGCTGGCAAGGTGCGACTTGACGCCCTTCCTTTGTCACTTGGTTTAGTATGATATATGTTTATATATGTCTAGATTTTTTCATAGCATGTACTGTGTGCTATTCATTTATTATTCTACGTACATACTTTTACTTTAAATGTATTGAGCGAGCCTGGAGAGCATGAACAGTCTTGATGGTGGAGTAAACGTGAGACGAAACGCGCAAGTCAGACGCGGAACTGTGAATCCTTACCGGTTTCGACTTTAGCAACAACCATCAAGCTCACCCCACCCCCACTCGAGTACGGGTCGTCCAGACTGCGCACTCACTACAGCTGGTATAGTAAATTCTAGTATAGCTGAAATGGGGCGCCCTGTTCTCTATAAAACGGAGGAGGAGAAAAAGGCCGCTGCATGCGAACGAAGCAGGAAGTACTATGAACGGTTAGGGCCCGGCATCCTTGTACCACTTACGCCGTCCAACTGACTTTATTGCAGATTCCGGGAGAACATCTCCATTTCCAGGAAGCAGAAATATGCAGCCAAAAGGCGTAACGATCCTTCGAAGCATGAGAAAGTAAAAGTTGTTAAATCTGACGAGGAGCGCAAGTACGACAATCGTCAGAAAAGCAATCGGTCATATCAGCGGTGCGTACTTCATTGATTGTATACATGGATGCGCTCTCAAAAATGGGTGTACATTTCTAGAAGGAAATCTGCCCCAAAGAATGAAGGCAGTAGTAGCAAACAATCGAAACCGGCGAGTGATTTAAGGTGTGTTAAACGAGCGACAAATGCCATTCCATACCTCATAGGAACTGTGTTTCTTAGCACTGCAGTGGTTAGCCGCCGGCCTCCGAGGGACATCTGGGAAGGGCATACCAAATTTCTCCTCACATCCTACAAGGACATGCTGGAAAATAGGTCGCTTCGCGAGTTCCTGGAGGATATTTCAGCTCGGTACATCGAGAGTGGTGTGGTCGAGGACCTTGTATTGGTCTTGCCGCGCCTAATCCGGCTTCGAGAAGGTGTTTACGCCCATGAGCAAGATATCTCATTGGAGGTGGGAGCAGCAGCTCAACTTGGTGAGCTCGAAGCGCTGGGTGCCAAAATAGACCAAGCTGTGGAGATGATTCAGGACTTGGAGGACATGGCCAGGTTCCGTGGGCACGACGAATTTATTGATTTGTATAGCGAGGGTGACCTGTACTATCAGAGATCACATTTGTTAGATTGAATGGCATGCAAGTTGACATCCAAGGGATGTTATACTCCTTCTCTTTCTGTTGAACTCCGTTCTGAGCTACCAGGAAGGTATTAACTGACGTCGAGCGTGACTTTATCAATACGATACTTATGTGATTATAGACAGTAACTCAAATATCGAATGAAGGGCAAAGGATAAAAGATATCATTTCGATGGTGACAGGAAAAAGGTATTGAGGTAATGGAGGGTGGCTACAGGGGTTCTTCAGTTTCAGAGAACTCCTCTTCGTCATCCTCCTCCGGCTCGTCCTCGGGCGGGTACAGTTCGTTCTCCTCCGTGATGACAGTCAACGATTCCAGCCTTCTTTCCAGCTCCTCCAACCTCTCGTTCGCCAGTGCCAGCTTTTGCTCCGTGGCAGCTGTCTTGGCTTCAGCGGCCTCCGCTCGAGCCTTGTTTCTCAACGCCTCAACGATAGATTCAACCTTGGCCTTACGGTCAGCGCGGACTAGACTGGTCATTGTCATGCTAACATCCTTATGAAAGGACGCGAGCGCAGCCGGAGCTTCAGCACGGAGCTTTGGGGACGAATAATGCGTGAAGGGAGTCCGAGCAGATGGATGCTGCACGGCAACATACATCCAGCAACCTGATCGAATGGAGATGCTCTCGCACTAGGTTCCTTATTAGCTCATGAAATTAGGGGTGCAATGATAGGAACGGTACGAACGCGGGACATGAGGTCATGGACCCAACCGGAATAACACTTCGTCGCGCGGGCGTTATCCACAATTTCCGGGAGCAATGGGCGCTTACGGGCCAAACCTAAAGACAGGGATGAAACAGGTCAGCACGATCGACAGAAAAAAAGAAGGGGACGCACGCCAGTTCCGGGCACCGCGACCCACTCCCTCAATCCAGTCGAAGATTGGCTTCGCACCGGATGCATAGGCCCGTTTCTTGGAGGCGGGTGCGGGGGAACTGTTCATCGAATCCTCGCGGGGGCGCTTTTGCCCATGCTGGGACACAGAGTCCACATGGTCGTCAACGAGAGGCGTGGGACTAGTCGTTACAGAGGGTGCGGGCTGTGATGTTACATCAGAGGTTTCAAGTTCGCCATCCGGGAGTGGGACTGCGCCGGCGGGCTCTGGCACAGCACATGCGGAGGGCATGAGCCCAGCCTGTGTCGCAGGGACGGGGGCTGTAATATCCTGTGTCGCAGGGACGGGGGCTGGAATATCGTCGTCCAGAAGGGAGAGATCGACGTTGTAGGCGTTACTCTGGGCCGTCAGAGGCGCACCACCGACGGTTGAAGGAGACTGGTCAGTTCCGGCAGGCGGTGCAGTAGCAGACGGAGGCGCGGGTCCCGCAAGCCCATAGGAGGCGGGGTTGAAGAGCCAGGGGTGCGACATTGGGGTATCTGATTGGGATGTTAGAATGTGCACGCCGTCCGCGATTCGCGAAGGAAGAGCAACTTACACCCGGGAGGGAACTGATACACCGGAGCACTTGGAGTTCCAGGGGGGTAGCTCTGAACTCCAGCAGGAGTTGCTGAGGGTGGGTTGAAGTTGAAGGCGTACGGGTTCACTGAGAGAGGTTTGATGGATCAGCAAAGGACAACGAGAACAACCTAATTCTAACTTACTTTGTCCAAATTGAAATTGAGGGTACATCGGCACTACGAGGGAAGGTATAAATTGATGATGAGATATTTAATGTGCACGGGGCGCACCTTGTTGAGCTGCGAGTGCTGGACCTTGTTGGACAGCGAGTGTTGGATCGATGACTGGGTTCTGACCAGCGGGGGGAGGCTATTGATAGCCTTTAGAGAGATATCCCGTACGCGAATGCAAAACGTACACCTGCTTGAGCCTTGCGGCTGTGAGCACACTCAGTCAGGAGTGGGCTACCATCACATCGACGGCAGTGAAGCTTTTTGGCGGGCTTCGGCTCTTTGGTTGGTTGTCGACGTTTGGAAGGAGCCATGATGATGTTGAGTTGTCGTTGGCTAACGGTGCCAGGCTATATGGAGAGGGATGGGGTTCGAGCGAAAACAGCGGGTGCCCATGAGACGACCCTGGAACGATCCCACATGACTCCTGCCTTCTCCCTTGTATCATCGTTCCCCATGTGAGCCCATGTGAGCCCATGCGCCTTGATAAGATTGGATTGAGGCCCGCGCCGGGTGCTGAATTGGAAATGACGCGCTAAGCACGACCAAAGCACGACGGTGAGCCCATGCGCCTTGATGAGACTGGATTAAGACCCCCACTTGGAGACGATGGGTGCCGAATTGCAAATAACTTGCCTAAGCCAGCCGGTGACCCATGTGCCTCGCATGGGAGCGGATTAAGGCCCCAAATATGTATTTGGATCGATGGGTGCTGAGCGCTGAATCGGAAACAAGGCTCATAAACCACACGACACTTTTACCCCCACCCCAAGGCATTGCTTTCTAGCTCACCAATATGGCCACGAGAAAGAAACGAAGGCGTAAAGATGAAGATGACCTTGA
The DNA here is from genome assembly GCA_013368325.1 of Ephemerocybe angulata. Lineage (NCBI taxonomy): Eukaryota > Fungi > Basidiomycota > Agaricomycetes > Agaricales > Psathyrellaceae > Ephemerocybe > Ephemerocybe angulata. The sequence continues at coordinate 9,622 of JAACJK010000221.1, forward strand.
CGATGAGGCTCAGCATTCGTTCCCTAGTGAGCTCCTGGAGGCCGTGGCGGAAACTTCTTACTGGACATCCCCAACGAAACCTCAGCGAATTTTCGAAGAGGCAAAGAGCCCTAGAAAGCGCGTTGTAAAGAAGGTTCTTGCTCAATCATCGCAGACCGCTGGGGCTTTCAAAGAGGATGATGAGGGTGCTTGGACACAAGAGGTGCCGTCAAGTCAAGCTACGGGCGCCAGTGGCATCGAGGACGGTGGGACAATATCGGACGTTGTGCCCGACCAAGCGCCGGACGACGGTGATTTCGGCTCTTGGGTCGGCTCGGAAGTAATTGATCCAGACCTTGGGTGGATCGGCGAAGACGACGACTTCGAAGACTATGTTGACGCCGTAACCTCACATGTCGCGGGGTATAGCCACCTTCATACCTCTCTATTCGTTGTTCAGGGATGGGATTCTAACAAGAGGCAGACCACGGTAAGTGTCGTATCTGATTTAGTTTGCTTTAATACTTGACATTGACTCCACCTAAGGATGCGTGGTATCATATGCGATTCCAAACCTCCGATGTAGGACAGCTCGACACCGGGTGCACCTGCCCTAAAGCTCTTAACCGCAACCTCTGTGTGCACAGGCGGTACTTTCAGGACTATGAGGTCGAGAGTATCATTCTCGAGAAGAATGCCGAAGGAACCGAGGACAGGGATGTTGCAGGTGATAAGGATAGGACAGGTAAGCTACTTAACTTACCTCTTCAGTAATGAAATAGCATTGTAACGATGGACTCATCACCCCCGGCAGCGACGCTCTTCTCCCGCCGCATCCTAGGACGCCATCGTTTGGAAAGCTTGTACTCCGTTCAGTCGATGTCGTCCTCCGAGCTCAAAGGCCGAGCGATCGTCAGTAATATCCTTTCCCGTTCGGAATCGACCTGGAAATGCTCCAAGGACACGGGACTTCTATCATGCTATCATATAAACAAGGCCAGAGAGCGGTACCCAGACGTCCCAGAAGATGAAATCGAAGATTTGGAGGACTTTGTAGACTCAAGCCTCGACTCACTCTCTATAGGCGAACTTGGTCAGTTCCTGTGATCTGAACTATCTTGTGGGATGACGCTGATCTATCCTCAGCTCGCGGACCCGGTACCACAGTATCCTATCTGCCAATACATCCACCGTTCTGGGCGCGAATCCCGTCCGACCCCAAGCTCTATTCCGATCCCCCTCCTGCCCGGACACCCCCAGATGGCCCATTCCCTCTTCAAGCCGATTCCTCCTGCAACTGTGGAACAACGCGGACCTTCTTCAATAGGGATGGGCTGAAAAAAACGAAGCGTTGCAAGTTGTACACCCTGCTAACGGTTCATGACGTCGAGATTGAGGTTCAAGTCTGCCCCGTTTGTCCTTCCGTCCGGCGAAAGCGAATCGGCCCTGATCTGCGCGCACATGGCATATTCAATTTCAACAATTCTGCCCTTGTCTCCCACGAGCTACTTGACGAATACACCAGCTGCTTTACCTCCTCAGAGACGCCCTTTACCGCCTGGTATACGCAATTGTCAAGACGCTATCTCCTTTCTGGAAAAGAGTTCATGGGCGACGACCTCTTTCGCGCCGTATGGTTCGCATACGTCTCCCTCCAGAAGTTCGACAACGACATGTCCTGTACGGTCTGCGGACCATCACCCGAGACGGTCATCTGGGATGGAATCACCTTAGCCTTTGGCCGGAAGCATCTCAGTGGTTCACTTCGCCCACCAACGTTTACGATGCCAGATTCCGTTCGGCGCCCTAACGTAAAGTACAAACCAAAGCAGCAACTCTTGCCCCTGGCGACATTACGACGGCGTTTCCGAGCCACGATGGAGCGGCCCACGCATCCCGACCGCATCGAGGATGGGGAAGAAGAAGGCGGTGTTGATGGCGCAAAATCTCCTTCGAAGAAATCGCGAGCCAAACCCAAGGCGAAGAAGGGTGGTACTGCGTCAAACCCCGACACTCCGTCGAAGCGGGCACAGGCCATCCCCGAGACATCCACCCCTTCGCTATCTCCCATGAAACCGCAGGCTAACTCCGCGGCGATCTCGCTATCAACTGTGGCGGTCTCTACTGAAGCAACTGGTGCAACAGAAGGCACTCTCGAAGACGCAGGACCGACACCACTTCCCGCCACCAATCCAAATGAGAACCTCCGACGTCGACAGGCTTTGTTAGTGGAAGACTACTTGGAGAAGGTGGACTCGGTGACTGAAGACATGAGAAAGGAATGTCCCGCCTTAGCGCAGCTATATACGATGCATTACGGCCGTGCAGCCTTTTGGTCAGGGCACAAACCTCCTGCCGTCATAAAGAACTTGTTCCGACAGGTACGCCCATTCTCTGGTCATGTGGACCCTGCTTACGACAACATAGATCGCCGCCGAGGAATCTGTGCTACAACTCGTCAACTACACGGCACTGCTCAAGCTTAGGGAGTTTGTGGCGAAGCCAGACGTTAACGTGGCCTATAAGCTGAGGCCCATACCTTCCCTGAACAAGGTTATAAATCACAGCGACGTAGATCTTGCTGATCTCTTGGGAGTGATGACCTGGATTGAAAAGAAGGCGCGTGCTACTCTCAAAGCACTGATCGTTGAACCGCCGCTGCCACCGCCCAACATACATATCCTCCCGAATGATCATCTGGATTGGATAACGGTACATCCTCTTTTGCCCTCGCCCCCATTCACCTCTAACTGACTAAATTTCGACAGACTGGTTGCTTTTATAGCATGCCCATAATACGGCATCGCCCGCTTTATCCGTCACTGAAAGAGAACCAAGAAGAACAGGCATCAGGCCAGCAACGTGGGGATCGATGCGGGAAGTATTACTCTCAATATGGAGAACGACGATTAACTGGGGGTATCATGGTATGCTGGTGTTCGCACAGCATTTGTTACGGGTTCCATTGTATCCCCAAAGCCGAAGGTCGTGACGATGTCTTCTCAGCAATGGTGACTCGATGGCCGACAGCTCCCAAAATCGTCATCTACGACTTTGCATGCGCCTTGGGTCCCTACTGCTTGCTGCGCGAGCCTATGTTTTTTGCAAATACCCTCTTTGCCATTGACATCTTTCATGCCACAGGTCACAGCAAATGTAGCCCTGCAGCATTCCTATCCGAGTATATGAATGTGGACACCAAGCTCGAATACATCAATTCGAGCGCGGCCGAATGCGGCAATGGAGCACTTAGGAGGATTCGAAAATCGGTCAGCTATATGGGACAGAAGAGGGCTATTATATATACAAAGGTCTTCCTTTCTGTATGGAATAGGCTGAAGATCTTGAAAATAGACTAGCATTTATGGTGGCTTAACTGCCCTATCAATTTGTGAGGCCAGTAGTTATGTTTACAGAAGCAGTGATCTGACGATCCACGGAGGTGAACGAACGCAAGCTCAATACTCAGGGACCTATGTCTCCAGAGGCATAGAAGGGCTGATGTTCGATTGGGGAGGAGGTACAAATGAGAAACTGGAGTGTCCAATGTCAGCAGAAGCATTGCTGATGGGAGGATTGAGGACGCACCCTCCGTTGGTTGTAGAGACATCGGCTTCGCGCTGAGAATCGACGGAGCCCGATGGCTACCTACCTAGGTCAGTTGCACACTTTTGGAAGGCCATGCAATGTTGTTGGATTTGCTGTGAGTGTAACTTCGTTGGTGCAAGATTGATCACGCCCCAATGGCATCCTTCGGTCGTCCTGCAGAGCTTCTTCCCAACAACATTCCATTTGCCGTCACGGATGGGCTTGTTAAACTATGAGGGAAACTACCACGGTCTCGCACAGATAAGACACCGTACCATTGGTGGAGAACCGCGAAACTCGATTAGCGGGGGTTGCATCTAAGTGGTGTCAACGTCCATCGGTTGACCTGCATCCCAGCCGATATCAAGGACTCCGACGCTTGATAGGTCTCAGGGTCGAAAACCTAACCATCTCGCGAGCTGCCACCTCCGGCAGCGCTTTCTTAAAAAGTTGGTTGGATTCGATGTTGTGGAGGAGACACAAATGAAAAACTGGAGTGTCCAATGTCAGCAGAAGCATCGGCGATGGGAGGATGGAGAACGCACCCTCCGTTGGTTGTAGAGACATCGCAGGCCCGATAGATGCCGCCCTATGTCTACTGAAGCAGTGTAAGGGCGTCACGCGCTTATGGAGGGAATGCAGCCCGGAAAATGAGCGTCCATTGTCAGGAGAGGCATCGGTGATGGGAGAATCGAGAACGCACCTTCCGTTGGTTGTAGAGACATCGCAGGCCCGATAGACGGCGCCCTATGTCTACTGAAGCGCTGTAAATGCGTCGCGCGCTTATGGAGGGAATGCAGCCCAGAAAATGAGCGTCCATTGTCAGGAGAAGCATCGGTGATAGGAGGATCGAGAACGCACCTTCCGTTGGTTGTAGAGACATCGCAGGACCGATAGACGGCGCCCTATGTCTACTGAAGCGCTGTAAAGGCGTCGCGCGCTTATGGAGGGAATGCAGCCCGGGTAATGCGCGTCCAATGTTGGCAGAAACATTGCTGATAGGAGGATCCAGAACGCACCCTCCGTTGGTTGTGGAAACATCGGGGCTTCGCGTGGTTGTGGAGGAAATGCAGCAGCGAAACCGCCGCCCAATGTCAGCAGATGCATTGCTGAAGCGAGGATGGAGAACGCACCGACCATTGGTTGTAGAGACATCGCAGGCTCGATAGACGGCGCCCTATATCTACTGAAGCAGCGTAAGGGTGTCGCGCGCTTATGGAGGGAATGCAGCCCGGATAATGAGCGTCCAATGTCGGCAGAAACATCGGTGATGGGAGGATCGAGGACGCGCCTTCCGTTGGTTGTAGAGACATCGCAGGCCCGATAGACGGCGCCCTTAGCGCCGTTGCTTGTAGAAACACTGCGGAGGTGGTCCGTATCGTGGACCGTATCACCTGGATAACCGGGAGCTCAATCCAGCATGCCATGTCTACACATGCAGCTATGTCTACAGATGCACCGAACTTTGGATGAGTGTTTAAGGAAGTATTCGAGGTGTCCACGGTCACCGGAAGCTTTGCTGAGGGATGGATGGGAGCGCACTCATCTCATCGTGAAGTACTGCTGGGATGGGATTCTAGACGGAAAGGACCCAGTGGGATACACCTACAGACCATTTGACAGTATGGTACGCGATTGAGCCAAGCATTGGCCCACCTGCGACAGGATATAGCAGAAAGGGCAAAGGCCAAGGTATGGCCTATTGAGCGGGCATAGCCAAAAAGGGTGCAGGCATCACTTTTTACATCTTACATAATCATCCTCGCCGGTGAGGATGACCATCATCCTTCCCGGTTAGGTGCGTGTGGACCATCATCCGGTTTGTCGGTTATCTGCATGTTCGGCAGCCCAGCGGCAACTTGAAAGTCCGATGACCTTAGAATCAAGCAAGAGCAAATTGAGGCCTTCCCTCTCAAAGATAATTTATAAATACTCAAACGTATTTCAGTCAACGCCGTCCAACTAGCCAACTAAGTACTTAGGTTCAACTCTGAACCCACGAAGATCGTTCTCCTAGGCGGGCCTCCCCGGATCCATGGTTTTCATGAAGCCAATCTCCTTGTCATGTGTTGACTCTTGCGGCATCTATCTGGATGATACTCAAAGCCTTGCCTACTAGTCGGTTCTTGTCGCTCAGCATTAGATGCGGCAAGCTAAACAGTGTTCTAGTCGCTGGCATCCGGCCCTCGGGATGCAGCTAGCTCAAGATTAATTCGCTTGTCACTGTCTCGTATTGAAAGTTGGTTCCTCTAGCCTGCCCAGTCGGCGCATTCTACCCCAAAGCTCATTCCAACGCTCATCCACATACACGCCGGGTGTTTCATTCTGAGTATGTAGGACCTTGTCTTGATTTGCGTTCTTCCACAAGTTGCTGGGCGGGAGTGGGCAGGGCAAAGCTGGCGTCTGGAAAATCGCCGCATTTAGTTTGCCGAACCCCAGTATCCAAACACATGTATCCAATTAATGACCCCGTCAGGACGTCTGCGCCGAAAAACGGTACCTTGGCTCATATCTAGGTAGTAGGAACCTCGGGACACCATGAACCTTCATTCTCTACCGCCGTAGTCCCGGGATAACCCTAAGTATGTGAAGTCGAAGACCACCTTCTCTTTGCGTGCCATGTCACACACGGGGACTTCTGAACCTGGCCTGGACTATGCGCGGCCTAGTGCAATTCAATGGGACTCCTTCGTTACATAGCGAGTTACAGGAGAAGTCCTCTCAGTCTATCCTTCGAACCAAGCTGAGGCTTCATGATCAAAAAGGTTCGTTGTTCTAATCGCTTGCTTTTCCGCCGATATCGGTACTAACTGGAGCTTAACCTTTGGATAGAGTGCCCAGACGTCATCTCAGACCTTCGAACTCCAGCTTCAGTCCCGACTCCTACCTACCTCCCCAACAAGCTCACAAATCAATCTCCAAGCCAACCGAGTTCGTGCTGCAAGCCATGCTGAAGCCTCTCGCCCCTCTTGAATTAGCCTCCACAGTCAGCTAGCAGGGTTACCGGCGGTCTGGAGATTAGACTATTTGCCGGCCGGGGAATACTTCCAATTTGTCAATCCCAGTACCAGGCTGGGATCCAGCCCATATTTCATATTATATTCGTCAAGTATGGTGAATTCTCTGCTACAGGGGTGGTTTCGGGGTAAGTATATGTGACCAAGGCCGCCGGCGATCGCTTGCATTTTATTTTATTACCTCAAGCCGGGATTGTCCAAACGGGTGCGTGTGGTGAGTCGAATGTGCACCGCCAGCGTCGGTGTGGCCTCATCCACTGTTGCGCTTATATGTCCAGACCACCACTTTACCCCGAGCCTACTCTCTTGCCAGGTTTCTCTACAGATTCGGGCGGGGGATAGCTGATCCTCGCTCGGGCACATGCTAGCGTGGGACCGGATAGATGCTAATCCAATGGTCCCCAGGCTGAGGGTCTGTGACGGTAGTCTGGAATGATAGTGAAGGCTGGTATTGGGTTGAGATGGTCCTCCGAGGATCAAGTGTATGTATCTTTATAATCAACATTCGAGCTAGTACAGGCTAGTACCTGTTACCCTTTGAGTTTTTAATGTTCGTATCAAACTACTTTATCTATATATCGTGACTTGTCATCAGTGCCGCAGAAACTTGTCGTGCTCAATTACTCTGGTTACTAGGTCACTCATCGAACATACCTGGTTCTCGTCGCTCTCGTCTTGTTCAATTGCACGTGGCATGTAGCCGGATGCAATATGGTGCCAAAGGCAGGCGCATTGAGCCTCCATGATTAGCTCACAATTGAACCGATGTTAAGAAGCGACGAATGCAGTGCACGGGCCTCGTCTTTGCTAACTCTGAAGATGCCATGAGACCCACGCGTCATATGGGCCCGAAGTGGGATGAAATAGCTTAAACAGTGGTTCTTTCATTTCCTATGGTACATCTGTCTGGGAAGTGATTCATAAAGCTTAGTTCACCTACGAGCAAATTTAAGCTTCAAATGTGCACGAAATGGAAATACCGCCGCACCGACAGGGCAGCTCATGTCTCCTTGGTGGAAAACACAATCGTAGATGCACGTGGGACCTCCGATTCTGATGCTTCCCACTCACAGCCGCCTCGACGCCTCAGTATATGCAGAGATACATATATTGACATCAGAAGGCTGCTGTCTACCTGTTATTCAATGCGCGGAGCTCTCCGTCCAGCCAATGTCCGCAAATCTGGGCAGATCCGGCATCAAGCGCCCGACGTGCCGACTCGGGCCGCGGGCGCCTATTTCGGAAAACACGCGTCAAAAGTAATATCCCCAGTATGATCGATGTGTGCTTAAAAGGACTTTACAGTGGGTCTGATGGAATAAATTAGAGCTGTTTTGATTGTCATTCAAAGGTATCTGAGTTGTGATAGAAATATGATGTGGAGTAATAGCCGGTAGGAGCCCCAGTTACCTTGAGCAGATTCCGACGCGTATTATGACCTTTCCTCGGATTTGCGGTCACCACGTCAAACTGTAATGAGGAAAGGGTTGACGCCTTGAAAGTAGAGGCAGCGGCGATGCATGTGGCTCGATTGTAGCGGGAATGAATGTGGGTCAGTAGCGGTGCTAGATTGACATCAGTAACTTGAGCATTCCTTGAAAGCCGCAGGCGCTGGTGGCATGCTGATATCGGTAATCGAGTACTTAGGTATTTACTGGTGTACTGGGTACTGAGGTGGCTGCAGAGAAGCAGGGTGTGCTAAATTCGGTTCTGGCGGGCTCATACAGCAATATCTTACAAGCGGGCAGCCGAGTACTGGAGGCCCACTGAAGTATAATTGACGGCGCTGAAATAGGCTCAAGACTTGTCCTTGATTTTGCGCTTCGCTTCCTTGGCTCGCGGTTTACCGACTTTCCCTTGGCCGATGGACGTAGAACGGCAACAATAGCAGCAGAGCTCTTGTCTCGTACAATATGAGGGCCCAGAGTTTGCAGACTGGCACATTGGCATTTGGGTGCAGAACAGCAGATGCTCTGTGACATGCCCCACGAACCTCGTCTGCTAGCTCCTGTCAAATCCAGTGTCTGCGGCTCGGGCTCGGGACTGGCGGCGGCAAGGTGGAATTGGAGTGGTACAACTGCATCTTGAAGGTTTTAAGGGCCTAGTCAGAAATCCTGAGAGACGTTTATTTACGTTCTAGTTGCCATGCTAGGAGTCACATATACAATAAGGTTACTTCGGTCGGCTCTCCAAGCTCTAAACTTCCTCAAAGGACAAGGTGCACGGAGATATATTACACGTAGGTTTGCGATTGCGGCGGGAGATCGCGCGCTCGGTGTCGGTGAGGGCAGGATTCGGAGAGAAGGTACGGCATTTTCCTCCAAAACAGCGTTTTGGCTTCAGATAGAAGGACCCCCAGGATCCTAAGGGTGCTGCCGTGTGACGCGTCCAGGCGCTGCACGGCCTGCCTGGCTGTCTGCGAGGCTTTGTTATATTGCGCTGTATTTAATGTATTGTATCGGTGTCAGTGCGATGTGAATGCTTGACTCTCCGGCGGCGGGTTGCATTGAGCAGTCGGAGGTGTGAGACGGCATCAGATCGAGAGCGCCCGGGCGCTCATCATAGAAATTTGAACTGGTCAGGCGAGGCATAGAATGTGCTCCAAGAAGTGGGATTTCGTCCACGCAGTGGCGCACTAGCAGGCACAATTGTGATAGATGTATATGTGCTGTCTCCTCGTTAATCACATAGTTGAACGGCACTGTATCATATCTATCTAGCGTCAGAATCGGATAAGTGGTGAGAGGGTGACCAGGGAAAACGGGGACGAGATCTCAAAATTTCTGGAGGACCAAGGTATATCTAACTCACATTCAACATTTGGATCCAAGGAGGTGTTTCCAAATGTGGACCAGAGATAGTTAAGAGTACGGAAGCTCTTGTGTCCCCAGGTCATTTCCAGGAAGATGTGCGTAGAGCTAGGCCCTTGCCTTCCTTCCACCGTCGGGACAGCCTGGCACCGCCATGCGGTCTCTCGAGGATTATAAAGGGCCCTCTGTAGACCTTGTGACTTCTAGGGTCCGTCGAGCGGGAGAATGACAACGCCTTCATGGCGATTGCCTTGATAACATCGAAACTCGTTCCAGCGTATCCCAGCACGCAATGGATGACGACTAACTTCGCAGGCCATCTTGAAATCCGCGCCTTTTATCCTCTCGCGGGCCCGAGCACCCTCTGCAACAGAGAGCATTTCGCTTGGGGATATACGGCTCCAGACTGCCTGAACGCGTAGATCTACCTATGAAAACCATGAGGGTCAAGGGTACTGCCCATAGGACAGAAAAAAGGCAAACGGAACTCCAGACAACGTGTTGAGCGAAACCACGGAGCTCAAACGAAGTTGTGTTCTTTAAGGGTGTAAATCGTGATAACATTGGCTCGTTATCGCTCGCTGGGTAGCATATCAGGCGAGCAGGTCAGATCCACCGACCTCTGAATGAATTCAAACTTGGACGAACCTGACCTTCGGGCTCAAATGGAAGGCGACGCGTGCAAGAACAACGGGGAAATGCGACAGAGACTCACTTATCATGGTCCATCATGTATACACAGAGTATAAGAATGCGATAACGATCGCAGCTGATAGCCCTCCAACGGGATTGGTCTCGCCAACATGAAGACGGAGAATAAACATAGCGCGGAAGCGAGGCGCGTTGGCTTGCAGCTCCGTTTGAGAAGACGGGCCAAACGGGGATTGAGTGCCGCACCCCAGGCCCAGTGGCGAAGACACTTTGGCGTCTTCGTGCCATCGTGATATACCTTCTTATCCTCCACGTTCGTATACAAATGTATAGACAGAGCGCTGGGGACATCACCACATACGTGGACTCCATTGAGTTGCCAAGTTCTCAGGAGAAGATTCCTCCACTCCAAGGCGGGTTTGGGGTCCATTTATATTCTATGTTGAGTCAGGCGACATATCGGCGAATGAGATAACAGAATAGACGTACCCCATCTTCGAGCAGCCCCCCCTTCGCGACGAGCAAGGAAGTAAGAACCACAGCCGATCCAAACAGGAGAAAATACGAGCCCCGAGAAGTCGGACAGCGCAAGCCCAACGAGTGATCAGCCATTTTGGCCGGAAATTGGTTCGCAGGAAGAGGCATGCATGCAGACTTCGCCGTTGAATATAGTTTTGGACGGCAAGGGGGCAGAAGAAGAAAGTGGGGAATAGGGAGAGCTCTAGCCGTGGGTGTTCGCGGAGTGTGAAAAGGGCGACATGTGGACATCACGCTGCGGCGGGCATGCGGATCCCTCCCAGAATCGCTCCTTTTCCAGCGAACCCATCCCACTGGACCCCTTTCACGGCGCACTTGCTGCTGAATCAGATGAGCCTATCCCCTGGGGCTACACACGAGCAGAGACCCCGTTTACGCGATCTCGATGGATAGTTTATCGTGATTTGACCGGTAGGGGGATGCAAGGTGGTATGTTATTGGCCGAAGACAGAAGGGTCGCCGGACAGGCCCTTCTCAATGGGTGCAGTCTCATCGCAAGGTACGGCGAAAACGACGGGGGATCTGGGATCTGTGATCCTCGGTGGACATCGATTATTATTTCGTGTCTGCTTCCTTGATGCCTGCTGTTTTCAAGTAAGACGCAGGCCTGGTGCCGGGTCTCGCAACAGCGTCTTTCTTTCATTTAGAACCGCTCAGGTCCATGCTTGACGTGAGTCTGTCCACTTCCTACGCCGCTATTTAACTCTGACCGTTTTCTGTTTCCGTCTCTGTATATATCTCCTTCAACGACAATCTCTGCCCGGCAACTAGGCTCGCTCCCATGGCCCAGGACTTCCAAACTCAATTCTTCTCAATGTCCAGATCTAACCAGCGCCAGTCTCTGCAATCCCAATGGCAGTCAGACGCCGGTGTCGGGGCTTATCACCACTCGCTCTGGCAGCAGAACGCGTACGCGCCGCCGCCCAATTCGTTGCCAGAGTTCTCGAACCAGACATTCGAGAACACCCATGTTCGATCCCTGTCGCGGTCGCCAGAATATCAGGGCGCAGAGTGGCCGAACGACGTCACTTACGCGAATGTCGTTCCCTCTTCGATGTCCGTGTCGCCCTCTTCCCGACATTCCCAGTGCTCGCCTTCCCGGCCCGCCTCTGCCGCCACCAGTTCTGCACCCAGAGCAACGCCCCCTGCACCATCTCGCTCCCCATCGGTTCGCCCTTCGCCTGAACGTCAACGACAAAGTGCCGGGGTCGTTGAGCATGGACAGATTGGCTTTGTTATGGAGTCGATGGCCCCGGCGATGGGAGATTCGTCGGTGGGTTCCCACCCACTGCCGATGGAGGTGCCGTTGCGGGCGACGCAGGCGACTGGAGACATGCGCAAGATGATGACTGTCTTTCGCCTGAACCCATTTGCGGTCCAGAGTGGCGACGCGAAGCGCAGTGGATCCGTCTGCTCCTCAGAGTCTTCATCCTCAGCCGATTCACCCGAGTCTTCGCCCAACCAGTTCGAGGCCAAGCCATTGGAGGAGGAGCCGAAGATATTCGAATTTCAGGTTGACCTTGACGACCCAGAACTACTCGTTCCGGAACATGACAAGACGCGGGACGTCGTTCTGGAGGATGTACATGCAGGTGCTATGGTTGCATCTCCACTGTCCTCGCCGCTGCCTTTACTTGATGTCCATCATGAAGACCCCCTTCACTCCTTCCCAGCCGACTTCGAGCTTCATCAGGCATACGACGTTCAGAGTAGTCGTGCTCGGAGCAACTGGGGGCCGTCCGACTACGTTGCCCCCGGATCGTACTCAAACTGGGACACTCGGGATGCACAAACGTCGTCCTTCCATCTTAGGACAGGGGAGTCTCTCACCACCACAGGCTCTCTCCCTTGGCCTGATTACTAATTGCATTCCTCTAGTCTCATCCCAGGTGTATCTCCGGCAAACTGAAAAGCATGGTTATCAGTATTCCCATCCAGGATCAGGACATTCCTCATCCTATTCGACGGCGCATCGAGATGGCTACCCGGATGTCCAGCAATCGCGAGGGTATTCTCCAGATCGCCAGTCCAACCCTCCGCGCCCTCGAACAGAGTCCCCATCCGCCGAAGAACTGGCTTCCCATCAGATGTCTCGCAATCTGACCATCGACAATTCTGAACTGTACGCTTCTCAAGGCCAATCTGTACGTTTTCTTCAACCCTATAACATCCTATGGGAACTAGTATAAACTGATGTCGTCTTTCTAGAACTCGGGATTCTACACTGGTGTCGCGCACGGCGTCGAAGACGCCTCCGCGAACCTGGCTCAACATCGCAGGTGGTCGTTCCCAGCCGCGGAGGCGTCTGCACCGGGCCATCTCATGATGTCAGGCCCGCACATCGTGCTGACGGGCAACGGTACTAGCTTGAGCCACATGCACGGGGCTCGCATGGTTGTGCCTTCTCAGTCCAACGAGCCTTACCTGGTGCACCAGATGCGATGATCGAGACGGATAGCTTTCAACCGGTCCGATCCCGAAGTCCACGGCCGCTTGCCTTTCGATTCGATCCCTGGTTTTGAGCCTACTCTATATCCCGCGCTCTTGATGAGCTGGAGGGCCACTTCCGTCCCTCTGTTCAGTTTTCGTGTGCTTTTTTGCTTTGTCTCTTGGGTTTAAGCCATATTTTGCCCCCTTTTTTCACTCACATGTTTCTTTGGGTGTTCGATATCCTTGTTTATTCCCATTCCTGCTTCCCCTTCGATCGCTTCCTGTAACATCATCGTATACCATTGCCCTTTTCAAGTTTGCTACACTATCAATTCCGGTCGTCGAGGGACGACCGTGTTATTTTCCTACCTTACCTTCAATCCTACGTGGGGTCGTCTTCGCGATTCTAATCATCTTAATTATAACCTCCTTGCTGCCCTCGCCCACGCTTTACCTTCAGCTCTTACACGTCGACAACCTTTCGCTGGACGATTCCTACCTTGTATTTTTAGTTGTACATTCCGCTTTCTTTGAGTTTTCATTGGGTAAACTTTACTTGTGCAGCATGCTTTTCTGCACGTCTCTTTGGCTTTTTACTTGCTTACATGTTCTCAGCCCTTCCTCTACCTATCGTGCTACTTTCATGACCCCCGCTGCAACCCGCTACTGTTACGCATACACGCAAAGCTCTCATCCTCTGTCACATCCGCGATACCTTCCCTTTAGACGCCATAGAACAATCACCCGTTGCTTAATATCTCCTTAGCTAACCAGTAGATCCAATAATCCGCTCGCTGTACTTTGCTTCATTGTTCATATCTGATTGTAATAAACCGTACGAGATCGCCATATCAATATATCATCCTTAGTCGACTTCGACACGCCCGACGGGCTCCTGAAATTGGCCTCATACTTTGCTTTCAATCTGGAGTTGTCGTCATGAGTTGCACCTTTTATAACTCATCGTCAAATATTCGATGTTTGGGCTCCTTGCTGGCCAAGGATCCTAGCCTCGTGCTGATGTGAGCGCGCCGGTCAGCACAAGCGCATCCGATATCTTCGGTCGCGTCATGTAGCCGCCACTGGAGCCTTGAAGCTTGAAAGCCACATCCATCGTGCGGATCCTGCTGGAGAAAGGATCATTCCGGGATTTCATAGATCTTGAGCTTTCGACCGCAAGGCGAAGTTAACTCCAAGTTAACTCGTCGGAACAGGTGCCCATTGCAGCTCGATTTCATTTCGAGAGTAAATGCTCCCTGGAGGTACACACAGCAAGCCTAAATTGGCACGAGATATATGTGTCATGGGCTCATGTTATCGCGTACCGCGCAGATATTAAATGGCGTAGATTCACGGCAATAGCCCCTGGGGATCCCATTAGTCGACGCGTGTTGGGGACGTGTTTTAATTGGCACGGCGCGTCGGATGCATTAGCCGGATTCGCTTCAGCGTCTGTGGGTCGGGTATACCTCGGTCTACATCCTGAGGTCCCAGTTGGGTCTCAGCCTGCTCCAGCTTTTGCGAATCGTGGCTCTCATTACTCGGAGGTTTTTGTATCGAAGATTATCGGTTCTTTTGCACCGTACTCGAGAACGGACAAAAGGGGCCGCGGTGTCGATGTGGGGATAGCTGACGAAGAGGCCGTCGATATTCTTCGGCTGGTTTCTGCGACATTAACCCCGAAGCATTGTGGCCTGGTGCCCATGGCCAGTATGATGTATACCTTGCAAGCGATGGTGTCGTAATCTGGGGTGGCACGAAGATTCGGATTCTGTGGGGTTAGCATCTCGGTTATCTTATCTCGCACCCTCTTGAGCAACTCCTCCCTCGCACCTGGCCACTTACCTGCTCACGGGACGTCATATGGGGGGAGAGTGTCAGTTGGCATGTTCTTCGTACCATGATGTGATACGCCGTGTTTGCCAGAGATCACACATCTCACAGACTTGTCTGGCCATGGGTGAAGAACCAGGGACCACCCGGAGCAGGGAATCCGGATTCGCATCAAACTGGAGTTGGCCAGGGGCGAGCTCCAGCATCCACCTCGAGGAAAGTCTGAAACTCTGAAAGCTTAAGTGACACAGAACATGTTTAAGTTGCGGCTGGGAACCGCTCGATTTGAATGGGTGGCACCGTCGGGACGCCTGCGCGCAGAGACTAACTGACAGGATGAGCCGCTTTCTGATAAGTTCATTAATTGTGCATGAGCTCCGTCCACTTCACGTTATCTAAGGCTCAGGTAGGTGATAGCAGCATCAGCCACCTGAGCCTTAGCTAACGATGTCCAAGTTTCACTACCCCAGCATTGGAGGTGATATGACTGTGATACGAAGGGCCGTCTGACCGGCCTCATGTCAATGTTGCGGGGTTGCTTCTGGGTCTATCCCTGGACTCTTTGAATGCATACGAGAAGCTTAGCCTTTGGGATTCTCCACTTCTAGACACAATTCGTATGTTACTGACTGTGGTAGATGTAATGAAATTAGGGATCCGCATGGGATCAATCCGCTGCGAGGAGAGGGCAGAGGCATGATGCATCGTCGTGAAAAGGCATCATATCGTGCACCAGGCGCACGGTGCGTTATAAGCCCCAGAGTGTCCGTGGGGGACGATATAGGCGCCTGGGCCGTGGTAAACATAGAGGGGTTTCCGGGAGGTTTCACTAGGCGGCGAGGCCAGTTCCGTTCGTATTAATGGACACGGAGCAAGCACCTGTGTCACGGTTGGTGATGAAGGTCGCACGAGGGGGTGCCAGAACTGCCATACTTCGCCCCGCTTCCCCAGCTCCCCCGTGATTTGGAGCAGCTAGTCGTAGCTAGCAAAGGCGGCGTTGGAATTATAATTAGGTGGATAGACGAGCTAGCTCCGCCTCTTGAGAGCGATCTGCGAGATCACCGTCACGGAACAGCAGCTAGAGGAAGCAGTTGGTTGGTGATAAGTATGCACATTGGCCTCGGGTGCAACAGGCGCTGACGACACAGCCGTTCAGCTCATTGGCCACCAGATAAGAAGTCGCCAGCTGCTACCAGTTATCCGATCGAAACGATTCTTTAACCCTGGTGCCCGATAGCAGCCCAGGTGACTGGCTCGCTAGGCAGAAGCGATTCGGCAGAAAGAACGGAACGAGGGAGTTTCATGCTGAACAATGCATGTTGGCACAACGCATCATGCAGCAGAACGCTCGAGGTATGCCGCTACTATGGCCGCGATGTATGGGCTCTGGCTGGTATGACGCACTGGGTGAACAATAGAGATGGATGGATGGATAGATGGATGGATATGATAGATTGGACGGGCTTTTACGAGTCGACCCCATGTTGCCCTTTGTCACTCACACTTCACACCCTGGTCTATTCACCGGAGATGCCATTGAGTGAGTCGACAGTGGAGTTGTCGAGATGCGTTGGGAGAGTAGTCAATGACAGTATCAGCGAAACTTTGCGGACTGGTTCCTAGGCCCCGATCGTGCGTCAGCTGTAAGGCCTGATAAGGTCGACTGTTACTGGATGAGTACTAGTGCCGCCTCCCGCCTGGGAGTAGAGCTTTGAAGCATTACTCGGTGAGGAATCTATTTCTGAAGGGAGGTTGCGTTCTATTCAAAACATGGGGTGGACACCCCGTTCAGATACTCTGGAGTGTGTTTGATAGTGTCTGTTGGACGTGCATGCCCACGGATCTTCAGTGTGGTCACCAAAGTACACATTGAATAGAAAACGCACTTCGAATTGAATCGCGATACCCATAGGACACGCGCCCACAGTCTATTGAGCACATGGCCTCGCAATGACTTTGAGCGCAAATGAAGTTTGAATAGAGGAAGCAGCAGTAGGATCTTATCGAGGGGTTCTCGGATAGATTCGCATTGTAGTGTGTTAGCGTCGATCGGTATACATAGTCGGGCCGATCCTAGATTGCGCCGAAGAATGGGCACTATGTCAAGCATAGGTAGAGATTGAGCCGCCTTAGAGACCCGACTCGACACAAGGAGATTCGAAGAGAGAGAGAGAGAGAGATCCTCCGCATTGCCGTATCGGCGTATGCCAGGCGCCTAGCGGACCTAGACCATTGACATGCCACAACAATTCCGATTGCAAAGGGGGGCGACCCATCCTGAGCCTGTAGGCTTGATCAGCACATTGATTAGGAACGATAGGAAAAAGTTGGGTGATGAGATATGTATCGGGGATTTGCTGAGCGGCGGAGCCCAGTGCAGGCGATATGATCGTTTAGATGCAAATTGAAGAAGGTACCATACTTCGCGGATCGGATCGGCGACTCAGAGAGACAGTCTCTGAGGTCCCTGCCTGAGGAGACATGAAAGTCAGATGTGAGCACAGGCTAAAAGGAAGCCTAGGCACCAAGGAGGTACCTCGAGGATTCCTACAACCCCAGAGGTTAGAAAGCGATGACGTTGGCCAGCCACAGGTTACGAGATGGCGGGGTCACCGACCACGCGGATAAAGAGAGCCACATGCTGTACTATGCTATGAGCTTCCCAGTAGATAGACTTGAATACCCACTGACCAGTGCTAGAGATACTGTCAGTGCTGGATATGATGTAGGACGGTTTGTAAGGGCTGGGGTCGCAATTCATTCAATTGAATGACGAGTTGTCATGGTGCGAGTGGCTTGATCTAGTTGACCGAGGCTTGTAAGACGCACTTTTGCTACAAGTTTGTCAAGCACAAACGTTAATATTCCAGCTTGGTGACTTGAAATTCTGGACAGTGGGAGGCACCAGTGCCAGTCGGTAATGTTGCAGATGTTGAACTAGCAGGAACAGTCAAGGCAGAGTGCCGTTGTGCCCAATTCTTCTTTCTCCTTCTCTTCTCGAGGTCGATGATTAATGGATAGTAGGACCTCTGATATCCACGAACGTTACAACAAGGAGAAGACACTCATTGTAGTGGCCGCGTAACGATTGACTGTAGTAGATGGGAGACGAAGAGTCAAGCTTGGGTGCATGCAATGCCGGGATTGCTGGGATTCAATATTCAGAACCAATTTAGAACAATAAACAGGCTAGGGCGGTCGATTTGCACTGGTCATGGTTATATAACAGTCACTTTGCCGGAGTGGTTAACGGGATCGCCTGCTATCAACAAGTAGCGCAGCGGTTGGGCTTTGCCCGCGAGTGTTCGAATCGCTCAGGTGACGTTCTTTTTGCTCTTCTACTCTAGATTGTACAATAGGGGAATTCAATTTCAACCCAGTAAGCGCCCGATAGGTACGAAACAAAATTTACGGTATGGCCGGCGAACGCCGAAGAATCAAGATTGTCAGCAACTCCGCAATCCTGGCCGCTTCGTTGCCGATGATCAATGTCCGACCTTCCGTCCCAGGTATAAGCACATTTAAACAACACGACGCATTTATACCGTGTTTAAGTCGCCCTATATACCCTCTCTGACCTCTCTGGTTCAACGGAAGCTCACATCTGTGAATCTAATCTTATCTCGGATCGGCTGAGTTAGAAATCGGCTGAATTGGCACAGCCCCCTTGTCCTTTACTGCCAGTGTAAGTACCGTATTTTTTGTTTCGTCTCGGCCGGTACACTTAGGTTGAATTCCCCTAATGTTAGAGCATTTGGGACGGTTTTGTGACTTTTTTAAACTTTTCTCTTCAATCGCGAATCGCCTCTCTTCAACGACTCCGATCATCCTCCGGGGCTCAGCGCTCAGTGGCAGGACTCACAGCAATGCCCAGCCATTCTGAATCACCCACCCTGGGTTATGGAAGCAGTCCTCTTACTCTTTTTTTCTTTCTTTATGTGGTATTCGTTCGAAACATATGGGTGCAGAACTGGCCTGCTTTCTTCCCCCGAGAATCTCACCATTCTCCATGTGTTCGTGTAAGTATTGGAGGCTTGTTGCTTTCTCCTGCTTTCTTCCTCGGACACCCAATTGAGAGACGGAGGCATTATCCGGCTGATTGCGGGGACCTTGTTGAAGTATGGGGAAAATCGACGATCACCCACGAGGGAGCCACGAGAGCAACCCTTGACATCGACCACGAGACCGAACCCCATCTTTCCACGGCTACACTGACAACCGACCGTCCTCCTCCCCCTCCTCCATATCTCGACAATTTCAGGAATATTAGCCATATCTCGACCTCAGTGGCACCTGTAAAGGCTATCTATATCCTATCATGATATGCGGTGTCGCTGCCCTGAACCAGTCCTATATCTCGAGCCAGAACCATAAGCAGTGGAAACGGAGAAGCGCCGACGTTGGGGGACTATTCTTGGCCACGAATAACAGTGGTCAGGGCAAGGGATGGGTTGGATCTGAAGTCCAGTATGTCTCCGCTTTCAGGTGCATCGATCGCGCCAGTTTCTGACCGGCTGAACATCTAGGACCCAATATGCCGAACTCTTAAGCGACATGTACAACCAGACGCTCAATGCTGTCAACGAACATAACTCAGAATAGTACGTCTCATTCTCTCTTATAGCTGCTGTGTGGACTCTGATTAATCGATCGAATAGCGTCCCCACATCCCTCCGCACCCCAACACGATCGAGGCTTATCCGGTCACTCGACTGTTGGCATTTCGAGCCCCACAAAATGCCTGAAGAGGAGATCCTTGCGTGTACCATGATACTCTTTGAAGCTCTGTATCGAATAGAAGGAATGGAGGCTGCGATGGGTGTCCCGTTGAGTGAGTTGCAATGCCACTGTGCCCCCCACACGAACCTCACACCCCAGAATCTTGCCAGAACAAGTCTGCGCTTTCGTCCACCATTTGAGGCAGATATACCGCTACGAAAACACCTATCACAATTTTGAACATGCTCTCGATGTTCTGCAGGCTACTCAGTGTTATCTGAGCGCTTCCAACATGGTCCCTCCTGTTACCATCCTTCTCGAACCCGGCAAAACCTGGAAGTCGACAAGGAGGCCGGATGATAACTCCCTTATCCAAACCCTTGGCCTACGAGACATATTCGCCCTCTACATAGCTGCTATTGGACACGATGTTGGACACCCAGGGGTGACCAATGTCTTCATGGTAAGAACTATAGTTCGGTACTTCGTGGATACCTATTCTCACCGGGTTTCCGGTCCCAGAAAAACGCACAAACACCGTTATCGCTGGTCTTCGACGGAAGGTCGGCCTTGGAGAATCTCCATTGTCAGCTTCTTCTTCGTGTAATGCGCCACCACGGACTCGGCGTCCTACTCGATGATCCTGTGGAAGGCACTCGATTCAGGAAGCTATTGATTCAGACGGTTTTGGCGACCGACATGAGCGTGCACGGCGACTTCATGCAACGATTCCAACAGGAACTGAATGGGCAGCACGACACTCTTTTCCAGAGGCAGATTCTAGCCTGTCAAGCACTGTTGAAGAATGCCGACATCAGCAATCCAGTACGTTGTGTTGTTGCGTAATTATTAAACATATCTCATTCACACATATAGAGCCGACCTTTCCCTGTAGCTCAGCACTGGGCGTCAGCCTTGATGGAAGAGTGGACAGCTCAAGCTGATCTTGAGGAACATTTCTGCTTGCAGCAGAGTGTACAACCGTCGGCCGATCCTCTCACAGGAGCCAAGTCCCAGATATTCTTTATTTCCACTTTCGCGAAACCGTTGCTAGATGTGTCAGTGAAAGCCATTCCAGGTATGTAATGCTCTGTCGACGCGTTCCTGGACCAGCTCTCACGATGTCTTGCTTCGTAGAAATGGCACGCTACGCCCAACACTGTGATATGAACTTGGAACGGTGGAAAATACGCAAAACCGACCTTGAGTCACGTAATGCCCGCTATCCAAGTACCACCAAGAGATCACCCCCTCCGAGATCACCCCGACAACCCAGCGATTTCCAGTCTGCCTTTCCCTTAACTCTCCCCGTATCGACGTCTAGCCTTTACCCAACACCCTCAACCACAGTCGCTGGTTCCTCAGCGTCGTCAGAATACGACCCCACATCACCAAGCGAGAGCATATCTTCCTCAACTCTCTTCTCCCCTCCATCGGAGATTGCGCCAAATCAAAGCCCTAGTAATCTCAGCCAAGACGGCAACCAACTTCGTCACACACCCTCAAGCTCCTGCAGCAGCAATGCCAGCAGTCGAAACACTCAGGTTACCAGCCCAGTCTCGGTCGCCTCCTCCACCTCTCAGGACAACGAGGCCATACGGGCGGCGGGGCGCCTCAGCATGCGCCATATCAAGAAATCGACACACCGAAATTCGTGGTGTGTCCCGTCGCTTGCAAATGGCCGTGGTGGGGATGGCAACCCTGCCCAAGGATTGGGTCTGGGACTGGGGTTGGGATTGGGGCTCGGGTTGGGCAAGGAGACTAAACTGGAATCGGGTGCCACCGCCTTCACGGGACCATCACCGTTGTCGGCGCTATTCTCAACATCTTCTCCCCCACATCTGAGTAATCCATTCAGCACGATTTCTTCGCCAGCAGCGCCTTCGGCCTTTCCTGGGACCGCCCACCTGTATCCAACAAACGCCCCAGCGCCCATCGATATACCCAACCTCAATGGTATCAATCACTCTCCAGCCCCAAATGGTCCTGTTGCCGTGGCTGAGACGGCTTAGAAGCAAGTTAGATCAGGAGCACGTCAGTCCATTGCCGTGTTTCGTTAATCTCCCCTGCCTGCTTGTGCAGGTGGAAGTCTCGTTTGACTCTGGTCTGTGGGCGTTCCTGGACCAGGATATCGCAGATATTGTCACTAAAAATAGGGGTCTGGGTGTCGAAGACTTCGGGCTATGTTCGTGATCCCGTTCCCTGTAACCCGTCCGAAGATTAGACGGCCCTTGAATACCCTTCGAGTTGCGCAGATGTCGAGTGGGTATACACTACATCAACATTTGTTGCAGAAACAGCTTTGGTATCCGCCCATGCCTAGATATAACATTTGGCCCATCGGTCGGAATCACGAAGGATCTGCCCTAGCCTCGTCGACAGGGGGTGCGAGTTGGATTGGACAGATGCCTTAGATTGTGTTTGTGGTCGGACTACTCTTTTCGTCCTTTTGTGTTTACGTTCGTATTCTGCTATCCATCTGCACCCTTGTAGATGGTTTCCTTCTCGCTTCGTGTATGGGCCTCACTTGGCTGCCCTCCGTCGGACTGTTCGCCTTTGCTTTGTATTTCTTGGTCATTTTTATTCACTTTGTTTTCTGGCTCCCATACCCATCCGTATATTCTTGACCATAGGGTCCCATTTATATCGAATAGTGCTTATCCATATACAGCAAACTGCAAACATGTATCCATAGGAATCCTGTAAACACCAGATGTCCGCCCTCTAGTAGAGCAATCTGACAGACGCTCGCGCACGGGCCACATGGGCAAGCGCCCAGCCCGAAGCGGACTTCGAAATTATGACGGCAATCCCGGTTTTTTCGTCGCCCACTCCTTCTCCTCAACCTCTGACTCGTAATCCATCTCCTCTGCCTCACAACCATCTACATCCTTTTAATCACAAGAGTGCCGGATCTTTAAGCTCTGAAGAACTGGCAGACACGAACAGGCCGATATCAGCGACCTATTGCAACACCTTCCCTTGTGGCAGCGCTCGAGACACCCGTGCTTTCTTGCCATTCGTAATCTGTCACAGCTTCTCCTGTTGACAATTGGAATTGGGACCTTCTGATATCTGAACTAGCGTTCTCATGCTTGCTTTATTTCTGCTGGTGGATAGGTGAAAACTTGTCACAAAACTATGGAACAGCCCTCGCATGGTCAGAAGCGGTGATAGCATTCGAACGAAAACGCCGCCACGGGCGGACCCGCATACATGCAACCCACTACCTCACCATCTATCTATCTCTTGGACCTCAAATAATCTTGAGTGACGACTAGCACAGGTGATTGCGGTGCTAAGCGGCTTCGATGCTCCTGGATTTCACCTGCGTGCCGTATGGGCATTGGACGACGACCTTCTCGGGCACACAGCGCTCACAGATATGGGTACCACTATGATGACCTTCTGAACAAACGTATCAAACCCCATTGGGTTCTCCCTGGACTTCGCGTTCTCGAAATCACACCCTCAGCGACAAAGTGGGCTGATTGTGTGCATATGCCCGACATGCCCTTGCACACAACTTGCACAGGACTGCGCGCCCAGGAAACATATATAAGAGGCTTTCTGGCGGATGATAGTTTCTCAGACTGCCTGGTGCATCTGAACAATTCGAGTAAGATACTCGATCTACTACTTCTCTGTCTGGCAGAACTAACCATGTACCTTCTTGCTCGCAGATTTGGGCCGGACCCTCGAACTTGAACCAATCAATGTATGCGTTCTCCTCCACCTCGTCGATTATTTCATGTCGCTGACGGGTATCCTCCAGACAAACCCCTCCCCTTCAAATACCTATATAAATCTATCCCCATCATGCAGCTCACTAAGACCTTCGTTTTTATGTCCCTCATCGCTCTCAAGTATGGAGCTGTGGCCCTTCCTTTGGTGAGCGGCGAATCCAATACCATCCGAACCATGTTCTTATCTCGAAAACCTATATAGTCAATGACCCCCGAGACCTCTGAGCTTGAGGTTGTCGAGCGTGGAACGGATATCTTCGGTCCATTCGAAACCCGGGATTTCGAAGACTTTGAATCCCGCGACTACGAGTATGATCTGGAGGAGCGCGACCTCGATGATGAAGACTTCGAGGCCAGGGATTACGACTTTGAGGAAGAGCTCGTTCTCCGTGCTCCCCCTAAGGCTGCAGCTGTCAAGCGCGCCGCACCGGTAGCCAACAGGGCACCTGCCTCCAAGCCCGCAAAGGCTGCGTCGGCTGGGAGTGCTTCCAAGCCCGCTGGACGATCTGCGACCCGTACCCCTATCTCTGGGACTGTTGCCCCTGTCTCTAAGCCCAAGGCCAGCACCCGCACCCAGACCTCCACTCGCGGGTCAACCAAACCTAAGGCTCCCGTCCCTGGAAGGGCCACCCGCAGTGGCAGCAAGCCGGCCCAGACCAAGCCCCGTGGCTCCGCTTCAGCTAGCAGGCCCCGCACCCCGTCTTCCGGTCGGCCTCGCACCGCGGCCTCAGCTGGCAAGCCCCGTACTTCCCGTACCCCGACTTCCGCTGGCAAGCCCCGCACCCAGGCTTCCGGAGCTCGTGGTGGCAAGCCCCGCACTTCGTCCTCCGCCGGAAGGCCTCGCACCCCGACCTCGGCAGGCAAGCCCCGTACTCCCCGTACCCCGACTTCCGCTGGCAAGCCCCGCACCCAGGCTTCCGGAGCTCGTGGTGGCAAGCCCCGCACTTCGTCTTCCGCCGGAAGGCCTCGCACCCCGACCTCGGCAGGCAAGCCCCGTACTCCCCGTACCCCGACTTCCGCTGGCAAGCCCCGCACCCAGGCTTCCGGAGCTCGTGGTGGCAAGCCCCGCACTTCGTCCTCCGCCGGAAGGCCTCGCACCCCGACCTCGACAGGCAAGCCCCGTACTCCCCGTACCCCGACTTCCGCTGGCAAGCCCCGCACCCAGGCTTCCGGAGCTCGTGGTGGCAAGCCCCGCACTTCGTCTTCTGCCGGAAGGCCTCGCACCCCGACCTCGGCAGGCAAGCCTCGTACTCCCAGTACCCCGGGATCCGCTTCCAGGCCTCGTACCCCGACCTCGGAAGGCAAGCCTCGTACCCCCCGTACCCCAGGATCCGCTGCCAGGCCTCGTACTCCCGCCTCGGCGACCCGTGGAGGCAAGCCCCGTACCCCACGTACCCCTGCGTCCGCTGGAAGGCCTCGTACCCCGACCTCGGCGACCCGTGGAGGCAAGCCCCGTACCCCGCGTACCCCTGCATCCGCTGGAAGGCCTCGCACCCCCCGCACCCCGGGATCCGCTGGCCGGCCTCGTACCCCGACCTCGGCAGCTCGTGGAGACAAGCCCCGTACCCCTGCATCGGCTGGGAGGCCCCGTACCCCAGCTTCCGCTGGCAGGCCCCGCAAACCGGCTTCAGTGGCCCGTGGAGGCAAGCCCGAAGTAAAGAGGCGCCCAGGTTCGATCAATGGAAGGCCCAACGTCAACCGCCCGAACAAGGACAACGGCACTCCTCGTGGTGGCCATCGCATCAACGCTCGTCCTGGAGCGCAGGGAAGGATTAATGGTGGCTCTACCTCTCAAGGCCCCGCTAAACCAACTCATTCCAAGGTATGATCCGTGCCTTTCTGAAAGTGTCGCTCGTGTCGCTGACTTCTCTCCGACTCCTTTAGCAGTACTACAAGGAGACCGCGAAGCTCAACAAGGAGATCTCCGATGTCCAGAAGCAACTTGCGAGGATCCAGATGGTTGAACGGGACTTTGACTACTAAGCGATACGATCTCTCATTTGAGAATATTGTGTCGCCCTAAGGAGGATGGTGTAGGCGGTGATCAAATCCCCTATACATATGTATTTGAAAACTCTCTTAGCAATTAAGGCCAATCTTATCTTGCTGTTTCCATGACGAGGTTTGAACATGAGGATCGGATGGCTTGATCTGCATGTCGCGAAAGGAGGCCTGCTCCGGTATAAACGGTGCTATGCTTCTGTGGAATTGTGAATGGATGTACTAAACCACACAAAGCTCGTTGCACCCCGCGATATTAAGCTTGAATGCCTGTAGAAACTGATGAGCCGAAATAAGCGCCGTAGGCGCTTATAATCATGATACATGCTCCAATAAGAAGGCCTTTCAGAGTGTCTTACTTGAACAAGTCATTTTGATGGATATATGTGTGATTACTGTATGTAGTACTATGCGAGTAAGAAATGTCAAGTCTAAGGCTGGCATGACGAACGTCCTTTGCAATGGCATATGGTGGCGGAACTTCTGGCGTCCCCACTCCATGGGCAGTCTAGCGATAATTGGAAGAGGATCCTGAGTAGTTGGTCTGGGCACCAAAGCTGTTCATCTCCAGAGCTGGGTCTCCCTTTTCCACTGTCTTGATAGGACCCGTAAACCAATTGACACCCCCGTAAACTGGGATGTAATACCAGACGAGGGAAAGGAAAAGGACGCCGCCCAGAACAACAACGGAGTAGTTCATATCCCCTAGCGTAGCAGTTGGTGTGGTCGGGAATAGGAATACCACTCCCATGAAAGACATGAAAGCCACCGAAACTATGGCACAGGGAGCGCTCTGCAGGAGTCCATATCAGATACGATACTTTGGCCCAGCAATGAGTGGCGAATCACTTACAAGACGGCCAAGATAGAATGGACCTGGCTTGAAGTCATTTTCTCCCATGAAGCGGGCAGCAATTGGGATGGCGTATGCAATATAGAGCGCAGTCACGGAGAGCGCAAAGGCGGCGTTGATGGCCTGGTCTCCAGCGAAGACGAGGAGCCCCATCACTATTGCGAGAATCGCATCGTACCAAACAGAGTTAACCGGGGTTTTGGTGTAGCCGCTGATTTGATAAAGCCACCCGCTGAAAGGCAAGGCTGGGGGTACGGTTTAGATGGTTTCCACAGCTCGGGGAAAGAAAGCTCCGCAATTGAAAAGAGAACACACCTCCGTCTCGGCTAAACGCGAACGTTTGGCGGCTGGCACCCAGAAGCTGCGATTGCGGTCTAGGTCAGTAAGGAAGCCACAAGGTGTACCGCAATCTCTTACCATACTTGTTCCCATCATGTACTGCACGATGCATACCACAATCCAAAGTGCCAGTGTAGCCTTGCGCCCAAAGCTGTTGAGGAAGATCAAGGCCATGGGCTGGTCGCTGTCCCATAAAGCCTCGAGATCAGGACCCATGCAAAACGCAAGTACCATATTGATAGCTTTTTGGCCAAACAAATTCAGCGTCAGGGCTCCAACAATCCCTACTCAATAGGAAAGGCGACGTACCCCAACCTAGTATGCCACCCACCGAGATGGCATTGACAATGCCCCAAGGAACCGCCACGCTGGCATTCGAAGACTCCTCGGCGATATGAACGCTAGAATCAAATGAACCTTCGTGTGACGGTGAATAGCGGACTTCCGAGAAAGTACGAACTCGACGTACATATCGTCCACAATGGGGCCAAGAAACTCAGAATAAACGCGAACCCGTTGGGCCATCCGTTGACTAGATAAGATATGCTTGTCAATTTGGTTTCCCAGGAGTCAGAAAGAAGAGTGGATAAACAGACAGTTCGTGAAGTCGCCTAACGCGACTGCAGGTGTGTTTCTGAACTCGGTCGGTGTAGTGATTGGTAGGACGATAATTATCACCATACAAAGCCTGTTACGCGGCAAAAAAACACCGAATCAGTACTGTGACAACACTCGAGACTCGGAGGAACTTACAAGACATTCAAGATGATGTAGACTGTCTGCAAACGTGCTAGAATTGTCGTCCCGAGACAGCAAATAATGCCGTGCGATATGACTATGCCAGCGTAGACACCACTGAAACGAGGTGACTGTCAGCCTTCCATGTTCAGATAGTTGCAACTTGCACTAACAAGAGTTGGGCTGAGGTTGGACTGAAAGAGTCCTCGCTCGCAATAGTGGCGGCAGCCATGACTTGTACCGCACACCCCCAATCAATAGAGGCGACAGCTGCTATGTTTCCTATTGTGTTGGCGTCTGAGTGTTGAATCAGGTTAGTATACGGATCGAGTCATCGCTCGTCAATAGCTCGAAGGTCGATGGGTAGAGAGCTAGGAGGAGGTTGACTCACAGCCAACGATCCAGCATAGTAACTTCCTCCATCTTGGGGATGCGAACGCATACGTCCAAAAGTACAGCTGGAAGAAGTCGAATCATGGTATATATAAAAGTGACAGTATAGCGTAATGACTCACTCCTCCAGACGTCGGCATGGCGGATGCCAACTCTGCCATGGACATACCAACGCACAAAACGAACGCGCTTGCGACTAGCCACTGTATAGAGCGTAAGCACGAGGATCCAGTAGGGTATGGCTATGTGTCTCTTACACCCCAAACCATCGCAGGTCCGCCCCCGTTCGGTAGAGAGTAGAATAGAACAGAGGCGATGGATGGCGTTAACCCGATAATGGAGAAGGCAATTCCAAAGACCTGTTACGTCCAAAACAAAACCCCCATAAAGTCGGTCAACAAACTTATGTCCTGGATAGACCCAGCAACCCAGCTCACCTCCAAAGGCTTGAAGTCACGTTTGAACTCTTGTTTGTATCCCAACTGCGCCAGCAAACGAACGTCCGCCTTTTTTATCTCCTCCTTCCGCTTTTGAGCTTCCGGGTCGTTGGATTTGCCCATCTCGTTTGCTCGCCACGGTCCGTCACCGGCTAGAATTAGGGATGGATTGTGCGTGCGGTAAAGGCGGTATCCCTTGCCCAGCCGTAGAAGGTAATAGAAAGAAAGAGTGAAGAACGTCGGGAGGGGGAGGAGCGAGGGCGGCGGGCAGAACGGTGACAAAGGGGACAAAAGGCGAAAGTGCGAGAAATGAGGGTGATTGTCATCAGTCAATGCAATCGATTCTTGTACCTAGACTTCGCTGTGTGTCCATCCAAGTACGTATCTTAGAACTGCCGAAGAAGCTCCCGGGGAAGAAGGATCCTCAAAGAACCTGATTTCCGGACGGATGAGTACCATGAGATTATCACCTCGCAAAGCTTACTGGAAGCTCCTTTGCGAGCCAGCTTGACCTTGGCAGTCACATGAGAGGGGCGCTCTCCCTCGAAATCTCCCTGACAGGTACTTGATTTCGCGGGGTGTCACAAGCTTGGAGATGGAGGTCGTGGATGGTGTACCATCGAAATCCTGCGAATGGTTGCAAACGGGACGAATAAAGGAAGACTACTGTTAGCGAGAGCTTCGACCTGTGGGAACTCGACGCTGTACTTATGGTTGACGATACTTCTAGGGCTACCGAGAAACCGAGAAAGGCGGATAGTGGGCCGTGCACCCACGACACACGACAGCTCTCAAGAGAAAGAAGTAGCGGCGTGTATGGATCCGAACTGAGCGAGAACGAGGATTTTGTTGAACCTGGGAATCGGTGGATGCAAGCTCCCACGTTGGAAGCAAACGGTCGATAGAAGCAGGTTCGAACGTACAAGAGTGATAGGCCATCGAAGCGCTTGAGTTTGAGGTGGTCAGCAAGATGGTTTTTGGATCAAGCACTTGTCAAGCACCGTCGGGGATCACCCTCGCACGCTGTAGCGATGATGGCACCGCCATGCCGCCTGTCGATCACTATGGTACTTACCTCCGAGTCGAAGATGGGCGCTAAGTAATAAAATTCTAGAGACCATCATTGCAGGCCATTCGCTGTCGCTGTTCGCTCTCGTATCGAAGAAAAGTATTTATATCTGAGGGAGCAGGCATATAGATCGAGAACATGAACGGTTGATTTTTGAAGAAGGAGTTGAATCGCTTTATCGTGTGTGAATAAGAGTGGCGGCGCCAATGTCCAGGCGTCGATCACCAGCCTGAAGACCAGGATCTGCCTCCCTACACCTCAATCGTGGTCTATAAGGAGTAGGCAAAATGAATGAGACTGAGCCTCCATGCTTAAGCGTATTAGACCTTGATTGCTACCAGTTCGGTCACCACTTCTTGAATTCGTTTCTTCAACATCTCTTGGCAGTCAGAGCACGGAAGATTATCAGAAAGTGGGTCGTAAACATTTTTAATACCGCGAGGAGATATCTCTAGAACGAAGCACAGTCAGTAGGGAAGGAAGGACGCAAGGTATTGTCCCTGACCTGACCAATCAGGCTCGCCAAAGATGAGAGTGGACCCCAATGCCCACATCCTCGCCACTTTCTTCTGGTCTTCGAATCCGCAAGATCTTCTGGGAGGATGGAGGGGTGGGATCTTCTGCAAGAGATACTTGACGCTATCTTTCCGCCTCATATGAAGGTGGAATAGACGCTTGAGGTAGGTGGCGCCAATCCGCACCGATAACTTGTCCCCAATCTTGTACAGAGGGAATGAAAGGAGGTGAGTCGAGCTGGCTATCGCGAGCTCGACAATGTCGTGGTGCGCGGCCAATGCGTATATGTCCATCGGACGCACAGGTGCATGCGATCGGAGCACGCTGAAGGTAGGTGTGTCGGGTCGAACGAGCGCACCCGCGCGGACGCCGAGTTTTGGAAGGGCATCGACGGCCCTTACAAGATCGTCAGTACTAGGGAAGTTCTGTGCGCAGGAGGTCCCGTAGATAGTGTGAAAAACGATATTAAGGACTGCAGCTGAGGTGGGGACAGGTATTACCCCAGCTTTTTCGATGCCGCCTCCGGGCACGACTGAAAATCGAAGGATAGAGGGCACTATTGCGGAGGATACTTGGTTGATAGTAGAGCTGGTGAAGTAGAAAAGTACGCGGTCAGAGGACGATATGACAAGGTCAGAGCCGGAAGATTGCCATCCCGGGTAGAAGGAGGTTGAAACACTTGCGATTCGCACATCGCCTTCGTTGGTGTTTAAATTTGGGGTGGTCGACAGATAGTAATCGTGAGCGAGTTCACTGATATCGGAGGTGCCAGTTAGTGTGAAGATGTGGTTGGAGTTTAACAGGGCAGGAGCGATGACGTCCGGAGCAGTGTCGCGGCGATGCAAGTCCACACTGCTGGGATCGGGGCTAACTTGAAGCTGATCGTGTCCATAAGACTGAGGAGGCCCCAAAGGAGAGGATTCAGACTTACGACGGGGAAAAGTGGTTTATAAGGTTAGCTGAGAATAATGAGGTAGAGTCTATGTAGCTGTATGCGCGTGATTGAGCCATGTGGGTAAACCGAATCAGCATGAACATGTATAGGCTACCTAAGATAACATACAGCAACAGACGATCAGGCTCAATACAGAAGTTCGGTGGATACCAAGTGTATCCGACGATTTTTGGGTGCAAATCCCGGAGGGATTGCGACTCGAAACTCTTGACTGAGTCTGCGAGATGTCCAGAACCTGAGTGGCACAGGGTGGGTGGGACAACTCGAAGCACAAGGCACAGACAAGAGCGTCGAGTGACAGACAGAGGGATGGTGGGCGGGGAAAAGAAAAGCAGAGTGAGCGAAATACTGCGGTTGATGCAGATTTCGCGGCGTGGAGAGAGGCAAGAAGGGTTCGCCTCTCTCCCGCTTTGTCAGCACATAGACGACCTGCTCGGTTCGTCTCATGCTTCAACTCCCGAGAGAACAATCTATGTAGCTGTATGCGCGTGATTGAGCCATGTGGGTAAACCGAATCAGCATGAACATGTATAGGCTACCTAAGATAACATACAGCAACAGACGATCAGGCTCAATACAGAAGTTCGGTGGATACCAAGTGTATCCGACGATTTTTGGGTGCAAATCCCGGAGGGATTGCGACTCGAAACTCTTGACTGAGTCTGCGAGATGTCCAGAACCTGAGTGGCACACCCGGGTGCATAGGAGAGCAGCGACGCGTAGAACGAAGTAAGACATCCCGCTAACCAACAGGAGCAGCACGACGCACCTAACGAACACGGGACGGCATGGTAATCCGCAGAAACGGCTCCAGAATTGGCGAAGCCTGAATATACGGCGCCAAGATGTTCGCATGCTGGCGCAGGTACAGCGTGAAGGCATCGCTGGCCCAGCGCCCGATGTTCTTGACCACGTCGAAGGGCACGCCCCGGAGGAGGTACTCCAACACGCCTCCAACGCGCAGCCCGTGACCCTTCAGGAGCTCAATCTCTGCAGCCTTGCAGACCTCAGCGATGCGGTCGTCGAAAGCTTTGCGCGAAAGCGGGCGGAAGCCCTTCTTGGGATGGACCCAGGAAAAAAGGTGATGCTGCGGGCCCGGAGCGTTCACCGACAGATGATTTGCCATAGCCCAGGCCGGATCCGCATCCCCCTCCTGCGGGGACCACTGAACCGTTTCGCCTGTTGCACACGTCTTCGACCACGGGAGCTTGAAGGACGTCACAGGGAGTCCAAGTCTGCCGGAAGCCGGATCGGTGGACATAGCAGCCCGGCACACGTACCGAGCCGACCCCAGCTGCTTCCACTTGGTGAGGCTGGGAACCGTGAACTCGCCCAACCGAGCGACGGACCAAAAGGTGGTGGTGAGGCAGGCGAAAACAGCCGCGTCCAGCGAGGTCGACAGATTGAGGTGCTGGCGGATTGTGGATATAATGGCAGGGGTGTACGGCGCACGCTTCGGCTTCTTCGACTTTGGTGGAGCCAGGCGGGCACCTGCAGTGAGAGCAGCCGACATCCTAGTCTCGTCGGCGGACCACGCCAAGCCGTGAAGAGTATGCCAGGCCTTGATACCGAAGTAGTAGTTCTTCAGCGTCGAGCCCGAGTAGGAGCCCGCACACACCGAGATGAACTCCAAAAGAAGGGCCTCACTCGCAGGCCCGCGCAACGACTCCGGTACCGGTGGCTCCTTCCTATCACAAAAAAGGTGGAATGCAAGCAGACCCGCGCCGTAGGTACTCTGAGTCGAGGGAGCCCATGCGTGAGACAGCACGCCGTGGATGCGCCGGACCTGCTCTGCAGCAGAGCCATCGTCCTGAGGCACGGAGCGAAACGGACGCACAGGTGCATGCGATCGGAGCACGCTGAAGGTAGGTGTGTCGGGTCGAACGAGCGCACCCGCGCGGACGCCGAGTTTTGGAAGGGCATCGACGGCCCTTACAAGATCGTCAGTACTAGGGAAGTTCTGTGCGCAGGAGGTCCCGTAGATAGTGTGAAAAACGATATTAAGGACTGCAGCTGAGGTGGGGACAGGTATTACCCCAGCTTTTTCGATGCCGCCTCCGGGCACGACTGAAAATCGAAGGATAGAGGGCACTATTGCGGAGGATACTTGGTTGATAGTAGAGCTGGTGAAGTAGAAAAGTACGCGGTCAGAGGACGATATGACAAGGTCAGAGCCGGAAGATTGCCATCCCGGGTAGAAGGAGGTTGAAACACTTGCGATTCGCACATCGCCTTCGTTGGTGTTTAAATTTGGGGTGGTCGACAGATAGTAATCGTGAGCGAGTTCACTGATATCGGAGGTGCCAGTTAGTGTGAAGATGTGGTTGGAGTTTAACAGGGCAGGAGCGATGACGTCCGGAGCAGTGTCGCGGCGATGCAAGTCCACACTGCTGGGATCGGGGCTAACTTGAAGCTGATCGTGTCCATAAGACTGAGGAGGCCCCAAAGGAGAGGATTCAGACTTACGACGGGGAAAAGTGGTTTATAAGGTTAGCTGAGAATAATGAGGTAGAGACCATGGTAGTAGGTTGCTAACCAGTGGCGTTGGCGTTTGCGCCAACCCCTGGAGAGACGGAAAGCCATAGGCGGCTTGAAGGCTGACCATGTCAAGAGGAGGATGAGAGTCTATTTCTGCCGGGTTAGGTGAAATTTGCTCATTGGAGGTGTCCCAATACGACTGGCTGGCGTTGGGGGGCAGTCGTGGTTGCATCGCGCCAGTAACTGATAGGACAATGCGATGAGAATGAACTCTGGAAGGAATCTTCTGCAGCTGCTTGAGTGAGTAGTATTACCCCCACACTCAGGAGTTTACAATGCGAAGGTATGAACAGAAATGTCAAATAAAGCTGGGGGATGACTCTGGATGACCGCTCAGACTGGGTCGGAGGATCCAAAGGCTGCTGGATCGTGGAGTGGAGCGAGACGGTGTGGGTTTATATACTTGGTCTCAGGCTGGGATGACATAACTAACTACGTACAGTGCCCGCTTTGGACCCCCTAAGATTGGCGATCATGCATGTGCCCGTTCAAGCAGTTATTAACGTGAAGCAAGGCCGAGTAAAGAGTGCTGAGCCCTTTGGTTGTTGCTTTTCGGGTATCGAACGGTTGGGCTGCATTCAAAGGATAATCTAGATTGAAAGCTGAAACAGTAACATTACATATAAAGACTGATAACTGATAACTGATACTAACGCTACAGAGAGAGAGAGAGAGAGAGAGAGAGAGAGACGGGATTTAGACGGGATGCGTGGGGATAAACGATACTAAGCAAATGCCATAGCCATAGCCTGCAACCTGACACCAGGGTTTCTCTGTCTCTGTGGCTTCGAATTTGAAGCAAACACCTTCCCAACAAAGGTTCCGACCCGCTTGCCCTTGCTTTTCTTCTCCTTTACTGACTTGGTATCGATAGACTTGGTATCGACAGACTTGGTATCGACAGGGGCATCTTGAGTCAGTGAAGGGAGATCCGATATCTGTGGGTTTGGTGAAGGCAAGGGTCGGGATGGTGGCGGGGGGATGGATGGAAACGAAGATACCACTGGCCCAGCGCTGTACCAACCAGGATCACCATCTACTGACGCCTTCCTTAGAAGCATGGGGGAGGGTTTCCCCTTCTTCAACATCTGAGAACTGCGTTCGGTAGGGATCCTATATGTCGGCAGGCTATCCTCGTCCTCTTCGTCTTCCCAACTCTGCCTACCCGATCCCGTCTGGGATTTTTGGTAATGATATCGCCGATTCGGATTTAGGCTGCTCGTCGAATGAGATGCTAGTTTCAGGCCAGGAGGCCGCCCTGGGAGCGGCGAGATGGGGGGTGTAGGCAGTGTGTTGGTAGCTGGGTAGCGCGTTCCAAAAAGTCTGCTGCTACTTCCACTTCCGGCAAAGCTTGAAGATGCGCTATCTGTTCGCAAGGCGGAGAGGGAGGTGTTGGATGGTGGGCGCGAGAAGTCCCGAAGTCCTCCACTTTCTCGGCGCTCAGACGTCGCAGGTCTGGGTGCGATCTGCTTTGTTAAGAGCAAGGACCGCATGTTGCGTACTTGTGGCCCCTGTCGAGGCTTATCTGCGTCTTCGTTTCGTTCCAATGGAAGATGAGACGCCGACCTCGACTGCTGATAGTCTCCATACCACCCACTTCCGCCATCCAGCCACCCTGAGTCGCCATCACTAGTCCCCGGGCGCCGACTCGGTAGTGGAGGGAGAGCAGTCGTTGGCTCTCCTTCCGACAACCTTTCGAGTGCCCACCGTCCGCCAGGAAGAACTGACCGACCGGATGACGGCAGGTGGAGCGCACTCGGGGAATGCTCGCCCTCCTCATCCCGCTGCCACGAGTGATCATAGGTCCCATACAGGTTCTCGTTCCCTTTCCTCCCTAGGTCTGCCCCCGAAGTAGCACCGAACTTCTGCTCGTGATCGTCGCTCCAGCCATTTTTGTAGTAGTCAACGATATCAGGCGCAGCCCATTCTGGAACGCGGCGGTCCTTGCCCAGCCAGGCCTCTTCGTCGTCAGAGTGGTCTGCGTTGCTCTCCGGGGGTGTCAACGGCCCATGGTCCTGTCGAACATCGTCGGAGGAGCGATCCGTGCTGGTCGCGTACGTGTAGGACGACCATTTCTCCTCTCGCTCGGTGGGCATAATCTGAACCACTTCGTCGTCGAGAAATATGGTCCCGCGCCGCCACCCCTCCCTATCAGAGCTGTTCGTCGCCTGGCGCGTCGGCGTGTACCTGGGCCCCGAACCTGGGTTTGAGCGCACCGAGCTTTCTCCTGATCCCCTCCGCGACGACTGAGCGCTCGCTCCGCCCGTGGAATGGTGTGCGTTTATTGTTTCGTCGTCGTAGAACTCGGATTGGCGCGAGGATGCGGAAGATCGTGGCGTGTCAAAGCCCTCCTCCGTAAGGGCGCGAGTGATCAGCTCGAGACCGTACTCCAGACACGAGTCGGCGTAGGGAAGATCCATTGTGCACGAGTAGAATCGACTGTAGGGACACGATTGAGGACGGTCGACTGTGGTATGGAAGACGCCGGAGAGTTGGGGCGCCGATGTAGTGGTTTGAACTAGCTGGCAGGCGCCTTTAGCGGGTGCGGCGGGGGAAGATAGGTCGAAAGGAGTGGTATAGATGATGGGCGCGAGAGATGTATACCTATGCTGTTTTACATCCGTCCTTTCCACGATAACCATGTGCCATGTCCAGTGAATTGAAACAAATTGTTGTTGATCGGAAGAGAGAGAGACGAGCGACTGAAATGGGCGATGCGATAGGATGCGATGCAGTCGAGCACGCGAGGTGTGGGGTCGGAAGCGCTTTAATTGCCCTCGGGGTCAGTTGTTGCTCTGTTGCCATCTGCGCATTATTCGGCAGCGTTACGTGCGGTAGCCCCTCAGCAGAGGTCTTGTTGAACTCGGTGTCCCGCGCGGTCCCGCGCGGTCCTGTCGAGCCCAATCTGGCATCTCTGGTCCGTTTCGAAGAAAGACGGTGTGTCCCAGTGTGTCCCTGGCAGTTTACGAAGGCAACCTCGCGGTATAGTTCCAGATAGGCTATAGATAACCTTGTGACCATGAGGAGTCATGAGGTCAACTTTGGTCCCTGCCACTGATGATAAGTTTAGACGCCGGCAACGATCATCGCTCCATAGACTACTAAATAAGGCACGCCTATACGATATCGGTGGCCATCGGCTGCCTTCGGTATCTCGCTTCGCGCCTGCTTCTTCTTGGACTCCAAAAAGAAGTGGAATATCGTACAGAATAGGGGGCCGCCATGATTATCGCTTGGATGAGATGGCGGTAACTTGAGAGAAGCAGGTTAATTGGCCGACCGCGTCCCCGTTCCACGTCTCCGTGAGATCTTTGGCTCCCATCTTGAGAGTAATAAAAGGACTGTGATATCTCGCCATCCGTGGGAGGCTTTACGCTGCTTTAACGCCGGTTGGAATTCAGTTCCTCGTGACGACATCGCCTTGGCCATGAGCCTGTGGA
The DNA here is from genome assembly GCA_013368325.1 of Ephemerocybe angulata. Taxonomy (NCBI): domain Eukaryota; kingdom Fungi; phylum Basidiomycota; class Agaricomycetes; order Agaricales; family Psathyrellaceae; genus Ephemerocybe; species Ephemerocybe angulata. The sequence goes on from JAACJK010000221.1 coordinate 46,211, forward strand.
GTTCGGTGCTTCAGAGGTCCCACTTGGAATACAGTGAACCTGTGATAACCCATACCTGTCGGTGGACCCCTCGAGGTATGGGTTATGTACTTACTATCGAGCTTTTAGAGAGGACTCTCTTGGTGACGGCGACTGGCCCTGTATCGTCTCACGATGGAACCGATAAACTTATTCGTAGCGCTCCACATAATCACGTCTGCCGAATCTTGGAAGCTGATAAGTTGGATGGCGTTAGTATTACCCCAAAGGCATCTGCGAGCCATCGGACGACGCCGTCCGAACACCGCGACGAGCAGCTGAGGAATTCAGAAAGGACACTCAACATGATCGAGTGCTGAGCAGCCTTCCAAGCTTTCAACAAGCTCTCATAGATGAGCTGGAATATCGACTCGAGCCTAGCTGGGGTTTGGTGTGACGTCGGAAGACTCCAGGAGGGAAGCATGGTGGGAGTATAGAGAGTCCAAGTGTATCATATGTGCATTCAGAGGAGGCCTTCCGTTGGTATTGACCTTTTCGCTCCATCCGCACAGGAGGTGTTCAGGACACAGACATGGTTGAAGTTTAAGCGCAGCCAGTGCAGGGACTTGCAGGCGTCGATGAATTTCAACGGCAACCGGATCAAAGGTCGGTCGTATATGTTCGTGGGAAATTATAGCCATAAACAGGGTGGCTTCCATTCCCCGCAGCATTTCGTCTCTTGTCTTCCTCGTTCTGTGAGATGTCAAGCGCTGGGGCTCCGCCAGTAGTACCTACGCAGTTCCTCGGCCCAAAGTATAACACCACGACTTCCCAAAACGCATCTATCTGACATGTAGCTCTAGCTATACTGAAACAGATCTCAAATACCAGCACAAGTTCACGATAGCATGGGTTTCGATCCTCGGTTTCTTCCTCTTGATCTCTTTCCCCCGACTCTATGCCTCGACACGCAGCGGCATTGCTTTCAAAGGCTTTTTTGGAATATCCGAAAGCTGGGATGCCAAGCAGTACCATGCACTATCGATCAGCAGGAGGTCGGCGAGGAAGGGAGGAAGGATAGAGGCCATACTCAATAAGGCATCTTCGATGCTTTGGTGGACCCTGCCTGGAGCAGGTGTCAACATGGGCCAGTGTATGCCTTCTCATCCTTTACCCATCATATTCTTCTCACAATCCCACAGTACTTATTCTTGGCGGATACATCGCCCTCGTCGTCACCTGTATCGTCGTGGACGCTTCGCTCGTCAAGAACGCCAACCGAGCAGGCCGTATCGCCCTCGCACAACTCCCAATTGTTTTCCTGTTTGCAACGAAGAACTCGGCTCTTTCGCTTCTGCTAGGCCCAGGCAATGGATACGAGAAGCTCAACCTCGTCCACAAGTGGGCTGGGCGCGGCATCTTCCTCGGTAGCGTGATCCACGGCTCGCTCTGGATAAAGAACCATCTCGACACTGAGACGCCAATTCTCGGACAGGATAAAGAAACGACTGGCATAGCTGCCTTCGCTCTCCTGTGCATCATCGTTCTTACATCAGTCCTGCCTGTCCGGCGATGGTTCTACGGTGCCTTCTACAATTTACAGTGAGTGACAACCCTGCTCAAAGCCGACTTCACTTGCTGATCGGGCCTTAGCATCGTAACATTCGTCGCCTTTTTCATCACGGTTTGCTATCACACAACCGAAGCTGTGCCCTGGATCTTCCCCGCCCTGGCGTTCTATGGCCTCGATATACTTCTCCGGATGTTGCGCGTGAGGATCAAAGATGCCCTGCTTGTTCCATGTGACAAACAAATGACCCTTATCCACGTCCAAGACTGCACCGACGGCTGGACCGCAGGCCAGCACATACGCCTCCGCGTTTTCTCCTCCGGCCGGGTGCTCGAATCACACCCTTTCTCCCTACTCACGGCACCACCCGAGACCACCTGCGTCACCGCATTCCCGCAGGGCGTGAACCTCGGCGTGCGCGTGATGGGCGACTGGACCAAGGCGCTCAACGATTATGCGACACAGACTGTGGAAGTGCTCCGGAAGCAGGAAGATGAAACATGCTTGGATGAGAAGAAGCAGGTGGCTATGACCAGTGTGGAGTTGGCGGGTGCGTCGAAGCGTGTTGTGTTCAACGCCCCGCCGCCGGAGGTGCCTGTGCAGGTGATGATCGACGGCCCATATGGCGGGTGCAGCATCGACCTGGGCCGCTATGAGAACGTGCTACTCATTGCAGGGGGAGCAGGAGCGACGTTCACGCTTGGCCTCCTAGACGACATTGTTGGCCGCTGTGTCAAGCTGGGAAGGCGGAACGGCGAAGTTACGAAGAGAATCGAGTTTGCATGGTGCATCAGGTCTTTCGGCGCCATCGACTGGTTTGCGCCAGCACTCATGGATATCGCGACCATGGCTGCGTCCGCTTCCTCCGATTTAAGCTTGCACATATCCGTCTATGTGACATGTTTGTGCAACCCTGAAGCTGTCCCCCCGATCCCCAACTGCGATGTAACGATCGTGCGACCATCCATATACAGAGTCCTCATCGACCTCGTTACCCCGCCCACCAAGAATCTTGGCTTGGCTTCCTCGTCGGACAATGACATCCAAGAGATACCCAGGTTACCCAGTGTAACTTCCGACAATGGGCGGCCGATGATGGTGGCAACGCAGACCTCCTCAGCTACCGATGGGAAGGACGAGACCGAGGTGGATGTGGTGTTTGACCCCAGCGTGCGGAATAGGCTGCCGTGGATAGGTCTGGGTGGTGGGCTTGCTGTGTGTGCAAGTGGGCCGGAGAGCCTAACACGTGAGGCGTCGAACGCAGTCGCGAGGCTTCAACTTGTTTCGGGAGTTAGGGATCTGGGAATTGTGGGGCTACATACAGAGGTGTTCGCGCTCTAACGATCCGTTCAGATTTGTACCACCGATGCCAAACTAATCCACGCTGTACAAATACGAAAGTGGTAGTAGTACATTGAAAGGGCACATAATTCAAGCATTCGAACTAGGTAGCCGAAGCAACTCTGAGTGAAAGCTAAGATTCCAGTGGTTTAAATTCGACCTTCAATCGAAGGAGATTGGGCAACTTCCGTGGGCCATGGTGTACGTGCCACACATCTATGTAAGTACGACCAGGGGGTCAAGATAACGGACCTGCTCACTAGCAGCAACAAAAGGAGACGTGCCTTCGTGAACTGGGTGACAGTGTCACCTAGGATCCAAGTTTGTACTGAGGAGGGAAAAGGACGTCTACCGTATTACTATTAGGGACCATTCTCGATGCAATGGGTTGCCAAGATCTGCGTGTGGCGATGAAATGAGATGATTTACCACCCGATGGCAATTATCTCCCAGTGGGCCTCGACTGGTACTGAGGCCTGAGGCGACAGCGGCACCTATTGCACGCTTCGCGTCAGTGCACCGAGATAGCGCGATATATACACACCTCCGCGTTTTGTGAAGTGCGAGTTTGGGTATCTGTGCGTCTGTTGTATATAAGGAGTGGTTTCGCAGAATCTACGAACGGTGATAGCTAATGAAACGGTTCAAAAGGCGCCTTGGTCTGTGCGAGCTTGATCGTCTCCTGACCCCATCCCTTGGGCTTTAATGGTGTATACTTCTAGCGGATATTCGACTGAGTTGTTTAGCATATCCAGGTCGTACCCCTTCATGGACATCCTCATCTCTTCGGAAAACGGCTGATAGTATGCGTTGCGCAGGTTCAGAACCAGACGGCAGCCAAGAATTGGGGTGAGGGCCGAGGTGGCTTGGATCGGATAAAAAGCAAGCCCCTTCTGTAAAAGCATCGGAATCGAAATGTTAGCATCGCTGATGGTCTGGAAAGTACGGCCAGGACGACGTGCCTCCAGAGGGGTTGTGAGCCACACAACAATGGTGACGAGGGACGAAACAGTTCCGCTAAATCCAATCGAAAGGTTAGTAGGGGAAGACACTCAGGGCCTTGGGTACTCACATGAAAGGAAATAAAATACTGTCCCTTATTAGTACCCGGAAAAGCACCCCCTGCCTCGACCAGGTTCTGAGCGTCTTCAAGTAATTATCCGGAGGCGCATCGGTCTCCAAGGCAGACATCTCCTTCTGTGACTCCTTCAGAAACCGCAGGCCTTCCCACACGGTAAAGGCGACGACAACAATATCATAGGTAATTGAGATGAACCAAGTGGCGGATGACCATGATGGCCAGTTTCCTGGCAGGCAAGTGCGCGAAGTGGGTGCTAGAATGAGACCTAGTAATTGAATCAGAATAGTTCTCAAAAAGGAACTTCAGAGCATCCGGTGTTGCTTTCAGCGAGCTCAAAGGCAAAAAGACTCACTATATTTTGTAAGAGGAGTTCCTGACAAAACAAGGGTCACGGTAACTTCCGAAAGCATCAGGATGCTTAGAGCGAATAAGAGAGCCATACGAGCTCTTCTCCGTTGCTCGTACATGCTAAGCATCCGATGCATCATCAACCCTAGAGATGCACGTCTTCAATAAGCTCCTGTCATGTAGGCTGTAGCCGAGGATGTGTGGATCCCGCACCTTGCATTGCAGTTGCGGCAGCTCCAGCTAGCCAGAATTGAATCAGAGTATACGAGTTGCATGCCTAAATGTAGAGTTCAATATGGTTTTACCCTCCAGCGGGAGGAGGAGGCGTGCCTTCTTAAATTGGGTATAATCCGAGATCCAGATTTGCACTGAAAGGATCGCAAATTCGCACCTGGGTTAGTTTAGAGTCTTTCCGTTTCAGAGTAGTCAAACTTACCTGCTAAGCCTTGTCTAGCATCGCAGGGAGATTCACAGATGTCATTTAACAAGTGTTTCAAGAAAGAACCGTACTCACAGAAAGAAGGCGTTCGCCCCATAGCGTGTCTTTCCAGATCAACGTAAGGGGGTTCGTCTCGTGGTGCAATTGGAGGGGAAGACTTACAATGATATATAGCACCTGAACCAGGGACACCTTCTTCTTCTGCACGCCAGCGGCCAGTTAGTCTCTGACCTCTTCCCTGAACCCCCATAATAACTCACCCAGATAAGCTCTACCTACGAACCAGCTCATCAGCATCGAGGAGGCCACAGACGATATGCACACCAACCTCCAAGTCGAACGTCGATACTAGAGAGGTGTAAATTTATCGCGCTATTTCGTACACTGACCACGAGGAGGACTCACTATGGTCCCAGAACGTTACTGTTGCTGTTGCGACTGCATGCCGTGGAGGTAGCTGTAAGCCAGTGTCGTTCCCTGAGACTAACAGCGAGCGCACACACCTGCGAACCAGTGCCCTTTCTGCACGAACCACGCGAACTGGAGGAGGGCGTCTTCAGCACTCATGAAAGTGCAGGTTTGGGGCTCCGGGGAACCAAGGGGGTCATCGAGTGAGTTGTTTCAGAGCGATCATCAGGCACCAAAGGTTAAATATGCCAGCAGGAGCCAGGAGGGCATACAGTACTACTCCGGCCGGCGGCAGCCTTACATTATGATTTAGTGTGCGTGTGGGATATTTTCAAGATGAAGACAGGGTCCACTCGGGCTCCATGTTTCCTGCCGTCCCATCGGGGTCGCGCCAACTATTGCAAACAGCAATAAAAAGACAGGTGTCGCCACGGTGTCAGTTCGCCATCCAATGAGGAGAGGCTGGGGAAAGTAGAAGACGAGTTGGAAGAGGTCGAAGCACCTTGGAACAAGACCTTACCTTTTTTCGCACGCCCAACGCCTCCAACTCTCTCCAACTTGAGCTGCCCGTCCGACGTTGGCTCATGACACTGACAGACGTTCCATGACCCCCTCGCAGATCTCATTCACTGCCAGGAAATCCGCGCTTAGAGTGCTGCTCAATTCTAAAATCTCATTTCTCATTTCTCAGTTCTCATCTTCTTTTGGACACCCCCGACACGGCTCGGGTGCGCACATCAGCTCAGCTTACAGCGGGCTCAATTGCTTTTCCATCAAATCCGTTCATTGAGCCAAGTCGCCTTCCGTCGCTATTCTCTCAAAGAATCTGTACCTATAACTTCAGTAGTGTGCCCAAATGACAATGAAAGTATGATCCTCCTCGTCCATACTTGATATTTCGTATATCGTAGTCTACATGGTCTATACAGGACGTACAGGCAGATGCCCAGGGTGAGCCAAATTGATGGAACACTGATTGAGCCCGCTGGAAGCTGAGCTGACGTCCGCACCCGAGCTGTGTCGGGGGTGTCCAAAAGAAGATGAGAACAAACGAGATGAGAAATGAAATGAGATTTAGAATTGAGCAGCACTTAGAAGTTAGTAGAGCTTAACCTCGGCGCTTAATACGATAAACGACGATTCTTCAGCACAGAATGAATAACATCTGTAAGGCCGACTAGCGGCACAACCTTGTACCTGCGAATACCCACCGGGCGATTGAGGGTTATCCCTACACAACCTCACCTCGGCTTCAACTTAGCAGTGTACTGATGATGATGACAGGTGAGGTGTATATGATCCATGGTAATACATACGGGAATCAGGGTACCTAGAGCGCATCGTATGTACAAGGTACATACCTTTGGTTCAGCCTGAGGGAAGAGGGTACCCATACCCTCTTCACTGGAAAAGCCTGAGCTTCTGACTCTCAGTCGGACCCGAAGCGAGGCAAAGGCCATAAGCACTCCCTCGTCCTTTTCTCTCCTTACCTTTGCCCACTTGGCACTGCCCACCTTGACTTCGGCAACCAGGCATATTTGCGCCGAAGAGTTCGGAGTATGATACAATCTACCGTAGCAGTCATCCATGTATGTTTGATTTCGATAACTAAAAATACAAGAGGGGGTATATGACCACAGGACGATACTAAGTATACAGGACACAGGCAAGGTCACCAATTGAAAAGGAGCCAACTTCAAAGTAGAACAGGGAAGCGAACGACGTCGCATTGTCTTCAACTTTTAATCGAAAGAGATGAGGGCAACCTCGGTAGCGCGCAGGTCAAAGCCTTCGGAGAAATCCAAGACCTCCACTCGCGAGATACCTGTAGGGCGCGCATCCTTCGTCTCGTACGAAAGCCCTCCCCATGTAAGCCCAGAAGTTTCGTCAGAGTGCCTGCATTCAGGGATTCAGTCAGCATCCCCGCAAGAACTGAGACGACGAAGGCATCGACTCACGGTACAGACAGCCTCTTAATTGTCGCAAGTCTGGGTGCTGCACCGTCAATCTTCACATTAATCCGCGCCTGCGACCTCGAGTCGTCCGACTTCAAGTACAGGTCCGAGTTGATGAAAAGCGCCTTGGTGAGCTTGTCCCCAGAGTAGAACGCGTACCCGGACACGGCGCTGTTGTCTGTGGGGAGCTCGGCGACTCGAGTCTGGCCGCTGGAACCGATGGCCTCCGCGGCGATGAGTGCGGCATGGTATGAGGGCTCGATGTGCGCTTCTTGAGGCGGACTCAGAACCGAATTGTCGAGGGGAGAGCGGGAGAGCGTCGTGGGTTGCAACTAGTATTGATGATAAGAACCTCAGCTCTTGACTGGTAGGGAGGGTTGCGAGTATGAGTTGAACGTACGAAGTTGAACTTGTATCCGACACCTTGGTGGAAGTATACCCGCGAGATACCAAGTTGAGAACTGGGAAGGAGTCAGTCAGTCTGGGGTCTTTGAAGGTTATGAGGGGGCAGCCTACGCGTATAACAGGTAATCGAGGGCCCAGATGGCAGAGCCTGCGACGTTGCTGACGCCCGCCGCGCCGTAGCAAGAGAAGCTATTTGCTTCACCCAAAATGTACTCGAGACCTTTGGACTTGGCTGCAGCAATATCCTCCTTGAGCGCATCTAGACCTTGGCGGATGCTCGATTTAGTCACAAGGCTTTTCAAATCTTTGGTGCTACCCTTGCAGATACTTCCGCTATAGTGATGCTGAGAGAAACTAGGCGGCCGTCAGATGGACTCTGGATAAAGTGGGAAGCTTGGACATACGCTTTGACGTTGGGAGCAATGGCCTCCGGGAGGAGGTTATGTTCAAGAAGATAACGTCCAGTCCATGTGTTCGATTGCTTCGCGCCGGTGGCAGAGATACTTCCAGCCCAGAATGGGATGTCTAGAGCAGGAGGAAGCCAGCCCGAGCGCATGATATCGATGATGTTTTTCACCCAGTTCGACCACCTGCAAACATAGAGAACACATATGGTGAGCACGGAAGCCGTAGCCACAACGTATGGATAGATAACGTACTCAGGAAGGTACTTGGCCGATGTGTCGGACCACTTGGGATCCCAGCTGCGGAAGGTGTTGTCCTTCCCGTACCGATCGGGCTCATGGCCCAATTCGATAGCTTCGAGCGTGACGCCTTGGTCAACAACATCGGGGGAGGTGAATGCCTTGGTGATCCAGCTGATGTACACAGATGCTCGGAGATCATCATTGGCACCATAGTTGACGCCTGTTACTACTTTGGTGTCTAGGAGGGCGAATGAATCAGTTTTCACATCTCGAACTTGGTTCCCTTTCTGAACTCTTACTTTTTGGGAGGAAACGAACTGTAGGATAGAAGTCGGATCCTATGGCCATGCTATAAGCACCTGGGTAAGGCGAATTGCTACTAATGGTCGTATTGTCGTAATAGGCATTGCAGAACTGGAGAAGATGGCTGTCAATACGGCAGAGGAGGCGTAACGACATCCATGACCTACCTGGACGCTGGAGGAGCCTTGGTTGGCAACATCAGCCGCCTGTCCGCCGATCCTGATCCGTGGCGGTACGCCAGTCAGCTTGTCGAGGTTGTCCAAGCTGTTGAAAAAGAACTCGTTTCGCGAGGTTGAGCCGACCCAATCTACCCATCGATCTTGTTCGATGGAGAGGGAGACGTGGTCCTGCGCGATGCTACTGGCGCCTCCTGGCGCCTTAGCAGAGATCGTGACCTCTAATGCTCGCACAGATGTGGTGAGCATAAGCGCTACAAGGGTTTGCCTGAGGTTTGAGGAGAGCATCGCGAGGAAGGAACCAGCAATGGGGCTGATTCACATAGAACCATCGCTCTGAGCTTTTATACACTTGGGCTGACCGCAGCAATTCCACCAAACACAGCTCTTTCCGTATGGTAGCGATGTCAACCTAGATGGTATTTCGAGATACTGAGGAGCTTGGTGAGATGAACGCACAATCAGCCATGCCTGAGAGCGATTGAACGCACCTAACGGTCCTAACGTCAGAAAGAAGACGGCGTAAACCCAATCTCGTGCGGTCAGAAGGCTCCCACAAGCCTATCCTCGTTGTGCTCCCGGGCAGATATGGGTCACGAAGCATGGTAAGACATCATAGGCATCCATCTAAGGGTTGCGAATGAGAAGCTCGGAAAAATAGTATAGGCGCGTGCTCGCTCGCGTGGCTACATAGACCCCTTCTGGGTACAAGGACCATTCAAACGTCTGTCCTGGGGTCGAAATGTGGAAGAGTTTGCAGATCAAGCGGATTAACCATGACATCAAGGGAAATTCCTAACTGTGATTTGACCTGTTTCCCCGGACCCCACACAAGATGAAAGATTAGATGAAAGCATAAGTTCGTAGCACCAAGAATAATGTGCAAGCACCAGACCAAACATGACGAAAGCCTTGTGCTGCAGAAGCTTATCCATGGGGAGGCGCTTATGAGAACGATCGAAATGTCGGAGACTTTTAGATAGCGAGTAGCGAGATATGCAGCGATGAACCCCGCAAAAAGGACGCGGGAAGCCTGGGCGGTGGAGAATCGGTTTGTCCATGAGGTGATTTCCGCCGAGGTGAGAACATCTGGGTGCGTTTGCCCGCACCTTGTCAATCCCAGTGGGTAAGAGTCCGTTGTTGAAAAGAAGTAGGCCGGCATTGATTGGGCGGTACTTGGATTTTGGTCATATATAGCAACGCGTTCAGACTAACGCCACGAGAGAAGCCGTAGAAGAGTGAGCGCCGGATTGGAGGTTGTCCGGCCCTTCGGAAGGAAGCTGGGGTGAGGTTCTTCTGGTAAATCTCGATGATAAAAACGCAGGCTGCGTTAGCCACTTCAAGACCGGGAGCACAGAAGGCAAGGAGTCTAAGAGGAACAGGGTAGACAAGAGAATTTCGGAACTCATGCAGCGCTTGTGCGGGGCTATTCGCTGATTTCTATCGCGCAATTAGTGAGCTAGGAATCGCGTTCGTAGTCATGCGTCATGGAAGACATACCGGAATATCGCTTCTCTCACGACATTAGGATGGACTCCTGTGGTCTTGAGGCTTCAAAACGTACAGTGTGCTTCAAGTTCAGCTGAACACATTGTAACTTTCGTTATCGAGCCACCAACATGGTTGGGGCTGCAGATATCCATACGACGGAGAAGCGGTTGCAATCGTCGAGGATCTCGTCAGGTTCACCAGAGAGAAAAGCCAGGTAGTATAAGGGATGAGCAATATTTTGTCGATTCTCGAGACCAGAACATGGCGGCGGTAACTTGAACGGGAAAGGGAAAACCAACTGCCAACAATCGGGTTATTTGGCATCGTCCCCTTCACCAAATACTTTGAGGGACTCGTCGCGACTCGAAATCTAGGACGCTTCCACCGACACAGTATTCACCCATAATCTCGACCTCTTCCTCCATCGTGCATTAGATTGAAGTCCAACGGTCAGGTGTAAATGTACCCGCATCCAAATCATATCCCCCAACCACCGCACTCGGCGGGCCTCGATTACAAAGGTATGGCATCCTTCGGCGCGCTCGACGTGCCTCCACCCACCGGCTTTAATATTCCAGGTCACGAGGGAAAGCCTCTGTCTACCGACAACGGGAGCGTTTACTGGGTGAGAAGGAGAAGGTCTCTGGGTGGTCGGGGCACGATTGGGGTCGCGCAAAGGCATGGCAGCCCATCGATGACTGAAGTGGTCGAAAGCAGAGAGAGCACGGCGGACTCTGGGGCTGTTGAGGCCATCAATGATTGAGGTGCGGTGGGATGGGGAAAGAGGGAGGCGAGCTCGACAAGAGACAAGACGGGGCGCCAAGTGGAATCGAGCCGAAACACCGGCGGCTAACCCTTAAACCCTCGCTTGCACCTAACCTCAACGGCGCTTTCCACGCCTCCGCCCGATCGATCTGCTCTGGGGCTGACCCGGCGCTCAGCTTCTGGGACACAGCTTCTCGACCCCAGCCACTCTATGCAACAAGTCTGGTCTCCTCGCCCACAGCGTCCTTCAGGAACCAGGACGGCCCCCATCTAGCATCTACACCGACTCCCCGACGTCCTCTATGCACACCGTGGGGATAACACGAAAGAGAAGTTCGTGGTGGCTCAGCCTGACGATGTCGACATACCGCATGTGAAGAAACCACGCCAGGAAGTAGCCCCCGCCGCGTTCCCATCCGCCCATGAAGAGTCGGCGCTACCCCAAGAAATCCGCCTCCATCCACATGTGGGCTCGTCGTCATCGCGGCACCCACCTTCTTTCAAGCACCGGAGATTCTCACTCAGTTCAAACCCTCTGGAGGCTCGGACACTTGCGTACGATGACGAGGCGCCCGTTGGCGAGGGGGGCAAATAGCTGGCTGCGACGTCGAGCAGGACGCAGATCAGATCAGAGCGGGCCCTTCAAGCAATAGCAGAAACAGGAGGCGGCGGCGACCTTCACCCGCCGGGGCTCTAAAGCTTTGCAGCAAGTTTGCCTGTTGGTCAGAAAGCTCATCGGTGAGGACCATGCTCTCAAAGTGCTGACGGGAAACCGTGTCACCTGTAAGTGGACGGCGTTTCAATTTGCAATATGTATGAGACCGCTGATGATCCGAATGTTTTGCAGGTATTTCGCCGTCAGGCTGAAATCGAGCGACCGCCCACGGCCGACTACTCCCTCATCATCCAGCACGCCTGTTGTCCAGAACACACTGAAAGTGTTTTCGGCGAGTGGTACCCCTTTCCTAAGGTAGGGGACATTGACGTTCCACCAAGGTGTGACATGTGTGACACCTCTTCCCAATTAGGAACTAGGGATGGAACGAAAGCTTGAGAACGACATTTGGAGGGTTGGAGAATAGATACTGCTAATTCAATTCCAACAAGTTGTCCCTAGTACCCATATCTGTGGACAGACTAAGTTTTGTGGTGAGAGTCCAAGTGTACGTGAAGTTATTTCCATCGTAAGAATGGAATGCATGGTGAATTATGTGGTGTTCAGCCAATGGAAATGCAAGCAATAGATCAATGAAAAAGAGTAGATATTACTCAATATATGTCCAAGTTACCTATAGAGACTATCTATGTCCCTCCAGAGCCCGTTTATAGCTGGGAATGATTTGTGGTATGGCTCACCAAAACGGACAATTGCAGGTACATCCTATGCTTGAAGGAAGGGCCTATGTACAAATCCCTTGTCGTACCGAGGGCTAAAAATGCTTTATCTGCTTCCTTAGTCTGCTTATGTTGTGTTCCGGGCGCGTTCTACCTTCCAGACGCGTCAAGACGCGTCGGGTCATTAAGCGCGATGCATGGTCTAGCGTTCCCGAAATAACTTGGCACAGAAGCCTTTGTTTGGCCTCAAATTCTCTGAGAACCTTTAAAGGGAGTATCTACCCAAAACGTTGGGACCAGATTGGCTCAAAAATCCCAATTCATCCGTCTCTGCCCAATTTTTTGCTCCAGTCACCGTTTCTTAGCCTAATCGGGACATTCTCACGGGGCGTCACGCGTTGGTGGAACGTCAATGTCCCCTACCTTAGGCTCTAGCTGCTCCCACGACCGATGATGACCACGCAGTTCGACTTACACAACGCATAGTCGCCATGTATCAGCACTAATTCGCAAGCTAAGCCTCGAGCATACGCTCCAGAAGCGATCACAATACAGAGAACCGCCATACATTTATCTGACCCCCACCTTAGCGAGCCATCTCAGAAGATTTTTCGACATTCCACCGTCGATCGACAACAGTGGTCTTATCAGGACGTGGGCGGCTTGAGGGCGATGACGAGAGTGATCAGCCGATGGGAGGGTTGATTTGTTTGCTTGGCGTCATCGAGAGTGAATAAGATGTCTGGAAAGAGATGAAGGATGATATACGATAATGTACGTGATTTGCTATTCTTCTATGCATGTGATGCAGTACAAAATCATCCCTGTCGCGCCTCCCAAGCACACAGGGCGATTCTTCTCCTGTATGAAGGTGATCGTGAGCGAGGCGGAGAACTTGGCGAGCCCTTCAAATCTAAGGAGTTGGCTGCCTACCCTTCTCTGCACGCTTCGCCGCTGAACAATCGCCCTGGGCCCCCCACCCTCCCTCCCATACATCCGCCCTCCTTCAGCCGTTGTTCCGTTATCATAGGATACCACGCTCAATTATATCAAGGTCTCTCTGTCCTCCCACTACATATCTGGTTTTGCCATTGGCTGTCCTTTGGTTTGCTTCGTTGTATTTTATGTCTCGCTACAAGTAACATTGACATTATCGCCTCACCCCCTCCTTTCCTTGGGCTCAGAACTTCACTCTTCTTGAAGCATAAGGAAACTCCGGAGATGCGTCTCACATGGGAAGGGTGTCATGGGCTCTGAAAGTTGATGTGGTGGCTGTGCGCGTCCGCCCTGCGACGGCGCTTACCAGTGGGAAGCGCCTAAGCGCCCGGCTTGTATAAGGCTGGCTCGACGCGTTCGTGCAGATTTAGGTGACACCACCTCATACCTTAGAGCAGAGCAGTACGGTCTATGAGCAGCGGTATTTGAGGATATGGGGCAGGGGCTCTGACGGTAAGATTATAACAACTGGAAAGGCATGAACTGAGCATATCTTGACTCTGCACATACAGTAAGTCATATATTAATGTAAAGGACGGGTGTAGGGAGAATCCAAGGAGCATCTAAAGCTTTATCAGCCCTCGAGCACAGATAATCGCTCACTGATAAAGCAGGGGAATTCGCGCGAGGATCAGAGCTCGGTGATCTCGGCCTGACATTTTTGCCAGCATGTAAATATTTGTATTGACCAAACATTGTCCCCCGCGACCACTGGCATAGGATTGCGAGATTCACGATAGCCCGGCTGGTTCTACTTAGGAGCCTGTATCTATCTGGGATAACCCTAGTTCTGTGACTTGCGAACCAATGTGAAGAGGCTTTCAGTCGGCTACTAATTTGCTTTGATTCCCGGGAGGGCTGTACAGGAAACTCACAGGGCTCTGCCTTGAACTCAATGCGGATGCAAGTGCCTATAAAAGACTGAATGAATATGTACTGACGTCTCGCATCGGTAGTAAGCAACAGGACTCCAGCTCGATACAAAATTTCGTTGCTTCAGCCCAGGCCAGGAAGCAAGTAGCCGTGGGTCTATGAGAGCAGAGAACGACTGTTTTCTCAAAAGCTCGAATTAGAGGCTGGCCAAGGAGACTAGCCGTGGGCGCCAATTCAATATTCAACCCCATCAAGTGCTATTCAATCAGCGTAACATGAGAAATGCCTCGGGAGGGGATCCGCTTCCTTCCCAACCTGCCACTCTTCACCCTCTCCTCCCGCTTCCGCTTCCTTCCCAACCTCCCACTCTTCACCCGAGAGGTCCTAACCACCACCTCACCCTTCGAGCTATCGAGGGCCCAGCACCATTCGCCAGCTCTGTCCCCCAACAAGAGATTACCGGTCCTTCTTCCTCCAAGTCACATACGAACCCGGCAAGGCTCACTTCTGGGTGACTTTCCTGCCGTACGTTCGACGTGGCCGCAGGAGACTGTTTCCTCTGAGCTACCCGACCGACAATGGGAGGCTCAGCAACATCTAAAACTGCTACAACCCTCTGGAAGCACCCCCGTACCGACTGTTGGGTTGTTTCTGGCTCTGTTTGGAACGTGGTGCGACGCCGCAATGGCAGAATCTTCTCTCGCCGCCTTTAAGGCGCAGGCAATTTGGAATGTAAGGCAGGCGTCTTCCATGTAGCCTGGGCGATTGCTGATTCAAACCATTACGCAGTACGCGGTACGCCCTTCTACAGCTTTTAAACCAGAGGAGAGCAGCATTGATTAATTTACTCGCATATATCACAATCGCCGACATCTCACCACTGTGGTATTCAGATTATAAGTAGCTGCACCATTGTTGTCAGATAGCTTTCCTCCTTCTGGCACCCACACGCTACTCACTTGTTGACTTCTTCCTTCTTTAGGTTGTGGACTACATCCAAACGCTTCCCGACGAAGTAAGAATCTGTCTTCGTAATTTCCCAGCCATCTTCAATTGCAAGTTCACACTTGGTATTACTAGGTTCGGCACATGTGGACAGCACCGCTCAGCATCCCTAAACTGCTATTCATCGTTGTACGGTATTCAATCTTTTTCAAAGTTTTCTCCGCTATGGTAGTGCCTGGTAAGAATTCCCTTCGTTTCATGAACCCTTTTAACTTGATGCTCATTTTCAGGTACTTTCTTCGCGGACAACTTTTCAGTCAAGGGATGTCTTCGTTGGTTCAGGCTTACGGCTGGTAAGCTACCCAAGGGATCTGCATACTTCTATTCACTGAATAATCTTTAGCAATGTCCCTGTTTATTATGATAACCTCTGAAGGTCAGTGGGTTGGGATGCGGGTGACAGCCGTTTCTAACTTGGACACTCGACTTGCCCTTTCACAGCGATATTATTTTACAGGGTGTATGCCTTCTCCGGGAGGGGCAGACGAATGGTTGTCGCTCTTGCGGTTCAATTTATAGTGAGTTTCCCTCGTCCGTTACGTTTCCATGACAGGGCCCAGTCTTACTTGACACGACTAGGTTATCCATGCGGGGGTCGCGTATTTCGTTGGTGCATACATATCCTCAGTCAAATGTCAGTTTTATTCTTACACGCCATCCCGTATATCCTGTCTCTGGCATACTCTGACCAAGGCACCCCAGTCACAATTTCGCCACTACCGGCCGGAACCACCTGCATGATGATAAGCAGCAACGGCCATCTTCTCTCAGCCGAATTTGCCATCCTCTTGGGCAGTGTCACCATTGCTATGCTTCTCATGGTAGCCTTACTATTTCGCAAACACTGGGGCTTTGATAGCAAGCTCTTGACTGCTTTCTACAGTGATGGAATTTCGTACTTCGTGTGCCTCGCAGGTGCGTCAGACTACGAGTCCTTGAGGAGTTCAGGCGGCGTGACCATAGACTTCTGTCACTGATCAATCTTTTTATGTTACTAGTGCTAATATCTGCCAACGTCGCCGTGAATTGGGTTGCGCAGGAATCGTACAAGTATATCCTTATATTGTGAGTCAATACGTGGCCCGCTCCAAAAGGCGAACCGCAGATCTAATGACAAGTTCGTTGCGCTGAAAGATTTGAAATGGACGCCCACGCCATCCTTTCCACCCGAATGCTCCTCCACATCCGCAAAGTAGCCGACAAATCATTAGACGATATATCGTTCTCCAGAATCATGGCGCTACTCCCAACAAGTACTGATATAGATCCAGGTCCTCAGCTTCCTCATCCATCGAGACCGGTGTCCGACAACCTATCTACTTTACGCTTCCGTACCTTTGACTCACTGCCCAAGCCGGGTCCTCTTAATAGTCTGGACCAATCTGCTTGATAGTAAAAGAAAACTTGATAAAAACCTCCAATAGAGCTTTGTGTCGTCGATCCAATGGGCTCTTCTCTACTCTGGTTTAGCGCCCAATCGCCTAGTTTGAGGGATAAAGCGCGTTTGATTCCAAGGCCTAGGCGGTCTCTAGGCTCAAGTACCTAAAACAGGCTCCAGCCTTGGAGCTCAAGCGCCGGTGTCATAGACCCTTCCCCCTTAACCAAGTTTACAGAGGGCTATCAGGCCGAATAAATGTTGGAGTGCCGGTTTCCCGCCCTAATTCATGAATAGCTTTCTCTGCATTTTCAACGCCCTCAGGAAGGCCGATAATCCTCGACTGATCCAGGCTTTGAGTAAACAACTCCCTCGCCTTGGTCTGATCCCCAGACATCTGTGAAAACGGAGAGCACTTAGTATGAACATTACGGACGATTCTAGAGTCAAACAAACGCACCTCTCGAATCATGCCAAGATTGAACAGCATACAGGCATATGCCACTTCACACACCGGGTGCGTCGTAAACGATCCCTTACGCACTCGGGAAGCGATTTCCAGCCCCTTGTTCGCCCACGCCTCAGCCTGAACGAGTGACTCTGGATCGTTCCTTGTGCGAAGAATGAGCTCAGATACGTTGCCCATTAACTGTGCTGCGCGGCACTGGTCTTCCGCGGTGGTAGATTGGGGTTGGATTGGGGTGGCGGGGGCATGAGGATAGAGATGGCTTGAAGGTACAGCGGCATCGCGTAACTACATAGTGGGGGAGTGGTCAGTAAACAGACTAATTTACAGAGGGCGAGGAGTGATTGAAAGCGCACCTTATTTTACCCTCTCGTGAGTAGAAAGCTCCGAGAGCCTCAAATGGCGCCGCAATATCGTGATTTACAGCCCATCGCGGCGTCCGTAGCGTCTCCATCATCTCTTTCAACTGCGCCGCACCTTCCTTCGGCTCGAAGTCAGCCTCAGATGAGCCCATCACATCTTTCAGCACAGATTCTACGCTATACACCAACCACTTCTCCTCCTCCTCCTTCGGTTTCCCGAGAGCGTGAGTCCCCTAGCGTGTACGCGATGGCAACGGCACGCATGCGTTCTTGGGGCGAAAGGCCCGAGCGAATGCGGGCTAGTGTTTGGAAGTCAGTGGGGCCAAGTTGAATGTAGGTTTGGAGGTTCAGGTGAAACCACAATCCAGCCTAAGATATTGCGATTCAGACCATGCAAACTTCGGGATCCCACAAACCAATCGACTCACAGTTCTAAGCGTAGTTGACTAGAAACTCAAGTTATATTCAAGTTTCTGTCCAAGTATGAATGTTGGCTTTGCAGCAGGATGAGTTTAGCGCCGGCGACGCTACGGTTATGATGCATCCCGACTTGAACGATGGTGGGCACCGGCTGCCGGCAAGCCAACAATTGGGTTATTTGGCATCGTCCCCTTCACCAAATACTCTTGAGGTTACCGTGGACTCGTCGCGACTCGAAATCTAGGACGCTTCCACCGACACAGGACTCACCAATAATCCCGACCTCTTCCTCCATCGTGCATTAGATTGAAGTCTGACGGTCAGGTGTAAATGTACCCGCATCCAAATCATATCCCCCAACCACCGCACTCGGCGGGCCTCGATTACAAAGGTATGGCATCCTTGAAGCAACGGCCTCTGGGAATGCTCACGAAAGAAGGACAGGACTACGGCCTCGAATAGATCCCATACAAGTACCATCACCTATCGAAGCAGTCGAGAACGATCGGGTGGTATGGCAGAATAGGGCCTTCCCAACGCTGCCGGGCAGTCATGCACCACTATGCACGTCAGACTTCATCGCTGTAGACCAGGGTGCGCACAGACTTGCTGATTTTTGAAGTGATTACCTCTCTGACAATGGTCGATTGCAACAGGGAATGCGTCTCCCAAGTTCGTTCGTGTCTCGACATGGAACATGCCCAACACGCATAAGCTAGCGTCGGACTGCCAGATTCCACTCACCGCAGTATTTCAGCCGTTTGCCGATCTCGATCCACGTGAAGAACCTATACCTCTTGTTGAAACGGGCCCTGCGGGTCCTATGCGGTGCCAGAAGTGCAGGGGGTATGTCAATCCATGGGGAACTTGGGTAGCAGGTGGGAATCGCTGGAAATGCAATCTATGTCACCACGAGACTCCAGGTACGCTCAGTCCACTGCTCCGTACCGTGTCGTTTATGCAAACCAGATACATCCAGTCCCACCGGAGTATTTCTGTAATCTGGACGCGTCACAATTACGCTTGGACTATCAGCAGCGTCCGGAACTGCATAAAGGGACTTATGACTTAGTTGTACCGCAAGAGTACTGGGCTCAGCATCCCCCTACAAGGATCGCGATGCCATACGTGTCATCAGAAGTTCCTCCGACAGGCGCTCGACCACCCGCACCTATGGACTATGTCTTCGCGTTTGACGTATCAGAGCAAGCCGTGCGTTCTGGCTTCCTTGCCGACGCGTGCTCTTCCCTTGTACAGATGTTATACGGTGAAGACCCCTACTTCCCGCCGACAAGCAAGATCAGCATCCTATCATTTGACCGTACTCTCCATTTCTACGATCTATCCGTGCGTATTTGGTGCTCATGTGAAACTGCAAACTAATCCTTTTCTAGTCAGACTCGACCCCGATGCTCGTAGTTGCTGATCTAGACGAAGTTTTCGCACCTCTTCGGACGGGCCTCTTTGCTGACCCCGAAGAACGTCGGTGAGCACAAAGAGTCTTTCCAACTTCTATTCCTCACTAATTCGGTGTTCAGCACATCCATAGAGACGCTTTTGGGTAGCCTCCCGAAGCGGTTCAACGAAACAGTCGAACGTGGAGCCGCGCTGTCATCTGCGGTCAGAGCGGGTTTGGCGGCATTCGCTGGTCGTGGCGGCCATCTCATCGTCTTCCAAAGTACAATACCCACCATCGGCCCAGGAGCGTTACCACCAGCCCCGAGCGAGGAGTCTATGTACGGCACTGGGGAAGAGATGAATCTGCACAAGCCCCGCGATAAGCTATGGCTGGATATTGCGGAGGAATGCATCGATGACGGTGTCGGCGTGTCTCTGTTCTTGGCGCCCTTCGCCTATATCGACGTTGGGTCGATCGGGGCGTTGGCCTCTGTGACGGGAGGAGAGATCTTCTTTCACCCTCGGTACGACCCGCCGAGAGATGCTGCTGTATTGGACTCTCAGATCCGGAGACTAGTAACAAGATACCAGGGCTTTAACAGCACAGTACGCGTTCGGGTGTCAAATGGTAAGGCCGTTTCGTTGACTGCTGCATTTTAACTGGCTAATTGGATTCAGGTTTGCGGATAACGAAGCACCACGGAAACTTCTACAAACGCTCGGCGACAGACATGGAGTTTGGAATTTTGGACGCAGACAAGTCTTTCACGGTCACGTTGGACCACACTGGCACGTTGGATTGCCGGTCGAATGCGCATCTGCAATGCGCGGTGTTGTATACCTCTGTGGAAGGACAGCGCAGAGTTCGCGTGGTTAACCTTGCATTGAACGTCGTTGAACTGGCTGGGAGCGTGTTCCAATACGCCGACATGGAGACGACCGTTGCTCATTTTACTAGAGAAGGTTTGTTCTGTGTTTGGCTCCTTTGGGCTTGTTCTGACTACTCTTTAGCGATGCACAATTTGACCACCCAAAGAATAGCTATCATCAGAGACGACTTGATTGAGAAGTGTTCCTCTCTGTTGTTAGGTTATCGTCAGCAATGCGCCCAGGCGACGAGACACACACAGGTAGGAACACAGCTAAAATGTTTTTGGCGACTCTTAACTCTCTTTGAAGCTCATCATTCCTGAAGCCTACCGAGCTCTTCCAGCGTTCATCTTAGCTCTTCAAAAGAGCAAACCTTTGAAAGGTACCTTTATCTCCCTGGTAACTCGGATGTTGCTGACCACACAACGACGACGTAGCCAGACAAGTTTCATCGGACGTTCGCAACTACGAGATCCACAAGCTCAAGTCGATGGACCTCCGCGCCTTAATCCACCATCTTTACCCCCGCCTTATGGCCTTGCATGACCTTGAAGACACTATCGCCGTCCCACAGGAAGTTGAGCAGCCTGATGGGACTTTTGTTACGACGATTTCATATCCGTCGTGTACGCGCGACAGTCATTTATTCATGGAATCTGGCGGTCTCTACCTCATAGGTGGGTTTGCCGGGCACAGTTCACCGCTTGCCCAATTGGCTGATCGGGTGTGGTCTAGATAATGAGGAAACCATTATTTTCTGGGTAGGAGCGAGTACGTCTCCCCAACTTCTGAAGGACCTCTTTGGAGAGGAGGACTTTATGTCGATATCTCCACATACGGTCAGTTTTCTGGTATCCCTGGTCTTGCCAAGGTATTGATCACAGACGGGCTTTCAGCATCACCTTCCTGTTCTCGATACACTGCTCTCTCAGCAGGTCCGCAATATTCTTAACGAGCGATACGCACACCGGAAACGACTTCCGAAGATGCACGTTGCGCGCCAGAATATGGAT
Organism: Ephemerocybe angulata; assembly: GCA_013368325.1. Lineage (NCBI taxonomy): Eukaryota > Fungi > Basidiomycota > Agaricomycetes > Agaricales > Psathyrellaceae > Ephemerocybe > Ephemerocybe angulata. Next base: position 67,211 of record JAACJK010000221.1, read on the forward strand.
GGTATAGAGTTGGAGTTCAGTGACATGCTGGTTGAAGACCAGAATAACGGGGCTATGTCCTACGTTGACTGTGAGTGCCTTTTTCCCTCGAACCAATCCTGAGTACTGAGTGTTTATCCGATCGTTCCCTTCAGACTTGGCCGTTGTGCATCGGCAAATTTCCGCCATCGTGAGTTGTTACTTTTACTCTGGTTTTTTGTGAGAAGCTCGGTCTGATGGTTCGGTGTACATAGCTTACGGGAGGGGATTCTTACTCAAGAGGAAGTGGGTCGGCGATGAGGTCGCCTTGGTAGTGCAGGGTTTTCAGCAAAGCAGCTGTAGATACATAGATCAGCGGTAGTACCTGCGGAGTAACATAGGTGCGTTGGGGCTGCTTCTGATTTCTGGTCGAAATTGGAGCTCGTGCGTGTGACCCCGTTTGCCAATACTCGCCTGGGTCGAGACTCGAGATAGTGTGCATGAGGCTTGGATGCCGATGAGGGGCAACCCTAGATACAGCGTTCGGCGATTGGAGCCAAGGCCAATCCTCACGGACTTGGAAATACTGTGTGTTGTGAACCCGTTTCATGGCAAGTTGCGAGCCAACCGACGAAAACGGATCTACTTCCGCCGATGAACAGATATATAAACGCTTCGCCGTCAGTTGGAATGTTATCAACTAACCACTACCTTCACCACCCAAATTTCACCCAAATTAAGACTTACGCCTAGACTTTTAGAGAGCGGGAAACATCTAGCTTTCGACAATGGGAGGCTCAGACTTTTACTGCTTTGTACGTCAGCATTGGCACTTGTACAAGCTCTAACGATGACGTTCCTAGCTCTCGGGAATGACCCACATTGAAGGCGAGGATGCGGTGAGACTCGGGTCCTCGCTCTAGGAATGTCAGGTGCAATTTTCTAATAAAACCGTCCTCAGATTCTTGGGGAACTCGAGATCGAGCCCGACCCACAAATAATTCGCAAACCTGATGAGGACGACTTGGATGACATCCGAGAGTACCTTGCTGCCGAAAAGTCAAAGGCGGAGGGCGTTGAAGTTCATTCGAGCACTATCGACGTGACAAAATGGCACTGTGCGCTCGGAAAGCTCTTTGCCTCAGAGGATTGAGTACTGACCCAACTCCGGTGGTCTCTACTAGACCCATCAAAAGGTGTTCTCAGTGGCCTCCTTTTATCGGAGGATGATATGGCTGCAACACACGATTGTGTGCTTATATCTGGATATGAGCCTGATGAAGACGACCCTGAGGAGGTTGGCCTTGTATACTGCGAAGACATGGGAGTAGGTAAGCCCGTCCAGCTATCCTGCTTCTGTATGTCGCTAAAATTAAGTGGTACTGCTCTGCTTTACCAGATGATGTGGAGAACCTGAGCGACCATGCAATCGCGGTCTTCAATGTCTACTCCACTGAGTCTGGATGCTACTCGTGCCATGACGACGAAGAAAAGGATTATAGCCTCTGGCGGGACAGGCTCGGGTTCTACGTGACCTTCACGTCCTATTGCATCCTCCAAACAGTAGCTCCGGAAGTTACGCCGAGTGTCCTCTATCGTGTGTTCAAGCATCGGTACGACAGCGAGAGCGACGGTGGTAAGGCATTCGACAAGATTGACTATGGGGTTGTAAAGCAGACCATGAATCAGTATGTCGCCAGGACGGAGGCGTGTGGGAGACAAAACCATTCGCGTGGATGGTGGCAGAACATGCTGTATTACGTCCAAGCGACGGATGAGGAGGTATTGAAGGAAGCCTGGAGCGGGGAAGGGAGCCTCTGGGCCTTCACCAGGCCAGACAGGTATGGACGTTCCTGAGTGACGACGATGTGGAATATGAAGGCAGCTGCTGAACGCGACCTTTCTTCAGATTCCCAATTGAGAAAGCGATAGCTGCCCTGTCTCTCTCGTCTTTCCCGCCGGGCAGTCCTAGTGGCGGATACGGGTCGTCTACCTTCGAGCGGCTTCCTCTAGAGCTTTTACTCAAAATTAGCGAGTCGATGACGCTCAAGACATTCCTCGACGTCCTCGCGCTGAATAGAGCAGTGCGGGAATTGCTCCTCCCTCACGGAGATGAGATATCGTACAAAGCCATGCGAAGTATGGAGCCTTGGCACTTCCCCTCACATCCCCTCGAAACCCCAGAGGGGGCGAGAGACGAGGAGGAACTCAATTGGTGGAAGGAAAAGTGGGCAAAGGATGGGATTGATGAAGCTTCCATTGAGCGCTCTGCTCCTTGGCTCAAGTATAGGATCAAGTGTAGTCGGGATAATAGCATGCGGAGTCGCAGAAGGATATGGCGTACTGCAGAGACCATCAGGGATGTGGCCGTTGAACTGGGATTCATTGAGTAGAGTGAGGTTATTAGATTCACTCATTTATATGCTTACATTGTCCCTCCGAATTGTTATGGGTCTAGTCAAAGTGGATTCCGGTTAACAAAGATCATCGTCAACGTCGACCGAGTGCTCGCCCTCGGAGATGGCCTCGCCCTAACAAAGGCATACGAGGATGAACATCTAGCCTCTGAGCCTTTGGTAGCATAGGAATGGGCCCACTGAGTTCTATATGCCAATTTGTATAGAATACAAGGGTGATAAAGTGTAGCACAGTGCATGCGTGACAGCGCCGTGAGCATGCCTCCTTAGCCTTGCCCTCTCAAAGATGAATGATATTCATAGAAAAAAGGAGTGAAATAGCTCATAGCTACCCATATGTACACAAGACTCTCTTCTATCAGCCAAAATGCATTTAGGATGCACCGTTGCCTACCGTCATTCTCCACCTCGACGCGCGCAAACGACTAAGTCCGGCGTGACAATCCGTGACACGCCTAAATCAGCCCAGGCGTTACCTGACGGTAACCTGTCACGGAGTGACATCAAAAGGTGTGACCGGGACGCGAGCCTACCAAATCGGGTTTGTTTGGTGATTGATAAGCAATGGATCTGTGATGGCGGGTAAGTGAGGCACGAATGCGGGTATTGTCCTTTCTTCACCGACCACCACCATCCCAGGTTGCTCGGGCCTTTGACGCTCGAATCCACCAATACCCTTCCGTTCTGCTGCTTCCACTGCACTCTACCTGTCGAAACCAGTCGTAATTGCTCGCGAGAAGACTTCAACGGTCCAATCTCAACTACGACGTGAACCGATCTTCCGATCCCCGCCCAGGACCTGCCTCAAAGGGCAATCGACGGGATACGCACATCCCGACAACTCACCAAAAATGGACAAGCCCCTTACTACCACCAACAACGAACCGGTATGTTCTTATCTCTCTCAGACACTGAACTCTGTATTAACAGCATCGCAACCAAGGCCGTAGACGCCTTTCGTGCGAAATGCAACCCTGCCTACCTCGAAGCCATCGAGGAGGAGGCACAGGAACAGTCCAAGCGCCCGACACGGGTCCGTTTAGTGCAGGAACCCCACCCAACCGATGAAGAACTCGCGAAGAACCGCGTCAAGTTTCGCGATTGGGCCTACAACAACCCCCTACCCCCTCTCGACGTCACCTCGCAATTCCGGCAACCGAGTGCGAAGGAGTACGAGGCTCTGGTTGCCATCCATGGGGAGAAGGGTTGGCTTGCTGCCTGGAAGAAGAAAGTTCATGTGTACCACCTCTCCAATGTCGCCAAGGCCATCGTCAAGACCCCGCCTCTCAGCCGCGAAGGATCTTTTGTCGACCCCAATGCAACCCAACCAGCGGACAAACTAGAAGCTGCACTCAATGGATTGGCGCCTGCCATGCGACCCCGCCCGTTGGCAAACGCTCCTACCGAACCAGCCGAAAGCTTCGAGGACGACAAGGAGGTGGCGGCCTCATCTTCAAAACAATCACTCGCGGATACCCAGAAGGCATCTTCCCCGGCTCCACGCACTTCCTCTGTTGCAGTCGCTTCCACATCAAAGCAATCCCATGCGACCACATCCCAGGCCCCCCTCCGCGCTGCCCCTACCCTGGTCACCATCGAATTCGCCTCCCCAAACCCAAACCCTCGCAAGCGAAAACTCCGCACTGCACCATCTTCCAACTCCCTTCGTGCCGCAAGCTCCTCCAAGCCTGAACCCAAGCCATCAAAGGAATCCCTTGCCAGTGAGCGACCCATCGCTGCTCTCCCCAAGAGGAAGACTCGGGCCCGCCAAGTGGTTCCCCCATCAACTCGCGTCCTTCGCTCTCAAACCAAACAGAGAGCAGGCCCTGCGTCCGCGGAAATCAGCTGCGGGGGCGTAAAGCGCTCTGATTCCTTAAGTGCGCGCACATTGCGCACCCAACCCAAGGCCTCCCCCAAGAAGAAGGCTCGAACCGGTCAAGCCGGGCGTCGCTGATGGCGCTTGAGCTTGAACGTCTACCTCGCCGTGGTCTGGTATCCAGACCCTCTCTTGCATATCAAGGCACAGTCGCTGTCGACTGTTCGCACTACCAGGATCCTCGACAGTTTCTCTGTCTTTCCTTCACGTCTTTATCACGACTACGCACATCCACTTCCACGTTGCAATTGTACATATACAACCCCATCCCGCCTGCCCATCACGGACGTTCTCTTTGCATCTCATATGTTTTGCTTTAGTTCGCTATCCCCCGTCCCCGGCCAAGCCAATTGAGTCGTTCGCTATCATCTCATTACCCCACCTCGCATGTCAATGGTGCATCGCGGCTCGCATTATCATTTGCTTTCCAAAGTTCTCAAGTTCCTGTTTTCGTTTGTTATCTGCTCATCTCTTTCCGATCTCATTGTTGTGTGTATGTACTGTACTTAGTGTACTCTAAAGCTCAAGGCTTTACCATTCTATACCCTAGCATAGGTATCATCGTAGTACTACACCAGGCCCAAACCAGGCCTCATGTTTCTTCGTGCTCCAGAGTTCTATAAAATGTCTGTTTAAAATCAAGATCGCCACAGATACGTTCCCTAAACACATTTCCGAATTGTAGACTGGTACGAAGTCGCATGTTGTAAGAAGGAGCCTACGGCGAGAGAGACCGAATGCTCATTCTCTGCAGGTATCTCTAGATGGACAGTCGATATGTAGGGGGCGACCGGCACCCACTCTGCCAAGAGTTCAGAAAGCTTTGAGCCCCCCTCTTTGATTGTTACTTGGACCCAATCATTTGGGGAGGCTTTGGGAAAGGAGGAGCGGACTCGAAAGTCATCTTCTTCCGTGTCCCAGTCCGAGCTCCGTGTGCACTCCTGAACAGCGACACCGCTGGGAGTAAAGCCCAGGTAGAGGTATCGCGAATTGGAGAGTGAAATCTGCATCCGAGTATCCTTCGACCTGTTGCCCTGAGTTTGAGGGGTACCTCCCACTGCAGGGTCCCCGTGCATGGCAGGGATGATGAGTTGGTTGATGATGCCCTCAATGATCTTGCCGCAGTGGTGCAGGGCTTCGGAAGGCAGAAACGCGGAATTTGGCATTTCCAGAGAGACGGTGCGGAGGGAGGGTAGCGATGCTCGGGAGACGATGCTGTGAAGCAGAGAATGAGATACACGGAGGTTGAGCTCGGTCAGTTTTGGGAGTGTGATGTAGTCACGGCCCCTGGCAGGGCCCTTGACTGAGTCCTTTTGCACTTCGCTAGCGTTAGGTTTGGCGTATAGGCTCATACTCAGGGAGATGAGGTTGGGGCAGCAGGCCAACAAAAACATCCACTCGTCGGCTCCCCATGGGAGAGCGAATGACGGGAGGGCGATCTCAAAGACTTGAAGATTGTCGGTGCGGATCGTGCTGAGGTCCATCCAGCATGCGCGAAGCTGGAGGGACCTCAGTGGTGCCTCGTCCAGAAACGCGAATGCGATGTTCCTGAAAGTAAAGAGATCGCCGCTGTCCAGTGATAACTCTTCGAGGGACTTGATGGGGGGAGTTTGCTTGAGCTGCAATGGTGTGAGCATCGCATGCGCCTTGCTGCTGACGCGGGCGGCGAACGAGCGAGTGCGGGACATGGCTTCGACCTCCAATGTATCGGGGTGGTACTTTGTTGTCGAGGGAAGGTGGTACATCCTGTGGAGCCGTTCCCATCCGATATCTAGCGAGAGGTCGCCGCATCTCTCGAGGATCGTGCGCGTGAACTCGAGGGTTCTGGGACCCCTTTCCGTTCTGTGGAGGAAGGCGTAGCGCCTCCAGAGCTCGGGGCATGCAAGGGCAGCGTTGCGCCAGCGCTGGCAGGTGTGTGATATGGAGAGTATGTCGATGAACGACGACTGTGTGCGCCGGGCATTGAAGGAGAAGATGGCGGCGAGGAGCTCGTTTGGGAGGACTTCGATAGCGCATTTTTCGACGTTGATGCGGGAAAGAGGCGCTTCTGGGGAAACAGAACGTCTCCCAAAGAAATGGGAGAATCGAGACTTGAGCTTTCCCTTCATTGCTATCTGAATGTCGATGGTGTGGAATCCAAGTCAGGCCCCTGGCGCTGGCTGTGAACCAAATCTGGGGAAGAAGCTGGAAGAAGCCATCAAACCATCAGCGCTGTCTCGACAATGCTGTTGCTTTGTCAATCTTTCGACCTACATACAGCGCGAACATTGGCGAAGGACACTTGAGAGCCACGATGAATGACCCAGCTATGGGTTAGCGCAAAGGTAACGGCTCGTAGTAGGAAAAGCCGATAACGACCCTGAACCTGGCCCGTCGGCGCCGTCCAGGTGAAACTAGCGCCCACCGGCGTTACAGCAGAAGCGGGTCATTTGTTAGACGGGCGGGGTGCGGCAAGCTTGCGATGACATTTCTCTTCTTTCCATGACATGTCGTGGCTGTTGAAGTCCTTTCGAGAGTCCAAGCGAAAGCTGGTCGTTGCGTTCGACGTCGGGACCACTTACAGTGGTATTTCATACGTGTAAGCACCTCGATCCACTACTGAGAAGTTTGTATGCTGAATCAGGGTCGCAGTGTCCTGGACCCAGGTCGCGTACCGGAGATAAAGACCGTCACCCAGTCAGCACTTTGACCACGACCTAACTTCTCGATGAGGAGTTTAACTGGCGGATTGTACAGGTTCCCAGCTCAGGAAGCTGTACAAGGTTCCTCGAAGATACCAAGTATCATCTACTATGATGCACGCGGATGTACCATGGCGGTTGGTGCGGAAGCCCTCACAGACGGCACATTTGAGCGTGCAGAGGATGAAGGATGGCATAAAGCGGAGTGGTGAGCGCACAAAATCTCTTTCCGCCTGTAAGAAACCCAACTTTACGCGCCGCGTTTCCTCCCAATAGGTTTAAAATGCACCTCCGGCCGAAAGGCATGTCTTCCTCCCCAGATATAGAGGACGAGGCCATTCCTCCACTTCCACCTGGAAAAACGGCTGCTATGGTCCTGGGAGACTATATGAGATACCTCTTCCAATGCGCACAAGCGTACATTACCGAAAAGGAGCCAAATGGTCCGAGCCTATGGCAGTCGGTCACTGACCAGACAGACTTCATCCTAACGCACCCAAATGGTTGGGAGGGTGTCCAACAGAGACAGATACGAACTGCAGCCGTGCTAGGAGGGCTGATACCGGACACTCAAGAAGGGCATGCTCGCCTCTCGTTTGTGACTGAAGGGGAGGCCAGCCTGCACTTCGCCCTTCGGAATGGGTTCCCTAAAGATGACATGGGTGTAAGCAATTTCATTGTCCTCGTTCATGCGACTTGATTGACGACATTTGTGCAACAGCTGGGCGAAGGAGTTCTTATTTTGGATGCAGGTGGTGGAACTATTGATACGAGCACATATGTTAAGAAAGGAACTAAACGGTACGAAGAAGTTGCCACTCCTCAGTGTAAGTGGGCAGGTAACCCATCTTTGGCTCCATTGATTTTGGCTGATATCTAATACCCAGGTCACTTCAATGGCTCCATTTTCGTTACCATGGCCGCTCAAGCCTTTCTACGGGGTAAGTTTTGCGCCCTTACCACGAACCGTCGCGATGCTATGAATGTCTTTTAGAGTTCCTTGCCGAGTCAGAATTCATCGAGGACCTTGACCACATTGTCCAATGCTTCGATAAGACGACGAAACAGCGCTTCAGCAACTCGCAAGAAGGGCAATATATCAAGTTTGGCAAAACGAAAGATAACGATGAGGAGCATAGTATTCGATATGGACAGCTCAAACTATCAGGGTACGTGTCTTTCGGCGCGTAGTTACCCCACCCATTGTCATTGACATGATCTACCAGGCAAGAAGTCGCAAGCTTCTTCGAACCTGCTGTCCGCTGTATCGTTAAAGTTGTAACGGAACAACAGGAAAGCTCGGGCCTTGAATACCTTGTAAGTGTCAAATGCGTGGAATTTGCAGACAAATGTATTGACCAAGCATCTTCAGTACGTAGTTCTCGTCGGAGGGTTTTCCGCGAGCAATTACCTCTACAGCGAAGTCACAAAACAGCTAGAACTCCAGGGGTGTCAAGTAATGCGACCTGATAACTACGTGTAACTGACCCCTTTCTTTCACAATTCTCCTTCTTCTACTGATCCAAGTACGGTTTCGTTCCATGTAGAAGCAAGGCATGTTCAGACGGTGCAATCTCCTTCTACCTCGACCACTGCGTCCAATCCCGCGTATCAAAGTACACCTACGGATCCTTCGCAAACGTCTACTACCGGCCGGACGACAACGACCACTACTCCAGAGAATCAAGCGTATTCGTCACCCTCGCCGGGGAGAAGCGCCTGCCCGGTGCGTTTAACACAGTGTTGCCCAGGGTTTGTCGTCATCTCGTCTCCTTACTGCATACGCCGTACTCACGATTTACCGTGGACCGACTTTGAAGGGCACCAAGGTCACTGAAGCGACTGAATTCAGAAGCTCATATTGTCAGCTATTTCAGAGCAAGGAGGACTTCAGAGCCTTCACCTCGCAGGTTTGGAGCTACCGAGGCGACCTTCCCGAACCAAAGTGGAGGGACGTAGATTCAGGTAAATCATTTCCCTAGTCTCTCTCTCCATCCATATATAATACTCAACGCCGATGAAATAGACAGCTACGTCCTAGTCTGCACGATCAAAGTGGATGTAGAGGACATTCTCAAGCACGCCAAAAGCTACAGGCAGAAGGGCTCCAAGGGAAAGTTCTACAAACTGGAATACGACGTGATCTTGCTGCTCGGTTTGATCGAGTTCAAAGCGCAGATAGCCTGGAAGGAGAAGGGGGGAGTTGAGAGAAGGTGAGTACCCAAACGGTATACTCTACAAAACCAATGAGCTATCTGACCTCGCTTTTCGTTATCAGGAGTCCAGCAAAGATCCTTTACGATTACCACAGAGCTTCGCTGGACATATGATGAGCCGCTGCAATCCTTCGAATTTAGATGCCAACATATACAATTATTATAGATAATAGAGCTTCAGCCTTCGCTAACCACAACCATGATGCGCCGCCCTGACTGATACTTAGAATCATATAACACATAGACCAATAGACGGACGAACAGTGATCATGACCACATGTTAACCCATTGACTCGCAGTGCATTGCGAGGATTGATTGAAATTTAAAGAGAGTGTATGTATTCTGGATGATGGGTGTAGAAACCAAATCGACTATCTCGAGAACAAAGATAACATGACGAAGGAGCGACGAGGGTTACAATATGGTATAGTAGTAGCGATAGTAACAAACGAGTAGTAAAAGGAGAGTATAGATGGATGATGTACAGCCATTTTCAATAGACACAGGCAGGCAGGCCAGGAGGCAATGAACGGAAGGAACACACTGTCAATAGGAGTGGGACAAGAGAGCCAAGCCAAGAGAGAAGTGAAGAAAAGATGCAGGCCGCACTCATATGTAGAGTAGTAGTAGAAGAAAAAAAGAAGCCAACGACAAAAAAGAACAAAATCATAGGAGATGTGACAGTACAGTCTAACAAAAACAAACAAGAGAAACGCACAGTGACAAGATCACTGCGCGTCATTAGGTTGCAGCGACGACTTCGCCGACCGCTTTGATCCAAACCTCAACTTCCCGGTATCCCCGCGACCCCACGAGAAGATCCCCCCACCGCTGCTCCCACCTTCATGCGACTGCACGCTCCCGCTCTTCGAGCGGAAGGACCAAGCAGGCGAAGCCGGCCTGGCCTGCTCCATCACCTCAAGGTGCTCCCTCCTGCTCCTGGTATCCGAGTTCTTCCTCCTCATGGTGCCCCCATTCTGGCTCATGGATGGACTATCACTGGCCCCATGCTCGTGGTGGTGGTGATGGTGATGGTGCACTCTGCCACTCCGTCCGACTGTATGACGTCCATCACAGCAAGCACGAACGTTCTCGAGACCCTCGAACTCCTCCTCCTCCTCTTCCCCATGCAACTCAAAGTCAAGGTCCTCGCTGTCCTCTCCCCCAGGCACATCCACGAAGGAGCGTGTGGGGCTGTAGGGGCTCTCGGGACCGTTCCACCGCAGGTACTCGATGGCAGGGGTTCCTGAACGCTTACCCACAGATCGATTGATAGAAAGCTGCGAGCGGCTACGCTGGCCACGAGGTGTACTGTTCCAGGTATCCCCGCGCTCCGGGCGGGCGCTTCGTTGGCTCGAAGGGCTGGCCAAGAGGTGCTGAGGGCCCGGGCTACGAAGCTCGTCTTCCGTCATGTATTCACCAGGGCTCTGTGGCGTCGCCATCATTGGGCCTCCAACACCGTTCGGTGGGGATGTGAGATTCGTAGGCGAAGGTCGCGACAGGAGATATTTGAGAGCCTACACCAAAACGTCAGAACACGTCATGGTACAGACATATACAACGAAAGATACTCACACTCAACCAGATATCATGCCTTTCCTTCGTCGGAGCAGTAATCTTCATCTCCCGGTTCGCCGTCTCGATGACTACGCTGTACTGGTGGAGACCAGGGGGCATAGGGTTAGGATCCAACACGGACCGGACCCCCTCGATGTAAGCGCTCTTCGCACTCGACTCGGACACATTCGACGACCCAGGGTCCGCCGAGCTCCAATAGAGCGTCTTGGTATACGGATGCACCCAGAAGAACCTCTTGTGCCTCGTCTGTCCATGTCCCTTGCCAATCGCCTTCCTCGTATACTTGTAGAGGAACTCCCCAATCATTGTCTGTGTGATAGCGTGGATGACGGCGGGGTCTGTGGCCTGCTGAAGGTTATGCGCCTTGGGCGTAATGTCTGCGGACTTCTCAGGCGTAACAGGCAGCCGGCCAGGTGTGTACGCGTGCCTCTCCGACGAGATCGACGAACGGGGCGACGCGATCCCACTGGGGTCCGACGTGAGTGACGCAGAAGAATACTCCCCGCGCCTCTCGTGCTCGCGGTGCTCCCTGACAGAGTGCGACAAGGGTGTCGCATAGCCATGCGACGTGTTCGCTGACGACCTGAAACTGCTTGTCGAAGGTGGCTGCTTCAAGCCACCCTGCAAAGGCGGCATGCTGGATCCCGCCTGGCGATGGACACTCCTGTTGCCGAAGAACGTAGGTGTAGTCGCGCGTTGGATGAGGTCTGCAGGTGGCGGAGAGCTGGGTCGGGGAGGAGGCACATCGTTGGCGAGACGGCGGTCGGGGATGAACGGGGGAGGAGGCATGCTGCCAGGTGGGGGCGGTGCCTTGGGAGGAGGCGGGAGAGACATCATGGGCGGTCTGCTCTTGTCCACGACATTGAGACCCGTCGCAGAAGGTACACGAGAACGCGGTCCCAATTCGTCAGTTCCAGCATTGGATGAGAGCATGGATTCAATCGATTGTCGGCGATCCGAAGAGGATAGCCTGGAAGACCTGACGTACGTCCCGTTGGGATCACGGAAGAGGTTGGCCAGAGGTCCCGCACTCGAGGCGGAGGCCGACGCAGGAACGGCAGCCGAGTTTGGCGCCGAGTGAGACGATTGAGGTGGTGGCGGGAGAATGAACTGGAATTGTTGCTTGCTCGAGGAGGAGCCGACGCGGTAGAGACCGCCTGGAGAAGGAGGGGGGACACCTGCAGGAGGCGCGATGAAGACGGGTGCGGGAGGAAGCCATGCGTCCGTCTGGATGGAGAGCTCCTGGGTCTCAGGCTTGGGTCGCTCGACGAAGACCTGAACAGGAACTTCGACAGGGACCTCGACGGGAACCTCGACGCGGACCTCGACGGGAACCCTGACCTCGACAGGGACCTTAACTTCGACAATCCTCTCCACGACTTTCTCGACCTCGACGATCTTGGGTACCTCGACCGTCTTCTCCACAATCTTTTCAACCTCGACCCTGACGATCTTCTCCACCGGCACCTCAACCCTGACAATCTTCTCAACCTCCTTCTCAACCTCCACAATCTTCTCGACAATCCTATCGACGGGAACCTGGACCTCAACAATCTTCTCGACGACCTTCTCCACCTCCACAATCTTCTCAACCTCAACCTCCACGATCTTCTCCACCTCAACCTCCACGATCTTCTCCACCTCAACCTCCACAATCTTCTCGACCTCCTTCTCAACCTCGACGATCCTCTCAACGATCTTCTCCACAGGCACTTCCACGATCTGGATAACCGGTTCAGGCGTAGGCGACCTCGGTTCGACAAAGTTGGCAGAAACACCAACGGACGCGAACTCCCTCGGGGGCATGCCCATATCGGCGTAGAACGACGACATCGACCCGCTCGATGTGCCACGGTGGTGCTGCGACTGCGCATAGCTCGAAGCCTTGATACTCCCAGTCTCATCGCCTTCAAAGTCCTGATCCCGGTCATCCTCCTCTCCGGAGGAGTAGTCCCTGTCCGAGATCGTCATGACAGAGTGGAAGTCATCCGTCGACTGTCCAGACGGTGTCGACATCATGATGCTTGCGCGCGCGTCGTGGTACTCGGCCTCCGTCTCCGCACCCGTTTCCGTCTCGTCGCCCTCGTCTTCGAAGTCGTCATAGTCGTTTTGTCTCTCAGTGAGGAAGCTACGTTGGTGAGAAACGGTCGCGTCGGATGTAACACGGGCTCGGATGTTGTCTTGTTGCATTGCATTCGCCTTGCGGCCCATGATGTCGGCGTAGACGCCGGCTGAGGGGTATCCTCTGCCGATGGTGGTGTCCTCGCGGTCCCTGTAGACGATCTTCTCGACCTCGACCTCAACTATCTTCTCGACCTCGACCTCGACTATCTTCTCCACCTCAACCTCGACTATCTTCTCAACCGGGACTTCAACGCGTTTCTCGACTTCCACAATCCTGTCGACGGGGACCTCAACGCGTTTCTCCACCTCGACGATCCTATCGACAGGCACCTCGACACGTTTCTCCACCTCCACGATCCTGTCAACAGGCACCTCAACGCGCTTTTCGACCTCCACGATCTTCTCGACTTCCACAATCCTGTCAACGGGGACCTCCACGCGTTTCTCAACCTCCACAAGCTTCTCAACAATCCTCTCGACCGGCACCTCAACCCTCTTCTCCACCTCCACAATCTTCTCAACTTGCACCTGCACAATCTTCTCCACCGGGACCTCCACCCGCACGATCTTCTCCACCTCCACAATCTTGTCAAGATACACCTCCTTCGGGACTTCCACAATCTTCTCAACCACCCTCTCCACCTCCACCTCCACAATCCTTTCGACAACCCTGGGTTCAGGTTCAGGCACCTCCTCCGTCTGGCACTCCATCTCCTTGGACTCGGGCTTCTCAGCGACAGGCGCGAGCGCCACATCAGGCGCCGCAACCGCAACCTCGCTCTCATCCTCCTCCTCGATACTCTCCTCCAAATCATCTACCAGGCCCGCAAGCGAACTGCGATGACCCGAGTAATCTCCCTGCAGCGAATCGTCTCCATCCAGGGCACCCGCAAGCGCCTCTCCGAGCACCTCAGGCTGCAGGTCGCTGGCAATTGAGCTGGGCCGCTCCCTGCTCATCATCGCAGCTGCGCTCTCCCTCAGCGTCGCTCCACCCCTCATGCGTCCACGGGCACGTCCACCGCGCAAGACGCTGTGACGTAAAGGACTACCGTGCGCGCTCGAGTTCGAAGGCACGCGCCTGAGCACGTTGGCGAAGACTGGGTCCATGCCGTCGATAGAAGTGCGGTTGGAGCCGTTGAGGTTGACAGAGTTGCGTGGGGATGGCGATGCGTCGAGACCCATGTTCGAGGGCTCGCGCTCATCCCGCAGCTGCGAGACGCCAGCAGGGTCCAGATCGGAGAGGTGCATAGTAGAGTGCGAAGGACCAGAGACGGATGAGCTGAAGAACCTGGACTCCTCGTCCTCGTACTCCTCTTCCTCCTGCTTGAACTCACGGGGAAGGGATGGCACAGGGGGGACGTCGTCCTCGTCTTCATCATCGACAGGCGACGAGGGGCTGTGTGAAGCCATCCCGAGTCTCTGGATGAGCGACAACCCACCACGGCCAGTTCCACCACGTCCTCGGTGGCCCCGCCCGCCGCGAGCTCCGCGTGCACCGCCGACACGATGCGGCGTCAGCACCCTGCCCGCCTTCTTCTTGCTCGGGGCATCGTTGCCCTCCCCGTCTTCGTCGTCCAGGTTCTCATCATCGCCATCCTGCACCAAGTTGCCTTCGTCGTCGAATGTCGCATTCTCGGGAACGACCTTGCCCTCGGCGCGCATACGCGCAAGTTTCTCACGGTTCAAGCTCCCTCGCAAAGTACCAATTTGCCTCTGCGCATGAGCGAGCCTCTGCTGCAGGGCCTCGATTTCGTTCGAAGGGTGGTTGGGCGCCAAGAACTTGTTCCGCCTCCGGAGCGCCATCGGCGAGTCAGGGTCGCCGTCCTCATCATTCTCCCCGTCCCCGTTTTCATAATCGAAGAGTGCAGGGTCCAGCACCGCAGCTGAACCTCCAAGCCGTCTCCTCGACGCACCGCCGGTAGTCCCGAAGACATCACTTTCGTTGTCTTCCATGGCAGGGGTAAGATACTCGTGTCCCCTACTATCCTCTTCCCGGCCGGCGACAGTGCCGGGGGTGAGCGGGCTCCCAAACCGGCCTCCTCGCGGAGCAAGGCCGCTCGATTGCCACTTCGCCTGCTCGACCTTCATTTTCTCGATGGTCGTCTGGAGATCGCTCTTGTCGCGCATGAGCCCAGCGGCGTGCCTTCGGGCCTGGGCGACGTCCGTCTCATGCTTGGCTTTGAGTGTGTCGAGCTGGCCTTGCAGACGCTCGGATTCCGTCTTGTACTGGTCAGAGTTGGTTTGGGTAGTGTTGAGGTGCCGGGTGAGCTTCTTGACCTCCGATTCGAGTTTGGCTTGGCTTTCCTGATGAGCCGTAAGAGACGTGCGGAGATCTTGGAGAGTGACTTCGAGGTTCCAGTTCTCTTCCTTGAATTTATCTAACGGGGATTTAATATAAGGGTCTGATAGGGGAACCGAAACTGCGCACCGGCATGCTGTTCTTGCTGACGAAGAGCAGCGCGTAAACTCTCCACTGTCTTCTCGAGATCGTCTTTCTCCTCCTTCATATCCTGAATGGCCTTGTCCCGCTCGCCGAGCAGGGACTGGAGTCGCCGAACTTCTGTTAGAAGGCCACTGCCGATCTCGAATGCAAATTCTGATGGAAGTAGCCATTTAGCCTCGGTTGGATGCTTCTTTGACTAGTAGCCACTTACCGACATCGTCCGCTCGGTGGGCGGCGTTCTTAGCACGGCGGGACTGTGCAGCAGCAGATGTACCTGCTTTGCTCGAGGGCGGGGGATGTGGGCGATCGTGGGCATCGTGTGTAGCATCAGTGTAGGGTATCGAGACTGGTGTGCCGTTGGCTGTAGGCTGCAGAAAGGGGGACTTGATCAGAAAGAGCCTACTATCGAGCAAAAGACGGCTCACCTTGCTGCTATCAGCCACGCCTAACGAGGCGGCAAGCTCCTCGTTGAGCATCTTGTTTTCCTCGTCCCACTGAACAATAGTCTGAGCCAGCTCACGGAATGAGTCAAGCGTCTCCCCTCTAACGTGGGCAGCGCTGCTCCCTCTGCGGTTTCCTCCACGACCAACGGTGTTGGTCGCGATGCCGCCATAGACGTCTTCGTCGTCGTAGCCCTCGTCTTCGAGCCCCGCCGTCATCGTCTGTAGCTTCTTGACACGTTCTTCAAGCTCCATTTGCTGAGCAAGGACACGTTGGCCGAGGATGCCGGCCTGGTTGAGCTGGCGTTCCTTTGCATCGAGAAGGCTCTGGAGGTGGGCTCTAAGTTCGGCTGGACTGGGGGTGGGGATGCCATTGGCGGTTGGGTGTTGGCTGGAGGATGCCAGTGACTCCATGGTGGCGATTTGGGTGTAATTCGCTGCCCGGTGTGGTCGGCAGCGTCTTTTTCAGTTCCCTGGTCGTCTCTAGGTGGCGGGAATGTCCTCCGCGGGGTGTGGGTCCAACGTATGTGAAAGGGATGGGTTGAGCTGGACGAGTTGTCGGCCGAGTGAACGGGTCGAAATGGATTCTGTGTGGGAGCGGTTGGCAAAGAAAGGGCGAAGTATTAAAGTATTATGAAGTTGAAAGGGAATAAAAGAAGGGCGATGGTGCAAAAGAAGAGACTCGTGGGCAGCAATAGCAAAGACGGGGCAAACAAGGAATAAGGATAAAAGAACAGAAATTAGGTGGCCTGTGGGGCGTCTGTATCCGTCTTGTCGCTGCCCGTCGTCGTCTCGTCTCGGTGCTGGCCGGCCTCAGGGCAGGCGCTGGGAGAAAAGGGGTTGTCGTTGGCGTCGACGTTGCCCACAACCAAAACGCGTTCGGTTCGACTACACAATTCAATTCACACGATCACGCCCTTTTCGGGCTCCCTTCCCGCTGCCACCACCGTCTTCCGAGCACCGTCTGCACTCTTCTGAGTACTTCGTTCATGGATATCAAGATGCCAGAGTATATAGTCTGGTAATCTCTCAATTGACTCGGAGGGCAAACATCTCTGATCATGTCTCCAGAGGAACGGAAAGGGGCCGGTTGCGGTCGAGATTAGATCGCTTCTCGCGAGCTTTGGGTCGCTTTGACCTTCTCCTAATTCCCAGGGAGATAATCATCCTGGTATTTTGGGATTCATGCGGGACGAGGAAAGTATGGGGGCTGAGCGCTGACCCATCTCGCCACTCGGATCGCTGGGACTTCTGGCCGAGCTGCACTGTGGAATTGCTGTGAATATCCAAGGTAGCTTAATAGACTGCCGTGTGAGCATCTCCCCGGATCCAAATTCTCAATCATGCACAACCGATTGGACGATGGGTGCAGATTCAGAAACGCATCACGACGCGACAGGTACCGCACCTCTGTGGGAGAAACGAGGACCCCGGTTTATACAGCGACACGGGCAGGTGCCAATCCGGACAAAATTCGCCGCCGTAGGCGGCGGAGCCTGGGTGCCAATCCGGACAAAATGGCGGCCAAACGCGCAAAATGCTGGGTGCTAATCCGGACAAACGGAGCCTGATTTTGGCAACCTGAGCGGAATTTTGGCGCGCCTGAAGGCGCGCCGACGAAAATTAGGGCGAAAATTGCCTAAAAAGGCAATATTTCGACATTTCGAGGGCCCTAGGCTGGGAGCGAATCCGGACAAAATCGAGCGTTTTGAGATTTCAAAATCCGGACATTGGAGGCCCTCAGCCGGATCTGGCCTTGTCGCAGTATAAACCGGGGTCCTGAGAAACGGCAGGCGAGGAGGCCCCAAAGCCCTCCCTCTCCCCTTGTTCTGGCTCGTCGCGAATTCCAAATTCTGTCACCGCTCGATGCGCTCCGCACAGTGATAGCAGCTGATAGCAGGCGCCCAGATGCATCTCAATGAAGCAATGTTCGCGCCCCTCCGCCCCTCAAATCGAAAATGGGCTTCTACATATCGCAAACTCGCGGGCGTGCACATCTCGCCCATCTGCCTCGGGGTCATGAGCATCGGCGACAAGTGTCACGAGTATGGCATGGGGTTGATGCCGAAGAAGGAGAGCTTCAACCTAGTCGACGTCTACTATGACCTGGGTGGAAACATCATCGATACGGCTAACTTCTAGTAAGTTGAAAAGGTGTCAATTGATGTCGAACTTGAAGATAGAAGGCTGATTCATCGCCAGTGTGCAGTCAGCATGAGACTCTGACATCGCGTTTATTCGCTCGCGATTTCGTTTATTTCGTTAGTACACGAATAATGTCACGAAGCTCTTTTAACCTTCCATCGGTCAGAGGGTCATGTATGGCGGCAACAACGCCAAGTCCATGCACCTCGCCATCTAAAGTTCTCTCCAAAACCTTAGAACGGCCTACATCGACCTATTCTACATACGTACACCATGAACATCCCCGAGCTCATGCACGCGCTTCACGCTCTCGTTCTGGCGCGCAAAGTCCTTTACCTTGTACGTCCGCAGCCACATTCCATACCTTGGTCTATGCATATCGAGCGTCTAACGCCACATATGACACCGGCTTAGGATGCATGATGTAGATACACCGACTGCCCAGCTCGGCCCTGAACCAATCTCATAATTCATTGCACTAATCCACGCGTCCGTGCGCGACGCGTTTGTTTGCCCCACATCAATTCACGAACCAAAGTGCGCCATGGTCCGTGCGCACGTCGCCTCCCTATATATACGAGCCATCATCCATTTGGAATCCTTACCACTCTGGCCTTTTGGCTTAGATCAAGTGTAGTATCTGTTCTTAATAGTTTAACCACTATTATGAGGGCATTGCCCTCATTTTTGGTTATCTTATTTTTGCCGCCCCAGCTCCTCGGGCTCTGCTTGCAACCCGGGGACACGATGACCTTGCCATTGCAGTACCGGCTTGCGTCGTCGGGGGATCCCCTCCTTTATGGGACCGCTCTCTTTGCTGGATCTTTCTAATGCGCATCTTGTTGATGTCGCAGCGGAATTCAGCAAACGGATGGTTTTCTCTTCCTTAATCGTTTTGAGTAGTGCTTTGAACGGTACGAGGAGGCATGGGTTTGTCTACGAAGTATTAGATTAGAGTTCGTTTTACGCTACACTGGTCCTGTAAGGTCTTGTGTCGAGAGTAATGAAACATTTGAAAGACTGGTGTCGGTATATCTGCTCTGAGCAACTGGCGTTACGAAAGGTTAGCTTCCGGAACCGTTGAAGGGCGTTTGATGTTCAAACGGTTCGTGAGTCGCGTTGTGCTCCCTTGTGGTTATTCCTGCCTCTGACCGTATTTCATCTTCCCGAAGGTCACCAGAAAGCGCCAGACTCATGGACCACTTACTCTTCCTTTTCCTGCTGACAGGTTTCGGGTAGTCAGTGCCAGGTTATGGCCGCAAGCGAGCGCCCGCAAACCCTGGCTGCCTGCGCATGCCATCTCGAAACCCCGGCCATATCTGCCTCGAGGCATCCTGCCCTATAAGTACAAGTCACTTTCGTTGACGCTGCGATGTCCCAGGCATCTGTCGCGTCTACGTCCCCCACTATGTCAACCCAGACCACTGTCGGGGAGCCGCTTCCCTATGATGTCCTTGTGCATATTTCCGATAAGGTGTGCCATCTCCAACCCCTCATCGATGAGGGCTCCTACTCACCGTTGTTGTTTTCCAGGTCTGTGAAACCGACTTCGCGAGCCTCTGCGCCTTGCGCCTTGTCTCTAAAGCGACGAACGAAATCGCTGAGCCGAAAGTGTTCGCATCGACCTCGATAAGCTTCACAAACAGGCCTTACACCCCTTCTCAGTTGGAGGCGATGGCTTCGGGGACTAGTCCCTATTCACGGTGGACGACGAACCTTTCGATCCCTGAAAACGCTCTTATACCCCTCGAACTCGCCGATAGAGACCCTTTGCAGGGCGAGGAAAGAGACCGGCTCTTGGCATGTCAAACGGAGTTTCTCGTTCCAGCCCTCGAATCCTTGCAGGGACTTAAGTCTGTCAAGTGAGCTTTTCCCATCTTGACGATTTTGTGACGACCCCTCTGACCGATATCCCGTGCTGCAGGTTCGATACTTCCCGAAGGAGCCCTTACGAAGACGTTCTTTCCGCGTTGGCACGTCTGCCGAACCTGGAGGCATTGATCAATACGAATTGCGACTACCACGAGCCCATACCAGCGCACCTGGAGAAATTCTCAAACCTCCGACACATCGCGCTCTCGAACATTTACCTCTACCCTGGTACCGTTGCCGTATTGAAGCGCATGCTGGCGCGAAGCCTCACCACTCTCGAAATCTTTACCCTGGATCCACACCAGCTCTGGGACCCAGATGCCGAATCTTATACGTCAGTCAAATTAGAGGACCTGTTCGATAAGGGCACGGGAACATCCCCCTCGCCTTCCCTCCCGGCGTTGAGAGCGTTAAAAGTCACTGGCGTCGAGCTCGCGGCCACTTCCATTCCCATTCTTCGGTCCTTGGTCAAGTTGCAGGTGACCAGTCTCGAGCCACACAGCAACGACGTCGAAGACGGCTTCTGGGGTGCGCTCGAGAATTTAGGGGTCCGTCTAGAGCACCTGGAAGTGGCGCACCTATCGCCGGCTGCGATAAAATACCTGGTATCGTACGAGGGTCTGCGCGAGCTGCAACTGGGCTCGACGTCTTTTTCGAAGAGTGACGACCACTTTGCGCAGTTCGCCCCTGATGTTCTGTCCAAGCATCGAAAAACGCTTACGAGGTTGTCCTTGTCCTGTTTAGATGTCGCCGAGTTTAGGTGCACGGAGGAGGATTTCGAGTTGATTTATCAGTGTGCGCAGCTGGACACCTTGACCTTTGGGTACACTGAATCATCTTCCAAACCTGGAAGAGCCCCAACTGTCTCTTTGGTATGCTGTTCATCCCAGTCTTTCCCTTCTCTCGTTTAACGGGCCTATTCCAGGACCTCCTCCTCCCTCGTTTGGCGGAGAGACTCCCGCGCCTTCGTCAACTCTACATCTACCCGAAACCTGGAGGAACCCACTTTATTGGGATGTCCCGCGGTGCCCACGAGAAGATCATCTCTACCTTCGTAAAGGGCGTTTGCGATGTACATTTTGCCAACACTGTACCGCGATTTAAATTGCTGGGACCCAAGAATTGTGGCCCGTTCGACTTTGACCTCGAGACTCGGCGCTTCTTCGAAGTAAAGGAAACATTGCCTCCGACCTAAACTTCACGTTGACCTTGTATTGCCCTCATGTACCTCTTTTGCGCTCGCTCAGCTACGCTTAACTTTAAAACAATTCAATTCGTTTGGCCCCTACTTGTCTGCCCGACGATATCATGCCATTGGCTGCACAACCAGCACTTCAACATGTCTAGGAGATATATAAGCGGCATCTGCCACTCAAAAAGGCAACCCTCACACGCCTTGCCTTGTGGGAGGTATGTCTTGCGATATCTGAGACGTGCTCAGTGGCCAACGCTAAGCGTGGCTGGTACGAGTCCGTCGAGGGCCGGGGCCTGACGCGGACGGGGCTAGGTTTGAATTTGAGGAGCCCTTGAAATCTGTGATGCTACGAGGGAGTTTCTCGCTACCTACAAGCCTTTCTCGGACAGGAACAGAGGCAAGGGCATGTTAAATGGGAAAGGATGACATCGACAAAGACGAAAACACATCCGAGGGAGGGTGCGGGTAGAATCGAGTACAGCCTCACTAACGAAAGGAGGACGGACATCCAAGGAAAGAAGACAGGCGGGTGAACACTACACAGATGTAACCAACCGACCAGCCGAACATCACACAATTCAGCGACATTCAACATAGCCACGGGTCCGACTTTTGCTCTATTTGTAAACCCGCTCAACTTTGTCCTAGCTAGAGACCGCTCAAACGACGAACGACTTGTTCGCTCGTCGAGATGGGTGTGAAGGAAACATGCAATCGAAAATCGATCGATAAGCATAGACAGGTAGGCAGGTAGAGGTTGTGCACGAAAACAACAACAAATGCAGGGAAAGAATGGATGGATGGAATGATGAGTGATATAGCACCGTAATATCGTCAAGTGTCATCGAAGATAATCAGCGTAGTAGGCTGGTGGGCGAGTAGGGGCGGCGGTGGAATGGCGCTTGGTTCTTCTTGCCTATGGCCCCTATTCGTAGGAGTCGAAGTCGAGTGGGTGGGTTCCATGGCGGACGAAACCAGACGGTTTCGCCTGGCTGGTCGTCAAAAGGGGCTCGGCGGCAACCGTTGACTCTGGCGAGGATGCGAGCTGCCCATACGCCACTGCCTGATCTGCGAGCGACGAAGACGAGGACGGCGGTCGAGGAAGGTCTCCAGTGAGCGTTGACGAAAGCGAGGATCCCGTCGTTGTTGAAGTGGCTCCTGCGTCTGCTTCGCCTCGTCCCAGGTTGATCGTGGGAACGGGGGCCGGCTTGGACGATACAATAGGAGGGCGAGAGGAGTTCAGGAATGCGGAGGCGGTACCAGAGAACATGAGCGCTGCGTTCATAGTGCTAAAGGGCGTCGGCGATCGGGAGATGTTGTTGCCAGCAGGAGGTGTTCGACTCCGTGAAGCTGACTGTGAAGGCTGACCCGAGGCTAGTGACGATGCCGGAATCGAGGAAGACGTTGAAGGAAGCGGATTCGGTCCCGCTGAAGAGGATATGCCGTCCGCTTGTGAAGATGTCCCCTGTACGCCAGCAGCTCGTTCCGCCTCCTCCTTCTTTCTCTTTTCCTCAGCTTCCTTCCTCTCTTCGTGGTCAATCAAGGAGAGTCGCATTGCCTCCATGAGCATCAACTGTTGGCAACCGGTGTAAGATACCTGGGGATGCACGATGCAAGTTGTACTCACCTCTTCCAAATCTTGGCCTGACACACCAACATATTGACCACCTTCGGCATTAGGATTCCGATCATGCCTTCGTCTCCTAAGAACTTCCGGGGTTGGCTTCCGCAGCTGCATCCTCTGGGGTCTGTATCCTCCAAATGCCCACAGGAATAAGCCTGTCCCCCACCTGTCGCATGATGATCCTTCGATTGCCACGCCGTGCAACGGCTGCTCTAACCGCTGCAAGTTTAGCCTCCCAATCAGGTCGAATTTGATCTTTAGAACGGGTTAGATGAGTGGAAGTTCGTAGCGAAGAGTGTCAGACCTATGGTCACAACTTCTGGACTATCAGCGCTGTAACTCTTCTGTCGGATCCTTCGCTGCTGATGCCTGCACGCCATGGGGGAGGGGTGTAGACCACGCCAAAGTTACCCTGAACACAGTAGGGACACGCTGCTGGTTCGGATACGAGGTGGGTTGTGGTGGGTTCAGCGCGCCTGATTTGGACGAAACACTCTGTGCAGATGGCTTGGTCGCAACATCGCGAGTGGTTGATATTGGCAGGGTAGTACTGAGGAGATGATGTAATGAATTCACGGCCAGTGAACGAGGACGACGACAAGAACGAACCAGAAAGCAAATGGGACACTCGGTTGCGCCGCGATAGATGGCAGCTTCTGGTCGGAACTCCTTGATGGTACTCTGGCGTTTACTATGGCTTGGTTTGCTTGTGTCGGCACGAGGTGCAGTTTCAGTACTGTTCTCGGGATTCAGGCGCCTCCCTTCGTGCGGCGAGAACTTGGTCGTCGTCCCAGGTCTCGTCGTACTCTTCGAGGGGGCGGTAGAAGGGGGCTAACTTCCTTGAAACAATAAGCTGGGTGACCACGGATTGGGACTTACAAAGTTTGGACTAATATAAATAAAAGGCAGCCTCGAGTGATGTAATCGCAGTCCGCACCGACGAAGCAGGGCGGAAATGTGTGACATCATTTGCATGTGGCTGCCAGCGCTTAGCGCCAGAAACGACCTCTACACCCAGGGCCTAGCTACAAGAACAATATGAATTGAAAGAGAACTGTGAGCCATATCAATGAGTGTAGATACTTAATAATTAGCCATAGTTGAGACACACGACCGCATCGACGGTAATTCGTCGGTTACTCTGGTGTACACACTCAGGTGTAGGTCGGTAATTTCCTTCATCTTGCGCTTTTTGCTCAGCTTCGTCCCACAATATGATGGACAGAGGGTGGGTGTTCGATGCTCTGGCAAGGCGTGGTTGCGTGTGCTGTCCGGCAAAGGGTGGGGCGAAGCGAGAGGGCTGGAGTCGGCTAGCATATTCAAGATAAGTACCAAGGATAGGGCCCGGCGCTCATATGGGAGCACAGAACGAGTGTCGGAGAACTGAGAGAGTTTGGTGGATCGTTGCTCCCGACCTACATCCGCTGACAGAGGTAAAACTGAGCATGTTGACATCAAAAAGGACACAGTGGGCATAGTCGCGGAGGCGGTAGCAGGCCACGCTGCAGATAGTTTTAAGACAGCCCAGAAAGCGCAGTCTTTCTAGCACAGAATCTTCGGTTCAGAGAGACAACTGCAAGGAGATGATAGGAGATGATGTCAGGACTTTGAAAGCAGAGAGAACAAAGCGTTGGCAAAGGCGCGAATTCAGTGATTACGCCAGCCTTAGTCATGCTTACAAATGGTGATCCGATCAAATTTTTACCACTAAACCTGGATTTTGAAGGGCACAGAACGATTCCGCTAAAGACGGACTCGTAACTAGTAAGTTTCCCTCTTTCACCCTACCATGACCTCTGTAGCGGCGCTGCTTCCATACGACGTGCTTAGGGATATAATTGATGAGGTATGCCTACTCCTTCAACCTCTTTTCATGACCTCGATTGAAGCTTCCTCAGGTCCCAAAATCAGATTTCGCGATCCTATGCGTTCTTCGCCTGGTCTCGAAAGCGATAAACGAGATTGTGGAGCCGAAAGTATTCGCTTCGACTTCGATAAGCTTCGCGGACAGGCCTTACACTCCAGCTCAGTTGGAAGCCATGGCATCAGGGAATAGTCCTTACTCTCAGTGGACAACAAGCCTATCTATCCGGAAAATGGCCCTTCTTCCTCTTCAAGACGTCCTCGCTGGTGACCGCTTCCAAGGCGAAGAAAGGAGCCAGCTCTTGTCGTGCCAGACGGCGTTTCTCGTCCCGGCGCTCGAATCGTTACGAAAGCTCAGATCTGTCTGGTGAGCTTCTTGTTTCGACAACTTCGCAGCTCTTGAACCCCTCTGATTGATCTCCTACCGTTGCAGTCTCGATGTATCTCGGAGGGAGCCTTTTGAAGACGTCCTTTCCTCTTTAGCCCGTCTGCCTAACTTGGAGGAACTTCGAGTTTTGAATTGCGACAACTACGAGGATAAACCATTATTCCTAGAGAAATTCTCAAACCTCCGCCATATCTCGCTGTCGAGAATTTACTTCCACCCATCCGCGGTCACGACCTTGAAGCGTATGACCGCACAGAGCCTCTCAACTCTAGAGACCTTGACACTGGCTCCACAGCAGGTTTGGGTCCCAGGAACCGGAGTCTCTACCCCAGTGAAACTGGAAGACCTGTTCGAGGAAAGCACAGGGGTTTCGAGCTCACCTTCCCTTCCCGCTCTGAATGCGCTACATGTTACGGGCGTCGAACTTGCAGCCACCTCCGTTCATCTCCTCAGGTCCTTGGTCAAGTTGCAGGTGGACATCTTAGACTGCCGCTCCGAACCACTGGAATTGGATGGCGTAAGAGACTGTTTCTGGGAAGCCCTTGAAAGCTCAGGAGTTCGTTTGGAGCGCCTTGCCATTTCTCATCTTACGCCAACTGCAGTGAAATATCTAACCTCATATGAAGGTCTACGCGAGCTTTTCCTGGGTCCCCTTTCATTCTCTAATGATATTAGCCATGAGGATCACTTTGCCGAAGTTGGCCCAGGTGTTTTAACCCAACATCGGAAGTCGCTCAAGATATTGTCCTTGGCCCACTTGGACGTAGCCGAGTTCATATGCACGGAGAGGGATTTGGAGTTGATATGTTTGTGTGAGCAGCTAGACACACTGACCTTTGGCTACCCTGAGTCGGCCTTCGACCCAGAAAGAACCCCGACTATATCACTGGTACGTACTCTACGCTCCAGAACCATCCCCTTCTCTCGGCTGATGAACCTACTCCAGGACGCCCTCTTCCTTCGAATAGCAGAAAGACTCCCTCGCCTGCGTCAACTCTTGATCTATCCCAAACCCCCAGGATCACACTTTATCCCACAGACCGCGGCCGCTCGAAGCAACATGATCTCCGCCTTCGTAAAGGCCGTGTGCGAAGTGCATTATGCAGACACTGTCCCGCGATTCGAGCTGCTGGGATCATATGGATATGGCCCGTTCGATTTCGACCTCGGTACCCGGCGCTTCGTCGAAGTAAAGCGCTAACAGCATTCGACTTTGACCTGAATATCGCTCCCCACCCCCGTCAGCTCATTTTGAGATGCGGGGATCCTAATCGACGCTGCTCATGAGAGCCTTCAATATCTCAACACCCCCGGATTGATTCTAGCTGGGTCTCACTTTCCTTCTAGTAGACCCGCCGTATTTTATGCCCCAACAGTATGTGCTTGAGTGTTACAATGAGGATGCAGCCGTGTTCGAAATGTCCACAGCCCATGAGATGCGTGTGTCGCGGAAGCTACACATCTGACCCTACTCGGGGATCGAGATGTTGACAGAGTCAAAGAGAGCCCCTCACCGGTACCTCGTTGATGTAGTAGAAAGTTTACTGGCTCTCGAGCTTGCCGTCCCAGCTCGCGCATACAACGCCGCCTGAGCCTGACTCCGGTTTTCCATCGACTTCACGTAGTTGCTTGGGACCCACCCCCTTCTCACATTCCCGCCCAACCCGTACCCATTCCACATTGTCCCTGTTATACAGTCCCACCACCCTGAGGGGTGCTTCGACATGATTTCGATGATGTCACCCTTGTCGAAGCTCAGGATTGCAGGGTCCGGATCAGAGAAGTCGTACATTGCTCTTGCCATCTCTGTTGTTGGTGTTGGGAGGGAGAAGAGTTGTGATATGGGATTTGAGGAGGCAGAGGATGAGGGGAAAGAAGTTGATGTTGATGGCGGAGTCTGGTCAAGTTATGAGTACGCTGGGAAGGGGCTGAGAAGAAGGCTGGGACGACGCACGTTTGAGCCCCATGAGAGGGTACTGGAATAACCACTCGCGATTGTGTCTGTTGGACTCGGTCTTGGGGGCGTGTGACATGACCAGTCGGTATCGAGTACCTTTGGTGGAAGTGAGTGTCTGTCGAAGCTGGCAGGTACGAAGCAAACTTACGGAGGTCGCGATGTGAAGACTTTTAGCTGCGTTTCGAGGAGCCATCGTAGTGAAGGTGGGAGTGGATTAACGGGGGTCTTGAGCTGTTGATGTTGAGGGTGTTAAATAGCCCTGTGGAGTGAGGACGGCAACCAGGCAACAGAGTTGATCAGGCAAGAAACCACGTATTGATGATTCCTAGGCTCAGTAGACGGTGATTTATACCTCACCCCCTACCAGGGGGAAGGTGGGTGCCATCACTCCGCCACCCCGAGATAAATCACTCGGAGATGGTTTCATGCTAAAGCTGTACCGGCGCCTACCAATGGCAAAAGGAGTGATAGGACCTCCAAGAACGAGGATCAAAACCTCACAGGGATCTGCGGATTTATAGGGCCCTTCGTTGAATACAAAGCGATTACACAACTTCAACGTACTCAATTACATCGACTGGTCCTGTTAGAATCGGTCAATTATCAGTTATCCGTTTTGCCTCGTTTCATACACGCGCCTAGATACGATGCACCGCACGAGCAACGCCTATCTGGCCGTTAATGACCAGTGAAACGGACCGCCTTATTCTTGCCCTGGACACCGTTCCAGAATGCCTGGGCGTGTAGAACTGGTTTCCCTTCTGGTTTGATTTTGCCAACACACAGAACACTTCCGTCGCTACAGCGGATGAACAAAGCCATCGTATCCTGGGGGTTGGTCATGCAGATCACAGATCCTGAGTCCAAGGGGAGCCTTTGATGAACGGCATCAGCAGATTCTTGCGGACACATTTGAAGATCGTGCAGTTGCACCGCTCGCTTCGTCGTGCCGGCAGGGGATGAAACCTCTACGAAGGTTGACGTTGGGCGCTGGGAGAAGATGAGGATATAGTCATTCATTATACAAGAGGATCGTACCTGGTGACCGATTGCCCTCCACCGGCGATGTGCCTGTTCCGCAGTGAGTTTCTGGGGGTCAAATTGAGCGTCTTCTAGGTAAATCATGGGAGCCGGTCGGATCGTGCTGCCACCATCAATACGCTGCGGCTTGGGAGGGCTCTGGATCTTTCGATCAACACCTGTTTCACGGAAGGAGGGGACGGATAGGAGCGGCTCACTCACTTCCTTCTTGTTCACGATATCACGAAGAAGCTTGACCAGCAGTTGTCCCCCTTCTCTCCCCAAAATATCTCGCATCTGATCAAAGGTGGCACTGCCTGGTTGAGGCTGGGAGGTATTCGTAAGTTCGATGTTCATCGAATGTGATTCATTTGTCGAAACGCACCAGCTTTCTGTGTGCCCAGATATCTCCTGCATCGATCCCTGACTTACGAGGCGGTTGCCCGTCCGATGTCTTTTTGACGGCCGGGAGCATTTCAATGACGCAGACGCCTGTTTCCTCATCTCCGTTCAGTAGCGCATGCTGGATGGGAGCCGGTCCACGATATTGGGGTAATAGAGAGGGGTGTACGTTCAGTCTGCGTGTTGGCAGAAAGTGGGCAAGGTGTTTGCCGGTGAGGATTCGTCCAAAGGAGGCGGTTACGAGGATGTGGGACTGTGGGGGAGGGGGCGAAGACTCAATTGAAGTTTCGGTTGGGCATGAGTAGGACGCGAAGGGTTCTGGAAGCTATTCGTCCCGTTAAAATAATTAGCTTGTAGTATTGCAGTTATGGTGATCCAGAGCGCGTGTACCTTCCACTTCCGGAATTCAGCTTTCGAGGGAGGGATGAGTTTCACTCTAACATCTTGCAGGGTCTCAACCTTTGCCTTCAACGGTGCTATAGAAGAAATTCTCAGAACGTGATAGCCCACAAGTACTGTTAACGCACATATCGAGATTTGACTGCCACGTCTTCCTACGCGTTGGTCAGGGTTTGTCGCCACGACAAGTTCATCCCAGACATCTAAGAAAGGCGCAATTCAGTATAGTTTAGGTATCCTGACAAGTACATAAACATTTGAATGGTACAGGCTATTCTCTAGAGCTCACCTCGTGCTTTGTATAGCTCTTCCAAGACGAGACAAGAGAATTCGTCGCGTCCCATAAAGAGGACCTTCAGCTTCTCTTGCTGGGTGCTTGTTCCATACTGGCGAGCTATGGAGAGACTTGAGGAGTTTCCTAATGCTCTAAAACGGCACCTCGATACTCTCAAGGATATGGAAATGCATGATACCATCCCGCAGTGATAGTTCGCTGGAAAGCTCGTCGCGTCCAATTTCTCGGGCCTCGGCGCCAATTTCAACTCCTAACCCCAAGGCACAGCACTGCCACAGCTGGGCCAATCTCTTCGGTCTCTCTCTCTCTCTTTTCTGCGACCTCTACCTCGAATTCCATGAAGGCCAATATCAACCAAGTTCTAGTTGGAAAGAAGGCCGTCCTCGTTCCTTATGCGGCCTCTCATGTTCCTGTTCGTACAGACGGGCTGATAGACCTTCCGTGCTTTATTCAATGGCTCTTCTTCACGGCTTGGTGGCTCTCATAGAAATACCACGAATGGATGCTTAGCGAAGAGCTCCGCGAACTCACGGCGAGTGAACCTCTGAGCCTAGAGGAGGAGTATGAGATGCAAGGTATTTCGGCGCCTTCCATCTGTCAACTTCACTTACCAATGCTGGACTTTGCAGAAAAATGGCAGGTGGACGAGGATAAGTTGACCTTTATCATACTTTCTAGAGAAGGGGTCGATCTCCCGGATGATTCCTCTATTTCTCCCTCGGACCCACAACTGAAGCAGTGTCCTATGGTCGGCGACGTGAACATATTCCTGAGCGGCTCCCTGCAAAATCTACGATCTCCTTTGAAGCGCGCTTATGACTCCGAGCATGAGGAAGACAGAGAAGAGGAGGAGGAAGAAGGGCACGCGGAGGTCGAAATCATGATAGCAGGTGAGGCGCTTCCTCCTTCCTTACCCGTTTCACCTTTAAATCTCACCCCACCAGAGCCGGCCTATCGTCGAAAGGGCTATGCAAGAGAGGCCTTGCAATTGATGCTGCACTATGCAACCGGCCACCCTTTCTCCTCAAGCACCACCATAGAATCTCCGCTCAAGATCGCTCCCACTCGTCTCCTCACTCGGATCTCGGAAACAAACGAAGCCAGCATATCCCTGTTCGAAACCCTGGGATTCCAGTTAACGAAGCGAATCCAAGTGTTTGCGGAAATAGAGATGCGATGGCAAGCGGACTTATCACTCTAAACCTCACATCATCCCCCCTTTGCTTCGAAGCATATACAGGCTGCATTCGTCCCTCCCTAAATCCTAGATCAGGTAGACGATCGACAGGGTTGGATAAGCGGAGTCACCGGCACCTGCTCCCATCGATCATACATCTTCTCCGTCCCTCCACCTTCCCAAGATTTCCCCCCTAATCCTTCTCAGAATGGGTCCCAGTGATGCAATGGACGTCGACTTCCCATCCTCTCCCTATGTTGGTTGGGTTGCGCCTCCGACAAGCAATGTATACCACAACTCCGACGGATCCACCTGGATCAACACCTGCTGGGATGACGAGACCTCGACCGCGGACCGTATTAACGAATTCCTAGCGCGATGGCCCCCCAGTCGAACTCCAGATACCTATGCAGCGTGGATCTCAGTAGATCGCGGTCGCATCCCCAGTCCCAACGCTATTCCCGCCGACGTACCCGCACTCCAGCGGTCCTTCCAGGCGCTATCAGAAGTAGGGCAGGTTACTACTACCTCGTTGGATGATATTGCGAAGAGGCATGGAGTAGTCGTAGGGAAGTGGCTTATCTTCTCCAATGGGATGGACGACATAGATGGTCTGTGGGCGAAGGTCGTGAGGTTGCTTTGCACTGAAAGGAGAAGGGGTTCGGCGAAGGTGTCTACTAGGAAGGTGGATCCAGCTTATCAAGGCAACGGACATGTTATATGCGTCTATGTCGATGACTATACGAATCTCCAAGACGTTATGGGACTTCGAGACGACCTAGGGAGGATTGGTATTCACTGGAAGATTGGGTTCAAACCGGATTCTTATACACATCTGGGTATATATTCGCAGAACAAATGGGGGATTCGACCTACTAGATACTAGGCTACCGGTAGAGCTCTGTTGACAGGGCTGGTCCAACCTCGACAGGTCCTTTGAAACAGAGATGGGTTTATTGTAAGATTTCGAGTGCCGGGCCTCGTGTGCGCTGAAGGCGTTCAAATAGTGATACTGTTTATACGAGAGAACGATAAATACTATACAAGTGAATAGAGAATGTACCCCAGGGATTCTCCAACTTGGAGCTAGATTGGCTCAGTCGCGACTCTCCGCGCCATACCCAGAATCTAGGCAGGAGTGATAGGGTACCAGCGATTGAAGATATTCTCAGGATCGTACGTCTTCTTAATCTCCTGGAGCCTTGGATAGTTGGAAGCATAAGCCAAGTCCGCTCGCTTGGCCGCATGGTCTCCGCTCAGGCTCCCTAAATTTGCGGAGGGGACATCGATATCCTCTGCAGCACGAAGTCAGAACTCTAATGATTATCGAAAAGTTTGGTTTTGGAAATACTCACCATGGCCGTAGTTGGTATAGCCAGACTTCTCTGCATCATCGAGAGAGTTGCCCTGGCCCCGTATGACAATATCAACGAGCTCCTTCGCGAGGTCTCGCGCCTCCTTGGTCTTTCCAACATCCTCCTCCCAGGAAATACTCGTTAAAATGTTCGAAGCTCCTTGGCGCCGGAAGGCGGTCGCGGACACGGGAACCGAGTTCGCTTTGGCCATTGGGAAGTACTCGTGGAGCATGGCCGTCCTAAAGACGCCCTCTTTGGCAAGTCCCGCCACCTTCTGAATTAACTCCACGGTGGCTTGATAGTTGGGCGAAACCTGAGAGACGCCCTTCAAGTAGTAGCACCTGCCGTGGGCAACTTGGGCGTTCTAAGAGAGAAGGGTTTCCGAACGCTGTTAGTAGGAATACAATTGGGGGTAGATATATCGCATTACCAACTGGGAGTTGAGCCGCTCGTATGGGATCTCGCTAACAGTATCAACGACAGGGCCTGCAGGTGATACCTCAGTACTTTGATTAACTGGGGAAGAAAACGAACAGGCACGTACCAACGTCGAAGAATTCTTTGTAGTGTGCGCGGCCCTCCTCTTCAGATCCGTTGTAGAAGAAGATTATGAGAAAAATAGGTTTCCCGTCCGGGGTGGCAGTGACCGCCTGGATCATCCCTTCGTCCTCCCCAACGTTATCCCACCACTTCTTGGTGAGCTCGATCAGCTTCTCGACCTTTTCCGGTGTATAAACCGCGCTCCCGGCGAAGATCGTCTTTCTCTGAGGGTGCAGCTGATACACCAACTCGGTCGCGACTCCAAAGTTAGATCCTCCACCACGGATAGCCCAGAAGAGGTCGTGATTCTCGGTATCGCTAGCGGTCAAGATAGAACCATTGGCGGTTACGATGGTGGCCTATTGAGGTGATTAGAGAGTGGTGGGTTCAACAAAGTTATCTAAATACTTACCTGCTTGAGATTGTCGATGGTGAGGCCGTGACGTCCAGAAAGCCAACCATACCCACCACCAAGAGTAAGGCTGTCGCGTGAAACCTGTCAGAAGAAGGAGAAATGATGAAGAGACGCGTCAAACACACCCTGCAACTCCAGTCTATACACGGAAAATACTGTAAGTTTCAATCGTGGTGGAAAGTCGGCTGTCTGGGTACGCACATGGTTCACGGTCCCGCCGACAGTCGCAAGACCGTACTTGATGGCCTCCTGGTCGACTTGGGCCCAAATGGCGCCTCCGCCTACATACCCCAATTTGTTCTCTGCGTCGACGCGGACGTGATTGAGGTGACGATTGAGGTCAATCACCAATCCATCTTCGATGGAAGATGCGCCGGCAGCGTTGTGCCCTCCGCCGCGAATGGCGATGGGAAGCTTGTGTTCTTTCGCATAGGCGATGGACTTGACGACGTCCTCGGCATCCTTGACGTGGACAACTACCTTGGCCTTTCGCTCAGCGTTCTTAGCCCATCGCGCTATGGATTTGGCATAATCTGGATTTTCGGGGGTGACAACGTCGCCCTTTATAGCCTTGACGAAAGATGCAATAGAGTCGGACATGTTCTGTGAGTCGAAAAATCAGCAATCGGTGTGAAATCAACAATAGGTGCACTCACTGAGGGAGGAGATTATAATCAGTTGAGATTTGAGGGAATTGTATATTAAACTGAAAAGCAGATCCGTTCTTTATACACCAGCAACAGCCTCATTACATTGCTTCAAAAAGGAAACGTCACCTACATCAAGGCCAATCCCGTTGAGCGCTGCGGTCAACATTGAGAGTTCCTACCTTCGCCTGTGCCGACTGTACGCGTATCCATCCGCAGGCCAGATAGACCTACATATGCGACAGCGTGAGCGCCGATTGCCCGCCAAGCGCGAGGGGCAGGTGAGCTCTAATAGTTATTACGCCGACAAGCGGTCTAACCGAAAGATAATACCTAATGTCCTGGAAGAGGAGCGTAACGTACGAAGTTTCACCCAGAAGAAATCCTTTGTCCTTGATGCAAGGTAGATCAGCAGGACGTAACACCAGGTTGGTCTTGGTGTGAGTGGGCTGCCGACCTGATTCGTGAAGATCTTAAACCCGGTGCCGACGCTCCGTGACGCCCGACTGTACTTGGTTTGCAAAAAATACTGGGCTATGTAGGGGAGTGTTAAGAGAGACACATATCGCCGGAACCTATACATCTGCAATCCTTTGGATAATTTCGGTTGCTGTCGAGCCGCAGAGCGTAAGAAGAATTGGTATGGCTGGGGTGGTGGTGGTTAACGATCAAGGGACATTGGATGATCCTGGCCGGCCGGCTATATCCGAAACACGCGCGCTTAGCCGGCGCTTAGAGGTGGTGGCTAGGACAGCCTGCTCGAGCCTGCTCGTTCCTCTGGAACACCTGTAAGGCTGACCTTAATTATCCATACATCCCAAGAGAGGGAAAAGAGTCGTATACAGGGAAAATGGTACATAAGCCGAACGTGAGTGAAATGTGATGGGGGAAAACTAAAAGTCAATTTGAACACCAAAAACATCTACAGACAACAGCAACTGCATATCCGAATAGATAGATGGTCACCAGGGTCAAGAAAAAGGCTCTCAGAGCATTATATGCCTTCATTGGACTGAGCTTCAGGTTCTCAACTTAAGCTCGATGTTTACCTCCATTCAGAATTCCACGACTTCGCGTCCCAGTTCTCCACAACGGTAGGATTGTCCTGTAGGGATGTTTTAACACAGCCAAGATTCGAGGAAACGAAAGAAGACTTGTTGCCCAAGGGATGGGGTCTAATGAAAACCAACCTTGTACAGACTCTGAACTTCGTAAAGCCTTCTTGCAGAACCACGACGTCGCTTGTAGCATCAGGGAAGGATTCTTCCTCGCATCTTCGTATATCTAAACCATCCGCCTATCGGACCACCTTTGCTGCTAATAGCAGGTTTCTTGCATTTGCCCGGCTCAGTCCGGGGGACGTAGTCAGAGTACGAGCACTCAGGCTCGAGTCATCAGATTTATTCATACCAACCGCTCCAACACGCTTGAGCTGCAGCGGG
Source organism: Ephemerocybe angulata (assembly GCA_013368325.1). Lineage (NCBI taxonomy): Eukaryota > Fungi > Basidiomycota > Agaricomycetes > Agaricales > Psathyrellaceae > Ephemerocybe > Ephemerocybe angulata. The sequence goes on from JAACJK010000221.1 coordinate 101,681, forward strand.
CTCTACCTCAGATTGATGTTGGAATTCTATTCTTGAAGACTGATCTTGCTACAAGCGAGATTTCTGCCCCGGGAACGTTGAAGGTTCATGATCCCACAAGCTCCAAATCAGCCCTTTATCCGGACCCAACCCATCCTTCGCGATCCGAGCATAATCATCTCGAACCTTTCCCGGGCCATATACTCTTTCCAGCTGCACCCATCCCAGACAGTCTTCCATCAGCTTGCTCCACGCGTCGTTTTGCCTTGAGAATATCTCGGCCAGGGAGAGCTGGTACTTTCGGACGTTCAGCCATTCAGGCATGAAGAAGTGTTCGACCTTCGGCCATCGGGTGTTGGGATCCGCAAACGCAGGGGCGTTGGCATCAAACGCGTTGTGGGACCACTTCATATCGTCGTTGGCGGATGCTGAAGGGGTGAGATTCGTCAACCCCAAGGCGACGTTCTTGACAATCTGCCCGACATTGGGCGACGCGAAGTGTGCTCGGATGCGGTCGTTGAGGTCGTCGTTCCCAGCCACGTCGATGTAGAGCCACCGGCGGTCCTTCTCGCCTTGGAATGCCTTGCCCTGCTCGAAGGTGTTGTATTCGTAGACGTCGTCGTACAGCCCAAGACGCTTGGTGAACTCGACGTTCCGTTTGGAGGTGAGCCCCAGCACGGTGACGTTTTGCAGCTCTCCGGCGCGGATTCGCTTTTGGACGAGGTAGGCGAGGCAGAATGCTGTCTTGGAGGAGGCAGAGGCGATGAAGACGGTGAGCTTCCTGTCTTTGCCGACGTTGTAGCTTCCGGTGGAGTGAAGCCAGTCTTCACACCAATACGAGGTCCAAAAGAGGGGCCGGTACAGCATGGTCAGGTCCTCGGCTTCGTCTCCAGGGGTGTATTGAGTGTCGGTAGCGCATCTCAGGATTTGGTTGTAGGGCCTTCGATCTAGAAGGTAGGTTAGAGGCCGATGCGTCAATGCTGGGTGTGCGGAGAGACGGTACCTTCAGGAAGATGGGGGCGAGGAACGTAAAACGAGTATTTGTTCACGTCCGAAGGCGAAACCGGGACCAGGAGGTACCTCGTCGGAGCGAAGTAGCCGTAAACTCGCTCTCCAACATGAATCTTAGGGTGGGTCGAGGCGACGATGGTGCCGAAACCCCAGACTGGAATCAAGCCATAGGTGCGCGCGAGCTCAGGGGTCGGTGCCGGATGAAAGTCAAAGTAGCTTCAGAGCCGTCAGCTCGGCGTGTCCCTTGCTCCTCACAAGGACGAGATTGACCACTCACCGGAAGTGTGGGTGTTCTCCCAATGCCTGGTACGTTATGTTGTTCGCTGAGAACCCAAACTTGTCGACCTTGATCAAGACGTTGTTCGCTGGGATGGTCGTGATATCCAAGGTCGTTTGTATGACCACAGGCTTGCGTGGATCAGAATCTCTCGACTGGTACTGTGGGTTGACGCTGGCAGTAGGACGGGGAGAGCAGAGAGTGACGTTTTCGACCACGGTCTTGGAGAACATATCGAGTGACTGGACCGGTAGCGTTAGAGAGTCTGAAGGGGACCTTGAGGAGGGTGAGGAATGGGTCATTCTCATACGTAAAGGCTATTGCGGACTTCCATTCGCCCTGACCCACATGCATCGTGATTCTGATCATATTCAGGTGCGTTTGTAGGATATGCCGGGGCCCATTGAGCGGTATACCGGAAAGCCACCGAGCACTGGCAGGAGTGCGTGCATGATGCTTCCGCTGGTATGCTTCGAGCTTGTAGGTTTTGGTATCTGCCAGTAGCTGCCAGTGGGTGAAGCAGCGAGGATATCTGGTTGTCGGGAGTTGTCAGTCTAAGCTGACGTAATAGTCGGCAAAAAGACGGAGTTCGAGTCGGAACAGTGGGCGTTTGAGTGCCGCTTTTGAGCGCTAGTGAGCTTAGGCACTTGGATGAGGTAGACCCAGAAGTTTTGTATGGTATAAAGTCTATTACAATCCACTGATTTCAAAGAGATCTCATGTAGTGGGCGCTCATTAGTACTTACGAGTGTGTGCTGAGTATATCTTCCCCGAGGCCCCGGCGGGAGTTGAAACGTTGAACGCTGAGCGCCAATTATGCCCAGCGCACTGTCTGAGTCAGCAGTTCTGTCCTTGTTGCCAACGCGCACCCCAGCCTGAGATCCTTAACTGTTTCGACAATGCTGCGGCTTGCCACCTGTTCTGTCCTTCTCACTTCAAGCACCTCTTCAGAGTGGTCAGCAGACTAAAAGCAGGTCCCTTCGCATTGTGGCATTAAGCGCCCTAAAGTTATCAAATTTACCCCGCCTCCAAAGTGCGGCTTCGGTACTCCTGGGTATTATCGTGCGTGTGTCATACTCTCTCTCTCGCCACGGCGGATCGCTCACACATCTGTAGATATACAGATTTTTCTTAGTAACGCACTACCCAACACTTCAACCTGACCCGGAAAGAACTTGACATAGAAAGCCACTGCCAGTGCACAATGCACATGCACATCCCCGTCACTGTATCTCACTTTCAAAGGGCCAACGCCCTCAATGGTCCCGACGATCTGAATCAGCCATCTTTCGTGGACTCCCACCGGTCTCAGAAGCTCCCAGAATGTCGACAGCGCCCATTGACACCAGACAGTGTCCCCCGTAGTGGCGACTGCAATTGTGTGACCTGTCGCTGACACCACCTTCCGAGTCTCCAGATATTCAGTGGGTCAGTTGACGGAAGTGCCGAATGGGACTTGGCTCTTTTATTTGTGATGTTTTCGAGCGACGAGGTGGAAGCATGCGTACGATGTCTATCAAAGAAGTCAGCAACCCCTCGCCGTATCTGCACCAGTGCCTCCGGAGTCCGGGCAACCTTGACGCCCAGGAGCTAACCCTTCGCCGAGAAATGGACAGATGTTATAAATATTTCCGCAGGATGTTGTATCTTCGTCCCACCCTGCTTCCCTCAGCTCTGAGTCATGTTGGGTTCTTTAAGGCTAGCCACTGGCGTGGCCGTGGTCACCACAATCCTGGTTGGCGTTCAAGCCATTCCTAAGGTCACTCGTACCGGCCGTTACCTCTATCAAGAGGATGGCACGCGTTTCTACATTAAAGGGATCGCATACCAGCCGCAAGGTATGTGTCCTCGCACTTAATTGCCCACCCATACTAATGAAGCTGCCGCAGGCGAGGTCATCGACTCTCCAGACAATGACTTCGGGGAGCCTTCGACTTACATCGATCCTCTAGCAATCCCCGCAGGTTGTACGCGAGACGTGGAGCTGTTCAAGCAAGCAAAAATCAATGCAGTCCGCGTTTACAGCGTCGACTCCTCGGCGAACCACGATGCATGCATGAAAACTTTCAGCGATAACGGCATCTACACCATGTAAGCCTTGAGTCATAAGTACTTGCAGAATCGCCTGAGACCAACTCCGCCCGCAGCATTGACCTCGCGCTTCCCCTCAATGGTTCTATCGACAGGACTGTGCCCTCTTGGTCAACCAATCTCCTCAACCAGTACCTACGGACCATCGACGCCTTCAGCAAATACGACAACGTTCTGGCTTATAATGTCGGTAACGAGGTCGTCCGTGATAAAAGCACACAGGTTGCGCCATACCTCAAAGCTGCCGCTCGTGATCTCAAGGCATACCTGTGAGAAGCAATTACTTCGCGTCCTCTGCCATACCTCTAACTCTACTACAGCCGCTCGAAGAATAGCAATGCCTTGGTCGGCTATGCTTCAATCAACGGCGATTCAACCTGGAGAAATGCACTGGCTGACTACCTCACCTGCGGATCGGAGGATATAGCTATCGACATCTATGGGCTGAACGACTAGTGGGTATTTTCCGACCTTTATCCCGTTATGACACTAATCTGGTGTAGTTCCTGGTGCGGCGATTCAGATTTCAACTCTGCTTATGCAGCCACTACCAGGTCGTTTGCCAACTACAATGTCGTTGCATACCTCGGCGAATTTGGATGCAACACGAAGCCGCCTCGCTTGTTCACGGAAGTCTCTGCCATCTTCAGCGGCCAGATGTCCGACATCTGGTCTGGGGGAATTGCATTCTCTTACTTTCCTGCGAGGTCGAGAGCAGGTCAATTCGCGATGGTGGAAATCTCCGCGGATGGAAAAACTGCAACCACGAATGCCGACTGGGATAAACTCGTCGCCCAGTACGGCTCTGTCACCCCTCCTAATGTACCACTGAAGGCAGCTGCTTCTGAGTCGACCTACCTGAACTGCAATCAACCAACCTCAGCTTTCCTCGCCTCAATCGTCACTCCGCCGACCCCCAACGAAAAGGCTTGCGAATGTCTGGATGATGCCCTGAGCTGTCAATTTACGCCCTACAAGCCTGATACCTACAAGGTCGCTGGAGAGCTCATCAACTCGGGGTGTTCGCTACTTGGCTCCGCTGGAGGTTCTTGCGACGAGATCGGTGGGGACGGACAAAAGGGTGTGTATGGTCGTCTCTCCGGCTGTGATCCCCGTAAGTGTTCACAGTACCACCCTTTACAGCCATTTCTGACAAAAATATACAGTTATCAAGGCATCCTATGTTATGTCGCAGTATTTCGAAGCCACAAACAAGAATCCTACCACATGCGCGTTCGGTGGTAACGGGACTATTAACGCAGACTCTCCGGCGGCCGCCTCTGCCGCTGCTAGCTCGTGCATTCCGAGCCCCTCCGCAGTCTTCGTCCCTACCCTGGACTCGACAAGCCCCGGAGGATCGACGTCTAGCTCTAACTCGGGTTCGGGTAGCAACAGTGGCAGTAACGCCAATGGCGGCAAAAATGGGGCGTTTGGGGGTATCGACGCTCTTGTGGGTGTGAGCAGGATGGCCGTTGTTGGCCTTCTCAGTGCCATCTGGACACTCGCTTGAGGGGCAAGGCCCTTGTTAGTCTTGCGACGGACTTCCTTACGCGCTACTAGTTAGCTTCACGTTCTTGGGACTAATCTAGCCATCATTGTACTCGGTATGTATGTATCATACGAACACATTCCTTTCCATCGCATGCAGGGATTCTAGTTGAAAAAGGCATGTGGGTTTGTCTCGCTCCCCGTGATTCTTTGCATGATCTCCCAGTGCTCGACAAAGCAGGTTCCCTGGAACCTGCAGCTGAGTATATTTACCCCTGCAAATCTTCCGTCCATGCCGTTCGCCAGGCCGGCCGGGATATCAATTTCGAAGCATATAAATCCATGATCATCTGCTGCATACGTCTGGAGGTTGGAAAAGCTTATGTAGCAAGTTTGCCCCGAAGATTGGGATTTGCAAGTCAAGGGTGGCTTGACGTCCATCGCCTGGATATTAAAGAGAATAAAGCAACGGATGCTCTCGAGTGTCAGGGTGATCCACCTGAAGGATAAGAAAAACATTGTTTGGACACTGTTGGAAACTATCTAAACGCTCGGCATGGGTGCGAGCCAAGGGTGTCCTCTAACTCTGCATCGACTATACTGTGGATCAGCTCAGGGCCCTCCTGTGATCGCTGAGAACTCGCTGTCGAGAATCGTGGCCGGGACCAACTGTCTGACTGAGTTGGTGACCGGCAGTCGCCGGTGTAAGGATCAGAGGATGTCGCCAAATACGATTGACCGTCGCCGAATCTGATGTCGTCCTTTGTGCTCAACTGTGACTCGGACTGCTTACAAGTTAAGTAACAACAACTCAATTAATCGCCCGTCAAAGGCCCTCCCAGTTACATCTCTAGGGCACTTAGACGCCGCCATTGTCTGGAAGATACTGGGCTGTAAGCGCCTATCTCTTCATAGTATAGTAGACGTATGACACGCTAACTTGAGGATGCTCACTCAGGCATACTCAGCATCCATGAGCCTTGTAATCCCACCCCACGAAACAAGTGGCTCGCATGACCTTGTGACCACCAGCGCAATCATCGAGGATACTGGATCCATGAGCATAGGAAGCGGAACCGCCTACTTTCCGCTGATGGACTTGCCACATGAACTTCTCATCGAGATCTTTCATTTCGCAAGCCTTGCGCATGGTGGAAAAGCGAACGCGGTGAACCCTCTTTTCCTGGCCAAGATATGTCGCAGTTGGCGTGCCGTGGTATTCGAGACTCGCGCATTCTGGCAGGAAGTCAACCTCGTCCTCAACTCCCACTGCTCCACCCAAATATCCCTACTCGAGGAATGGACTGCCCGAGCGGGTGGTCTACCCTTATCGATATCCATCTTTGGTCCAAAGAACGTACTCAAATCAGAGGCTTCCGAGGAGGATCTCGCCCGCCTCTTCGATCTTATACAAAACCTTTCCCCGCAGACCCATTCCCTGTCACTGGAAACCCCCGTCTTCTTTTATGACCGATGGCGGGACCGCGGGCTAGCCGATTGCTCTTGGCCTATTCTCTCTAACCTTTTGCTCTCCACAACCCTGGGAAGCTCTGAGCTTTCAGATCCGTCGCACAAACTCGACTTTTTGTCATGCCCCGTACTCACCACCACCACAATCAAGTCATTCTATCACTTCTACATTTTCCTCCCTTGGAGGTCCCTACTTCACATATGCTTTGATAGCGTATTCTGCACCGAATTATACACCGCTCTCAAATCATGCCCACTTCTCCAAACCCTGGAGGCTCACGGCATCATTGAAGACGCTAACTTCTCTGCAAACACTGGCACAATCGATCATCATTCGCTCAAACAGCTGACATTCGAATTGGACGAGAACCAAGCGCATTGTGGCCAATGCTGCCGTCTACTCAACTCCCTGCGCCTTCCTGAGCTTCGAACCCTCGTGCTCAAACTTGCGCTGTCCGTGCCGACCAGTGGGTTCCAATTCGACATCTACCCTTGCATTTCCCAATCAGGCTGCCAGCTGTCCGAGCTCACGATTGAGGGTGCGTCTCTGGAAGAAAAAGTCTTCGTTGACTGTCTTCGCCTCCTCCCAACATTACACACCCTCCAACTTTCCGAGAACGCCTGGTTAAATGCCCAGGCAGATTTCATCAGCCTGGGACCCACTTCCCTCTCCCTCATGATGGCAGCCGGCCCCGATGGACTGCTTATGCTCCCTAACCTCAAGGCGCTAACCTTGATGGGCAGTTCTGTGGAATTCTCCGGTGAATTGGTCTTTGAGCTGCTAGCGAGTCGGTGGGATAAGGTGGAAGAAGACGATGGAGCCCTTGCAACGCTTCAGTCAGTTACAATCATTCCAGATCGAGGGCATGTGAGTCTCTGGAGGGTCGAAAAGGATCAGCAGGCCGTTTTTGAGAATTGGCGACTCCGGGGATATAGAGTCAAGGTCGAGTAATTACTGGCATATTCCTGTGTGGAACATGGATGGATATGGACAAAGGCTGCAGATAGCTCCTAATCACTCATGATTGTAACACCAACTTAAAGTACTCTTTTCCTGTGAGTCTCGCAGCGCTCCATGTGTAAGTATCAGGAGCCATCGCCAAATAACAGCCTGTGATTAAATACTCTGACTCGAGCTGTAGTTCTTTAAGTTTCAGTACGCCTTCAACGTCTCAACGTTCAACAGCCGACTGCCTTCACCCATTCACTTGCAGGCTCAATTGATCAGATAACTATCGTAAGCGCTTCGCTCTTCACATTTGGGGCGTCCTAACATCTGGATACCCGCTCAGAGAACCAAAGCTCTATGACCCTAGTAGTTCTAGCAGGCGAATCCAATGGCCTTCCACAATCAGCGACGGGCCCAATCACTCAAGACTTCGAGCTTATGAATTTAGGGAGCGAGTCAGGATCTCTGCTGATGGACAAGCTACCACAGGAGCTGCTCATTGAGATATTTCAGTTTGCACTCGTCGAGCATGCTGGACAGGCGAACGCGGTGAACCCCCTTCTCCTAGGGAAGATTTGCCGCAGTTGGCGTGCGACGGTATTCGAAACCTGCACATTCTGGGAGGAGGTCAACCTGATCATCAATCCACATTGCTCCACCCAACTATCACTACTCGCAGAATGGACTGCCCGAGCGGGTAGTGTTCACCACGGGTTTTGGAAACCCGTGACCCGCAGGCCGGGTCGCGGGTGCGGGCCGGGTCCGGGTCATCATTCCCAGACCCGTCCGCTTCAAAACGAGCCCAAGAATGGCCCAATCGGGCAGAAACTGGGCGAGATATGAGCCTTTTTGTAAAAGGCTCATATCTCGCCCAAAAACTGGCCGATTTGGCCGATTTTGGGCTCGTTTTGACGGGAAAACCCGCGCACCGCGGGTACGGGTCATGCCCGGGTCCGGGTCCGGGTCACTGCCACGGGAGCCGCGGGAAACCCGTGGTGATCACTACGAGCGGGTAGCCTCCCATTATCGGTATCTATCATCGATCCAAAAGGCCTACTCAATGCACAAGAGGAGTTCACCCGGCTTCTAGGGCTTATACGAAGCCTTTCTCCGCGGACCCATTCGCTCGTGCTCGAAACCCTGATTCCATTCTATGACGAATGGCAGAACTGTGGCTTTGCCGACTACTCCTGGCCTCTCCTCTCCAAACTCTCGCTAGCCACAACTCACGAGGGCTCCGATCTTTCAGATCCGGCGTCCAAACTCGACTTCTCATCCTGTCCCATGCTCACCACTGCCACCATCAAGTCGTTCTATCACTCCTACATATCCCTCCCTTGGAGGTCCCTTGTTCACCTCCGCTTCGACAGCGTTCTCTGCAGCGAGATATACACCGCTCTCCAGTCATGCACCTCTCTCGACACACTGAAGGCTCATGGAATTGTTGAAGACAATGCATTTGTCGGAGATGCAACCCTTCACCATCAACTCAAATCATTGACCCTCAAGTCGGAGAGGTATGAGGGTGACTGCAGGGAGTGCTGCCGTATATTCAATTCCCTGCGGATTCCCGAGCTCAGGACCCTCAAAATCAAGCTAACTTCATCCAGGCCCGCCACTGTTGGCCACAGATTTGACATCTACCCTTGCATTTCACAGTCGCGATGCCAGCTGTCTGAGCTCTCGATTGAGGGCGCGTCTCTGAAGGAACAAATCTTCCTTGACTGCCTTCGCCTTCTCCCGTCATTGTCTACCCTCCGACTCTCCAATAACGCATGGCTCGACGCCCAACCACGACCTATCGTCCTAGGGCCCTCTTTCCTAATCTTCATATTGGCAACCGACCCTGCCCAACCGCCTATCCTTCCCAACCTGAAGGCGCTGACCTTCGAGGAAAGCTGGGTAGGGTTTTCGGCTAAATTGCTCGTTGATTTGCTAGCCAGTCGGTGGGACGATTCTGGAGTAGGTTTGCACCGTTGGACCAACTGGGAGATATGTGGAACATCAGCGAAGATGACGAGGCGGCATTTGAGAAGTGGAGACAGCGGGGGTATGATATCAGGGTTGAAGGGTGGAAACCCTAGATAGAGCATGTGTGAAGATGGATATATAGTCGTTGGGAGTTTGCAGATGGAAAGAAGGCGCCGAGGATATGATATCCAAATTGTAGTTGATGCAAGACCTATCGGAAATATAGGCACACATTCGAATCGCACACCTCCTGGATTCGCGCAGCATCACTGAAGTTCAATACGGCGAGAACAAAGACTGCAGCGAGGGATGGGATGAAGTTTTGCATCGTTCCTTGAAGCCAGAGTGAAATCGAAGTGGTACCGCCTTGCTTCTGGGAGTAAGCCTTTTGTATGAAAGCTAGATAGACCCAACCCGCTGCCTCCAACTTGCCCCGCTTGCCAAAGAATCTAGAGACACGCTAAAGGCCATGGTCAGCTAGCCCAGTACTACTCAAGCTCCACGCTTCGACCCCGAGAATGCGCGATGCCCTCCAAGTGATCGAATCTTTCTGGCGCGAGACTTCATCTTGCCTTTGTTGAAGTTTGTTCGGCACAAAGGGTGAAGATTTGGGCTCAAGAGGAGAGGAGGTGCGTTGAGATGATGCCAGAAGGATTGGGTTCACGATCTCCCACTGAACATAGCCAAGGGTGCAGGAGCTTGAAGACGTTTTAACTTCTGGTTACGAGCTCGAGGTGGTCAGGAGGAAGGAGCAACACCCGGCCGCATGTAATGATCGAATGATGTGGCTGTGCGACCCATTCGGCTTGCGGATGTGCGGAGGGTCTTGGCTTTGCGACGTTCTGTTCAGCGAGCAGGACTCGGATCTGACCAGAGTAACCTACCTATCCTTTAAAGCCACCCACCCTTCAGGAAACGACCCACTTTCCCGCACTATCTACCACTATCACGCTCAAGCAGGCAGCGGCAATGTACACGGAACCAACGACATTCTCTGCGGAGGCCTACTTCGCGTCTCAACCACCTCCACCAACCCTACAGCACGATATCGAGCGGGTACGCGAGTTTGCCAAAAGGCAGAAGCAAGAGGGGAGGAAAGTGGTACTGGTTACAGTGAGTACTGGTCGGGGCCATGCTAAGAAGGCGATTGGATTCTGACAAGAGCCCCTGTAGAGCGGAGGAACGACGGTACCGTTGGAGCTCAACGTGTGAGCCTTCAGATTCAGTTGAGGGTTTCTGTACACCCGGGACCTCATGCAAAGCCTTGATATAGTGTCCGATTCCTTGACAACTTCAGTGCCGGTGCGCAAATATTCTTTTCGTTTCGTTGAGCGTGACTGACGGCTCTCCGAATCTAGGAACTCGAGGAGCAACATCTGCGGAGTACTTTCTGAAGGCGGGCTATGCTGTCATATTCATGCACAGACAATTCAGTTTGCAACCCTTCAGCAGGCATTATTCTCACTCCACGAATCCCTTCCTCGATTTCCTCGACATCGAGCCGTCGAAGGATGGAAATACCCCTGTCATCTCCGTCACGCCATCCAAACGCTCTGATCTCTTGGAAGTCTTGACGATGTACAAGGACGTTCATAAGGCAGGAACTCTCCATACCCTCACCTTTGTCACCGTTGATGACTACCTGTGGTTGCTGAGAGCCGTCAGTCAAGAATTGTCGGTCCTTGGTCGCAACGCGATGTTTTACCTTGCGGCCGCAGTCAGTGACTTCTTCTTGCCCCGCCAGCGTATGGTACGTAGCTTCCACTCCGTTTAAGTACCAATATCTGTATTAATGGATGTCCCAATCAGTCTGAGCACAAAATCCAATCAGGCAAAGGCAGACTCTCGATAGAGATGGACCAAGTTCCGAAGATTCTTAAGCCACTGGTTGATGAATGGACCAAAGATGGCTATATCGTATCTTTCAAAGTAAGCCATATCATACAGCACTTACCATCCTTTTGCTCAACCTTGTTTAACCTATCTAGCTCGAAACCGATGACAACCTGCTCCTCCCGAAAGCCAAAGCAGCCCTGAAGCGCTATGGGCACCAAGTTGTCATTGGAAATGACCTCCACAGGAGGAAATACGAAGTGGTCTTCGTATCCCCCAAATCTCCCTCTTCGAAGACAACGACGGACCAGTCTGATGACGAGTTCGAGGAATATTGGCTCCGGATCCCAATCCCGGACACCAGTGGCAATGTTTCACCCCACCAGGTCAAGGAGATTGAAGAAGACATCGTCGCAGAACTGCTTAAGCGACATTCAGCATGGATAGACCAGGCGAAAACGACTTCATGAAGTAAAACTATGATGGAAAAGGAATCGGGATTTCGGATGAACATAAGGATCGGTGCGATTTACTCTAAATTGTATCTATGTATAACATTTATTATCAACGTGTACGCAGCGATATATAAAACTAGACCTTGAAATTGCCTCCTGCCAAACCCTAAGGGAAAGTGGAACTTTCAAGGGCGGGGAAGAAAAATGGGGAGGAGGGAATACTGGATTCTCAAGTACGAGGAGGAAGACGAGGACGATATACTGTTATGTATATCGTGCCCAGGACTCTACGCGTCTCTACGTCTGACAGCTCCATCATCAACTATACAGCTGATGATGGCGGCGAGCAGGAGGGCGCGTTCCGCTTATCGTAGTGCGTCCTGTACAAGCCGCATCGCGGACTCGACGGCGTCGCGACGCGCGTAGTGTCCGACAATGTATTTCAGTGTATTTCTCAGGTAGACTGCGGAATCAATCTGAGTAGTAAGCCAATTCATAATCAAATTCAGCGTGCGGATGGCTAATTTAAGCGCTTGCAAATCCATGTGGAGGATCCTCGCTACGTTGCAGAAGCCGAATGGCAACAATGGGACCGTTTTGCTTACAGGTCCCGCCCAAACTTCGACGAACAGCCGTATTTCTATCCCATGAATTCCCATGGTTCTGCTGACTGTTCTGAGTATTTTGGGCACGATTTGAATTATTAACGCTCTGATTGCAAAGCTCGGGTCTTCGTAAGGTGCGGCGGTGAGCCGATGAACGCCAATCATGGAAGGACAGGAAATATTCCCTGCAATCTCAAGGGCAAGTATAAAGGGAGCCTGACATTGAAGCCATGGTCAGTAACCTAACCACCAATCATCACCTCGCAACTAAGATGTCTTCGACTCTCACCCTCTACGACTTCGAGCATGGGCTGCCAGGGAAGACAATCTCTCCTTGGGTAGCGAAAGCCCGGTGAGTGGATGGTTGCAGCTTGGCCACCCGACCAAGGCGGAAAAGGCTCTTACTGACTTAAATCTTTTTCATAGGATCGTCCTGAACTACAAAGGGCTCAAGCATCGCACACACTTCTTCCGTTTCTTGGAGATCGAGAAGGGCTCCATCGAGCTCGGTATTCCAGCCAACGAGTTCGAGCGCAAAGCAGACGGCTCGCCAAAGTGGACGATCCCATCCCTCCAAGACCCAACCACGAAGGCGTCCCTGAGCGACTCCCTCCGCATCATAGACTATCTCGACCGCACCTACCCCGAAACCCCGCAGATGCTCACTCCGGAAACAGTGGCAGCAGCGTTGGCCTTCGAAGCCGCCATCAGGGACCACGTCACCAAGCACGCCTTTAAGGCTGTAGGAGTCAAGGCAGCTGAAGCGGCACTTGGAGATGGTGAAAAGATCCGCTTCCGCACATTTGTCGAAGGCTTCCTGGGTATGACCCTGGAACAGTGGAAGTCCGATCCGAAGAATGGAGAAGAGGCAATGAAGGCGCTGAAGGAAGGTTTCGACACTTTTGAAGGTCTTATATTTAAGAAAGCGGATCTCGTCGCCGAGGCAAGAGGATTGAAGCAACAAGGACCATTCATCGGAGGCGAGAAGCTCACCTACGTCGATGCAGCATTGGGGGCCGTGTTCCGTTGGATGGAGAACCTCTTTGGAGAAGACAGTGCAGAGTGGAAGCAAGTCATGGAGTGGAACAATGGGAGGTGGGGAAGGCTCTACAAGAACATCAAGCCATACACCGTGGTTCACGAGTAGGCTAGAGATAAAGCTTGTAAGATACAGCGGTTCATAAAGCGGTTGATACATACCTTATAAGTTGTGCTTCCTATTCAAATGGCTGCGCTCAACCGAAGACAACGATAATGCAGTATGATAAGTTATTAACAAAACACCAGACCCCCCGAAGTAATCAAACTCTCCGGCCATCCGAAAGGGTATCTATCCTACGACATGTATAGCGCGACAATTCGAAAGCAAGGTCCAGATCCTCATCATCCACCTCCCCGTCTATTAGGATCTTCTCGCCCCGACCCTCGCCCAAAACATATCTTCCTTGAGCCTAGCAAGCTCTTTCCATGTCCGCTCTTCCCACGTAGCATCCCCGATATAAGGTTCCTTCGAGTTGCTATCGCCATCCGCGTCCGAGTCATCCCCCTTTCCTTCGTCGACACCCTTCGGATCAGTGAGAGCGGTGGGGGATTGGGTATCAATATCAATACCAGTCACAGTCGTAGTAGCGTCGATCTCTTCTTGAGATAGGGTACCCTCCGCATCCTTGACGGTTTCAAAGGATTGCTTCTCCTTGACGACTTTGCTGCCGTTCAAGTCGGACACTGAAGTAGCAGTCGTGACGATACTGGGGACCTCCGAGTTGATGTCCTCCTTGTCATGTGCAAGGCCGTTCGGAGTCGCAGCGACAGGGGCATCGACGAACTCGTCATCACTAGACAGCGGGTCGCTCGAAGCATGCTCGTTGCTCTCCTTCTCCTCCTCCTTGGCATCATCCGCCTCCTTTTCCACCTCCTTTTCCTTCTCTCCCTCCTTTTCCTTTTCCTTTTCGCTTCCGCCCTTCTTCTCCTCGCCATCTTTTGGTCCTTCAGCGCCGCCACCCTTCACCGACTTGCCACCCAGCTCCGCAGCGTTCTCTTGATGCAAAGGGGAAGGCGTCCCAGGCCTCGATGCAGCACCATCCGCACCAGGCGGCGCAGGAACCGCCCTCCGCGCAGGCGCCCTCCTCGGCAAAGGCGGCGGTGTCGCAGTCGCAACCGACGCCCCGTTCACAACGCTCGTGATGGCAGGCGAAGCAACCCGCGCTGGTGCCTCTGGGGAGGTAGGCCGAGACTCGGGGAGGGGTACCTCCGAAGGCAGTTTCTCTGACTTAGTGACGTTGACACTCGGAGGTGTGGGTTCCGGAAGGGCGGTAGAGGCGGAGGGAGGTGAGAGGAGGCCGTGCGTAGCATCGACTGAGGCGCCTTGCGCTGCAGACTCAGAGGGAAGCTCTCGGTCTTTAGGACGCACGGGCGACTGGGGAAAGCCGGCGTCGAAGACAACCCTCGTTGGAGTCGATGGAGCTGAGGTAGGGGTATGCGCACCCTCGTCACCCTCAGCGCTTGGGCTAGCTACCGACGCCCTACTTCTAACCTCACTTCTCCTCGGCAGAGGAGGGGGGCCATTGCGTGGGGGAGTCGACGGCGCTGGTGAACTCGTAGGGAGCTGAGGAGGAGCTGGGGACTCTGCCTTCGTGGGAGGTAACGGCGGGGGCATCCTCCTCGACTCCTTCCGGGGAGGTAGGGGCGGAGGAGCATTGGTTGAAGTCGAAGTGGGGGACGGGGCCCCTACAGCCGGCGTACTCGATTTCTTGTCGGTGTCGCCCCAGTTTGCCGCGCGTTCCCCTATCGCACTCGCAAGGCCCCAAAGTCCTCTTTTCCTTGGGGGAATCGGAGGTTTCTCGGGTGCAGCTGGAGCTGCCACCGGAGAAGGTGGTGGGGGAACGAAAGGAATCTCCTCTTCCCAGACCTTCTCGACTATGCCGGTTCTTACGAACGACCATAGCTGGCAGGTCGTGCGCAGCCGTGTAAGGCACCATCCAGACGAGCATAATGGGTATATGGTCATAGGCTGGTTGTTCGGCGAGGAGGAAGCTGGAGAAGCATGTGTATTTGGTGACGCGGCTGGAGAGGGCGAGCTTTGGGATAGCGATTTGGTTATTCCGGGTATAGGAAGCGCAGAGGATATCGTCGAAGTGGTCGACGGGGCGGAAGCAACCCTGAAAATGAACACTTGTTGAGCCTGGCTTGTCCCGCTTTGTGAGGAGGATGTTGACAAGGGCAGGGCGATGACCGAGCTTGTGGGTGATGGAGGGCGACTGGTGAGGGAGTTCGTCGTTTTCTTGAAGAAAGATCCAGACCATGAATTACGGCCTGTCCCTGTAACTGTTGGAGGTCTCCGTCGATGCTGAGCGTGCTCTGTCGCGGCGACGATAGTCATACCACACAAAGCACATGAAACGGTGTCGTTGTTAGGATTGATACCAGCGACAGTGGTTGGGCTTGAGTAGAGAGTTGACTCGGAGAAAAGGGCCGAGACAGGGATTGGTTCGATCGTGAGCTGGCCACTGTGAATTGCAGCAAGTACAGAGCGCCTTGATAGCCAGTTGAGTGCCGGCGCTAAGTCCAACCGAACCGTAGGCTCTCTGAACGGAATGTTAGGTGGTAATGGGGCCGAGTAAATGAATGTACGTACGCATCCTCCGTTGTTAGACGAGCCAGGAAGGGTAATGGAAGTAAGGTCGCCATCGCAGGTATGGAAGGAGATGTCTGGTGTAACGATCGGATGTGAGCCACGAAGAGTAGGAACTCTTGGTAGGGTAGATGAGAGCTAAGCAGCTTAGGCTGGCGTATCAAGTCCGTCATGCCCTGCCTGCTTGACCTCTCCCTCCACTTCCCCTTCCCCATCAGCTCCTGCATCTCCTTCATTTTCTTCTCAGCGTCCTCCTTTCCCGCTTGCATAGATTGCATCTGTGTTTGCATCATCCCAACCATCTCCTCCGCATCCTTCAGTGCTCTCTCTGCGTCGCCCACCTTCCTCTCGCTCAAATGGGCCGCATACCGCGCTTCCGCCACCATCGTGTTCGCCTGCCCAAACAGGGTCGCACTCAGGTCCTCCAGATCCTTCTCAATGGCATGCCTCGCCGTCTCCGCCTGGCCCCTCTGTGCTGCCTCCTCCGTCGCCTTCTCCATCAGCCTGTTAAGCTCAGCCGTCACATGTGCCTTCTCCACCAGCAGCCCCGTGTTCAAGGCAGCGAGGTGCTGCGTCCGTTCGAGCTCCAGCTGCGATATCCGTAGACTTGATGAGCGTAGGTTCGACGACGCCATATGGATGTCGTCTTCTAGGTCGGAGACGCGATCGTACGACTTGACGAGCTTGTTGTTCAGCTCGTTCACTTGCGAGAAGAGGTCTTGAATTTGCGACTTGAGCGAGGAGATGACCATTTCCTGTGCGTCCGGGTCAGTCCCTGTGCGTCGGTGCTTTGGCGCATCTTCAACTGTGCCATCTTCGACTTCTGGTATCGAGCTCGGCTCTCCTGTCTTGCTATTGTCGTCCCCGTTTATCGGTGTTGAGCCCACGATCGTAGAACTTGAAGCGTCAGCTTGCAGCGGTGGTGGTGACGTTCCATTGACGTGTACCACCTGGGTGTCGTCGTCGTCGTCGTATGGCATTTTGCGGTATCTATCAGGCCAGAGAGCCTGAATCAAGGATGGGATGTCGTCCGAGATGGACTAGAAAAGATTAAGAGCAAAGGCGGTGATGAGTCCAGACACAAAGCTTGCAAACAGGAGTGAGCTGACCGATTTGGTTCCCGCCCAAGCACAAACAAACAAAGGCGGGATTTCCTGATCCGGTTTCGTTCGGACAAGGCGCGCCGCCGATGCCTGCCTTTCACCAAGAAGAAGGTCCTGAAGCGCCCGGGCCGTGTTATTATGGAAGTGACTATCGACCCTCTCTTTTGCCGTCTGGACTACATATAATGCCGTCCCGGCAGCCCTCACGCACCTTGATCCATTGACATGCCTCCTCGCCGCCCTCTCAGCCACCGCATCCGGCACTGCAACCAGCCACTATATATGTATAGCGTAGTCAAAACGGAATGTTACTTTTGAAGTTCTTACCTTCACCAAGAATGGCAATATTAATGGCGCAGGAGATAGATAGCGTTGATCAAAGCACCGAGCAGTGGTACTGACATACTTAGTGAGCGCTCCGCAAGGGCTGTAACATCGGCGAGAATACGCCCATGTAGCCAGTGGAGATCTAGTCTGTCAAAACAGGAAATAGTAGATGGAGTGTCAAATCGCGACAGCAATGCTAGCCATGCTCACGATTGATGACGTCTATGAAAAGACGCTGGGCGCTTATTTGCACCAAGTGTGCGCTCGTTCACTGATGTTCGCCAAGATTCGCGAAAGGTGCTGATATTCTACCTGACTCTCCACCGAGAGTATTCTGTTCTGGTGGAGATACCCGGCCTGAAAGCTCAAAGTAAGAAACCATGAAGGAGGGTCGTCATCGCTGGTTACCTTTGATTGCCGCCGGGGTCGGGACGTCATCGCCCTTTTCTTTTCTTCGGGCGACTCCTTCGAGCATGGGGCACCTCATCAACCACTGATTAATGATTAGCGACTACGTCGCCGATACGTAGGATGGGTAACCGCTCCATACTTTATCGGATAGAATTTGTCCCAGCTTTCTTTATAAGAAGAGGCTCGCCCTTAACACCCAACCAACAACACCATTCACAATGTCAGATAACGAATCCTCCGGCTCCCAGTCTCGGTCTCCATCTCCCAGCCCAATGCAGGAGAGAGAAGCGCCCCAGCAATCGCAGCATTCAGAGCAGCCACAACAGGCGGCCCAAGATCCTCCCAAACGACGACGCAACAGGACCCAGCAGCAGTCACAGCAACAACT
Source organism: Ephemerocybe angulata (assembly GCA_013368325.1). Taxonomy (NCBI): domain Eukaryota; kingdom Fungi; phylum Basidiomycota; class Agaricomycetes; order Agaricales; family Psathyrellaceae; genus Ephemerocybe; species Ephemerocybe angulata. The sequence continues at coordinate 119,670 of JAACJK010000221.1, forward strand.
CCAGCAGCAGCAGCCGCAAGGAAACGGCGGACCTACACAAGCTCTCAGCAACACCACAGGTCAAGCGGGGCAGCAGGTCGCACCACAGCCTTCCGGCGGCGGCGGTGGCGGCAAGTCAGACACACTCAAGCTCCGCCTCGATATCAACCTGGAAGTCGACGTGCAGATCAAGGCGCGCATCCACGGCGATGTCACCCTCTCTCTCCTGTACGTTCTTCGGCTTCTCTCTGCAAAGACCAGCTGTATACCTACTTGGCGATATTGAGGCAGTAACTGATGCCTCACCTAAGTGGCTAGACGTGATTCGGATGGTGCCGATGACAAGTCCAACCACCATCGCCGTTCCAAATCGCTTTTGGTAAGTAGCTCGCTTTCTTCAGGCTTGATCTCAAACCAACATGGCCCTTCTTCCGTAGATGCCAATTTCCCATTCGACGCTGACCCATGACACGAACTGTACTGTTATCTCCTGTAATACATGTATCACCAACACGACACATTATATCAAATCCGAAGGCAATTTATGAACTCACTGCAGCTGTAAATCTATGACACGTTTTGGTTCTTATCCAAGGTAGAGAGTGAGGCGTTCGTAAATCGCACTGTTGAGTTGCAGTAAAGGTATTGGCACGCCTGTCGATTAAAGAGTAACCCTTAGAGCCGCGAGATATGCACTCCGTTGACAGTCTCGGGGGGTCATGTAAAGTATATGCAACACATCACAACCCTTCTATAGCCTCCAAGCTTACAGTCGTCCCCACCGGACAATCTAGCCCTGTACACACCTCCTTATCGCCTGGTCGATGCGCAACAACCCCCACATCCGTCGCGGCCAAGAATACGTCTTCTAGAACTATGCTCTGCTGATCGTCCATGTCGATCAACTCGTCGGAGGACACGAGTTCTGGTACAGTAACGAAGCTAAACTTCTTGGGCGACCCAGTTTGTAGTTCGAGGGTTGTGTTGGGACTCCCTGTTTGGGTGAAGAACTAGACAACGGTAAACACACGAACCACAAAGATGCGAAGACCATTCGTACCTGGACTTTCGATCCGGGGGTCGGGGCTAAATCACCGGACACGGCCAGCCCTCCGCGGGAAGGGTCTCCAGAAGTAAGGTGCACGACGCGGTAAGGCTAGACCTCCGATTGAGAGAAGGGTTTGCCGAGACGTAGAGACCAGCGTACCTGTCCATCCGCTCCGACCTGGCCAATGAATACCTTTTCATTCAGGAACCTAAACGCAGCGGGGTTCGACGCGGTTGTTCCGGGCGTGTTCTCAAGTATTCGGAGGAGAATTTGGGTGGGATTTGTGTCTCCGTTTAATGACTGGATGATGTTTCCTTGGGAGCTGGTGGTGAAGCAGTCAATAGCTGGTAAGCTCGACGACAGCGAAGTGCGCACTTGTCAACATGCATCGGCTCCGATATGCTTTGTAGGTTCTGGAAGGCCAAGTTTTGGGTATATGGCTTCTTGAGTGCGAGACCGATAGCACCGGTTGAGAGGATGCTGTTTTGGTGAAGGAGTGTGGCTGGGAGTTCGGTTACCGTCAGCGTCGGTGTCGCAATGAGGCCAACCTAGGCACAACGTCAGCACGTCGCGCACCAGATGGTAGAGCGCTGTGATTACTTTGGACGCCAATGGGTATGATTGTACTAGTGAACGCGACAGCCCCTGGTAAGAACGGTCCGTAAAGTACACGAGACTCTGGACATCTTCCGGTCTAGTACAGGATGAGTTCTTGTCCCTGGTCGAGGATATGGAACATACCGCGTGTTTCCCAAGTCCAAAGAGACAGAATCCTCTGCTTCCCCTCTGCGACCCCACACATCGTCCCATGAGATGGGCCCGTCAGTCAACGGCCAAGGCGTCCCTGCATCTTCTTCACTCTTCCTGAACGAATGCCATCGTCCCACCTGAGCCTGCCGGTCCCCCTGGATTGTCGAACGGAAGCAAACCGCTTCCGACGGGTCGAATACGCCAATGGAACATCCAAGATACCGTGAAAGATCGCCTCTTGGGGTCTTGACGCCGCTGAAAGTGCTGGATAGGCACCCCACCGTCTGGGACTCGTTAATTGACCTGAGCAATTGCCAGTACCGCGTCCAGTCGACGGCATCGTTCGCTGTCAGCGCAAAGAAGCATATGAGGTTCTGGCGTGTGTATCGCTCGACGACATTGCGGATATGGTGTTCGAGGATGGAAGGGTTGCGCGCGAGGATGGTGGTGAGATGCAGAGGCATATTTGATTGTTCCCACGTTGCACCTCCAGAATTTCCCTGAATTTCCACACACTCTCAACCCGTCCCGTTGTGGTCCCTGTTATCATATGAGCCGAGCATTATGTCGCCGCGCACCGTGCACGAACCAATATTCCAATGTCGTCCCAGCAAGCAACCCAGGACGGCCTATGTCTCCAGTACCCAGATGCCTGCCGCACTCTGCGGAGGTCTCGAGACCGCCGTCACGCGTCACGACGCTTATTAATATGAGGGCGATCCAGATGTCCGAGAACCGTCCATTCCACTACCGGTACATCGACAAGCCCGCAGGTTCGTATACTTGCAGGTCTCTGAACAGCCGACGGAATATGACACTGACTATGACAATGGCGATGCTGTTCCTGGATCCTCGGGCGCGGTTTCCTAACGATGGCATAAGTTAAAGATGGCAAGACGCCGATACCGTTCGCCTCATTCCTGCTGGAGGCGGCTGCGTGAGTAACCTTGTTCGCATTCATCGCAGAGAAGAATTTATGTGTTGATGTGCATTAGGAATTAGAAGTATCAGAGTCAAGATTTGGGTTCGTCCCCGGCTCCCAGGATCAGAACGCAGATACCGCCTGGTAAAAGGTGGTCACCCTAGTCTTGTGCTCGTTCATTATACACGAGGACCCCCAGCGCGTACGTATTCATGGCCCCTGACCGATATACCGCGACTGACCTCTCCACAGCGATCTCCCCTGGTGTCGCCAACCTTCCTGTCCGAGTGTACCCCCTCCGAACGGTGAACGAACCCCCAACCATCGTCATTGGAGACAAGGCCGGACAGAAGTTCTATCCGCCAGGAACACCAGGGCCTGGCATGCAACCACCCCCGCCCCCCTCCGCCGTCAACATAACCGCTTGGTTTCGTCTACAGCGCCCCCAGCATATCAACGATGACGGTTCGGATGGTGAGCGCTCTATTCCCTCTTCCCTTCTCTATCGTGTCCCACAGCACTTTTCCCTCTCCATGAACAATCTGAACACTCAACAACGCACTATTCCTGCTCTTGCATCTATTCCAGATGAGATGGACCAGATCTCAACACTGTCGCTGGCGTTAACTCGGTATAAGCGTAACCACGAGTTCATGAACGATGTCTTCAGGCAGGCTGCATTTGGTATGTCCTTACTTCCCGTCCCCCCATACAGACATACTCCCGTTTTCCCTCGAGCGCGGTGATGTGCATCCTCAAGCTCAAGGCTGGCATGCAGGTTGGGAGCAACAGGTTAGTGTCAATGAACATCACGCTTGGCGTTGGAACATGCCCGGGAATGGCACGGGCTTGCGATTTTCGGGTGGAAATTGCATCTATGTTGTAAGCGCCCACCTTTCAAGCTCAACGGCTTGGCTCTCTACGACCAGGATGGGCTTAGAGGTTAAAAAGTTCAGCGCTCATCATGGAGAGGTTTGGCCGAGTTGGAGCTTCATCTCGGAATCGCAGCTGCTTGGAAATGCCAATCGCACAGCAATGACTAGCGTCTAAGAGTAAGCATGACGTGGTCTTGGGTGCCGTGAGTGGTAAAAGTCTACTTCTGCGCGAGAACTTGAAGCGGCATTTATCGTTGAGTAACGAACACTCCCTCGATGATTCATTCTTTCTCCCAGCCGCGCTCCACCAAATCTACTCGGTATCCACCCTGCGTGTACTCTATCTCTATAAGTATATCTCTATTTTTCTTGTCGACAAGTCTATTAAGTGAAAGATGGGTCCCATGTCATAAGCGATGATGGCATTGTCCTGCCTTCCGCTGCTGCCCAGACATTTGGACCTTGGCTTCTACTATATCTGGAATAGATTTTAATCTGCTCATGGAGTGGATCTGGAGTGGATATAAGGCTCGTGTAACGGGCGTAATTGCCTCCCACCCCATCGTTTCCCTCTCCAAAACAAATATACTGAGCAGAGTATGTAACATGTTGTACATCGCATATGTACCCCCACAATCCACTAACGCATCGCTCACAGGCTCCCCCCTCTCATTGCCCTTAACATTTACAGATCCGATCTTAACATGCAACTCTCTTTAATTGGGCCTTCGCTGCTTTGCTTCCCTTCGTCGCTTCAGCCGCAGACATCCCCGTCGCCGTAGGAGGCGTATGTCTGCCAGTGGCCCACCTTTACGCCGATCCAATGCTCACCCTCTACTCTAGCTCACCTTCGAGCCTTCTAGCGTAACTGCTGCTGAAGGAGATGTCATTGTCTTTTCCTTGTTAGTTTCCCTGCTTTTATGCCCCGTTCAATCTCTCACCTGACACGGGCATTTTCTCCATAGCTACCCAAAAAATCATGTTCGTCCATCCAAACGCGCACGGCGCAAGGACCTTTCTCTCTGCTTACATGACGCCCCATTCCACGTAGACTGTAACGAAGTCCAGCTTTGACAAGCCTTGCGAAACCTCTAGTGACGATGAGGAGGACGACTCTGGCTTTGTCTCCGTCGCCTCTGCGACCACCCCCACCGTGTGGAACTGGACCGTCGGCAGCACCGACCCTGCATGGTTCTACTGCGCTCAAACTGCGTCCCTCAAGTAAGCGCCCGTCCTGCTTTAAACGTGATTTGTAGCTAACTGCTCCTCAGCCATTGCCAGGGAGGAATGGTTTTCGCTGTGAACCCAACTGCAGAGAATACCTTTGCAGCTTTCCAAGTATGGATCAATCTTGCTTCGATGGTAATTCATGTAACTTACGCCCGCGTTCAGAACCGTGCTAAGAGTGGAGGATCTACCTCTTCAACTACGACCAGCGGTTCCACAAGCGGAACTCAGACTAGCACCTCGACCTCTCCCTCTGGGAGTAACACGTCCACCTCCGGTAACAATGGTGGAAACGGCGCCTCGTCTGTGGTAGCTTCTACTGGCGCTGTGTTGCTCGCTGTTGCTGGTGGTGCTGCTGGGTTTGCCTTAATTTAAGCTTCATGAGCAGCTTCAGCCATGGCTCAGTGCAGACTACGTGAAAGTTGCTTCACTCTTCCCTTCGTATGGCGCTTTCAGATGAGTTTGTAGTTTATGTACATACAGTTGACATACAGACTTGCCCGGTATTGATGGTGCAAATTGAACTCAGTGCAAGTGACGTATGAGATCTTATTTGAGTACTAGACAATTGCCAATTTCAATCATAAGCTTCCATCGGGGGAGCCGATGACACCGATAAACTCAGAGGAGCGCATCTCAACTTCCTCAACACTCCAACGGAACCTTCTGACCATGTCATCGGAGAAGCGGGGATCCAGACGCCAGGACAAACTTTGGGTAAGCGGTTTTGTCTCTCCCTGCATACTTGTTTATCTGACGGATATTCCCCATACACTTACAGGTTGACCTTGTTGCTGAGTTGTCCAAGATCGATAGGCGCATCCCGTCGATTGTGCAACAGTTCTCGGTCTAGTAGCAGGGCCCCAACCACACATTATCTCGGATATATACCCTAGTTTCCGATATGCGATATCCATACCTAGAATCAGGGCCTTTCTCCGTCCTCGTATATACCCTTCTGGATGATTTGGCGCGTGTTAATAGGGGCTAATGATGCAAGAAGGCGCTTAATACGGGCGTCTAGCAATGGAGGTGGCATCGGCGCTTATAGACCGCGTCATTCACTCGGCTGCCCACACATCGGTGGATATTCGGCAAACGCAGCGCAACCGTCCTGCCCTCCATACCCGAGCCAGGCTCCTTCATTCCGCTCTATCCCTGTCAAGACTCAAGAGACACGCGGCCTGTTCCTTTCCACTTCGGCAGTACTGACGCGTCTCTAGGGCCGAGCGTTGGATGTAGGGCAGCGTGGTCCCTGCAAACCTAAAAGTTTACCGGCATGCCTTCAGAGGTCGTGCTGAATTAGCACCTCACGATGGACAGATATAAAGCCACTCTCATGCTGACCTCCCACTATACATCGTCTGTTCCTCCTATCAACTATCACAGTTCACAGTTCAACCTACTCCAGGCACTATGAAGAAAGGATTCTGTGACTTCATTAAAGACCAGTACACAAAGGTTCCCCCTGTCGCTACGGCTGACCTCACTGGGAAGACCGTCGTGGTCGTTGGCGCAGTGACTCGGACGCGGATGGCGATAGCAACTCCAAGGAACCTTATATCGGGGATGCTACATGGGAAGAGCGGACGTGGAAAGAGCTTGCTAGGCTCAAGGAAGATATGTTTTGGGCGAGGGTCGGGGCGAGAAGATCCTGATAGATGCAGAGGTGGATGATGAAGATTTGGACCTTGCTTTCGAATTGACACGCTATACATGTCGTAGGATACCCTTGCGGGGCTGGAGAGTTGGATTACTTCGGAGGGTCTGGTGTTTTGTTAATAACGTATCATATTGCATTATTGTTCTCTTCGGTTGAGCGCAGGAGAAGATCCTAATAGACGCAAACTCGGAGGGTGTTGAGGATTTGGAGTCTGGACCTTGCTTTCGAATTGACAAACTATACATGTCGTCGGATACCCTTTCGAGAGTTGGATTACTTCGGAGGGTCTGATGTTTTGTTAATAACTTATCATATTGCATTATCGTTGCCTTCGGTTGAGCGCAGCCATCTGAATAGGAAGCTCAAGTTACAAGGTATGTACTAATTGCTTCATTGACCACTGGATCTGACAGGCTTTGTCTGTAGCCTAATCGTGAACCACGGTGTATGGCTTGATGTTCTTGTAGTACCTTCCCCACCTCCCATTGCTCCACTCAGTGACTTGCTTCCACTCTGCACTGTCTTCTCCAAAGAGGTTCTCCATCCAATGGAACACGGCCCCCAATGCTGCATCCACGTAGGTGAGCTTCTCGCCTCCGATGAATGGTCCTTGTTGCTTCAATCCTCTTGCCTCGGCGACGAGATCCGCTTTCTTAAATATAAGACCTTCAAAAGTGTCGAAACCTTCCTTCAGCGCCTTCATGGCCTCTTCTCCATTCTTCGGATCCGACTTCCACTCTTCCAGGGTCATACCCAGGAAGCCTTCGATAAATTTGCGGAAGGTGATCTTTTCACCATCTCCAAGTGCCGATTCAGCTATCTTGACTCCTACAGCCTTTAAGGCGCGCCCCATGGTGACGTGGTCCCTGATGGCGGCTTCGAAGGCCAACGCTGCCACCACTGTTTCCGGAGTGAGCATCTGTGGGGTTTCGGGGTATGTGCGGTCGAGGTAATCTATGATGCGGAGGGAGTCGCTCAGGGACTCGTTCGTCGTGGGGTCTTGAAGGGATGGGATCGTCCATTTTGGCGAGCCGTCTGCTTTGAGCTCGAACTCGTTGGCTGGAATACCGAGCTCGATGGAGCGCTTCTCGATCTCCAAGTAACGGAAGAATACTGTGCGATGCTTGAGCCCTTTGTAGTTCAGGACGATCCTTTCAAGTGATATCAGTAAGAGCCTTTCTCGCTTTTGGTCGGGTGGCCAAGCTGCAACCATCCACTCACCGAACTTTCGCTGCCCATGGAGAGACTGTCCTCCCTGGCACCCCCTGCTCGAAGTCGTAGAAGGTGAGAGTCGAGGACATCTTTGAAGTTGCGAGATGCTGATTGGCGGTTAGGTTACTGACCATGGCTTCAATGCCAAACACGTCTTTATACTGGCCCCAAGGGGGGCTCAACCGAGCAGCCCGAGCTACCGCACCTGCCCAGGGACCCGGAAAAGTCACAATCGGGGTCCTTCACCTGCAACGGCACCGGCATTGTGCGAAGGGCTTGTACGGTGCAAGTACGGTGGGCGCACCCTGTCGTCTGCCATGCCTTTGAAGTTCTCCGCCCAGTTTTCCATCGTAGAGCATATCTCAACTCAACTCTATTATAATAGTCACCAGTGTATTGACGAACCCGAAAGGGATACCTTCCTACAAGCTGATTCGCTGCCTCTACACTTAGGCGCCCTTCTTGCCGAAATTTATTTGGCTGAGTAAGCGTGGCCCCCACGCCGTTGATAGCACCGTGGCGGGTGAGGTCGCCATACTCGGGCTGCTCGGCTGAAACCCCCTTGACTGAACTTCCTGGTGATCAATGGGTCGAAGTCGGAGGTCATGATCATCGGCACGAAACCGAGGGTCAGTCCACGCTTCCACTTTGGTGTCACTCCCACGGCGATCGTCAAGGAGAAGGTGTACGTTGGGTTTACCGTCTCGGACTCACCGGGGGCTCTACTTAGGGAGCACTACGAGGTAAAGGCGGCGAAGGCGAAGGCGGTCGGTGGAGCGATCTGCGGGGTCGAGCAGTTGACGGGTACGCTCCCCACCAAGCGAGCGGTTCAACTATACATGGCGTGCGTTGACCCGCATCTCACTCATGGGAGCGAGGTCATGCTGGACACCAACAAGAGCGCGCGAAAGGAACTGGAATCGGTTCAGAAAGGCTGGCTTAGGAGGATTATGGGAGTGGGGAAGAGGAGCGTGGTAGCGGCGTTGCACACGGAGACTGGGGTCGAGCCGATTGGGTGTCGACGAGTGTTGCTCGCTATCGGATACCTACGGCATATGGCAACGCAATGTCGGCCGGAGCAGCTGGTGCGCCGGGCCCTGGTGGAGGCGATAGAGTTGGACTGGCTGGGGTACAACAGCTGGGTGTCGGACCTCCGGTCGGTTGTCACGGATCTCCCAGGGCAGGTGCAGTTCCCGGATCATCGCAAGCTCCTAACTGCAGAAGCCATAGAGGACCTCGAGGGACAGGTGAAGAAGAGTATGACTGAGGGGATTCAGCGGGAGATGGACCAATCACGGAAGTTGATTTTGCTGCACGGGCGGTGCGAGCCAGACGAGGAAGGAAACCTCGTGAACCATGTGCCGCTTAAACTGAGGCACTATATGCTTGTGTGCGATGCGCGGCACCGAAGGGCGTTGACAAGGGTGCTGGTGTCCAACCACAAGTACGGGGTGGAGCTGCTTGGGTACGGGAAAGGGGCTGTGGAAAGGGCCCGTCGTCTCTGTCGTTTCTGCAGAGTCGAGGTCGAGACACCAGAGCATATCTGGCTGCGGTGCGAGGCCAAGCCGCAACTGATTGTCATGCGAGCGGAGTTTACGGAGGAGCTGCTGGCGGTAGCAACGGAAGGGGAAAGGGAGATGATAGAGGCGCTAAACAGTGATGATCTTAGGCTAATGAAGTATGTGGTGAGCATGCGGTCCGCGGTAGCGCTGGTAGTTGGCTGGTAGCCCGATATGCGTATGACGTCCAGGAGTTCCTAGAGTTGTATCCATTGTATGTACCTACTACTACCTGACTATTCGAAGACTACAAGTTAGGGTATGTGGGACTGTGCTAGGATACTGGATGGACGGTGCTGAAAAAGGGATGGCTACTAAAGAGCGGAAGGGCGACGAAGCATCACATGTTAGCGCCGGGATGGAAAATTACCACTGGTTTCAAATAAAAACACCCCCCAGCATGTTCAGCTCCTGTAGATGGACGCCTCGGCTGTCTAGGGAGGCAAGATCGAGGAAGTCGCTGCAGGTCCCGTTCTGTTGCCAGGTCGACAGGGGTTTCCTAGGGGTTCTCCCCGTGACGTCGTCCTGGGGGTGGGCGTCATTCTTGGCAGGCCCTCCTTTGAACTTTCACACACACACACACTGGCCCTTGAGATTGCAGCAAATATAACATTGTAACTTAGCCAACCGGAAACACGGCTGTTCGCTGCTGTTCGTCGAAGTTTGGACGGGATCAAGTAAACAAAACGGTCCCATTGTTACCATTCTGTACCATTCGGTTTCTGCATCCTCCACGTGCAAGCGCTTAAATTAGCATCCCCATGCTGAATTTGATTATGAATTGGTCCTCGCTGACTAGGGTGGAGATATGCGCTGATCTTTGTCAGATACATAGAACTCGTCGGACACTACGCGCGTCGCGATGCCGTCGAGCTAGGTTCTACTAAGCCCGCTCTCACAGAACGTGCTGACGAACTGACCAGTCAGGTCGGTCGTGAGCAACAGTCCGCAATGGCAGCCTTGACGAGCGTCGGAACTTCCGGCCAATCGTGGACATCACCGTTCTCGGGGGCAGTCGTTCTGATCGACGTTAGAGAGGGAAGGCGGTGTAGTAGTGGAGGAAGGTTTTCGATGAAGGTTTCGTCGTCTTCGAATCGCTCTTCTCCCCAAAAAGACGCCATACGACTCGGAATGCAGAGGGACTGGACGCAAGCGGCTAGTGGCTTGTTGGCCTTGACCAATTCGAGGAAATCCCTGAGCCGCAGAGATTGCGTCTCGCCGTCACGCGGGGAAGTGCCCTCTGGACATCCCAGACGAACGTGCTTGAATATGTATCTATAATCTCCTCACCCGAAAAGCGCACCGCCTGGAAACCAATGAGAGGGAATAGAGCGTGGGTATCGACTCTTCAGCCTCATCTATTATGAGGTCGAGAAGCTCTGGGACGATGCGAGGTTCCATTTCGTCTAGTAGCGCGGGGGTTCGATGAAAAGTGGGTAGCCACGTTCTGTCACTGTGGTTGAGAGCAACCTTCGTCGTTCGAGGCACTGTTTGACGCAACGATTGATGCACGTGTAGATCAGACTCCCTCATGAGATCCTGGAGTTCCTGATAAGATAAGATTTAATCGCTGGATCCCACTGGTCTCCGCTAGGCTGGGCATAATACCCATATCAATAGCTGGGATGCATCTCAATGACAACATATGTAGTGGTCGCTACATAGCAGTCACTTCACAGCGAGCCAGCCCTGATTGCCTCACGAGTCACACTTCGCTGCTTCGAGGACTCCTTAAAGGAATCACCGCCGTTACCTATCATACTGTGTTAGACCTCTATAGAGTCCTGGACCTTTCCTGGACCTTTCCTAACGTGTTAGAGCTGGTGGCGCCGAGACCTCAATCTGATCCAGCCACTGCCAAGTCACCGGTAGCCGTGACGCACCATGTCTTGGCTTGGCCTTGGCGCCAACTTGGCGCCCGGGACCGAATAGACGCCCGTCAACGCATGCAGCCCAGCCTGAAGACACAAGAACACAAGTCCTGTACAGTCTTTAATAAGCCTAACTACCAGTCAAACACTGAACATTATGCGATGCGGGCCTGAGTCTGACCGCTGAGCGACCACACCCGCAAGCTGCAGCTCAGTAAAAAACGGGCTTGTCACCTTAATTACCCACCGACCACACCAGTGGTCCCCCTTACATCAGCCTTAAGCCTCGCGAACAACATATACAAGGTGCACGTCCAAAAAAACAGCGGCCTATCTCATTCCTCCGACCGCCATCACATTGTAAAGCGCGCGCTTATTCGGCCTCCAAAATAATAGCCGGGCCGGCCCTTAAGCGCCCGCTCCCAACCACCCAACCAACGCCCACCCCAGTCGAGCTCCCCAATCGAGCCCCAACCAAACATCCCAGCCTTCCATTCAATTCCATTCTCGTTTCATTTCTCGTCATCCTGCTCATCGTGTGTGTAAATGATGGTAAGAGTCCAAGCACCCCGTATCGTCCTCACTGAAGCAAAGCCATCGAAAATGAGATAACACAAGTCCGTAAAAGACGTAAACCCTCCAGCACCACTACCGTCCGAGATGAGAATAGAGCAGTAACCAAAAAGAATGAAGGGGTAATTGAGAACAGAGCCGTCGTAAATGCAAGACATATGAACTATAGGTATAAATGCATGTAGTAGAAAAAGCAATGCAAGTAACAAACTGTAGGAATGGATGGATAGATAGACGATACACTACACGAACCAGAGAAGCCATTATAAACACGACGAAACCGTCCAGAAAACAGATGCGAACCAAGGGTATGCAAAACGAAACAAAGCACAAAAGTCTATCCAAATCCAAAGATGAACCACATCAACTCACACCCCCAAACATCCTCCCCACAAACTCTCCAAAAAACCTCCCACTCCTCTTCTTCTTCACAGCAAGCTCAACACCCAACCCCTCCGGCCCCCTCACACTCCTCCTATAATGATACTTCGGCGCCTCTTTTTCCCCCAGAGCCGCCTCCTCCCACACACTCGACTCCACCCTCGGCGGCACCCCAACCATCGCACACCCCTCCCTCCGTCCCCCCACAACACCCTCACTATCCATCCCCAAACTCATCGCCCTCCCACTCCCTCCCCCACTCGACGCACTCCACACACTCTCCTCCTCCCTAAAACTCACATCCGACCCCGCGCGGTACCGCCGCAGCCCGTACGCATAGTCCTGCGTATCCCGCGCATTCATGCCGCCATTCACAGCTGTCCCTGTCCCCTGCGCACCCGACGGGCCCTTCGCCGGACCCCCGCTGTAGGAATAGGCACTTGGTGCCTGTGACGCTGTGGCTTTCGTGCCCAACGATCCACCCACCGCACCAGACCGTCGAGCTTGCGGCGCAATCGGTTGCGCAGCCACTCGCAACGACTCCTTCCTCGGCCGTACATTCCTCAACAGCCTATCACCCATCCCTGGTCCCTCTCCCTTCTCCGATAGTACGCCAGTGACCCCAGCAGAGTCCCGCGTGTACATGTACGCCCCCACAAAATCAAAGCTCTCGCTCTGCGTCATCACGCTCTCCCTCTTCTTACCCACACTCTCCCTCTTTTGTCCTCCCAACACCCCGATCTCATTTTCTCGAGGACTCAGAGTATTACTCGCACCCGCCGACACGTCGGTCACCCCCTCCTCACTATCCACACTACTCCTCGACTCAGGTGGCGTCAAGAGCCCCGTCTCCCTACTATCACCCTCCCGAACTCCATCCCACAACGGACTCGCCCTTCTTGCACGCGCGCCCGGGCTAAATCCAGAACCAACACCAGAAGCAGAAGCAGAATTCGCCCTCTCCCTTTGACTTTCCCCCACAGGCGACTTTGTTTCACTAGCGACCCGCACACCCGCCTGCCCACGCAACACCTCCGCCGACTTTTGCTTTGGCAAATGAAACCGTTTATCCTCCACAGGGACCTGTATCGCCTGTCGATACGGCGACACCTCTCGGCGTCTCCCCTCCACCACCACCTCATCCCTCTTTTGTTTCCTCGACTCTGTCTTCAAAACATCACTCTTCGAACTCCCCTCCTCCGGCGGCGAAGGCGTCGGGTCAGGCGTAAAAATCCCAAGCCCACTCCTCCCTTTCTCAACTCTACCCTCACCCTCCCCATTCCCTCTTCTCACAGAATCCACACCCACACCCCGTCCTTGCCCATCCACCTTCGTAACGTCTATAACAAATTACCCATTACTATAAGATCCCAAAAATTAGTTAAGATAAAATCTACATACCACTCTCCCCCACCAACTCCTCAACCCCCCTCCCCCTCACCGTGAGCCTCCCTCCCCCAACCATCTTCACACCTCTAACATCCACAACAGCCTTCCACGCCCCCGCCTCTCCCCCATCCAGAGCCCCAAACAGCAAACACTCCGCCACACTCACTTCCGCTCCCAAAAGGTCAAAAACAGCACCCAACGTATCCCCCTTCAAAATAAACGGCACAGGCTTTCCCTCCCCAACCCCACTGACATCCCTGCCCACCACCGTGCCCCTCCCCTTTCCCTTCCCCTCCCCAAACGGAGGACTACCCGGCGGACTCTTCGAGCCCGAGCTCCGCGACACACTTGAGATCGACGCCGAAAGCGGGTAAGCAAACGCCACCAAAAATTGTTCCAGCGCTTTCACCAAGCCCGAACTAGCGCCCGTTCCCCCCTCATGCGCTTTCAACCCTCCTCCCGACAGCGCTCCCAACGAAGACGAACTCCCCGCTGTCCCATTCCCATACACAGCACTCCTCCTTCTCTCCTCGCCATCCTCAGCAGGATCGGAATCCACAACAATAACATGCACAACATGCGCCTTCCCACTGTACCTCTCCACCGTTGCAAGCTGTTCCACATCACCCCCAACCGCAACCCCAAACTCATCCGCCCCATGCCCAGGACTCGCCCCTCGCTTCCGCGTCCCCGCTCTACTCAACCCAGGAAGCGAAAACCTCTTCTTCTTCGTCGGGGTGACCGGCCTCGATACCTCAGATTCCGTACGGACCCTCCCCTCTCCCTTCCCCCTTGGAAGCGATGCAGCAACACTCGCTGGCAGCGCAGGCACAGGCGGCGGCGGTACATTCTCACTGCCCCCCGAGCGCCCCATCGTGCTAAACTTCCTCCTCAACCCCATAAACGAACCCGCACTCCTACTCGCAGGCACCCTGCCCTCCGCACCATCCTCCACACTTGCGCTGGGTGCCCCAACGACGGTCTCCCGCCGCCGTGCCATATCCCCCGGCACACTTTTCGAAAGGGCCATCCCCGGGCCGAGGACAGAGCGCGGCCGCGCTGCATGTGTCCTTGGGCGGGCAGTGGCACTAGAGGTGGTGCGGGTGCGCAGGTGGATCGGGGGTTCGGGGGGCACGGCGAGATAGGGCGCGGCGAGGGTCGTCACCAAGATAGCCTGTTTCAGCAGCACCTTTTCTGGCATGTGTGCGGCTGGGTTCGCCTGTGGCTTTGGGTAAGTATGAGGGGCTGGGGGCACGAGCAAGGTGGGGGAAGCCGAGCGGGAGGATGCTGTCGAGGTAGTGCTAGAGGTAGGCGGGGCGTGAATGTAGTGGATGACGGTATCGAAGGGCCGCGTGCCTTGGGGCACGCTCGCGAGTGCGATCGGGCGGGCCTTGGGCGTGGAGGCCGAGGACACGGTGCTGCTGAGCGACAGCACGGAGCTCGAGGGAGACGAGGTCCTCGAAGGCGGGTTCAAACTCGAACCCGAACCAAACCCAAACATGAGTGTACGCCTCTTCCTCGCCTTTTCAGGTGTGCTCGGCTGCACGGGACCGTCGGCGGTGGTCACCCTCAGCGTAAACTCGCCCGACACCGGATCCTCCCTGTATGTCTGCACCCTCTCCCCAAGCCGTGCGGCAGGGCCAGCAACGAACCGAGCCACTCGGTCGAGCACGCTCATCACGCCCATCGCGCCAGCCGCCGAGAGCGGCTCCTTCAGCACAAGTACCCGTACAAGCGGTACGACGCGCCACGCGGCGGGGATCGGCGGGGGCGCATGCGTGGCGAGGACGACGAGGCTGTCTCCGAGTGCAGGCGAGGCGCAGAGCAGGGCGGCGAGGTCGGCGGGCGGCGGCGTGCCGAGCACTAGGATGGTCGTCGCTGTGCCCGTCCGGAGTGCGCTGGGGTCGAGCTGCCAGGGCGTGTCGCCGAAGGGGTCCGCAGGCAGCCGCGGACGGAAATCTGTGGTGTTGAGGGTGCGACGCTTCATGCGGCGGAAGGCGGGGTGGGTGAGGGCGAGAGGCAGGCTTTGGCCATCGCGTGCTGCGGTGGCGAACATCGCTGTGGGAGATTCCACTTTTGCTTCCGCGATGACCTCATACTATATACCTAAGCTTCTTTCAATTTCATATCCGACCAGCGCTCAAGGCGTCCTCGGATACACACCTCCTCCTGCACACCCACAAAGCTCTGTTTTCAACGATCGCTCTACTCGCAACGTCCCTGCATAATGACACCATTGATCAGACCATGTCGCATGTCTATTGATATTGGACGACGTCACACCAACCCCAGTTCTTCCGAATTGCTTCCAAAGCATCCACGTCTCTAGATCTCTCTTCGCGCACGTTTAAGCAGGGTTCAAGCTCGTCTGCACGTCACGTCATCTTCCTCCCGATAACCCTTGTCCCAGCCTTGTCCTCCTCCTCCCTGCAATTGCATCCCGGGCCCCGAAACCAATATAAACGAGATACGTCACCCAACGGGTTACGGCACCCATCACACCGGATCTGAAATCCTCTGCCGCCGGAGAGCCAACATCTGTTCAAGCGCATTGTTGGATCTCGTCTTTACCCCACACTCGATACCACGCATGTTCATGTCTGTTCATGTTCCAGCATGTTCCTCTCGAATCGTCTACGCTCAGGGCATTATCACGACATCCGGGTGACCAATACGGATGTGGCTTCGTACCCCCGCCCTGTCTACGCAGCCACCGGCCTCTCTCCCCTGTCGGACCGAGCTTCATGCGACCGACCTTCCTCCACCTCGGACCTCCCAACCCCAACCTCCGCTTGAAGACGTCGAACGAGGACCCCTGGCAGGTGGCCCAGAGGCCACTTCCCAAAACCGGATAGAAATTTGAAAGATAAGATTACCGATCTCGCGACACAGAGGTACTATGTATCTATTTACCTCTGGAGGATATGCGGCTACATTGAGGAAAGAGCCTCTGAAACTTTGAGGGAGATCGAGGAGTTGGTTCCTTCGCTATCCTTGAAAAACTCATTTTTTCCCGCCCCAAAACACGGATTTTTATCCGGTTTCATGAAGTGGCCCCCCAGTGGGTTGCCAGAGGTTGCCAGGGGTCCTGTCGAACGCCATCCAACGCCACGGCGGCTGGGCCGAGGCTGGGGGAGGGTTTACATTAGCCTTTCCTGTGAACCTATCGTTGATTTCAAAATTCAAGCCGCCTCGAGTCATGCTCGGGTTGTAAAATTAGATGGGAGCTCGCAAAGACGTTACGCAGTTCAAGTTTGGTGCTATGCTTCAGTCTAATAAGTCTACTAGGTTCTTGCTCTCTATGTACCCACGTACCTTGGAGGGGCCAATCAGAAACGCAAACTTGTCCAAAATTCATTAGTTTGAATGAGTGCGAACCCGGCATGTCAGCATCATGATGTGCCGGCACCGATACCATGCCAGTTGTCATTTGGGCTGTCCAAACTCTATGTACCATGAGCGGCTATTCATTTGTCGTCCCTGCTCTGATATGAGGTTCATCATCGGCACGAACCTAAGGGCCTATTCGGTTGCTCCGCTTTGAAGGCGTATGCTTGGGTCGAGGCCTGCTCCCTCCCAACTCCCTTCCACTCCCCACTTCCCCCGCCAGGCCGGTTTTGAACCTCTCAACCTTCCAAACGACCACCTGTCCAGTCCTTTGCTTCCTGGATGGCCCATGGTTAGCCGTAACGACACCGCGAACAAGGATCGGGCGGAGCAGTACTACGCTCTGCTCGGGTTCTGGCTCGGAGTGAGTCTTCGTTCTGTGTTGGGTGAAGCGCTGTATGTCCTCAGCTCGTGTTACACGATGATTCAGGGATTGGTGTATGGTACGTCTTCTCCTCCAGGTGCTCTCTTCGCTATGGATGAACGCGTGCTCTACTGCAGGGCTATATTGCATCCTGTTCCTCCTTTCTGTTAAAATCATGGTGCAAAAGCGGGGGTCATATTGGACATGGTCAGCGAGGGTGCGTCTCTGGTGGGGTTCCTTTGATCAACTCATTATGATATTGATTTTTCGTTCCACATCCTTTCATTCAACAGGTTTTCTCCACCGCAACATATCTCATTTTCATCCTCACAACGGTTTACATGGGTAGGTCTCTCTGCTTCATATCTCACACCTTCGCATCGCTGCCTTTGCTCATGAAACAGGGCTTGACGCCTCCCGGGTTCTCTACGCCTTCAGCCCGGAGTGGACAGACGATTCTAACGGAAAGCTTCCAATATACTACCTGCGCGAGCACACCTCCAGCCGAAACTTCGCTATAATGATTCTTACGGCTGTCCTGATATGGTTGGGCGATGCTTTAGCGGTGAGTGCCTTTCCGCTTCCTCTCAGCAACATCGCTCCAGGGACTAAGCTCACAGCCGCAGATATTCCGGTGTTTTATCATCTGGGATAAAAACTGGTGGATTGTACTCGCCCCCATAGCCTTACTCACCTTAAGCGTTGGTAGGTCATTTTATACCTCTATCCTTCCAGTATCGCACTCTCATCTGACAGAGTTACCTTTCAGTTAACGGCGCCATCATCACCATGGCATTTAGACACCCAGGCGTTCTCCCTCGCCACTCTGTGCACTCGTTCATTGACATCTTCTTCCCGATCAATATTGTGCAAATCTGTCTTACAACAGGCCTCATCGCCTTCAAGATAGGGTACCAGTATCGTGTCTCTCGCGCCGCCGGACTGCGCATGCATGGTCGAGGTGTCGGCCTGCTCACGATTATAAGGATCGTCGTGGAGAGCGCGATGATATTTACCGTCCAGCAATTGGTTCTTTGTGTCGTCATCTACATCCACAGTCCGTTGCACCATATCTTCAGCGCGATACTTGCCCCGAGCATAGGTGCGTCACATTTTGCTGTCATGAGGTTAACATTTTGACGATGGACCTTTCGATTCACCGTGGCTGCAGGCGGAATATTCGCGCTCATTACGATTCGCGTAGACGAAGCAAAGAAAGCCCCAACATCGCAGTTCACGCTTCCCCACATAGACACCAGTCCACGTACTCGCTCCGATATTGCGGACAATGCCGATTTGAACGATCCTGCTGGCGAACGGAACCAAGGAAGTGCTGTGAGCGAAGAACCCATCTTTTCTCGGTCGATAGCGTCATCAGGCCATCACGACGGTGGCCCACCGATGTCGCTGGGTTCTTCCACGAACGAGGGTGTCGATCTCGAAAAAGGGACTCTGGATTCTGAGGATCGAGCTCAAGCCGACATCCTAACTGCGAAGGGCTCGTGAAACATGCTTCCCCATCTCGATCCCTATTCTGTCGTCGTATTTTACCTCTGTCAATACTCAATAATACCTCTCTGTTTTCCTCTGTCGCTCAGGATGCACGGGTTGTTCTTTACTCTTAGCCCTTCTGCACCCCTGAACATTCAATCGGGATACGATAAGAAACGGAGTGGGGATGTATTGCTACTAGCATACGAGTTAGATCTAGGTTGCACAAAGGAGAGATGAAAGCGGTGTCGTACGAATAGAATGCGCAAATTACGAGCAACCGAAGCCGATGGTAATTTTACTCTATGAGGCGGGCAGGGGCGCATCGAACAACCGAATCGCGAACGTCCGAGCGAGCGGGCCAGACCGCGTCTCACCTACCCCTACCTAATACCCTCCCATCCCCCGCCCCCCCATACTCCCATCCCCGCAGGCCCCTTCGCACTTCCCTCCTCCATCAGTCATCTAAATGCTATATACAATAAGATACCTATGTCTTGAAAATCCTCAGCAGCCTCTGCTCCGTCACGATCCTCGTCCGGCACAGCGGGCACTCCCTCGAGCTTGCCATGATGAGGTCCGAGCACCCCCTGCACATCGCTAGATGTCTGTAGGTGCATGTGTGTCAGCGCCCATATCAAACCCCAGGATGATGATGAAGTAAAGCAAACCAATAACACAAGAAATGAAGTAAACGGTGAAACACCCTAAGCATCGCCAACGCATGCAGTAAAGAACGGAATGAAATAACCCCCAACGTGGCGACAGACACAGCAGCACACGGGCCTAGGTAAGCGCCCATACCATCCAACACGAAAGAAAGACGAAAAAAGCCAGGTGACGGGATAACAGAAATAAAAGCAGGCGAGTAAAATGAAATACCGCGGCAAACGGCCTCCCGCAGCCCGCACGATGCAGTAAAGCAAGTCACCACACCCTGAGCAACACAGCGACGGACCCACCCGGGGATGAACCTGAAGGCGCCCATCACGAAAAGGTACCGGAGACCCCCATCGCGAGGAATAAATGGAGTGGAAAGCGCCCAGATCCAACGAAACCAATACGAGGGATGAAGTGAAACCAAGAAATGGAGTAAACCAAGTGGCGAGGTACCAAAACGAATGCGGTAAAGCAAACAACCGACCACCCCGGATAACACAAGCGCCCATTTCGTGGTAATCGCCATGACGCTAACAGCCCTGGAACGAGAGATCGCGAGGAGTGAAGGTAACAGTCAACGCCGCCCAAGTGCCGCAGGTAAGAAAAAGTGCGACGAGGGCATTCCGACGAACACCGTGTCACGACGAAAAACAAGAAAATACCAAACCACTCACCCACAATCCACAATCGCAATATTCGCTTCCTCATCCTGACACACAACACATAGCCCTGAGCGCTCAACAAACGTCGACTTCGGCGCCTTCACCGGGTCCACAGGCTTCTCCTTCTCCTTCTCCTTTTCCCTCCTCTCCTCCACAACAACCGGTGACACAGGTGGCGTCACATCGCCCTCTTCATCCTCCCCATACTCACTCTCCCCAGGTTCAAGCCTCACAATCCTAATCCTCTCTGGCCCATCTTCCCCTCCCTCCCCTCTCCGCACGCCCTCACCCTCACTCTCCCCCCTTCTCTCCCGTTCCTCCCTCTCCCTCCTCCTCTCCCGTTCCTCCTCCTCCCTTCTCCTCTCCTCCTCCCTCTCCGCCTCCCTCTGCACCCTCTCCATCTCCTCCACCTCCAACACCCTCCGCATCCTCTCCCTCTCTCCCCTCTCCGCCTCCACCAACCCCTCCACCTTCCTTACCAACTCCCCCTTCTCCAACACCTGCCCCGCACTCACATGATTCGCGAACAAAATCTGCTTCAACACCCCGATACCGAGAGACCCGATATCCGAGGACGACATCTCGAGGAGCGCATCGAGTGTAGGCGGCGCGGCAGACGTAGAGCGCGACGGTGGCGAGGTCGAGGTATTGTTGTTATATGAATTCGAGTTATTCGAGTGAGACCGCGAATTGTTACTCGACCCATACGAACTGCTCCTCGGCGGCGGAGGCGGCGCCTGCCCACTCGGCCTCGTATCCCTCGGTGGTGGCGCCGGCGGCGGGGGTGTATACCACCCCCCTCCACCTCCCTGCTGCCCATACCCCGTCCCCGCACCCGCATCATACCACCCTCCCGGGCCCGTGCCCGCCGGTGGTGCTGGAGGCGGCGCCGCGTACCCAGGATACTGCGTCCACCCCTGCTGAGGCGGGGGCGGCGCGTACGGTGGCTGGAAGAACGGCTGTTGCTGTGGATGCTGCTGATGATACCCATGCGGTGGCTGCGGCGGAGCACCGTGGTGTCCTTGAGGGTACTGCCCGTAAAACGACGACGTATGCTGATACGGTTGCTGCTGCTGGGGATGTGGCATCTGATTCTGAGGTGCAGGTGCAGGGCGCGTCTGCTGCGGCGGGGGCGGCGGAGGGCGCGCATTGTAGCTATTGCTGTTGCTGTTACTGCCACTACTACTATTGTTGTTGTTGTAGGAATTGGAACTCGGCCCAGGGGTGTCGGGCGCTAGATCGGGGCGCGCGAAGGTGCTCTGGTGCGGCTGGGGCCTGTCGCGCGGGGGCGGGGGCGGGGGAGCGTGCGGCGGCGAGGCGGGCGCGGAACGGAAGATATTGCGAATGCCTGGACGCTGCTCTGCAGCTGGCACGGAGTGTTTGCGGTAGAAGTTCTACGTCCCAGCGTGGAACACAACCAGAGGAGGATCGGGTGGTCGGGGAGGCGGATACACAGATAGGTGGGTAGGCAGATAAGATGGCCGGACGGAAATGCGAATTCATGGTAATTCCTTTGAGTACACACTAGCATGGAGGGGAGAGAGCGCCGCTCACCTCGTTCGCGGGGGGTAAACACCCGCGCTCCGTGCGTGCGCTCATCAGCGCCTCGACGATGTCGTCCTTCTCCACCGCGCGCGAGATGTTGATGTTATACGCCCCAGCGTACTTGCGCAGCTTCGCGATGGGGAGCGACTTAAGCTGGCCCCGGCCTGCGGCGGTAGCTGGTGCATTGGGGAGGAGGGTGTCGAGGGCGAGATCAAGAGCAGGCAAAATCGTGGTTAGGTGCAGCACAGAGATGGATAGAGAACATCGTCGATCAAAGAATCAAATGTGTTCAGCAGACTGCGAGAACTGTGCACGACACAGGGAAGAAGAGCGATACGCACTGTTCAAGTAGTCGATGCAGAACCCGCACACATTAACACCGTCGTACCCCGTCTCCGGTCCCGCGCGCGGCATCAGCGCCTGATAGTCGCTGCAGTTGTGGCAATACGCGTAGCCTGTGAGGCACTGTAAGCAGCAGTTTCATGAATCCGAGATGCCAAGGGGTCGACAGCTTCCAGATGCCACACCACCAGAGCCCAGATGGATTGGAGAAAGGCAAGCAGACGCACCGCAATGATTACACCTCCTCGAGCGCGAAAATATGATATTAAACTCCTTCCCGCACTTCCTGCACGCATCCGCCTCTTGTACCGCGGGCGGCGGACCACTCAACAGCGGGAGTCCCCTTTGTACGCCTCGTCCTGAGTCTGCCATTCCGATCCCAAGTGGTCTGTGGTGAGTAGTGTCGTCCGGTTGTCGTGGGTCTGCGGAGTTTCAGGCGTTGACTGCGGGCCACAGATCGTATGGATTTCAGATGCCTGGCGGTCGCGATATGAGTTTGTGTGGCCCAGACCAGGAAGTAGAAGAGGGAGATGAAAGGCGAGCGAGCGTATCTGAATAAGCCGTGGAACTTGCTAGATGCTTTCCGAGGCCAAGAATGGGGTTGCGCTGCACCGCCTCCGCGATGGCGACTGCGCGCTTGTCCGCCCACGTGGCTCGGTAGCCTTGGGCGCTTGACTCCGAGTTCACCCAGTCGACAACCTTGGCTTCCTTCTCAGATCTCTATCTTGGCCGAAAAGTTGAATAAGTAGCCTGGCTGTATAAGCAATGTTTAAAGGGACTATGGAGGACATTCTGGGTATTCGCAGTGTGGCGTATTACGGGAATGAGGGGGGACCGGGGTAGTCAAGGCTTGCAAGCTCGGAGTGAGGGGAGTCAGCAAGACTCATGTACATAGTAGAGGTCTAGAACTAGTCTGGTTCTCCTCCTGGTGGCTTTTGGAAAGTGTCTGTTGGAAGGACAAACATTATTCAGAAGATCAGGGCCAGCGAGCCGTAAACTAGCTAGCTATGACTTACAAGAGTTAAGCTACTCAACCAGCTTTGATATGCGATTCTACCAAAGGTAATCGTACAGGATCGCATCACTGTCGCCACCCCTTCCCTGTATGAACCGACCAGAGCTGGGGCATACAGACCAGTTGCTGCCGTAGTGTAGCTGAGGAAGCCGAGTCATTGAGACTGAGCCAGAGGGTTCAGCTCTGCCCGTACTCGGATCTTTCCCTGGCTCCAAAATGGGGAGCCTGTTGAGAGAGTACGCGTAAGTCCCCGGGCCGTTCCAACCTACGGGGCTCGGGTGCCTCGGCATAGATAGAACGCCCAGCCCGAGGAATGAGTTGCTGATCGATGAGGCGTATGCAGGAGTATGAGAACAACCAGTGTGCGCGTAGATTTCGAATGAAAGCGTGGGCTTCACAATAAATTTGTGGTCTTTAGTGGACGCCGCGCGGGGGGCATCCGATGGGGTATTATAGTCGACAATAAACCTGACTCCCGTGTTTGTCAAACATTTGGCCACATGGGATGTATACGGTTGTGCGGCCCTGACGCTCAGGCTCGTCTCGGGTGCGAGTATGTTGAAGTGGAATGGTATGCGATCATCTTGCCCAATGAGCTCAATGGGTGTTCCTGATCGAGCGTTTGGATAAGAAATTGGAAGGAAGGCATCCGGGAGAGTAAAGGGGATGTTGGTGACTTCCAGAGCCGCCACTTTACCTCCGAGAGGTGTGAAGGTGCTGAGACATGGGACCTCCCAGATATACACGCCCAAATGCTGTGGCCTTGTATTCGAAACCACCAAAACCTTGTTTCCTGTCCAAACAAATTTCTGAGACTGTATGAGTTGAAAGTTCCTCTCATGGAATAAGTGCGTTTCCCGTTCTGACTTACCTCAGATGGAAAGTAAGCCCGATTTCCTTCTCCGAGATCGGTAGATATTATGCTGTAGCGGGCCGACACAAAATTCCAGAAGACGAAGGCATGGCAGACGCGAATAAACACCAAGTCCCCGCGAATCATCAGATTGTGGTTCCCCATGCGTGTTATAGCACCATCTGAAATGAAGATGCCACCTAGCTCCTTAATCTCTGTCTTTGGGGCACCCAGTGCGATCTCAAAGGCCTTTACGCTGCCCAGTAACGTGAGAAGCAGAATCAACACCATGAGTAAAGGGAGACGTACACACAGCCCTTTTTGGGGCCGGGGGTTAACAGCCCAAAGGCGATTCTCAATCTCTGCCCGATTGGACTGACGAGCAGAGATGCAACGGTATACCTGGACAGGTCCTCAAACTCCGTCCTGGCAATTACAATGGGTGGATTGAAAAGCTTCACGCCAGGCGTGCCCAAGTCCCAAAGCTCTACAGAAAAGGAGCTTCTGGAATCCCCTGGGCGTTCTGGCAGCTTAATCACTTGGACCACAAAGCGCCCGCCTGGTACAAGCCGGCGATGGTGATCCATTATCGTTAGAGGAGGTATGCTGCCTCCATGAGCAAGTCGAGCATCGTTAAAATGAAGTTTTACTTTTGTTGCTGGGATCGGTTCCTTTGCTTTCTCGACCTGGTGTATGGGTTTGCTGTTTTTCGCCATAAGTCTTTGGAAGAGAACCGGGCCCATTGCTGCGCTCTGGAGCTGAGCGACGGACAACGTTTCAACAGGGTACGATGGTTTGAACAACCCGTGCTTCTTGCAGACGAGGCCCACGATACTGATCCAGATCGATTTATCGGAAACCACAGCATGGAAAGCGCGAGATGCCTGTCAATGATAAGACATGTTAGCGTTGGCTAGCATGCCCCCCAAGCCCGAACCACTCGATCCGTACCTTCCCAAGAGTCAGCACGTCGTATGGCTCCATGTGCGCAAAAGTTTCTCCCCATAATTCCAGTGGCAGGATGTTACCGCCGTTGGGTGGTTCAGTTTGGGCTGCCATTGTGGAGACCAGCTAGGAACGTCGTAGGTGCCTGGTGAGCCGGGAGCCGGTGCAACCTTTGGAAATCTAGAGTGATGCCCCCGTCAGCCTGTTTGGCTCTATTAGAGAAATGTAATGTTTGGAGGAAGCCCAACACCGGATGGAAGTCAGCTATTGATGACTCGCGAGACTGCGCAAACCTATCTCGATGGTGGAAGGACGAGGTAAGGGGCCCGGGGCCTGTTGGCAGCGGTGCTTGGTTCTTTATAATTTGGTAGGCACGCCCCTGAACACTCGAGCGCTTAACTGCTTGTTGCATTCGCAATACATCGACTACTTCTCAGTTACTTCTCTCCTTAGTCCTACGTAATACTCAAGGTCCCTGTGTCTGATCAAACATCTTACCCACCGCCATAGTAAACGACCCATTCCTCCGCCCGCTCCAATTGCTGTTCAACAAACCAAACCCTTCGTCCTTTGAGATGCTGGCCTCCCACGTCCAGCCCCTTCAAACCCGGTGAATAAACTCGGGTCCACCCTCCCAGCGACGGAGTGCTCTTTGTACTGACTGACCACGTCGGATCATGCTGTAAACCATCGTCTGTATAATTAGCAGCTCTAGCTCTCCCTAGCTACCTGACAGAAATCAAGCCGAGAAACGCACTATCCGTGATGCTCATACTCTTCAAATCTGAAAAAGGATATCGCTTTTCAACCTTACAGATGAGACATACTCACACTGCCTTGCCTGCCGATCTATAGTTACGCTCACGAAATGCATAACAAGAGATAACAAGATCAGACAAAATCACGGCGTCAGCTCGCTGTTCCCTCCCCAGCCAATCTTCCATTCATTCCAACAGCCCAGCTGCCCATGCGGCTCACAGCCGGCATATTTGCCGACCCCAGATATCATTCAAAAATAGGACACCGAGGCTGTACATCCACGCCGGCCTCTCGAATTCAACGTCGATCCCGGCTTACGAAAAAGGATTCTTGCATTCCCGTAGTGTAAACCTATGTAGCGGAAATTTCTCCCGCCCAAGATCCTTACCTGGGAACAATGCTTGAATACGGCCTTTATCCGTGCTTCCGGAATAAATCTCGGCAAGGGCCCTCTCATGCCTGATGCCTCGTTTCAGGATACACACGAGGTCGGAGCGGTATAAAAGCCCTCAGCTCAACGCTAGCCAAAGCATCGACCACCCACCCCATCCACCCAAGAGCCCTCTCCCCTCTTCCACTCACACCACCATGTTCAGCTCAAAGTTCGCTGCCACCCTCCTGCTCGCCGTTGCTGCACTCTCAAGTGCCACCCCGCTTGCCAAGCGCGGCGATGCGACCTGCACGTTCAGCGTCTCTGGGTTCAACTTCCCCACCACCGAGCCCCCCGTTCCCGCGACTCCCTCCGTAGCCGCCGAATGGAAGACCTGTATGCAGATGCACCCTCCTGCAGCTCACGTACTCCTTACTAACCCCTCATCATTTATTACAGTCGTTGGAGAGATGTTCTCCGAATCCGTCCCCCCTGAATCCGTCGTCGTAAGTCCCACCACCAAGTCGTGCTACACATGACCATCCCAGACTAATATTGTGATAGGTTGGGGAGACGACCATCACAGGCCCCGCCGGTTCCACTGGCAACATCTACGAAGTCATTACAACCGTAGGCGCCCCAAGCGTTACCGACGACGAGGCGAAGGCCATCGTCACCGGCTGGGCGCCGCGTACCATCTTCTCCGAGCCCGGCTCCGGAGACAACATGCGCTGGCACATCGACAGCGTCAGCTGCGCTTAATCCAACCTTCCTCCGATGGAGTTTGGAATCCGCTGCGCAGGCTCGGAATTATGGACTGTGTTAGACTGTGTTCTTGGACTTTAGTAGAAATGGATATACACATGTTTCGATGATGAAATTAGCGTATCAGCCATTGGAATTCCCTTTGACACGTACCTATCAAGTCGAAGGAGCAGATTCCTGGGGCCGGTTGGTTAAACGCCTGGTCCAAGAGAGATAAGCGCCCGAGACTCACGCGAAAGGATAGCACAGCCACTCAGCAGCTGCAGTGGGTTGCCGTTCATCATGGACGCCCTTCGCCTCGAGCTCTTGAATGCCGCGCGCGTACGCCCCACGGGTGGTGGCCGACGAGAGCCACGAGTTCTTCGAAACAGCCTGGTTGTATAGGTTCTGCATTGCCGACACGCCAACACCCGTAGAAGATCCTGCGGCAGTAAATGCGTCGGACACGCGTTGGTTCGGGTTGAGTGCCATGTCGATGGAGAAGGTGAGGCGGACGCAGTTGAAGCGGTCAGAGGAGAGCCATTGCGCGATGGTGGCGGGTGTCTGCTGCTGCAAGCCCCCGGGGATGCTCGCCTCTTGGTGCCCGGCCCAGTTTGCACAGCGCAGTTTCACGCGCTGTCCAGACGGGTTGACGATCCATCGCCCAGAGGTGTGCAGGACAATGGCGTTTACGACGTGGAGAAGGAGTAGAAAGATGAAGTGGGCACGCATATTTTGGCGGGAACTGGAGCAAGTGTGCCAGTGTATATAGTAGTCCGGGTGCAGAATGCTCTTCTTCGTCGAAGCGGGGTCTTGCCGTCGCGTATGAGCGGCCGATAAACAGGCGAGTTAAGTACACCTGTGAATACGAAAGTTATTATGCTGATGATGCTGAATAGACTTACGTGAATGGTGAAGCGAAGTTTAGAGCAGGATACAACGGGATAAAACCAGATATTGATGTTTCTTCGGGAACGGGAGCGACCCGAACCTCGAAGGGACTGGGTGCAATAGCTGCGCCCGGGGAATAAGTGACGGAGCGCTAATCAGAACCTCCGTCCTGCTAAATGACTTCCGGAAGTAGGGTCATAGAACGCGACGGCCCGAAGAAGACCATCGGTGCTCAATCGATAGCATTGAGGTTCGTGTTCTGAGAGATTTCTCTCATTCCTGGCATAAACTTCATCTTAGTGCCCTCCGCTGATAGACAAACTGTACGCAAGTCGGTGACTCGTCGGAGTCCGATGACCTTCGCCATCATAGTAACAATTTGGATTGCGGACCGTGGGGTGAGAGCGTACGCGTCAAAATAGTGAGCGAGTTCCAGCAAGGGTAAAGGATAAGAGCGATTAATTGCAACTTAGGTTGATCAGGAGATATGGGGACGATGCGACAAGGAATAAACTATCTATGGAATAGGTAAGTCAACGCGAAAAACGAGCAAAACAAAGATACGCACAAGTAAGCGATAGATCTATACCCGCGCCAACTTCCGAGCAACCTGAGAACAGGCGGAAAAAGTGAAAAATTGCACTGTACCGAGATGCAAAGCACCTCATACAACAGTGGCACGCTTCCACCACAAATCTCCTCGTATGTCCAATGGAGTGGGTTACACTCACGAAGCCCACGGTGAAGACCCGAGGCCGGTTGACAACACGATGGTTTATTTCAACCAAAGTGTCATCCTGTGGCATCTCACCCGCTCCCTTCGCGACAGAGAGTCGAGCGAAGGTTACAAACAAGCGCCACCCGGGTAGCATCCCACCCGCACCCTGCGCGACAGCGAGTCAAGCGAAGGCTACGAACAAGTACCAGCGCTCAGCGCCCATTTACAGGTAGACACCGGTGTAGCTTTTTCAGCACCAGCAAACCTTCATCGGCATCCAAGGAGGGTTAGCTGGGCGAGCCAGATGACTGGCCGGGACACCGGGAGAGACGAAGCGACCCCCCACACCCCTCGAAAACAGGCCAGCTTCAGATCACCTCGCAAAGCAAGGGTCGAACCGGCCTTCCGGAGTGTGGAGGTGTGCGATCGATGGTGGTGGTGAAAGAAAGAGTGCCAGCGATAGTGTGCGAGTCCATTTCCAGCCATCAATCAGGTCCACTTATGGTAGGTGTACCCCTAAGTGGAGGGTAGCGCTACTAACGTTAGGAGGAGTCGCCGAGCCCCGCTTGCCAGAGGCCACTCTGGGCGGTACATCTGACACACATACAGGGCTTCCTTGAGACCTCCTGTCTACATGCTTAATGGCGCAGCAACCAGAGTTCTCTTCATGGTTTCGGAGAAAGCCAGCAACCGAATGCAAATGCGGCAGCTGCCAGCAGGGTCGATCTTCTCATTGTACCACTAAATGACAGACACTCACACACACCCAGCCCTATGTAATACCGCAGCTCATATACTGAATTGATTTTGACGGGCCTATGACTCCGCAAGCACAACTTTTTGCATCCTATACGCGGAAAAGTTCCCTGGAGGGACAACATTCAAAACACAATGGAAACCTGAGCCCTGCACCTTTAGAGAGATATTTGAGAGAGAGTATAAATACATCCCCATGTAATTGTGTTTTTAACAACCCACAGCCGTATCTTAAGCATTCTAATACTCTAAACTCCAGCCGTCTCTACCTTCTCGCCAACATGCAGAAAACCTTCCTCGTCCTTGCTGCTGCCCTCCTCAATGGCATGTCCCTTCTCAACTGATTTGGCTCAGGGTGATACTGACCTCCTACCTAGCTGTGTCAGCGCAGAACGCAATAATCAACACTTCGTTCCCCATCACCACGCTCGCTGCATCGCCCACAACACAGTTGTGCGAGACTGGTGCAAGTGACTGCTCTCCTGCCACCGTCACCACCTCCACCGTCACCACCTCCACCGTCACCGCTGCCACTGGCGAGCCAGCCGTCAGGGCTGCCAGCCCATTGGGCTCGACAGGAGAATGCATCAACACAACCACGACCTTCCAGACATACTCCCAAACCACGGTCGGCAAAGTCACCACCACCGTGCTCTTCAATACAACGCAGGTATGCGGTCCGACAAGTGTAGGGCTTCCGTTGCGACACCAGCACTTAGTAGAAAGGATGGGCCTAAAAAGAATGGGGCAAGGCTGCAGCTCAAGGCACCTCGCTGGCTATAATTTTGATGCTCGCTGGCACCAGTGCCTTCTACTTCGCTTAGCCTATAGCGGCATACAGTTTCTTGTACTTGTACCCCTTGACGTCGTAGCTTTGAAACACGCACTCATTCTGCACCGTAGATTCCTAAGTTGCATCGACGGATAGTCGACGTCTAAGTGAAAATCAATGCCAGGAGCGAAATTGACAGAAAGGTGTCTTCAAACTCACCTGGACGTTCACAAGCCGCAATGCGTACTATAATAACCAAGAAGCCTGAGAACAGGCAGGGTCGAAAAATTGCTCTTCAAACTATATGAAGAGACGAGAATGTGCGTTTACGCCCTCGTATGTCGACCTAGTGACCCGACGGTCGGACACCAGTAATTACGCAATAGCGCGCATAGCGCGCCAACTACTTCTCCAGCACTTCAATACGACGACCTCATTGTAAAATGAAGCGCCTAGAAGGCTGAGCCCCCGATCATATGTGTAAAACACCCTACGATTGGGAGGACGTCCATCGGTACGAGCTCGCTAGTAGAAGACGCTGGGGCATAGTATGTCTCTGCAAAGCACGAGAGGCCCTTTCCCAGACGCCCAATACCCAAAGGGCACCGGACACCGATAGGCTAGCACATTGGACTCTGAAGTAGATCTTCAAAGAAGAAAGGGTTCAAGCTCAAGATTGAAGAAGGATGAATTTCAATGTCGACTCGACTTTGGCCTTGCTTGCACACTGATGTGATCAAACGAGCGCTCGGGCCACTTTGAGATCAGAGAGGGTGAGGATTCTAGGAACGCCCTCCCTGCTCTTTTCTCAATCTACCGGCTCTTGACTTCTAGACGAGAGTAACCTTCTGACTTCTGTGACCCAGAAGTCCCATGGGAACACTAGACAGACATGTGAACGTCAAGAAACGGACCAGCGGAATGAATCAAATTCAGTTGAGCTTCGTCGGACAGTCGTATGTGAGGGTGCGCAAATACATCTTCTACCGCTACCTCCTTTCCTTATACCTCCGCCTTCCTGCTAGGCTTAATTGGCTGGGCTCTCGGCCAAAAGTCTACATGACCGGTCGAGGAATTTAACATTCCATTGGTGCTCCCATCGCCCTGGAACCAAACCATTAGTATTTTCGGTGGTACGGGAGCAGGCTGGATGAATGGACATACGATCATGCTATGCGGGAAGCCCAGGTCAATCGGAGAAGCCGCATCGAGGAACGCAATCTGCTCGTCACTCAGAGCTATCTCCAACGCTTCGAGGTTGGTAACGAGCTGCTCAACCTTCCGCCCCCCGATAATTGGGAAAACGAACTGGGTCTTCTGCATGACATATGCAATCGCAACTGAGATGGCGTGGGTGTCAGACTATTCCACAAAACGACGCTGACAAGAATGCGAATCGTACCAGAGTTGATGTGCTTAGCGCCAACTTCCCCAGCCACCTTCTCCAGCGCGTCACAGACTGCCTTTTCCTGCGGAGTTCGGAGCCACTCTGAAGTGTAGAAGGAGTTTCCGCCCTCTCCCGACTGCTTACGACGTTCCTCCTCGGCATCAGTGCGGATTTTCCCTCCTCCGAGAACAGACCAGGGCGCCAACGCAATTCCTTCGTCTCTCGCCATTGGAATGATGTCCCGCTCAAAGGACCGATCAAGGATGCTCCAACGACCCTGGTACACGCAGAAAGGAGTGAGTGCGTTGCATCTCGCGTACTCATTCGCCTTCGCGACTACCCAGGCAGGGGCGTCCGAGATACCCTGTATCAGTTCCCAGGTCAGTCTCGTCACCGCTCCCAAAATGATGCAGCCTAACATACAAGATAGAGAACCTTGCGTGCAAGGACGAGCGCATGCAAAGCGTGCATAACTTCCTTGATGCTGTGTAAGGACGCGATGGCTTACATCATCCCATCGTCCTTACTACACGTGTTTCGATCCTTTCGTTCCTTAGCTTAGTCCACCCATGTACCCCGTCGTTCGTCCTCGTTCGCCCAACTAGACGTTGTTCATGTCATGTCTCGTCGTCCTCAGTGTTGACTCGTGTTAGCCCCACGAGCCTTCCACTTTTTTTTTGACATTCCTTTCTCGTCTTTTGACCCCGCCGCCGCTCTTTCGCCTCGTCGCTGAATCGCCAAACCTCCCTTTCCCAAAAACCCGCCCAGTTTCTTTCTCCACCCGCCTTGCCCAAACCTCGACGCCGAATCGGTCGTGCATTTTTTCACCATCCATTCTTTCTATCGGACCCCGCCGTCAACCCGCCGTCGCTCATTTGGTCTCGTCAGTCGCGTCGCTGCCCCCGCCGACCCCAATATCAATTCTACCATCCTCGCCGAGCAATTTTCGACGCCCGCCTTTACCAAACTGGACAGTACACCCCGCTCCACGAATCTCCAAGCCACCGAAGCCCAGTACGCGACTCACTCATCAAAGAAGACGCCCAAGCACTTTTCGTTCATCTTGCCATCGCCCTGCATTCTCGAGCTCGCCCACGTTCAACGACGACTCCCCATCGTGATTCCGCACCAATCAAGCCCGTGTTCCTGTCCTAAAGGAGGCTCTACCCTTTACCCTTCCCTTCCTGGCACCTGCGACTGCCGCCCCCTCAATACTCGAAGTCTCCCAGTTCTCGACCATCGAGAGTGCGACGACGCCAACCGTGGTTCACCGTTTCATGTTTCAGTTTTACGGTTTTTACACTATCCGTTTTCTCATTTCTGGCTACTGATAACATTCATGGTTCACTCGTCCGGTTCGCTCTGGTTGTCCATGGTACCCGTGCTCTGGCGTTCCTGATCCTCGTTGCGTTTTACCACCCTTGACTTTCTTGCGGTGCCTCAGCTATGGTCCTATCGCCTCCCGTTCTGAATGGCATTTGTTTCCCTGTTGTTTGATTACTTTTATTTGGATGACTACCGGTAACAGCTACGATTCTTTCGTCCCTTCGCCTTGGTTTGTTTCGTGATACCTACGTTTCGGTGTTCCTGATCCTCGTTGCGTTTTACCACCCTTGACTTTCTTGCGATGCCTCGACTATGGTCTCCTTACCTATCGTTGCCGAAGTCGTTAGTTTTTTTTGGCTGTTTCGTTGTTTTCATTCGGAGGAGGGGCGAGTGTAAGGACGCGATGGCTTACATCATCCCATCGTCCTTACTACACGTGTTTCGATCCTTTCGTTCCTTAGCTTAGTCCACCCATGTACCCCGTCGTTCGTCCTCGTTCGCCCAACTAGACGTTGTTCATGTCATGTCTCGTCGTCCTCAGTGTTGACTCGTGTTAGCCCCACGAGCCTTCCATGCTGGTGGTATAGTCCCACCAGTGAACATAGAGTAGGTCGATGTAGGTTGTCCTGAGCCGCTTCAAGGAGCTCTCGACCGAGAGGTGCATCGACTTGGCGCTATTCCCCGCGAAGAAAATCTGCTGTGCGAACTTCGCGTTGTGGTGGTGCGCATTATTCGTGTACTGCACCATAATACGTCAGCAAGATGTCTCGCCCTTTGTCGAAAGAAAACTCACTTTCGTAGCTATGAAGAGCTGATCGCGTATTTCTCTCCCTTCAGCCCATTCACCAATGAATTCCTCGGACCTTCCATCTTGGCTATGAGTAAAAAGGTGAGCACGAATTGAGAAATACAGAGCAGGGCAGACATACTAAGCGTTAGCAGTGTCGATGAAGTTTCCTCCCAAGTCGAAGTAGGAATTCAAGAGCTCAAAGCTACTCTCTTTTGTCATAGATCCCATACCATACTCGTGCCATTTGTCGCCAATGTTCAGGCCACCGAGTGCGATGGGGGAAAGGTGAACTCCAGCGTGCGTGCTAAACTTGCGATAGAAACCAAGCCGCGATGGTGGCGCTGGTCGAGGCGCGAAAAGCTCACGAACAGACATGTTATCCGCTAAATCTAAGTCTCAATGTAAAAACGAATCTTGACGATGGAGGGATTTGTGAATTAAGGATCCCAGCATTCCCGGGGCTCATTTATAGGACTTCCCTGGTACGGTAAATACTCTCCGCTTTGTCACTTTCCATTATCGCACCTACAGCCTTCTGTATTCCTTATCGCCACGCCGCAGCTAGAATTCCGTAAATTATCGCGGGACAATAGGCTTGAGAAGAATGTCGGGCGTCAAGGGTCAAGGGTGGGGGAGCATAAGCATCTATAACATAATTGCCTCCAGAATCTTACAAAGACTATGACGAGGAATACAGACACCACTATCGACATGAAGGTCAAGGAGGAATCGAAGCATTAGGATATTACAAAGACAGGCCTACACTTTGTCATCGAGCGACTTCACGGGAGCTAGTGGTCGCCGAAAGAATAATTTGAGGGTCTTCTGTGACGCTGGACGATCTAACACGGGTGAGAACTGAGAACGCCGCAAGAAAGAGAATCGACACACCTATTAGCTATAGACATAGCGCACTATCAAGCTGAAGCTCGTTGCCTGAGAACAGACAATGGGAGGAAAAAATTGGCACAACCAGGGCGTTGACCCTGAGCTCCATCTCGATTGGCGATTCCAAAGGACCACCTCCAAAACATCAGGCGCACAGAAAACAAGTCCCGGCCGGGTCACGGCACTGGGACTGGAACGGTCAAAGACCAACGACGGGTGTAACATGAACGGTATGGGACAGGGACCGACAAGTGTGACTGGATACATGCGACCAACAGGTGCAAACGGGATACTGGCAACCAACAGGTGCAAGCGGATACGGGTTTCTGGCGACGTGACTAGATCTGGGCGAGCAGATACGCCAACGTCGCCACAGGTCGGCAGAGCCGGCGCAAGACGCGCACACACCCTGAGACAAGACGGCGGGAGCTGGGCAACGCGATCCTGCGGTCCATACAAGGGCGTGAACACCAGGGTGATATCGCATAGAGGGGACGGCCAGTAAACGCGGCACGATAACGCCCTCATGCTCCCCCAGGTCCGAATGGCCGAGACACGACAGGTAAACCATTCGCGACAACGCACCAACAATTAAACGACCGACGATGCCTAAAAAAGGCGATATGTCCAGAGTATGCGGGATTCCTGACCATTGACATAAGGCGCCCCATGGAACCCACCGTCACCGTTTAGCAACCTAGGTCAGCAAGTCGGTGACGGGAGCGCTTGAAAGCGCCTGCGAGACGATGATGGAACGCGGAGGGCGCGAGCCACAAAAGGCGTGCGCTGATAGCAGACTCTCAAAGTCGACCCTGTGGATCTGTGCGAAGGAGAGAAAGCAGTTGTGAAACAAGAAGGGTGCGACATCCAGCCTTATGAACCTCACGGGCCTTTGTCTATGTTTGTCCCACTCGATCGGTAAATCTGAGACATCCTACAAGAACGCCGTGGATAGGGGTGGGCGACGTCATAGCCTGAATGACGCTAAACGCATGAGATACGGGCGCCTATCATAACGAAAACTCTTGAAGCCATAAGGAAGGTCGCTGGGGGAGTAAAATCACATGCGGAGATAGCTTACAGGTATCCCGACAGGTAATGGTACTCTACCATCCCTCCTTAATGTAACCGAGGTCCTACAAATGAACACGAATCGTCAACAATCCTTGAACGAGCCATCAGGGTCACGAAGCCAAACACACCTGTAAGTTCCGAGATCCACGAGGTAAAGATATAGCAGAACGCAAGCCGAAGCTTGGAGGATGCAAAAGGTAAAACCTGCGAACAGGTGAAGGGGAGGAAAAAATTGGCACTCCAAGGGCCCAAACGCCCCGACGGCTCCATCTCAACCTCTTGATTACGCCCGCCGAGTCCCTAATCCACCGCACGACCAAGCAACGTCATGGGCAAGATAAGACAGTAAGTCGAGCGTAGACACGCAAGCGACAATCAGACATCGGGCGCGGCGCGCAAGCGATGGATAGATGACAGTACGAATTCGACGACGCGAATAAGGTATGACCAAACGGCTCGACGGCCGCGGCATGACAAGGAGGTATGTCCAAAGGACGAAGGATAGAGCTCGACACACACACACACCGACTGAGACCCAAATGAAAGAGTAAAGAACCTGTGTGCTCCGTTGCCGTGTCCCTATACGTCGGCCAAAACCCAGGATCCACGCTGGGGTGCCAGGGAACTTCAGCCATCCGGACGCCACCACAGATCCCGCATCAAATTGAGGGTCCAG
Organism: Ephemerocybe angulata; assembly: GCA_013368325.1. Lineage (NCBI taxonomy): Eukaryota > Fungi > Basidiomycota > Agaricomycetes > Agaricales > Psathyrellaceae > Ephemerocybe > Ephemerocybe angulata. The sequence continues at coordinate 155,534 of JAACJK010000221.1, forward strand.
CGGGCGAGGGCTATGAGGCCATGCAAAAGGAATGGGAGGTCGGTTGGGGCGAAATCCACAGTACAGGGCAACCGCATGGCCACCCTAGTACTGAGAGCGTGCAAGACGCCATAGAGATGGGTATGGAACGCCGACGAGAGTCGAGCCCAGAGGAGTGCGCCTGTGCTATCTCTCGAGTGGGATCAAAAGATCTGTACGGGGGAGAGAAGCGATACAGAGGGCGAATGTGGGCGAGGGGTTTATATAGTTCAAAAACCGCTTTGGCTGTGTTTGCGTCGGAGGGTAAGTTAGAAGTCGAAGTTGACTTTTGACAGGCCCGCTCTTCCTGCCCTGAATATGAGGATCGTCGAAGCTGCCTATAAATAGAACCCCGAGGAGTTTTCAGTTAGCCGCTCGTCGTCGCTGAGGACGGCGCCAAAGTCAAGTCAGCCAACGACTCGAAGGACAGATAAATGTCAGCAACAAACCATGTAGGCCTCTCTTTCTCATGCTTCTTCTACCCACAAGCCACCACCCTCGGAGAAACACGCCCACACGGCCCCACTCTCTTTAACCAACTCTCTCTCGTCCCTTCGATGGACGCAACTTTTCGCGCGTTGCTAATTGCTCTGTTATTCTTTTCCGGGAGGAAATCTTGCTATGTTGTCGCGATACCAGCACCCCAGCCATCATTCATTCCGCTCGTCATAGATCTTAACCAGCCGCCCGTACTACACGCCGCGGCAGATCTCTTGAGGCAAGGGAGGTTGCGACCCCCCGCCGAAATCTTCTCCGCCCTGGCTCATGATGCTAGTGGCACTGCTCCAGGACCTTTGGTCTCCGGTGATGTACACCAGTTTCTTCTCCCCGCCCCATCGCCGGCGCAGCAGCTGCAGAGGCCGCCTCTCGATCAGGTGCTGTCACTTTTATATCAACAGCAGCAAGCGACACCATCTCAGCAGTTGCAGGCACTACCTGCCGAGCAGGGGGAAGCGCATTTCCCAGCTCCGGAACAGCAGCAGTACCAGCCCCTTCCCAGTTTCCCAACGATCCCAGCCACCTTGCCCTTCCAGCCCATTCCAAGCGAGGCTCTCAGCCAGCTTTCGTTCGCCAGCCTTACCCCGACGGAATCCTCCACAGGTGCGGCTGACCCGAGTGCTGCAGCCACGACGGCCTCTCCTAGCCCTCTCGATTCCGACTCGGACAACGCCTCGGGATCTAGCAAATCGAAGAAGGCATCAGTATTTCCCGTCATCGCCATCGTCGTGGGTAGCCTCGCCGCCATCTCCCTGTGCATCTTTATGCTCCTCGACCCTCGCGTTTCGCGCGGATGTCGAAGGCAGCGAATCAAGAGCAAAGGGATAGGCAACCGTCCTATCTCGTCCTGGTTCCCTTTCCCCGGGCAATCTCCGGGGTCAGGCGTGGCTCGGAAACCCGTCAGTGGGGAGGAATCATTCTGCTCCCCTCATACCCCCCGCGGACTCGAGCTGGAGATGTCGGAGCATGGGGGCAGCCTCGCGAGCTCGTACCCGCGCTCCAAGTTCTCCATTACGTCCTCGGACTATTCTCAAATCTCCAGATCGGCGGGCATGGACGATGCCATCCTCATCGAGAACACGCGCGCGAACGAATCGATCCCGCCCATACGCCCCCCTCGCCCACCGATGGCCGACAGCCCCGCCACGATCTCGGACTCCGTCTTCTTCGCTGCTGAGTACCAGATTTACACGAACAAGGCCTTGATTTTCGGTGAGCAGGATGACGAGACGAGTTCGATGAATACGGTGGTGGATACCAGGAACGTTCGCATATCGCCCTTGCTACCTCCCGAGACATTCTTCACAATGAACTCGATGTCCACATCTTCCACTTGCACCGTAGGCTTGGCCGCATCCCCGGGAGACACAGTGAATGCTGGAGGTGGGAATCAGAGCCCAAGGGTGACGTGGGTGCCTGCGGATAGGCTCTTGACGACCCGACCTGAGACCGGGCAGAGGCAAGATTTGAGTGAGACGTTGTTACCGGGAGACGAGAGCAGACATTCGCGAACACATAGCGCGCCGATCTTTATGGGAAACCCGGTGGACGAAAGCTATCATCCCATCTATATGGATCCTGTGGCGAAGAAGGTTATGCAGCATAGGAGGAGCAGGTCGAATTCTGGGTGGGCGTACCCCAGAAGGGAGGAAAGGTTGGCGAGCGATGACGAGTCGTATAACGGGGTTCTTGGAGAGGCGCTGTAGATCGAGACTGAGAAGGGTGCTTTATACCCAGGGATGGTTCTGCTGATGTGGCTTGGAAATGAGTCCTTGTAATTGTGTTGTTTTTATTTAACGAGTACGGTGTTGCCAATGCCAGAGCTCGAAAGCCTGAGGCAGGTTCGAAGGGTCGCAAATCGATTTGTAATCAATCGGAATTTCCCAGGCGAAGCCCCTATCTAATGCCAGGAGTGCATCGACGTTTGATCAAAGGTGCTCTCCAGTTTACCACCACCCTCGATTCGCAAATCCATAAATATATCTCTATATTCTTTCTAAAGGACTCCTCGACATTCAGGCGATGCCGACTCTCTCGATACGACGCAAAATCCACGAAACAAACGCGACTTTCCTCCGCCTCGATCTTCTCAACAACTTCTACATGTAGTTGGCAACGAGACTCTGGGAACGAGGTTATCGACAAAAGAAGAAGCCTGCATGAGTGCAGATACCAGAGGATATATTTCTGGCCATCTTTGGGGCTCGATGGATTCTCGGTCGTTGAGGTCATGGGGGAAGATGTTGGGAACGGCGTTGAAGTCATTATCACACCATTCGAACATTGTATCGACGCAATGCGCTTGTATAGGGTGCCTCCTATTGACACGACACGCTTTCGCAAACCCTGTACATATGTTCTCCTTCAGCAGGTGATTGTATCCGTGAGTCTTATATTCCCCGACATATATCCACGTTTCTCAACCCAGAGGCAGGTCACGGTCTTCCGCGAATTATCCGCTCGAGCTTTCTCACTCTCGGCATCGCGATGACACGACGCTCAAGGAAGCCAAGGAGGTTGAGGTCCGGGGAAAGCACCAGTCTCTCTCACCCATAAATACAGCCATGGTGCCATGAGATTTCTCTCGTTGAAGTGTGTTCACCCCCACTCCAGCTCGCCCCACGCATCCTTCGGTCCTTCCAGCTCGCCCTTGCTCGCCATGCAGTACCTCCAGTTCTTGACCGCGGTCTTGGCCCTCGCGCCTGGAATCCTCGCATCTCCCAAGCCGCCCGCTCCGGCGAAGGATGCCAACCCCTACGTTGGTGTTGAGCCTTATGCCAACAAAGGCTACGCCAAGAAGCTCGAGGAGACCATCAAGTACTTCAACAAGGAGAAGGACTACGTCAATGCTGGTCGTACACGGACTGTCCAGAAGGTCCCTACATTCGCCTGGGTCTCTGATACCGCTGGGGTATGTACTATCTCCATACAAGACTATTCGAAGAACCAAGTATGCTTTCTCCCCTCCCCATAGATTGCAAGCATCAAGCCATTGATCAAGGAGGCACTCGACGCGCAGAAGAGGACCGGGAAGAAGCAGCTCCTCCAAATCGTCGTCTACAACCTTCCCGAGCGCGACTGCTCAGCCAAGGCCTCGGACGGTGAATTCCACCTCGCCGACGACGGTCTGAACAAGTACAAGAAGTATATTGATGGTAAAGCTTCTATTCTCGACGAACATGTGAACAAGTTGACTGAAGTTCCTTCCTTAGCTGTTGCTGCCGAACTCTCTACTGTCGACGCCATGAAGCTCCAATTCACTATTTTGCTCGAGCCCGACTCCCTTGGTAACCTCGTCACCAACTTGGGGGTTGAGAAGTGCGCGAAAGCTGCTGATGCATATAAAGAGGGGACATCCTACGTGAGTCGGGCCCTATTTTCATTACCTGCGATAGGCCTAATCAACTCTCAATATAGGCTATCGCCAAGCTCCAGCGTAACAACATCGCTCTGTACCTCGACGCTGCCCACGGAGGCTGGCTTGGTTGGAACGACAACCTCGCCCCCGCCGCCAAGGTCTTCGCCGAAGTCCTCGAGGGCGCTAAAGTCGTCAACCCTACCGCCAAGGTCCGCGGCCTCGCCATCAACGTCTCCAACTACAACCAGTACGTCTCCGCCGTCCGAGAAAACTACACGGAGTGGAACAACTCTTGGGACGAGTATCACTACGTCGAAAGCCTCACGCCCCACCTCATGGAAGCTGGCTACCCGGCGCACTTCATCGTTGACCAGGGTCGCTCAGGCAAGGGTGGCATCAGGACGAGCTGGGGCCAATGGTGCAATATCCGTAATGCGGGCTTCGGCACACGGCCGACGGCTGACCAGAAGGTTCTGAACAACACCAACGTGGACGCGATTGTGTGGGTGAAGCCTGGAGGAGAGTCGGATGGGACAAGTGACGAGACTGCGGTTCGGTTCGATGAGAACTGCCGCTCTGAAGTCGCACATGTGCCAGCACCTGAGGCTGGGCAGTGGTTCAACGACTTCGTGGTGAACTTGGTCAAGAACGCAGACCCTCCCCTCAAGGTATCTCTGTTCTAAATCTTTGTTCTACAGAGGGGACTCAAGATTGTATCACTTATTCATGTATTTAAAAACATTGGCCCTCTGGGCAATCCTGGGCACTCTATCCCTAGTGCAGATAGCCGATACATTGGTCCAGTTATTGCTCGCTACTATCATTTTATGGATATACGTACTGGATATGATGGAGGTCTCGTTGTCCTTACCTGGAGGCTGGAGGCCTCAAAACCAAGCCGCGATGAATGGGGACGCGACCCCCATGTCTGTTCTGGCATGGGTGAGTACCTCTAGCGATCGGCCTTTGGCGCACATACTCCAGTATAACTTACGGTTCTCGTATCCAGATGAGGTACAGGGAGCAGTTCGTCGAATTATCAGACACTCTGACCCCGTCAATGTGCATGTTGTGGCCCCAAGGGATGGCTGCACGGCCTGGGCAAATATGTGGCTGCAATGAGAGTAACGCTCCCTATGACTGTGAAGGGCCATCTCAAGCTGCTCAGAGGCGCTACCTTTGACCGCCTCGAAGGAATCTTCGATGCTCACTACTATGTGCTTAAAAGCCAGACTTGCAGATGCAGGGCATGCTGTGCGATGGGAAGCACCTGGAAAGCAGAGCTCAGGAAGAATATGTTGGCTACCAAACCCTTTAGTAGTTTCCTGTAGCATGCAAAATCAGACGTTTGGAGCACGACACGTTATGATTGATGTCTTCACACTGGTAATAAACCGTTATGTTTGTATTCAACACTACTCATTTAACTCACCATATTACCCCATACTCAGGGATCAGGGATTAGAGTTCGCCTCCTGTTGTGTGTGCCGGTCATGTGAGGTAACACTGCTACTGCCCGAACTTGGCACGGGCGTCTATTCTGAGTACGGGTAGCCTTGAGGCTTGGACTGTTCTACCTACAACTACCCCCAATCAAGGATTTGTACATCTTATCCAGACGCTCCCGAATACTTTTCAGCCTCATGCTTTATACGGCAATACGGCTCTGCGAGATCTCATGGACCCGATGGGCGCTTAAAGGGTCTCTCAGCTGACTTTGACGTCATACATGGCAAATACCATCAGACACAAGGCGCCCTCAAACCCCGATATAAAGGGAACGTCCAGTAGTGCAATAAGTCTATTGCACGGCTTTCACACTTCCACGATGAGTACCACTCAGCGTTGAAGGGAGCGAGCCGCGCTGCCGCAGTTCTCCGTCATCCGAATCGTCGTCTACGCCTACCAGGTCATGCATGGCCCTTCCCCTTGCTGTTCCTAGGATATTTTAAAACCCTCCGAATCCGTGTCCGAAACCACAGACTGGGTTGTGACTGCCCAGAATACCGTGATTCAATGGGATGTCGCTCGCTCTCTCATATGCTTGTTTTCTTACGAGGTAGGGTATATATATATAAAGGCTGATCACGTACGTACTATCCAGAAACATATCTACCAGCTATGACCTATACATTGGTATCAATCCAAACCGAAAACACATCACACGGCGCCGTTGAGCCCCCTGAAGAAAGCGAAAACGGCAGGGTCGATGCCGGGTGAGCAGCCGGTGACGGATAGACCGGCGATGGTCCCGGTATCGTTCATCGAGGAAGGAGACTAGGTGCACAATAGACACCCCAGGTCAGCACAGTTAAAAAATACTCGTTGAATGAATGGCCCTCACCTCAAAACTGATATCCGCCAAGTCTTGGTCCTTGACCGCAGTGCTGATCCAGGTAGCGTATCGTGCTTCATCGCCGAGCATCTTACCAAAAACAGTGGTGTATGTCTGAGCGACTGATAGTCAATTTCGGCACATCGCAGCCAGAGGCACGAAGTTTTAAATGCTCACATCTGACTGGCTACGATCGAGGGCTCCGACGTAGGTTGAGACCGCAAGGGCCTGAATCGCCTCACTCATGTTGATGAAGTCCTCGGTCGTTTTGACCGGGCTAGCATAGATACAGTAAGCATCCCAGATCCCCAGGAGGTCACCGAGTGGACACTCACAAAGCATAGTCGCAACCCGCAGTGGAATCAGCGTGCCCGAGGTTGGTGATCTCTCCGACGAGGTAGTCGGAATGCGCTTTCGCACTCTTAAGGACCTGCTCGTACCCGCGGCGCACGCTGTCTGGGTGCCCCGCAGCACGGAAGTCGTCTGCGGAGAGTAGGGAAAGGGAGGAGTCGTAGAACGACACGGCGAGCTGCTCGAGGAATAAGGCGAAGACGAGGAAGCTGGAGTCTGTCGGGAGTGCCAAAGACGTCAGTATCATTGTGATCTTGGAGCGGGGTGAATAATGCGCATGTGCACGTACTGTAGTCGTTGGTTGCCGCGTCCTGGCGCCGAGCACTTGAAGCTGTGGGAGCGGCGAGGGTAATTGGGAGCAGGGCAGCGAGAAGGGTGAGGCAGCGAGAGAGCTTCATGGCTAATAGGGATGTATCTTTGTCGAAAAAGTGTGACAGACAGATGGCAGATATGCGGTATGAGTTTCTATTCTCTTTCAAGGCGCTCTTCTTATAGCACCCCATCTTGACAGGAGTACCCCTCTCGCCGTTCATTCATTCTTTAACCACAGCTAGGGGCCGTCGTGTACGCGACAGTACAGCAGACCACTAGCCCAGTACCTACTAGAAGACGCTTAGGCGACCCACGCATGATCATCAGGCTGGGTTAGCGATCGCGACTGACGGTGGACAAGTGCGGGGCTGGGTCGAAGCAGAACTTAGTAAAGAACCTTCCGTCAATATCCGCGAATTAGGATTCAGGGTTTTCCTGGACACTTTGAAAAAGTGGGAAGGTTTTGTCGACGTACCACCGAAATCGGTTTTGCGCCATTTCGAAGGCTTCTATACTAGGAAGGTAACTGTCAATTCGCGATGGCCGCGGGTTTCCTCCTGATCTCTTCCTCTCCCTCAATTTTTCGCCTAGCTTTCTCCCTTCTGAGTGTTCGACTGCCCATCGTCCTGGCTGCTTCGCATCACTCTGCTTCAAAATGTTCTTCCTGCTCTCCAAACTCCCTTGACGCAGAATTTTCGCTTTCGAACGACAATGGTGCAGCGCTGAGAGAGGTTGGAGAGAGGTTGGCGAGTGTGCCACCTAAGTAAGGAGAGCTGATGTCCGCCATTGCTTGCTACGGTTGTCGATCCTGTAGCTTCTTGATTGGGCTCAAGAGTTGGATTGCTTTTGCTCTCTTCGTCCTTGTGGCGACGCACTCACCTCTAAGCGCCGCGGCTAAGCGCGCGCGTTTCGGATATAGCCGGCCGGCTGCACAGCCAAGATCATCCTTCAACGTCCCCAAAACGTCCCCTTGATCGTTAACCACCAGGACACCAGCCACGCCAATTCTTCTTACGCTCAGCGGCTCGACAGCAACCAGATGTATAGGTTCCGGCGATATGTGTCTCTCATAGCGCTCCCCTAGCCCGGTATTTTTAGCAAGCCAAGTACAGTCGACGTCATGGAGTGTCGGCACTGGGTTTTTAAGATCTTCGCTCAAGTCGGGTCGGCCACACCGAGACCAAGCTCGTGTTACGTCCTGCCGGTCTACCTTGGATCTCCTTGGATCAAGGACAAAGAATTCCTTCTGGGTGAAACTTCGTACGAAAGTGTGGGTGAGCTTTAATGAAGGATGGCCATTCGATCGGTTTACTGGCTAACTTCGGTTGGAAAGCCAAAGCCGTCTCAAGTGTGCTGATATTGGGCAACTATGTGTCGTTACGCTCCTCTTCCAGGACATCCGTCTGGAAAATCTCGCAGTCAAGCAATGGGATTCTTTGTTCCGGTTTGGTCCCTGATTTGACATCCAAGGACTCCAAGCCACGAGCGTGCTGATACATACCCCAGTCTACTGCATCCGGAGGTCGAAGGGAACGGCTTCAGTGATCTCTTGGTGTATAAAGAATGGACCTGCTTCTCAGTTTAATATCCAGTTCTCTCAAATCTCAGTTGATTATAATCTCCTCCCTCAGTGAGTGCACCTATTGTTGATTTCACATTGCCGATCGCTGATTTTTCGACTCACAGAACATGTCCGACTCTATTGCATCTTTCGTCAAGGCTATCAAGGGCGACGTTGTCACCCCCGTAAATCCAGATTATGCCAAATCCATAGCGCGATGGGCTAAGAACGCTGAGCGAAAAGCCAAGGTGGTCGTCCACGTCAAGGATGCCGAGGACGTCGTCAAGTCCATCGCCTATGCGAAAGAACACAAGCTTCCCATCGCCATTCGCGGCGGAGGCCACAACGCTGCCGGCGCATCTTCCATCGAAGATGGATTGGTGATTGACCTCAACCGTCACCTCAATCACGTCCGCGTCGACGCAGAGAATAAATTGGGGTATGTAGGTGGAGGCGCCATTTGGGCTCAAGTCGACCACGAGGCCATCAAGTACGGTCTTGCGACTGTCGGCGGGACCGTGAACCATGTGCGTACACAGACAGCCGACTTTCCACGACATTGAAACTTACATTATTTTCCGTGGATAGACTGGAGTTGCAGGGTGAATTTGAACCGTCTCTTCATCATTTCCCTCTCCTCTAATAGTTTTTACGCGACAGCCTTACTCTTGGTGGCGGGTATGGCTGGCTTTCTGGACGTCACGGCCTCGCCATCGACAATCTTAGGCAGGTAAGTATTTAACTTTGTTGAACCCACCACTCCCTAACCGCCTCAATAGGCCACCATCGTAACCGCCAATGGTTCTATTTTGACCGCTAGCGATACCCAGAATCAGGACCTCTTCTGGGCTATCCGTGGTGGAGGATCTAACTTTGGAGTCGCGACCGAGTTGGTGTATCAGCTGCACCCTCAGAGAAAGACGGTCTTCGCCGGGAACGCGGTTTATACACCGGACAAGGTCGAGAAGCTGATCGAGCTCACCAAGAAGTGGTGGGATAACGTTGGGGAGGACGAAGGGATGATCCAGGGCGTCACTGTCACCCCGGACGGGAAACCTATTTTTGTCATAATCTTCTTCTACAATGGATCTGAGGAGGAGGGCCGCGCACACTACAAAGAATTCTTCGACGTTGGTACGTGCGCTTGTTCGTTTTCTCTCCCAGTTAATCAAAGTACTGAGGTATCACCTGTAGGCCCTGTTGTTGATACTGTTAGCGAGATCCCATACGAGCGGCTCAACTCCCAGTTGGTAATGCGATATATCTACCCCCAATTGTATTCCTACTAACAGTGTTCGGAACCCCTTCTCTCTTAGAACGCCCAAGTTGCCCACGGCAGGTGCTACTACTTGAAGGGCGTCTCTCAGGTTTCGCCCAACTATCAAGCCACCGTGGAGCTACTTCAGAAGGTGGCGGGACTTGCCAAAGGGGGCGTCTTCAGTACATCCATGCTCCACGAGTACTTCCCCATGGCCAAAGCGAACTCGGTTCCCGTGTCCGCGACCGCCTTCCGGCGCCAAGGAGCTTCGAACATCTTAACAAGCATCTCCTGGGAAGAGGATGTGGGAAAGACCAAGGAGGCGCGGGACCTCGCCAAGGAGCTCGTTGATATCGTCATACGGGGGCAGGGCAACTCTCTCGATGATGCGGAGAAGTCTGGCTATACCAACTACGGTCACGGTGAGGATTTCAAAAACCAAACTTTTCGATAATCATTAGAGATCTGACTTCACGCGCTGCAGAGGATATCGATGTCCCCTCCGCAAATTTAGGAAGCCTGACCGGAGACCATGCGGCCAAGCGAGCGGATTTGGCTTATGCTTCCAACTATCCAAGGCTCCAGGAGATTAAGAAGACGCACGATCCTGAGAATATCTTCAATCGCTGGTACCCCATCACTCCTGCCTAGATTCTGGGTATGTCGCGGAGAGTCGCGACTGAGTCACTCTAGCTCCAAGTTGGAGAATCCCTGGGGTACATTCTCTATTCAATTGTATAGTATTTATCGTTCTTATAATCACCATCACTATTTGAACGCCTTCAGCGCACACGAGGTCCCGCACTCGAAATCTTACAATAAAGCCATCTCTGTTTCGAAGGACCTTTCGAGGTTGGACCAGCCCTGTCAACTTCAGAGCTCTACCGGTAGCCTAGTATCTAGTAGGTCGAATTCCCCATTTGTTCTGCGAATATATACCCAGATGTGAATAAGAATCCGGTTTGAACCCAATCTTCCAGTGAATACCAATCCTCCCTAGGTCGTCTCGAAGTCCCATAACGTCTTGGAGATTCGTATAGTCATCGACATAGACGCATATAACATGTTCGTTGCCTTGATCTTCTTGGGTATAAGCTGGACCCGCCTTCCTAGTAGAGACCTTCGCCGAACCCCTTCTCCTCTCAGTGCAAACCAACCTCACGACGTTCGCCCACAGACCGTCTATGTCCTCCATCCCACTAGAGAAAGTAAGCCACTTCCCTACGACTACTCCATGCCTCTTCGCAATATCATCTAACGAGGTAGTAGTAACCTGCCCTGCTTCTGATAGCGCCTAGAAGGACTGCTGGAGTGCGGGTACGTCGGCGGGAATAGCTTGGGACTGGGGATGCGACGGCGATCTACTGAGATCCACGCTGCATAGGTATCTGGAGTTCGACTGGGGGGCCACCGCGCTAGGAATTCGTTGATACGGTCCCCGGTCGAGGTCTCGTCGTCCCAGCAGGTGTTGATCCAGGTGGATCCGTTGGGGTTGTGGTATACATTGCTTGTTTATCACTTATTCATGTATTTAAATATACCCCTGGACCAATCCAGTCCACTGTTTCAACGGCATAGCCGTCATCCTCCACCATGTAAGATAAAGAGGTCGGGACGACTGGCTACCTCTAAAACAATCATTCAAGAAGTTTGTATTCGCGGTGGGCCTCTATTGAGGTTGCACCGACTACGATAGTTAGTTTATTTTACAGCTTAGATTCAGAATCTGACTCGGGTTGGATATCGACGCGAGCATTTGAAGCCTGCGTTGCTGTAGTATCTCCACCAAAAAATGCCTGCGCTTCACTGGACCTTTCGGCAGGTACTTCCACGGTATCCTCTTGCTAAAAGAAAATGTGAGTTCGACGTACAGCCAGGATAACGATTTACGATACTTACTATACCCTGCAAATGGGGCGCTTCATTGACATGGTTGACTATAACCTCCAACACTGGGTGTCCATCCTCACGGGTCTCCCCCTCCTGCCATAGAATGTCCAGCACTGATGCGAATAGTCAAAATGGAAGGTACGCACCCTTCTTTTAACTTTCACGCGGGCCCACGCTGTGTTGAGCAATCCTCGATACGAGATGGACTGGTCGGCCTTAGGGTCCAACCTGACTAGCGCAGACATCAGCTCGCTAATGCACAGCCCATGGCTCGCAATGGCAATGTGCCCATCATCCTCGTCAAGGTGTGGAAAGACGCATTTCTCTAGGGCCTTGTACGCTCTCGCTCTGAGATCGTCAAGGCTCTCGCCCCCAGGGAACTTTTCATGCCGATGTTCGAAAACAGGATAGACGCCCTCGTTATAAAGCTCTGTACGTGTCTTCTCTGAGGGAATGGATGTACTCCATTTGTTTCCCTCCGCCTCACCAAAGTGCTGCTCTCGGATAAGCTCCGTGACAGTGAAGGGGGGCTGGGGCTCCGGTTGCCTGGCGTGCACGGCTTTGCCAGTGTCGTGGGCTCGGAGGAGGTCAGAGGCGTAGATATGGGTGAACTTGGTGTCGGATGATAACGCTTCTCCGAGAGCCTTTGCTTGCTGAGGAACATGGGTCACGATCTGCGGCAAGATGAGTTATAGTGGAGTGGGCCTCACTCTCTTTCCTAGGATGAAGGTCAGCTAGTCATTGTAGTTGACCGAGTATGAACGCACCCAAGGCAGATAACGGGGCGTCCTTCCAGCCTGCCCATACGTCGCGCTACGTCCACGAAAATAAGCTTCCTGCAACGTTGGAGGTGGTGTTAGGGGCTGCACGCACGCAATTATCCTCGCTTTGACCGTGGCGAATCTGGATTCAAGTAAGCACAATGAGTTGCTTGGAGGTGCTTTGAGAGCTTACGAAGGTAATAGTGACCATGCTTCTCAGATTTATAGGTATAGTGCTGCAAGAGAGCTGGAAGAAAGAATGCAACAGGCGTCAGGAACCGAGTCATCTTGGTTATGACCTTGTGGCAATCGGAACCTGTTGCATCCCGGGTTACCGGGTGAGGTATAACCCCTCAAGTCGTTCTGCTGATAGATGTACCCCATTCGTTACTTACGAGTGACCTTTTGAAAAGGATCGACAGCATAGCTGCTGCACAGTGGTTGGTCCAGTGCTAAGCGCCACGGGCCAGCGTCAAACGCTTGGCACGGGCACGGAGCCTGTCGCGATCGTGCGAATTTGATCAAGCGGCATCGTCGGCTTCCCCGGAGCAGTGATGCGCACTGTCGTGGATGTTGCGCAGGTTGCCTCCTCTCGTTCTGCTCACGACCACTACTGCTCCAGCTCTATATCCAACTCAAGCAAAGCCACTGGCGGCCCGCAGGCCAGCTCACTGAAACCCTGACGACAAGAAAAACTGCGTTATAGAACATCCTACAGGATGTCTGTGGACCCATACCATGCGGTTCAGCAGGAGATCCAAACTTCACTGCAGACAGCGTCGCAACTGCGGTCGTCCTATCTGCGTATACGGAACATGGCGAAGGAGGACAGCGAGGAGCTGATGTGGGCTCGTAATGAGGTACGTGCTCATATCATCTTGACTTTCGTTTCGCTCACTCTGGCTCCATCATAGTTCAAAGCTACATTAGCAGCTCTGGAAGCCGATCTCGAAGACTTGGAGGAAAGTGTAAAGTGCATATGGCGTACACTTCCTCATACGGTTCATCGAACTGAGGCCATCTAGGATAGTCGAATCAACAGACGCTCGTATGTTTGGCCTGGACGACGCAGAGGTTCAAAGTCGACGGCGATACGTTACCCATGTTCGCAAGGAAATTGAGGTGCGCTTTCGCTGCTGAGTGTAGAGGGAATCCTGTTGATGTTTTGCATTTCTGCAAGTCCAGAGTATGAGAGCCGAAGTATCGTCTTCAACCTCCTCCCCTGCCCGCAATCCCCCACATCCACTTGCCGGCTCGTCGACACCGACGCGTGGAATGTCGTCGCCATTTCAAGACAGATACGAGGATGACGAACAATCATCTTGGGCCCGCGAGGAACAACAGGTGCGCCTTAAAGACGAAGTGTCTTGTGTGAATAGCCTCCTTATTGCACCCTAGATGATGATGCGAGAGCAAGACCAAGCCATCGACTCGATAGCTGGAACTCTGAATACAATTCAACAACAAGCCTCACTCATGGGCCAAGAAATCTTGGTGCATAATGAGTACGTCCCTTCCTCTCTGCAACTACCGCGTGGACTTACGTTTCGCAGGATGCTCGACGACCTCGAGAATAACGTTGACAGGACAGACGGCAAAGTCAGCGATGGCATGCGACGGTTACGCAAGTTCCTTCGCGATTCTGAAGAGAAGGGTAGCGGATGGTGCATCGTTATCCTAATGGTTGTACTGATGGCCCTCCTCCTTGCTGTTATTCTCGTATGATCGTCTTTCAGATTTCTTACCTCTAGCATACCCCTTTACACCGGTACGGACTTTATAATAGACCGCTCTCCACCTTACTACCACGTTTTCCTTGCGGAAAGCATATCTTTCTGGGGATCGCGAAATAAAAGATGCGCGGGCGGCGCCCCTCTTTCCATGGGCGCTTATGGTGTCTTTGTCCATCCCTGCCGGTCGCCATTCTGCATCCAATCGGACTCTTGGGCGTCATCCAAAGGCCTTTCTACTGTCCTGAGGCCGTAAAGCAGATACCAAGCATGATCTGTACACCCACAGTGGTGCAGTGGATTCCGCGTATATCAAACCGGCCACAGAGAACCCGATCAACGAATCGCGAGTTCAACTCCGTCTCGAGACGTGAGAGGGGACTCTGGTATACACCCAGACCCCGAATGACTGGGAGACGCACAAATCCGCATGCTCATATAAATGGTTGTACGATGCCCCCTTACAGCGAAGCCGGCAGCACAGATCTGACCGTAGCCTTTCCGCTGGGCCGTACCGAAAGACCAGAGCATGTCGAGATGTTCTACCCGACGCCCTGTAAAGCGTATAGTCATACTGATCCATCCTGACGATGGTGAAGGGAGCCTCCGGTTCGGATGTGCTTTTGTTCCAGGAGGCAAGGATCCATTGATTGCGGGTCGCTTTTCTTTTTTGAAACTCTCAATCGATATCTACTCTCTCGTAAGTATCTAGGGCTGCTCAGCTTGTTTCCTCGACCCTGTCACCAGAAGCCTGGGGACCGGAAGACCAACTGAAGGAGTTGTTCCCTAGTTTGCGTTGCTTAGTACCTCATTCCGCAATGCGCTTGCCACACGCACGAATGAAGTGTCAGTACTAGTGCTCCGTCCGATTCAAACAGGCCAAGTCTGAGTGTATAGGCAACAAGAATTTAATGTAGCGCGAGTAGTGTCTATGTATGTGCAATATTAGAGTAGCTTTAGCAAGATAGTATGTGCATGTGAACAATTCTATGTGTGGAATGTGCAATGGAGGGGGAAAGGGCGACGAGGAAAGCGTAAAACAGCGTAAAGCATAACGATAGCGAAAGCAAAACGACAAAGCGACAAGATGATGGAGATCCTTCAAGAGCGTTGAGAACGACGAGTAGCAAAAGAAAGCAAAGAAACGGAAAGCAAGAATGACGAACGATTATCCATGACGAGAAATATGCAATGTCCAAACTGACCACCGACCCAGTCCTGCTGGTACCAAGCCGCCCTTGGCTATTTGTAGTACCCTGGGTCAACCCATTGACTCTCCTCGACCTCCTCCAATAGTACTGTTTCCATAGGGTTAGCCAACAATCTCCCCTTCTGCTCCTTCTTCGCGTCGTCTTCGAATTGTTTGATGATCCTCGCAGGTTCCCCCAATCTATCCTCCTCCACCCAACTTGCCGCGGTTATGTCCCATCTGGTGTTTCGTTCATCAGTTCATCAGTTCATCCAAGTCAAGGCTCGGGGCTTTCATAACACTCACCCATCCCATTTTACCAGCCAAATGTGTCCTTTTCCGTAGGAATTGAGCTTCCTGCCAACAATCCGTTCCACGAAATGCTCATCCTTGTAGAGGGGTTTCCTGCACCTCGGCCTTCCGCAGATCCCATTCTCCTTGTCCTCCTCCGAGATATGATCTGGAACGTAAGGTCCGTTTCGTCAGGAAAACTACTTTCAAACTGAATGATACTCACTCTGACTGTATAGAATCACACTGTCAGCAATCAGACATTTTGGTATGGGAGGACGATACTCACACAACCCCGGCTTTGCATGCTGGGCAGCTGAACTCCTGTGACCCTTGGATTCGGACGTCGTTTTCCTTAATGCCGACGCATCCATAGTGGTACCACACCTTGCACCTGCAAAAGGGAGTGCGATGGTCGAAGGGATAGATTATGAATAATGTAAGAAGCGTATCGACGTAGACAGATAACGATAATTACAGGTCACATTCGATAAGCTGAGAGATATCAGAAAGGCTCTAGATTATCATAAGAAAAGGAGGCTCACCTCTCGCTGGAATTCCTTAGTGCCATGCTTGTTCGCTGTAGGCCACTTGACCTGTTCGGCCTTGAGGTCAACAGTGCGTCCCCGAAGAGATCGTGTCGGACTTGTCCCGGGCTCAGACTTCCTGCTCGACGAAGCCACAGACGAGGACGGTTTCTTGAACTTCCCACGAGTCGCAGGCTCATCTTCGTCGTCCGAATCTCTCTCCTTCCTCTTCGCCTGGGTCAAAGGCCGGTTCGAAGGCTGCACAGTCGCAATGCTCTTCTGGGTCTTCTGGGTCTTGATCACCGGATGGAACGTATCTGCCTTGCTGCTCATTTCCCTGGCGCGCTTCAGCGGCCGAAGGTCCGCATCGTCATCGTCGTCGCCCGTCATTGACCGCTTAGGTGGACGCTTCACCCTCGTTTCTGCCGCGCTCCTCGCTGATTTACTTTTTACCCTATCGGTTATGCGCGACTGCGTAGGGGCCGGCTTCGCCACTGCGGCCTTCGGCGCAGGCCTTGCCTTCACGTAATCCACACTGTCGTCCGAGTCGCTGAAACTGACCTCGGAACTGGAGTCGGCGTCGGCGTTGGCTACCTTAGCTGAAAGTCTGCCTTTGCCCTTTGCCTTGACGTCCGGGGCCGGGGTTGGGGTTGGTGTAGGGACCATCCCCAGCCCGTCGTCGTCGTCGTTGTCGACATCAGACGTCAAGTCGATAACCGGGCCAGCTGAGATATTCGCGCTTGCAGTTGGTTTACCCTTCGACGAGCCCGCCTTGACCTTTTCCTTCTCCTTCCCTTTATTCACCTCCACCTTAATCTTCCCTTTCGCCCCTTCCTCCTTGACCTTCCCTTTCGGCCCCTCCTCCTTGACCTTCCCTTTCGCCGCCTCCTCCTTGACCTTCCTCTTCTCCAACAACTTCTCCTTCCGCCTATTGATCTGTGCCTGCACAACCGACCTCGGCGACGGCTCAGGCGAAGACGAGATCTCAATAACGTCCTCAGCCTTCACCGGAACCACCTTCTTCTGCACCGAGCCCGTCGAGTTTGCCTTGGAGATCTTCGACGCACTCGGTCCCCAGATGCTGCTACTACTAGTACCTGTATTGCGAGTGGGAGTACGCACGAGCGTCCGCGAGGCAGCATGGCTGTTCTCCATCTTCCGCTTCGCAGGGCTCACGCTCCGACTGAGGTCCCCGAGCATAAGCGTCGACGATGAAGTGTTGCTTTGGTTGCGTTCCCGAGTCCGACCTGGCGTGTGCGGAGCGATGGTGGCTTTCTTGCTCGAGTTTGACCCCTTTGATTCGGAGATGTCGATGGGGAGCGCTGCCGAGACGGGCGAATCAGGCGCCGGGAGGCTCTTCGCAGGCGCCGTCCACGATTTCTTCGACGGTCCCTCGTCTTCGGAAGAGGATGAGCTCGACGAGGAAGATGGGGAAGGCTTCCGAGCAGGTTTCAATTTCCTTGGAGGGGGAAGGGGCGGCTCGTCGTCATCGTCTTCCTCTTCGTCACCAGGGAGGAATAGATTCTCTTCCGGTTCGTCTTGGTTATCGACTTCGCCAATCTGATCCTTGTCCTGTTGAGATGCTGGTGTCGCCTGCACCGCCATATCGCCAACAGTGTCGTCGTCGTTCTCCCCGCTAAACAGGCCGTGAGGGTCGTCGTTATCGGAAAGCGCATTCACTTCAGCTCCCGTGGTGACAATAGCCACGTCCTCCTCCTCAAGAACCAGTTCGTCCTCTTCGTTGTCGGCATTCCCCTCATCCACCCCCCATGTCTCTCCACGTTCCTCATCTTCATCATCTCCAGCTTCAGAAGGCGACGATGGCGGAGGAGGAAGAAACTCGATTTGAGCCTGCAACTGCTGTGTGTGTGTCATATCCGCGTCTTCATCTCCCCCACCTGACCCTCCACTGACATCCTCGACTTCAAGCGGCGGCTCAGATACACTGTTCGAGCGGCTCCGACTTCCATCAGTCTCAAGCTGAGCTGGCGGGCTGGGAATAGGGATGGGTTGGAAT
The DNA here is from genome assembly GCA_013368325.1 of Ephemerocybe angulata. Classification (NCBI taxonomy): domain Eukaryota; kingdom Fungi; phylum Basidiomycota; class Agaricomycetes; order Agaricales; family Psathyrellaceae; genus Ephemerocybe; species Ephemerocybe angulata. The sequence continues at coordinate 173,630 of JAACJK010000221.1, forward strand.
AGAGGAGGAAGGGAGGAAAGGTCGAAGCTGGGCCTCCCCATCAGGTTCGAATCAATCCTGGAGGCCTTCGGGGTGGACGTCATGATATCGGCCAAAGTGCCCTCGCCAAATCCGCTGACGCCTTCGTCTTCGTGTTGTTTCTCTACGTCCTCCTCCTCCTTTTGTGAGTCTTCATCGGCGAGCATCGGCATCGGAGCGCGATTGTCGTCAGCTAATTCAAGATCGGCAGCGAGCTCGTCCTCTTCCTCCTCCATGTCTGCGTACCCGGTTGGAGACGAAGAACGTTGCTGATCGATCTGGTCCTTTACTACGCCCTGGTCGCCCTCCTCGCTCGCCTGTCGTCCCGAGTCAGTGGACTTGGCGCTGGCGGTCGCCACTCCAACCTCCTCCTCAACTTCACTTGGACCTTCACTTCCCCCCTTCTCCTTCACTTCAACAACCTCCCCCTCCTTCCGCTCACCCTCCCCCTCCCCAATCACCTCCTTCTCCTTCTCCTTCTCAGCCCCCTCACCCGCCCTCCTCTCCAACTCCACCTCAATCTCCCTCTCAATCCTCTCCCTCTGCACCTCAAGCTCCAGAAACTCCTCCAAATTCGCCGCAAAGTCCCGCATGAGCACGTCAAGCTCCATCTGCGCAGGTGGTGGTGCACTCACTGCTTTATTCTTCTCCTTCGAAGCCGATTCAGATGCATGACTAGCTGGAAGCACCGAGGAGGTGGAGGTGGATTGGAGGGTTGAGACGGAGGGGAAGGTGGTGGTGGATTGGAGGGTTGAGAGGGAGGGGAAGGAAGAAGAAGCAGACGGAACGGTGGGCAGGACGGGAATAGTATTTGACAACTGCGCAACGGGTGTGTTCATGTCCGTGCCTGTGGGTGGGGGAGTGGGGAGGTGGGTTTTAGTCGTGGTCGACTCGGACTCTGCGGCAGCGAGTGCGGAGGTATCATGCATGTCCGCATCCACCTGAGTTTCCACCTCCACCGAAGTCTCGAGGACGAGGACGGCTGGCTCGGCTTGCTGCATATGCACCTGCTCGTCGACACCAGCATCGACATCCATCGATATCTGCCCCCGCCCATCCTCGACACCCTCCATCCCATCCTCCTTCAAATCCCCCTCCAACTCATCTTCAACTTCCTCTACCACCACCACATCCTTTCCTTTCCCCTTCGCCGCCTCAGCCGGCGTGTTCTCTCTCGAAGTCTCAGGGCTCGGCAACGGCGACACCGACGGGCGCCTCACAAACGGCCTCCTCGCCTGCTCCGCATCAACGGCACTCCGCCCCTCTCCATCCCCCTTCGCATTAACAGGCTCATTCCCAACGTAAGCCGCGCAGCCTACGACACCGAACCTCAGCTCAGCAACGCTTCCCTCGATAGGGTCCGCCAACCGAATCCTGCTCGCACTCTTATTGAGGATTTCAGTATCAGGATGGAAGACCTCCACCGCTGGAGGTTTCTGTCCCTGGGACTCGGAGGAGGACCAGTCGACGCGCGAGAAATTCTGTGGGGTTGAGGTGCTGGAGGTCAGCGCGCAGGTCGATTGGCGGGACGGTTCGGCTGTCGTCTGCTCTCGCGGGGGCTCGGGTTGCGGTTCGGGAGCGGGTTGTAGATGAGAGAGCGTGACTGCGACGCGCGTGGGGTCAGGTTCGGGCGTCTTAGAGCGGAGGTAGGGTTCCTCCTGAGCTGCTTGTGGTTCTTCTACTTGCGCAGGAGGAATGGAAGGAGGTGACGCACGGGCGGAGGGCAGGGAGGGAACGTCATCTGGCGGGTACTCGAGATCCATGGGTGTTGCAACCTGTAAGTATCAATGAGCAAAAATCGGAAATAAAATTAAAGTCAGGTTTGCACGTACCCCACTGGATGAAGCTGTCGCAACGGAAGGTATATGCGGTAGTTCCAATAAGGCTGCTGCAGGTTGAGAATCTTTAGGTGAATAAGGAGAGTTAATGTCAGTCGAAAGAAAGAGGTAAAACAGTGTACCTTCCGCCGGAGTCTGCTGATGCTGGGCCACAGTATCATCAAGGGGGCCGTCGACATCGATAGGCGTGTCTTGTGTATTGACTTTCGATCCAACATCAGCCGATCCCAACTAATATCCGGCAGGAGACACTTACTTTGCGACGTCGTGTTTCGTCTCTCTGGTACTGCTCCTACAACGCATGTATCAGCAACCGCAGGGGGACAAACCATCCTTATGGACACTCACGATCCGCATCTGCATCCCTCAATCTCTCCCAAGCATCACCCACGGTATACTCGATCCCGCGCAATCTTGTCATGATGTCTCTTTCATCGGACCCATACACGTCGGCCTCGTCCAACTTCCCAACAGTCTTCTCAATTCCATCCATCTTCTTCACGAGCTCAACGAGAACTTGCGTCTGTGCCTTCTGTCCCTCTTGCAACCGGTGAACAGAGTCGGTGAGTGCCTTGAGCGCGGCCATCTGTCCCGTGTTCACATTCTCGATCTTGGCTTTGAGCGTCTCGGTTTGGGTTTTGACAGCCCCCAAGACGTGTGCGGCGTCGGAACGAAGGGTCGTGCTCGTCTCGCCGATGTAGTCTATGACTGGTGCAATGATCGAGGTTGGGTGGACGTTTGGCGGGGCGACTGCGTATCGTTGAGGTTGAGGATGAGGCTGAGGGGGGTAACCAGGCGCAGGGTTCGTGCTGGGTCCTCCTGCCACTGGATAGCCACCAGTTGCATAACCATAGGGTATGGCATCCATGCCTTGCCTGAAATATTGACCATATCCTTCAACAGCTGTTCCAAGGCCAACAGAACCGGGAGGCATGTTTAGGAGCTGCGCTCGCTGGTGCATGGCGTGGGCACTGTCCGCATACTGTCCGTTACCAGAGGACGAGGCCATTGCCGTATTCACGCTAGAGTCTGAAGTGGACCGGGGCGCGGTTGGATCCCTCGTTTTCGGGAGAGTCGGCGGGTTCGTTGCAAGGCGCTTCGCTGTCGTCGCGGACGAGGCCGACGAACGAACCTTGGTGCCAAGGCCAGTCAGAGCCTCTTTCTTCTTGCGATCTGCTGGTGCAGGAATGCGAGGTTTATGGGAGTATGGGTTACCTTTCATCCCATAAGCGAGAGGTCGAAGAAGAAAAGGTCGAAGTTCGACGAGCAGTCTCGCGTGGCTGTCAGACATTTGTTTGCCCCGCGCAAACAACGCGTACACACGCCCAACGATTAATCAATCAGGGATCGCTGATGGGCCCCTGTCTTGAACCGCAGTCCTCATCTGTGTTTCGACCTACCATCCTGTCTATGATAACCTACTAAAGTCTATCAATACCCAATTCTCCGTTAACTTCTAACGTCCTTGGACTCACGACCATCACTGCCGGCAACTGGCGACCACCACGACCTTGGCGCGACCACGAGGGAGACTGAGATTTCTCACTAATCTTTCTCGAGTTCACTTTCCTAACTTTATCGGTCTTGATTTTGTACTCTTACCGTTTGTGGATGCCTGAACTTCCTATGATTACTTTGGCAGTGCGCTTCAAAGACAATTCGATTCATGCTTCTGAGTTCAATCTTGTTGAGTTACTAACCGAATTGATGCCCCTATCCGTATCCATGTATACGATGCAGAAGGTCGAAATAACTTGTTTACATTTGGCTAGTCAAGTCTCAAGGCTATACGAATGAACACCCCGGGCCGCCTTTTTAACCCTTCCTCAAACCAGTGACACCAAGGCATTTATTTATCACAGATGACGTCCTCGTAGAGCCACTCAGTATCAGAGAAAGTGGTCTCTGTCTTTCCCTTCTGGTTGAGGAAGAACGCCCTGGCTTCGTCTTCAGTGATCCCATCGGCCCAGATATTCGCGCCCTTAAATATGCCACGCTTAGCTTCCTCGTCGACCTCTATAATTTCCGTGGTGCCGTTTCCCTAAACTGCTATGTAAGCTTTCGTTAAGAACCAACAGTCAATATATGTTACGTACATCGGTGCGGCCTGCGAGTCTGAGTATAGGAATCATGGCGACTATGGACGCGGGTAAAAGTAGAATTTCATTATATTAGTGAAGTCATACAGTGAGCCAGGAGACATACGTACGCCACCCGAACTCGTTAAAGAGTTGAATTTCCCAGAATTCCCTCTGGGTAGAGACGGTGTACGTGCATCCGATTGCATAGGGTAGAGCGGGTGTCTCCTGCCTGGCAGTGACGGCTGCAGCGTTGACAGAGGACACTGCCAAAGCAAAAGCGGAGAGGAAGGCTGGCTTGAAATGCATAGTGCTGGCTTTGGATGGTTTGATGATTGAATGCAGGAGAAAAGGAGGGTAATTCTTCCACTGAAGTGTTGCAACTTGAATACCCTCGTAGGTATTTATACCGGCTAAGGCCACCCCGTGTGAGCGATAGCGAGACACAGAGTAGGGTTACGGCTGATAACCACGACTCGGATGAGCACATGCTATTCGAGCAATTCCAGGGGTTCTACACCTACACAGGCGGTACCAGGTGGTCAAACACTCCTGGACCTCGTCGAGTTTGCTTCCGACTCGGATGCACGGCCGGGCTGGTTTGGCCTCTCTGACAGCAACTTCTCGAATGAGGTCTTGTGCTCAGTACAAAGAGCAACGGGGTTGGTACTCCGTCAATTTGGATAGAGTGGAAAGCGTGTATGCACGGACTAGATAGTCAAAGCCATAGACTCGAATGCACGGCCGGGGTGGTTTTGCCGCTCTGACAGCAACTTCTCGAATGAGATCTTGTGCTCAGTACAAAGAACAACGGGGTTGGTACTCCGTCAATTCGGATAGAGTGGAAAGCGTGTATGCACGGACTAGATAGTCAAAGCCATATTATAGTCAATAGCTTGTTCCGTACGCCGTATTCAGTGCCTATGTACAAGAGGCGCTTACTATTCGCCGGAATACTTGTAGATAGCAAAAAGTTCAGTGCGTATCAATTTAAAATTATAACTTACCCAAACATCCATGAAGCAGAAACAGGTTCAACCCAGACTTGAACTGGAGACCTTCTGTGTGTTAGACAGATGTCATAACCAACTAGACCATTAAACCGATAGCGATAGGGTGGATTGAGCGCTTACCTCCTCCAAATATTTCCACGGTCCCTGATGCTTCATGAAATGCGCCACAGACCTAGAAAACTGGTAGGATCGGAACGGCCATGTCGAGGCGACCACCGAGAACAATCGCCATAATCGGGGCTGGTCCTGCCGGCCTCGCAGCTCTCAAAAGCGTGCTGGAAACGCAACACTACAAGGATGGGCTCTGGAACCCCATCGTATTCGAATTGAGATCGGCAGTTGGAGGCGTATGGTGCGTTGCGCTACAGCTCCGTGTTCATGCCTATCGAGGATGTAGATGCTGAGCAAGAATGAGATGTGCAGGCTACCGGCGACACCAGATCCAACGAATCCAAAGATACATCCAGATGCGCCCCTGTCTTGAACTCTCCGCCATATGCCGGTGACTGGACCCCGAAGACTGCGTGACCGCGAGTTCTCTTACCCAAATCTTACCGTCTCCGCGAGCGTCTATTCAAAGGGGGTACTTCCGCATTCTTTCCCTCCGCTTTTTCTTGTCCAATACTGAGCATTGGCCCAACATTGGCCCTCTACATGGTAATTTCAGGGCTATCAACAGCTTTTGCAGTAACAGGGCTGGTACTGATCACGGTGGTCCCTCTTGCTTCTTGAATCTTTGTGTTGGCCTGTAGTAAAGTAGCGAGCGCATTTCGTCGAGTGTCTTCCTTTCACTGCCCATAATTAAACGGGTGAGGTTTGGTCCTCAGGTGAGAGTACTGGAAGCACTTGAAACTTGAAATATGTTCAAGTTCTTTCACATCGGGCTGCACGGTGCCCAACTCCTACATTCTCGGGTTAACTCAAAGACGACTCGTGAGCAGGTCGAGGTCTCCCCGTGAGGGCTAGCCAGTACTTGTATGACTTCCAACAATCTATTCCAAGTCTTCCTACACTTCTATACACACCCGAGGTTTGATGTGAGTGCTACTGTATTGCAGCGTTCCTATTAGTCCGTCTTCTATACGTGGGTGTTCTCCAAACTTGATCTAGAAGTACAATATCAGGGAAGAATTTCAGGAGTAAAATACGGAACTGCGACCAGATCTCAGACACATTCTTGCAGTCGAGGTACGAGTGCCTCCGAGATTTTAGCAGAGTCGCACACAAATAATCCGCTCCTTGGGTATAAAACCAACCTGTCCTCGAGAAGTTGTCGACAAGATCCCACTCTTCAAAGCCATGATCACCTTCACTCGACTCGCAGCGCTCCTTGCCCTCCTCTTACCTGTCCTTGCTCAGGACCAGGAAGATGCGAGCCGCTGCTCCAAAATCCCAGACGAGATCAACCTCACTCCACTGACAGACCCCTTCACCTTCTTCAACGGCCAACGCGTAAACTCCAAGTCCGACTGGACCTGCCGCCGCGCCGAGATCAGCCAGCTCGTTCAGCGCTACCAACTCGGACAACTCCCCACCGTCCCATCGTCCGCCGTGAAGGCGACCTACTTCGAAGAAAGCCGCCCCAAAGTCAACGTCGCCGTCACCGTAGGCGACAAAAGCATCTCTTTCAACGTCACCATCGTCCCCGCCACCGAGCCAGGAAAGGACTCCTCCCCGGCGATCATCTCCGTCGGGGGGACCACCATCCCCACACTCACCGGTGTAGCCAACATTCTCTTCAACAACGACGAGATCGCAGCGCAGACGAGCCCGTCCGCGAGCCGTGGCGTCGGCCTGTTCTACGACCTCTACGGCAAGGACCACTCTGCGGGCTCGCTCATGGCCTGGGCGTGGGGCATCGGACGCGTCATCGACGCCCTGGAGAAGCTGCCCGAGGCCAAGATCGACACCAAGCACCTCGGCGTCACCGGCTGCTCGCGCAACGGCAAAGGAGTTCTCATCGCCGGCGCCTTCGAGCCCCGCATCGCGCTCACCATCCCGCAGGAGGGTGGCGCAGGCGGCCCATCGTGCTGGCGCATCTCAGACTACCTTGCACGCAAGGGTATCAACACCCAGACTGCACACCAGATCATCACGGAGAATACCTGGCACTCCCCGGCGTTCGAACCCTACGTCAACCAGGTCGGGATCTTGCCGTTCGACCAGCACCTCGTCACCGCGCTCATCGCCCCACGGGCGCTGTACGTCCCAGAGAACGACGTTGAGTGGCTTGGGCCCGAGTCGGCGTGGGGGTGTCAGAGGGCTGCCAGGACCGTCTGGGAGGCGCTAGGTGTGGAGGATAGGATCGGATTTGACCAGACTGCCGTTCATAGCCACTGCCTTTTCCCGGAGTCGGAAGTCGAGGGTTTGACTGCGTTCGTCGACAGGTTCTTGAGGGGCAAGAAGGTGAAGACCGATGGGTACTTCAAGACGGAGGCGGAGTATCCCGATTATAGCGACAAGTTCTGGCGCAACTGGAGGGTCCCAACCTTGCGATGAGTGCGATAAGATAGCCGAAATGATGTATTAGTTGGTGATAGGTGATAGGTGATAGTTGCTGTACTCCTGCCAGACGAACTGTGGACGTCTCCCCAGAGCAGCGAATCGACCAAAGAAGAGCTCGATCCAAACATGTCGTGACGTCGGAAGTTCTGTGGGATGCGGGCTGCTCATCATCTCGTTTCGTTGAATAAGAGCTAGGATGGGCAAAAGCATGAGTGGTCCCCGGATTCGAGGAAATAGCCGCCTTCTTCTTACGGGGAGAGGGAATCGCAGCTTCGGTCTCCTGAAGACTCAACGACAATGTGGTGCTTCTCTTTCGCTCGTTTGGCAGTGGGCCAAAGAAAGCCGTCATGTGAAAAACGCCAAGATCAAGGGGCATCGTTGTGCTCCGACAAGTGGTAATACCCCTTCGCCTCATCTCCGCAATCCAGGTGTGTACTCGTGCAGAGCGCTTGAGCGTATTCACCAGCCGTGTGGTTTGCACACGATCATGCCGGACATCTAGCAATATACGCATTGGCATGTCAAACCCCCAGATATGGTTCAAGTTGACACGCACCGTTTTCCCCACCAGTAGACGTCTCTGCTCTCAGTGCTCGATAATATGATACAATGGCTCTCTGCGTTTCACGGCGTCGCATCCCGTCATCGCTGGAAGATTTCACTCGCCAGTAGCAGCGGTTATTCCACTATCGTGCTCGGGGTTCACGAAAGTCTTTCTGGGAGCTGCACTTCGTTCCTGCCGCGACGCAGGCATATGGATGGCACCAAGGTTTGTGCAAGGAAGGTAGTGGCCGGAAACAAGAGGCGACCGCGCTTGACGCGGCCTTGCCGGGCGGCTCGGCCTATCGATCAGATATGCATGATCCGCTTCCGGCCCAGGAGGGACAAGCGCCCGTCTAGACTGTAGAGACGTGGTGATCAGGTTGTATCGGGCTTCGTACCATTGGGTCCTGGACAGACGAGAACTGACCTCGAATAGCTTTTAGAATACATGCGTTCTGCGCCATGGTCCCCCGGTGCTTACATCGAGAACCACATACCTGTATAATCGACGTACCCTCACCGCAAGAAATATCCTTCCATTGGGGTTTTGAACACTCGGCGTTCGGAGCTGTGACGTCCTATGTAACGGGGTCCACCGGGTCCTCCCTCGAAATGATGCGCTTGGGCCAATTGGTGCTTTCCATAGAACTCTCATCTGCGATTCGTCCTCGCTGGCATCTTGTCTATGGTAACCTAATAAATCCTAAGTATCAATACCCAATTCACCATTATCCTCTAACGCTCTGTAACTCCGAGCCTTGGACTCACGACCATCACTGCCGGCAATTGGCGACCACCACGACCTTGGCGCGACCATGAGGGAGACTGAGATCCTCCAGCGTCTTCCACAGCATGGGCGCCAAATTTCAAGCTTTCGGATACCCATCGCCGCGAAATTTACGAACCTTCCCCCAATCTTGGTCAGCATGGACGGCATGCCAGGTCTGACCACAGCCCCAGTCGCGATTTGTCCTCCGGGCTTTGCTTGGGCAGCTTCAGACTCTTCGCTTCTGCATACACTTGGTGGAAAGGTGGACAATGCAAGTATCTGTTTCGATGCAACTTGGGTGCTTACATTTGTTGAGATTTGGGTCTTTTGGACAGGGAACAAATGACAAGTGAATCGACGGTCTATCCAACTCCTTACATTCTAAGTATTCTTTCTCGAGTTCACTTTCCTAACTTTATCGGTCTTGATTTTGTACTCTTATGGTTGGTGGGGGCCTGAGCTTCCTATGATTATTTTGGTAGTGCGCTTTAAATACAATTCGAATTCATCCTTCTGACTGGAGTTTCTACTGAGTACTTGCTGAGTTCCGAGCACGGCTGAGTTACCGAATTGATGCCCCTATCCGTATCTATATCCCGAACGGCCATGTCGACGCGACCACCGAAGACAATCGCCATTATCGGGGCTGGACCTGCAGGCCTCGCAGCTCTCAAAAGCGTGCTGGAAACGCAGCACTACAAGGATGGGCTCTGGAACCCCATCGTATTCGAATCGAGATCAGAAGTTGGAGGCGTATGGTGCGTTGCGCTGCAGCTCCGTGCTCATGCCTATCGATGATGTAGATGCTGAGCAAGAATGAGATGTGCAGGCTACCAGCAACACCAGATCCAAGGAGTCCAGACAAACCTCCAGCGACACCACTATATGATTCGCTAACGACGAACCTCCCCCACCCTCTCATGTCCTATGCCGACTTTCCCTTCCCCCCAAGTACACCCATCTTCCCAAAGGCTGAATACGTGCAGCGGTACCTGGCCTCATACGCAGACACATTCTCCCTTAGACCATTCATCCGGCTCAGCACCCGCGTTACCTCGATGGAATACCAGGGCGCAGGCTGGACTTTGAAAGTAAGGTCGACTGATTCTGCGCAGACGGAAACGCAGCCGGAAACTATCCTTGCCGACCTGGTCATGATCTGCAATGGTCACTACGCCTCTCCCCGCTTCCCCACGACTCCAGGCGTGGCCGACTGGCTCGACAGGGGCCTGGCGAGCCATTCGATGTGGTACCGCCATCCACCGCCTTCCTCATCAGAAAAGAAGGAGGACAAGACTATCCTAATCGTCGGTGCAGGGCCGAGTGGCCAAGATCTCACAGCCGATTTTCTCGCACTTAAGTCCTCCCCAACGACCCGTTATACTATCATCCACTCGACAACGGAAGGTGCATATCTCCCTTCGGACGAGCGGGACGCCCCCCAACCCAACGGCAACATTCTCAAACGCCGGGGAAGAGTCGTCCAATACCACCCTCTCCCTCAGCCTCCGAATCCTCGCGAAAGTGAATTTGGGGAGCCTCTTCAAGGAACAGTTACCTTCGAACCCCCACACCACCCTGAAGGCGCCGAGGGGGAGACGATATCCGGCATATCACACGTCTACCTCGCGACAGGGTACGACTACGACTACCCCTTCCTCCAACCTCCGATTCTCTCGGACGCATTCCCCCCACCACTTCCCCTTCCCCCAGCACCCCACCAAACACACCCCTTGTATAACTGCGGTTTCAGCGTCTCATGGCTTGCACGGCATATGTGGCCTTTGCATCTCCCTCTCGAACGGTCCCAGTTGGAAGCCATTGACGCTGGTGTTACGACATATCCCCCGACGTCCCTTGCTTTTCTGGGACTCCTCTCACGCGTCTCGCCGCTCCCACTCGTCGAGGTACAAGCGCAAGCGGTGTTGGCTGCCTTTTCAGACCCGCCTCTTCTAGACCAGGTCAAGGAGACTTTGGCTGTCGAACAAAGGTACAAGGAACTGAGAGGCAGCTTTGGAGAGAATAGCGAGGACGCTGTGAACGAGAAGGTGTACAAAGCGTGGCACAAGTTCGAGCCGATGCAACAGTTCGACTATCGAGAACAATTGAATTCAGACTTTATAGCCCGCTCGACTTCAGCATCGCCAATTATACCCGAATGGCACAGGGAGATGTACAAACAGGTCGGCCTCCTCCGGCAGACATGGCGTGCGCTTGAGCGTAGTGGGGAGGCGGAGGCGTTCGTGCGAGGTGTGGGATCGGGTCTGGATCCTGAAGCAGAGTGGGAAGGGTGTCTGAAGCGGTTGTTGAAACGAGCCATGGAAGGGAAAATGGGGGAGGAGATCAGTGGGGAGAATAGTGTCGATCTAGGCAGAATCTAAGCCTGTACTTCGGACTGGACACAACAAGGCAATCGTGTATGCACATTAGATACTTGGAAGAGTGACCAATACAAAGGGTATTAGAAGAACCTTAGAGCTCGACATGGTCCAAAGCTGTCCGTATAGCAGAAGGTGTGGGCTCTGGGGTGGGTTCTGGTGGAAGAACGGATGACAAGATCTCCGATATGGCTGCATCCTCCAGGTTCCCTCCATTCTCATCAATCTGAACAACAGCAACGGGTGTCGGCGTTGGTTCAGGCTCCTCAACAGCATTCGCCCCCTTCTGAGATAAAGAACCTGCCAGGCTGCTCGCTACACTCGCAGCACTCACTGCAATTGACACCACACTCGCCGTCGCGCTCGCCACTGCACTCGCAGGCACGAATTCGACAGCCTTCGATGACCCCGACCCCAGCCCCGGGACCCAACTAAGGATACTGAAAACAACTCGCACTCCCCTCCCTATCGTTCTCGCCCAGCCCACCCAGACGACGACGCAGATGAAGAACATGAACGCGCCTATTAGCACCAGTCTGTCCATCCAGTCCGCCTTTTCCAGGGCACCCAGGATCTCTTTGGCGGTGTCCATGGCAGCGGTGAGAGAGTCGTGCTGTGCGGATGCGGCGGAGAGGGTGGTGGTAGACGTTGTGAGGAGCTGGGTTGAGAGGACGGAGGTTTGGAGCTCTGCTTGCATGGAGGCCATGAGGCGGTGGAGGGAGGTTGTGAGGTTTTGGGAGGCGGATTCGAGGTTCTGAGATGCTCTATGGGACAAAGTGGCGAGTCAGTATGTGTATTTGGTGTTAAGGAGCGTAGAGGAGTCTTACGGATCGGAGGGCTTTTCGGATGAGGAAGGTGCGCGGGCGAAGAGCTCGGCGCGGTTTGTGTTGAGCTTTTGGGCGTCCACGGCGCGTTTAGAGGTAAGAATTGCGGTCCGGGTCTTTGCGCGGAGTCTGGTTGAATGTCAACCGATTATGTACGAAAGCCAGAGAGACCATAGGACGTGTACGCACTCATGCAATCGATCACTCCACCTCTCGACCACATCCCTCAACTCGCTCCGTGCCCGTTCACCAGATTGGTCGTCAACCGTAATTGAGAGATTCTGTACAACCAGAACGCAGACACAAGTATCTTAGCATCTTTGAGACTCCTCGAAATGAACTACGACTTACGTCAAGGTCCCTCGACAAAACACCCAGCTCCTCCCGAGCCTCCTCTGCTAGCCGCTGCTGATCTTTCGGCCCTCCTGGAGACGGATTCGCAGAGCTTGGTGGTGAACCGCAGGCGAGAAGCCGTGGGAGGATATCCTCTTCCACAAACCTTGCACGACGCTCGAGGGAAGCGATGAGGTCCGACGCATCTTCAGCCAGTTTCGAAGGAATTGGGGGCATTGTCGTTGTATATGACAGCCTTTTGAGTCAGAGGAACAGTTATAGTCGCAGTTGTGGAGCAATCAGACGCCCAAGATGTTGAAATCCTGGTTGGTGGTAGAACTATGTCGGGAACGAGGAGGGCAGCGAGGGACAGGCTGCCAGACGACACGACGGCACCGCCGTCATTAATTGATGGGCTTCCACGTGACCTTGTCTGAAACAGGCGCCTGTCGGCCGTAGGCGCCGCCCAGCGTGGGGAAATGCCGCTTGTCTTGTTTGGCCAAAACGCTTCTTTCTTAGTTCGCGACGTTGACCATCGATATCCACCTTTCTTTTCTCCACCTGATTCATCTTGACTCATAGCGTGTCCACAAGGTTGAAGAGACTTTGCCCCAGCTGCATTCGCTGACAGCCTTGAACGATGGTGAAGCCAGCGCAGACTCGGGGCGTTGGTCGTGGTGGTTCCAAATCCAACAACACTGGTGCGCACGCGCTGGAAAACGTCCCGTCTGACGGCGAGAGCTCATGTCTGAACATCGCGTTTTACAGCGGCGTTGACGCGATCGGCGCGCGCCAAAGCGACAGGCAAAACTGCGCTAGGCAAACGAACGCGGTCAAACTCAAGGCCCGAGTCTGGGATTGTGGTTGATCCCTCGCCCGATTCAAGTTTAGAAGGATCAGACCATCCCTCAAAGCGATTCCGCAAAGATAACGCCGTTGCTGGTCCCTCCTCTACTGTCTTGGCTCCTCCTCCTGGCCTTGATCTCACAGTCCAGAAGTCCAGATCGCGCAAACGCCCTAAACTCGCCGCGTCCACTCCAACGCAGGCGGAAAAGGGCACGGCCGACTCATCCAATCCGCCTTCTCTGATTTTAACCATGCCCCTCGAAATATTTACCGAAATCCTCCTCAACACGTCGTTGAAAGATATTCTAGCCGTCTCTCGAACTTGTACCGCCCTCCGCGCCTCCCTCCTCCTCCCGTCATCCGCGTTTATTTGGAAGCACGCGCGTCTCCATATCACAGATAGGTATAAATTCCGGGGCTATCTAGGTCCTTTTATTGGGAACCAGAATGACCCGATAGCTCAGAAGAAGAAATTGCAAGAACGGACCGACGACGTGGCAGCTTCCTTGAAGGTGCCCGACTGGGAGCAGGAGCAGTACGGTGGGGGGTCTGAATGTGGATTCTTCAAAAGCGAGGCAGAGTATGCAGCGTTTGTGTACGAGGATGGGGGTGCATGTGAAGTATGTGGGGAGAAAGGTGCATTTCTGTCGTATGCGTTGCGCATTACGTTGTGTAAAAAGGTGCCTGTTCAAATCGCTGGAGGTCGCTCGCCAAGCTAATTGGCTACTTATTTCAGGACTCATGCCAGAAGATACTCGTTAGGTACGATGAGCATCATAGACTGGGTTGAGATCTGGCTCTGAGGCGTTATTCGACAGGGACCACATTAGGAGGATGTCAGACCTATGGCAAACCGATCCCGATCACTATGAAATACATCCAAACCTCTATCCGCGGATGGAAGTGTACCTGAGTATGCAAACGCGGCCAAACCCTAGGATAGGTAGATACTGACTCGGCGGCAGGGACTGACCGGTTTCCCGACACGCGAGCATCCCGCACTTTGGCTGCACGGCGTAAACTGAGTGCGTTTCTATTCACATTCTCGCGTTTCAAATTTCTCAACCTTGTCCGTCTGTGTAGTGGCTGGAGAGTTGTGCAGGAAGCGCCATCCCCGACTTGAAGCCCTTATAGACGAAAACAAAGGGAAGGAAGGCGGCGTAGAGGTGAAGCCCTCCATGCTTTGACGGGCGATAGCTTCTGACAAGTGATAATCAGGTAATCAATAAAGAGACAGAGAGGAACGAGAAATGGATGAAGGTTAGTGGGCTCCTTTAGTAGACGTGACAGATGGGATGCGAATGCCTAACTTACGTTTGCCTCCTAGCTATGCCACGCGCTCTTTGGGTGGAGGAGACAAACTCGAAATTTCTACCACGAGAATAAGAAAGCGAATCTAACTCTGTGCGTCGCGCCATCCTCTTATTTGTTTAGCGAAACTGACTCTACTGAAGTGCGGAGTCATTTGCATTGAAACACAACACAACTGCCGAAGACCTGCTCAACTGCACGTCCTTCGGCGCGTACTACCACAACAAAAACCAAATACATGAGCCCATCTCCGAAATAGGTGAGACACTCGGTTCTCATTGCACCCTGTCATTTCCACCGTGCTAACTAGTCTCCGTCGCATAGACTACGCTGTCTTTGCCCCAACCATAAGCGCCCAACTTGCTGCGATCGCAACGAAACGCGCTACCCGAGCCCAAGATCAAGTCTATCACACCCTCCAAACCCAAATCATTATGCTACACAAGCACCTGGTTCGACTCGCGAAAGTTGCTCACGCTAAAAAGAAAGGCATTGTTTCTTCTGCTTCGAAGGGAAGTGCCAACTTTGAGGGTGAAAACCTGCTTCCGATCGTCCCAGCGCTCTCGGCGTTCAAGGAGATGCCGATTTTGAAGATGCTGCAGGCTACCCAGGTAACTCTCGACGTGGATATGATATTTTCCGTGGGGAACACCATTGCGACGAAGGGGGCCGGGAAAAAGACGGAGAAAGGTGGCGGGACGTCTGCAGGAGCAAACTGGAAGAAGGTCGTCGCGGGGCAGGTGAAGGGGAACGAGGTGAAACAGAGTTTAAAGAACGACGGAATGGTGGGCATGATGATACGGGACCAAGTACGGAAGTGGGTTAGCGACGCGAGGGAGGGGTTGGGTAGAATTTTGTTGGGGTCGGCGGCGGAAGGAGTTGAAGGTACCAGTGCGAAGGCAGCTACTAACGCTGCGAACGGCGTCTTCGCGAGATGGAGGTGCAAGAAGTGCACCTATTTCTCTCCTGAATACGTGGAAGACGAGTGTTTCGATTTCAAGGGGGCGTGTGCGCATGAGTGCTTTGGTGGGAGGGAGAGGCCTTCGGACAGGCGGGCGAAGAAGGCGAAATGGGACGTAACGGATTTTGAGCGGGACGATCGGGCTATGGCTGCATTGAAGAGGACGAACGAGATGACGAAAGAGGCTTTGAATAACCCGGGGCTTGATAAAGAAGAGTGGGTGTGCCATACGAATATTGCGTCTCAGTTCTTTGCGTTGTGCAAGTCGTGCGATCCTCCTGTTGTCGTGAGGTGGAAAGGGCTGGTGGGTGCTTCTCGAGCTCTGTTGTGGACTCTACTGACCTGGGTCATCGGCGTTGACAGGTAGGACACTCTCATAGACATGAGGGCGATATACACGTCGAATATGTCCCAAGCCGAGATTTGCCGGCATACCCTGTGCCTGACGACGGGACGACGCAGCGCCTGATGAAAGCGAAGGCGAAACCCAAGTCCAGGGGGAAGAAGCCAGATAAGGGCGCCTTGGATAACGGGGAGGAGAAGGGAAAGGGGAAAGGTAAAGCAAAGGAGGTAGGAAATGATGAAGATAAGGAGTTAGAGAAGTCTCTTGAAGCGGAGAGGATCGTTGCATGCAGATATTGCTATAACAGCGCACTCGCCGAGGCGGCCAAGGTGGCGGAAACCACCAACCCCGTCCTGGTTCCTGCTCAAGGCAGCGTCGTTGAAGTGGATCCCGTCATTCTTGCAGCCGATGGGGAATCTGGAAACGATGGTGGACACCCTGCGATGGTGCAAAAGCCGCTTGAGCTGGAGCCCAGGGCGTGGCTCACTTTCAACGGGATGAGATCGCATCTGAACTCGAGGTGTGTGTCGACGAGCTCCTTCATGCATTATATGTGGCTTACAAATTGGCAAATCTGTAGGCACGGGATTTACAGTATCCGAGAAGAGGATTACTTCATGAAGAAAGTGATGCCTGAGGGAGTGGAAGGTGGCTTGAAGGGATAGGTGTCCGCTGGTGTACCTGAGTCCAAGTTCCTCTTCGTGTTCCTCTTTTAATTATACGCGTCGCTTGCCTTGCTGTATTCCACATTCTGTAATCGCAGGGTTCATGCTGCGTATCGTAGATAACCTTTGCGATAACAGCTAAAGCTCTAAGATGGACTTTAACGCCCAAGCAGGAGCCGCCCAACCAGGCGCCACTCTGGCATTATATTCATCGTGCGAAATTATTAGTCATCGCCTTGAAGGCGGACTGCCCACGGGCGGCACTCGTAGGCGCGCGTCGATCTTCGTTCTTTCCCTTCCTTGGGGATTTTTGCCCTCCCTGTCCTCTGTCCCGCTTTCTAGTCTCAACAAATGGTGATTCTGCCAAACTTGGAAGAACAATGAGCTGCTCGCTGATAATCTTCTTCACGCAAGGCGAGACTGCATATCGACGTCGTTAAAGTATGTAACAGCTTGTTTTCCTTCGCTCGCTTTCGTTGCTTCGTCGACCCCTGGACTTTGGCTATAAACTGTGGCATAGCCATAGCTTGAGTGATTGGGATGTGCTACGGCTTCTTTTCTGATAGAGAGTGCTTTTGCGTGCACTCGCTTTCCGTTTCTCGCCGACTCATGGAAAAGACTTTGCCTTCGCTCTATGCCGTTTTGCCTGATTTGGGGAGGTTTTGGGAGGCTGCTGCGGCCAGGAACATCGGTGCGTTTTGCTTTTGCTCCATTCGGGATCTTTTCATTCCTGATCGCTGATGCCTGGAAGGCGAGGTAAATCTGGTAAATGGCTGCGACGTCTAGGAGAGCTATCGACCAGGAAAGCGCACATACAACTTAGAACATGAACAGTGCCATTTGAGTGTCGCCTCGAAGCCACATGAGAATCAACGCAGTTCATCTCCTCAGCCCAGGGCAGCCCTGAGCCCTGGGGCATGCCGGTCTTGGAACTGACAACAATCACTGGCAAGATGATCAGAAATTGAGAATGCGTGCCTGGACCTAAATCCGGAATAGATCCCGTCAATATATTGCGAGCAACGTCCACAACGGAATTCAAGTGACATCCCCCTTGTTCCACCCCTTGACTGATGCCCAACGCTCCCCAACTCTCCCTCTCCCTCCGCTAGCCCTCCCTTCGCCCCGCAAGCAGCCCGACGTTCGTTGATGGAGAACCCGTATGTCTTTGTCGACAACACAAGCCCGGAGATAGAGTATGTGGGCGACTGGGAGGTGGACACCGTGAACTCGAACAACACTTTCGGAGGGTCGCAGAATGTGTATCGCGTAGGGAGCAGCAACAGCACAGCTTACATGGAGTTTAAGATCGTTGGTGCGTGGTACCAGCTCCTGAGGAGCAGTCTCCCACTGGTACTAAAGCCCAAGCGCTCTCATTTGGGTTAACAGGAAAGGGTGCTGAGGTGTACGGCACATACGACAGCGCTCTCGAGCTGAAGAGTCAAATGGACGGGTCTATCTACACCTCGTTAGACGATGGTAAAGGGAACCCCGGTGGAAGGGTGAGTCTGCAACCCACCTCCTGCCCCACGTTCCCGTCAGGCCTTACCTTGACCCATCTGCCAACAGAAAGGTGTCAGGATATTCGACCTCGGTTCGCTGTCCGGCCCTCGTACGATCAACATTCAACCCCTCGCAGGGCAGTTCATCGTCGATTACCTCATCTACCCGCCAACTGGGAGGACAGAGTTCAGCGGGAAACAACTTGTGTTTGACGACACGAACCCATCGCTCAACTTCTCGGGCGCATGGACACCACGCGCCAAATTTAACGCCTCCGCACTGCCTTTCAACAACACCCTGACATCAACGTCGCAAAAGGGCGCTTCATTCGCGATTGACTTCGTGGGTGCGTCTCTATTCGTGTTTCGACGTGGGCTACTGTCATGCCTCATGTATGAGAACGAAACAAGGACGAGCCAAGCTGATGCAAATATTCCTTTTCCAGGGTCAAGCGTCGCCGTCTACGGTGCCTTTAACAGCACAACGGGCCCCTTGTCTGCCACATTCTCAATAGACGGCTCAAACCCTTCCCCTGTCCAACTGATCAACCAGACAGCGACAACAACCGACTGGACGCTGCATAGGCAGTTCTTCCAATATACATTCTCGGACCCTAACACGGAGACACCGCATGTCTTGAATGTAACGATCGTCGAAGCTTCCGAGTCCCAGGTCCGTGTTAACGTCCCGCTCTGACATTTCGTGAGGGGGATGACACCAGATTCCGCAACCATTTAGCCTTTCACCCTGGATTACATCCTCGCGACGGGTAACTCACACACGAAACTTTTGGAACGACAATTCCTCAAAACAGGCTCAGAGGCCAAGTCGACGGGACTGAGGGTCGGGCTTATCGTCCTTGGCATCGCGTTGGCGCTGTTCGCCTGGTTTGTGTTCTCGAAATGGCGGGAACGGAAGAGAAAGGCGAAGGGGTGTGAGTAGCTTTGAGCTATAAGGATACCCGCACGTCCTAACCTAGATTTTGGCTTTAGTGGCGGAGCTCAGCAAGCCGTGAGTATGGTGCCGCTGGCACTGGACTCGAGACGATGAAGTGGAGAGTTAGGGTCTCTGATCCCGCATTGTGATCGAACCCAATGTTAAGCCCTCTCTCGGCGCTCCCCGGCTACGCTACATAGAGAGCCACGGCGCCGCGATGCTGCCCTCGCTTGGACGGCCTTGTAGGGACTAACGAACTGCTACCAAACGCTCAGATGTTACTGTCTGGGTATGCACACTTGATACCAGGGTTCGTGTAATGGGTATGACTGTCATTTATTGGGGCTTACACGAAGAACATATGTACTGCAATGCTAGATTTTTTATTACGTTTTGTCCCCGACCGCCGAGGTACCGATGCCTGAGGCTTGGGCCCGTACTTAGTTTGGCTCATTGAGCATGTTTTGGCTTCGGAGGATCGTGTATGTTCGGAGCCATTGTGTTGCCGTTTCGCCAAACTTGAGGATTTTTGCCAGGTGTACCAGGAGGAAGCAAGCCCAATATATTCTAGCTTGCCAAGAACAGGAGCGAGGTGTATAAGGGTGCATACATGGACCGCAGACAGTAATCGGTCAAAGGAATGGGGTGATAATAGCTAGCTCCCCTTGCTCAGCCGGCTCCATCAACCAGACTCCAAGCCTTCCAGGCCTTCCTAGGAGTGGAACACATCAGCATGGTAAGAGTCCCATTGGTTTCTACCCCCAATCCTTCCGTTCGATTCACAGTTTAGGAGGATTTCGACCAGGTGAGCCGAGACCACGGAAACCGGCTGCGAGCTCCCCTGCGGACCACAGAAATTGACTGTGAAGATTAAATCAGCCTAATGCTGAGTATGTGCATCTTGTAGTCGACAAACGTACTGGATGCCGTGCCAAATGTATTGAGGGTGCTGCACCCCGTGGGGTTGTTCTGGTAAACGTTCCCGTTGAGGTTGGCAGTATGCCAGTAGGCTTCCACCCAATTCGCGTCGTCGGCGGTGGGCGATCCGCCACTGGTCTGGCATGTTCGACCAGCGAGGGCTCTGATAGAAAGGGAGGAAAAACCAAGGGCTGTGGTGCAGAACTTCATGGTAGTGATTGCAATTTGCTGTTGTGGTTTGAGGATACTGGTTCTGGTTTTGAGGATAATGGTAGCAGCTCACCTCCCAAGCATTTATACTATGGAAGGCTGATCGCACTCTCCAGATCCAGTTGAAGTACGGCAACACTCAGTATCTCCTACGTAGAGCTCGTGGCTGAGCTGAGGTGTCAGAACAGCCGAAACCTTCCTGCATCAGCAAAAGCCCCGGCGCGTGTGGGGTGTGGGCTGGTGTGGGACACACCAGGACACACCCCCACACACCCGACACACCGCCACGATCAATTGTGTCGCATAATGCGAAGCGTATTGCCACAACAGATTGTGGCCCCACGACGGTTTGTGTCAGCCTGTGTCCCACAGATTCCACACCTCTACACATTTCTCTATTTGTATTCTGGTACTGAATCCTTATTGCGCTCGCAGGTTGGGATAAGAGGGCAGATATTATTGAGGCTGGCATTGAACCGGGTATTACTACAACTGAGATTCTACTACTACTACTACTAGACATACTAATGCACACAGGAATCGTGCTCTACAACTAGATACCAAACCAAAATGAAGCCGCCTGCGGCCCTGTTTGCGAGAAGCTTGACACTTGCTTGTTCAGATATTCTATGGTGAGAAGCATGTCAGCGACTCAGCATGAGAACCGCGATGGCCAATGAGAAACATACCAGCGAGCGCCGAAAGGTGGCAATAGGACACGGGTGGATGGGGAGCTCTGCATCATCAAGCGGAAAATACCTCTGGGGCATTCCCAAGGACCAGATCGCGTCGAGATAAGATGGGGGAGGGGTTGAAGCTTGTGATGAACTTGCTGCTGTTGTCAAAGAGAGCTATAGACATCATATGGTCAGTGGTCGATGAGCTTCGAACACGCAGGAAACACACCTATGCCCTGGAATCAGTAATCAGTCAATGCTCAAGGACGAGTCGACGACTCGGGCTGTAGGCTTCGATCCATTAGCAGCGGTCTGGGAAGAAGGAACACATGACTACTCACCGATAAGACGACCATCCAGAGATCCCGTTATATGTTAGCAGGGGGAGCGGGGGGTCGGAGGAGGCTGGAGAAGCGATGGTGATGGTGGAGGACAAGCCAGAGCCGTCCGGACTCCGCGCCCACCCGGAAAATTTGATTCCGTCACGTGTGCACGTCGCATCATTCGGAGTTTGAACCGACTGGGGCGAAATCAGGGCCTGTGGTTGAGGGGCACGGAAAGATTGGGGCAGCGCAGAAAGCCAGAGAATAGGTAAACCCTACATGTACCCTATTCCATAATTTAATCCTACCTATCTATCATCCCGCCCTCCAAGATTGCCCTCACTGAGAACCCAGTGCAAAAAGAATGCCGTGTTCGGGGATCGAACCGTCTCCCCTGTGGAACTGTGTGGGCTTGTGTGGGCCGTGGCAAGAATGTCTCCACGATTTAGCGCCCCCACACGGCCTCCACAGCCCACACAGTTTTGCCTTTTGCTGATGTGTCGGATAGTAGGCCCACGCTAACCGAATCGTCGTCTAGTCACCATGAGATATCTTTCGTACATCATCAAGTACTACCACCGGGGCTAGGCATCCATATCCCTCACTGCTCTACTTACCACTCATGAGCCAGAAGACTCCACACGCGCGTTACTTGCAAGATTCGGCATTCTAAACAAACAAGCGCCCAAAAGTGCAATTTTTCTTGAAGCCTCTGTACCTCAGTTTTCAAAGGATTTCTCTCTATTAAAGCACCCAAGACTAGCAAGCTACTAATTCTCGACGACCCGTTTCACAGGTGATCAGATGAACAGATTCAAAGATTATCGGGCGCTGCTCCTTCGGAAATAAGCGCTCGGCCAGTCAAAATATGCGTGATTGTATTTTGGAGCGGCTAAGTCACGGTTGATATATTGTGTTGGGAACGGTCCCCTGGATACCGACAGATATCACAGATGATCCTGGGGAGCTAGAGCGAGTGCGAGATTCCGACAGTTTGGAGTTCAACTGCAACATCCAGAGCTTTTTTCGATGTCGCCCTGCCTCAGTCGCAAGATTCCAGACACGCGTACCGCGCGAGGGTTGAGAAGTCTCCGAGAGCGAAGAGCCTGGCGTATGAATCCTACTGGCTCAAAAGTATGTAGCAAAGCTGCTGGTGAGCAATCCAGTCGACCTAACCGAATGTAATGGAAGCACATAAGAGTGGGTATATACTCGAGTATACAATATGGAACATCATCGCCTCAACTGCGTCGGGTCACATAAACATTAGGTTTCGGGTGGGTCAATGCAGTGCCTAGAGGTTAGCGTATACTGGATAAGTGGGCAAAGAGAAATTAGAACACAAGGTACGTTTGTCAGCGGTAAGTGCGCATATCAATGCGCAGGGCTTGAACTTCCTCATGGCGAGTACAACTCTGGCCGAGGACGATATTGGTAATCACAAGGTAGCCTTCATACCTACCTACCCACCTGTTAGCGAGACAAATATTATGTGGTCACCGGAAGCGCAGTTATCAGTTGTACCCACCATTTAGAAAGACTTCCTCAAAATATACGGAGCTTGTACGGAGCTCCCATATATCTCCTTTGCCTTCTTCCGATTCGCGTGACGAACCCACTAAGAACGCACGAAGTGTTCGTCCAGCCTTCGCATCGCGCAGGGCTCAGAAGGTCTATCAGGGAACTGTGAAGCTGCGACGATATGAGGCTAGGTAGAAAGGCCTTACCTTGGGCTGCCTATCAATACCAGTGCTCCATGATCGACCGAGCCTGATCCTCTGAGTTATCAGGCTATACTTACAGTATCTGGAAGGATGCAAACTCTCCAAGGGTCTGTGTGGCCCTGGTATATCAGCGGGGGGATGGTAACAAGGCAAAGTGACCCGGCCACTCGAGTGTCGTGCCCTGCGCCCTGCAAGGCTTCGCTTTAGGGTTGAGGGCGGCGGATTTGGCTTTGTTGATTTCCCACCTCGAAAGAGGTCGCAAGCCAGTGCTTAAGGACCCGGCAGCGACGGCCCTTGGAGAGTTCACCAGTTTCCTGAAGACACGGAAAATGCATTGAGTGCACGCGGAACACCGCGCTATTGCTATGCGGCCTACCTTGAACCTTAGTTCCTCTTAAGTAAGTAGAGTCATTTTGGGACCTGGTCTTCGTGCTACCCGGACCCGCAGAAGCGACTTGGTATCAATCCGGTTGAATACAGGAAATCTGACCATGTGGTCGGTTCAAGCCGCTCAATCGTCGGGAAGCAGGAAGGTCTCTGAGATGAATATCATATCTACACGCAGTTTGACCCACGAAGAAAGAAAGCTTGACATTGCATAAACGCTCAAAGGCAGGACTAACAGATTGTCTGGTTTGAAGGCATAGCATGCGGCGGATCTATGTGAGCGAAAAGACGAGGGAGGATAACCGCATCAGGGAAAAAACCTGTCCGTTGGTTGACCAGGTTGGGTTAGTAAGCGATTGTCCCACCGACGACGCTGATCAAACATTATAGTGGCCATATCACAGTATCGTAACCTCCCAGCATAATTTTGAAAGTTTAGCACCCTGCTACACATGAGCTTGACCTAGATTAGTTACAAGAGATGACAATAACAGGGTAATGTCTTTATCGTCAAGAACCAATCTGGCCATAGGTAAGATCTATTGTTATGATGGCAAGGTGGTGACCAACAGTTGACAAGATCTGCAATACTTCTGTGAGCTGAGCATCAAAGCGCCTTTCAGGTCGTGGCTGGCAAGGTATTGTCAGGTCTTTGTCAAGCATCACCAGAAATCTGTGTATTACCCTTGATAGGCCATATGAAGATCAGCTCACCCTTAAATACGGGAAATAGTCTAGCATTGATCAACAATTGACGTTATTCGAGAGGGGTTGAACGTTGTGGTCATTGTCTTCTAATCAATTGACAATGCCACGCACATCTATTGTCGCTGACAGCGTCTCGTCAAGTTTTGCCAGTCGCCTTCAAATTATCAAGGCTACAGCGATATGATATGTACTAGATAACACTAGACAATAAACAAAATTATGACGATTGAAAGGGTAATAATTGAGGGATGAGGGGGGCGAGCCAGGTAGGTCAAAAGGCCTCCTCAACCTGACGTCTGTTACGGAGTCCACCAGAACCGTCCACACGGCGGACGACTGCCCGGCCCTTCTCCCCCTTTTCGCTGGGCATACATGAAGGCCGGTTGTTGGTGAAAGGTGAGGATGGTGGTGTCGATGTTGCCTGTCGATCAGGTTAACTTCTGTTGTGATGGTCGGGCCAGGGTATCGAAGTTTGGAGGGTAACGACAGAAGGCTGATCCCCTCGAACCACTTGGAGGCGGCTACGTGGACGCATTCTGAGGAGGGGTGTTGCGAAGGAGCTCGGTCGCATGAATGGCTAAGTTGAGAAGAGGGGTGCTTGGTTTGGCAAAAGGAGGGAAATGTTTGTCGAAGTGTTTCTGCGGAACAGAGCAAGGTTATCGGCAGGTGCGGATATATATCGGAAGCGCTACTCACCCAATCTCTTCAGCTTCCACTCTGCCCCTTCCATGCACGACATCCACCCCATTTATCACGTTGTAGAACACTCCGATGAGTCCGATCCGAGCACCGGAGTAAAGCACCAGCGGCGATTCAGAGAGATGCAGAGAGGTACAAGATCGTTCCTCGTCAGGAAGTATGTCTTTGTGCGATATCTTGGCGTGTGACTTGGAACGAGAGGGATGGAGGGGAGCCAGGAAGAAGATTCCCTGTTGTAAGTTCCACAGTCATTCGACGGGGTCGAGACGGGTGACCATCTCGGTAATGCGACTTTCGACCTAGGAGGAGAGTATTCCTGGTGACGTAGGTCAGAATGTGCGAGCGATAGTCAAGTTAACACGGACATTCATTTTAAGTTCTGTGAACAAGAAGGTCAGGGTTTGTTGGCAACGCCAATACACCCAAGCGAATTTGAACGAGTCTGGGCTGCTTAGTTGGCTATAATGTTCAGGTTTGTTCTGAGTTTGGCCAAGAGGAGAGGCGGCGCCTGTGGTGTGTATGGTAAGCGTTCGCCCCCTTGCGATTAAGAGTGTAACGTACCACCTCGATGAACTTGTTGCGGGTCCTCTATACAAAGCAATTCGCTCCCAAAAGCTCACGTTCCCCAAGGTAAATGAAACGCCAGGTGGTCGACGACTCGACGTGGCGCGGAATGTCTTCTTCCATCAAGGCAGAGGGCGTTGTGGAGTGCCCTTAAGTCTAAAGGGCGGGATCGAAGGTACAAGCTTGGGTTCTCCAGCACTGAAGAGGTAGCCCATGTCGATCCCTAGCGATCTTACACATGTCGGGACCGTGAACGAAGGCACTCTCTTCCACGATCTCGGGCGTCGTACGGGAGAGCTTGCAGACAAGGTGCGCTGTGGAACACGGCGGTCTTTGCGTAGCCAGGCCTTGTCGTTGTTATAGTGGTTTGCGTTAGCGGCCATGGTCCTGTCGACCGTCGTCTGAGAAGTGATCCGTGCTGATCGTGCACGAGTAGGACAGGGGCAAAATCTGAATGAGAAATACGGTCCCGTGCCCCCACCCTCCCTTCAACTTCAAAGCTGGGCGTCGCCTGACGCGTCGACGCATATCTGGGCCTGAATTTGGGTTTGAGCTTTCTCCTGGTCCCTTCCCGATGGCTGAGCGCTCGTTCCGCCCGTGTAATGGTGTGCGTTCATTGATTCGTCGTCGTCGATCTCAGATGGGCGCAAGGATGTGGGCGATCGTGGTGTTCCAAGTCCTCCTCCTCCGTACCCCAGACACGAATTGGCGTAAAGAAGATCCATTTTCAACAAGAATTGACTTTGAGGAGACACCTGAGAGCAGTGGATTGGTGCAGAGGAAAAGTGAGAGTTGTGCTGCCGATGTGGTAGCTTGAGTTATCTTGGAGGGTACGGCGGAGGTAGATGGGTCAAAAGGAGTGCTATTGGGCTTTGGGGTGGAACCATCCCTATCTGTGCCTGCGAGGGGGATGCAGTCAACGTGTTGACTCGGAAGCAGACGAAGAGCGAGAACGTGAGGTCTGAGGATTCTGGACATGGAGTTGGAGGGCGAGGATATGTTGAAAAGATCAATTTGGACGAGCGGGTCGTTCGTGAATAGCAAGGTGGTGGAAACGGCTCTTGGTAATGATAGCAATGTTTCTGAAGCCGGTCTGATGAGCCTGGGTACTGTGTCGTGGTGCCCTTGAGCCCAAAGAGCGGGATCTGACTCGGAGAGCCGGGTGTCATACGGAAGAGATGTTTCGCCGTGTCGGTGACGACTCCGAGTTGTTTTCTGTTCCCCGACCCCCAGAAAGATTCCTGTGAGATAATTAGGTCAGAAAGGAGATCACAGCGGCCACCGGCGACATACAAGAGGGATTAAGTGGCGGGGATGGTGCTATATCCCGCAAGCTCTCGGATATGTAAGTATTTGTCGAATCGGGGCCCTTTAAGGGAGTGAACTTTGAGAAACGAGAGCTTAGAATCAAGAGGTATGAGATTTTGAGATTAACATACATAGCACATTTACGCACCAGATAGGTAAGGGCGCATAGAGATTGTCTAGACCGCGTTGAATTGGTGATGGAAGCTTGGCGAGCAGCGAGCTTGGAAACAGGGACAGGGAGCACTGGCAGCTACAAGTGTACTCCTCAGCATAACGAGAACAGTGATGGCCTCATATCATGCGTACCAGGAGGAACAAACTCTATAGAGTTCATAAACTTGGGCCTAAGATCGTTCAGCCTTTCCACAGTGAGGGCTGACCACCAGTCGGCACTTCGATCGAAAGAACTATTGAATCCAGATTCACGAAGATTTCGACGGTCATTTGGAAATCGGGGTGTAAATTCGACAGCTGGACGGTTAGTCTATGGATTCAGATTTCCTTCAAGATCAGGGGGAGGAGCGCCTTTGGTTGAGCGCAGGGGCATATGGTACAGGCATTGAGAGGAAGAAACTCTGTAGAGTATAGCACGCGACGGGAGTGGTAGTAGGATTAGAAGAGCGAAGTCCGAGTCCGTAGTGCGTTGGGTTGTTCGAGTTTGTTTGAGTGCAGCATGCGAGGAGTTGACCATGATGGTCGCAGTGGTTTGGCACAAGTTTGGCAGTGGTGTCGTTCGAACCAATTATTCGGAGTTTTAATTTGTTGCTGACGGGGCTGCGCCATCCTGCAGTGAATGGCGGACTCTTGGCTGGCGAACTTCGAAACACACGTTATAATTGCTAGTTGAGATCTAATGGCATATGACAGAGTGTATTTCAATACTGGTACCAGGTACGCATATAATGGTCACTGTGGGCGAATAATATGGGGCCACGGTCATCATCATGGGCCGCCGCCGTCCGGCTCAGGCTCAGGGAGGTCCCCTTCCTCGTCAGACGGGTTTTCCAGGTCTGATACGTAGTCAATATCCTCCTTGAAACGCTCATGGAGTCCATATGCAGAATCGTCTGATTCATAGTCAGAGTCGCAATCTCCATCTTTCGCCCCCAGGCCACCGGGGTCAAGGGCTGCGTCGGCTTGGATCATCAAGGCATCCTCGACGTCAGACCCCTCCTCTATGTAATATCATCGAGATGAGATTAGTCAATCGCTTTGTCGAAGGAATTCGTTTCATTGCTCACCAACAGGCGCAATTTCCGGGCTTCCCGCCTCGCTTTCTTCTCCTGGGGGTTTCGTCGGTGCATCCTTGTGCGAGTACTTGTGACCAACTCCCAGACCCCAATGGTATCGCATGATCATGTCACGGTCAACGAACCTGAGCATAGGAGTAAATAGAGCATTTCAATCACAAAGCATATCCATACTCACCGATTGACATAATACTCCTTCCAATCGTCCTCATCCTTAGCAATGGCTGACAGCGGATTCTTGTCTGGGCGCCCGGCAACGAAGCGCGGCACGATGTGGCAGGCACGGAGAACGAGAGCTGGGTCGAGGAAGTTGATACTATCCTTCTCTGTAAGCGGCGGAAACTCGAGGCGATCAAGCCTGAGGGATGACCAAGGTGCTTGCAGGTCATCCATCTCAGCATACCAGCGCACCAGCAACACGTCGAATCGGCGGGGCTTCATGTCGAGCCATCCTCTTCCCTTAAACACTACATTTGTGTGATATACCCCAAGGACTCGGCCGTAACAAAATCGATGTCGACCCGGAGCGGCGTTGGCTGGATCTTCCTCATTCAGGCACATGAAATCTCGACGACCAGTACTCGGATTCAGGATGTCCTGCTCTCGCCTTGTATTGTACGCAGTGTAGTTGATGTTGAATATCTTGTGTTCATAGAGGCGATCCTTGTCGAAGTAGATACGATCAGAGTCGGCCTCGTCATAGCTGGTATCGCCCGCTTGATTTACGAGAGTTTCCAGGGTAGGAAGGGCGTATCCGTAGTTCTCCGGGTCATGTCGTGCTTCTTCTAGTAAAGCCCGGCGTATACGTGGAAGAAGGTGGGCTTTGAGTTTTGAGAGAAATCCCTACACCAGTGTTCCTTAGTCGTAAAGCAGAAAGAACAGCAGTGAATCTCACCTTGGCTACAGGGTCACCTAGGTTAACGCGCAAGTGTTTAGTCAGGTCCACCGGTGCATTTTGCGACTTTCCAATGAAGTACGCGGCTTTCTTATCAGGGTTAGGGGTCCCTTCGTCCTTTCCATGTAGTAGCTGTTTTCGAAGACTTCTGATGCGAGCCTGCCGCATCTCGATTCGAGAAAGCGATAAAGTAACACGTTTCTTGCTCGTCCGTCGATAACGAGCCTTCACGAACCGGTGGTAGTTCTCCGGCTGGAAGTTGAGAAATGAGCGACATCCTAAAGTTAATGGTTACAGAAACTCACCCCTTGAGTGGAGTAATTCTCGGTGGTGCCAAATCTTCGAATGCTGGAGACGTAGTGCCCAAGCGCATGAAACTTGAAAGTACGAAGACTGAAGGTCTTCTCCCGTTTCCCAGAACTGGCAGGATCTGGAATGGCTGGTACGAATGAGAGAGGCCCGAACGGAAATGAAATGTGATTCACTGACCTCGGCCAGCACCCTCATTCTGAGTAGTGTCGTGATCGACTTTCTGTCGTTTAGCTGCTCCACGAGGAATGGCCACCTTTTTCTGGCTCTTCTTACTGCTCGGTAAGCTGGCGGCTGCAGCAGCCTTCGCTTCCCTGCGTATGCGAGCATTATACTCCCTGGGAAGCTCTTTAGTCTCGATAGCACTGCATGTTTTGGCCTGGAACTTTCGAAAGGCGTCACCCATTTGTGTTGTGAGGTCATCCATGATCTCGAGTGTTTGGTCTGTGTGTAACCGAAGCTTCGCTAGGCCATGCCAGTGCGCCACGATATACAGAAGTGATAGAACACCCCTTTCATGCTCTGGGTCAAACAAGCCTTCGAAGACGGGGATCGCACACTGAGCAAGAAGGAAAGTGTAAGACATAGCTGAGCAGATTCTACGGTGAGAGAACATACTTGTAACAGGTCTTCAAAATCTCGGGCCGCCAACTGTTTCATCTCGGATACGTTGTTCCTGAATCGGCGGATGGTGTCCCTCCCAAAAGTTGGTATCTGCCTGTATCTACACGTCGTCTTCAGTCATAGAATCTACA
Source organism: Ephemerocybe angulata (assembly GCA_013368325.1). Taxonomy (NCBI): domain Eukaryota; kingdom Fungi; phylum Basidiomycota; class Agaricomycetes; order Agaricales; family Psathyrellaceae; genus Ephemerocybe; species Ephemerocybe angulata. The sequence goes on from JAACJK010000221.1 coordinate 203,221, forward strand.
TAGTGCTGACTCTGCACTCACCGAGAATCAAGTTCATTGAGGGGATGGGAGTTGGGCTTTGAATTCAAGAGCCGCAAAAGGTGTATGAATAATGACTTCCACACCCCGATTTCGAGCTCATGGAGGAGGTCAGGGACGATCATGTCGAAAAGGTTGAATCCGAATGGAGAAAGGCGCTCGGAGAAAGCGTTCTAATGTTGCAACGTCAGCCAGGCCCTCACGCTTCAAGGAACCACTTGCCTTCGTCGGGATATACGAGTTCGGATTGAGCATAGCGACGAGGTCCTTGTATTTGAGGGCGTAGAAAGGCTTTTCATAGATAAGCTTTCTTGCCCTTTCAAGGAGAACTCGACGTTCTTCATCATCCTGGCGCGCGAGGCGTATGCGATTACGGCGATCCCTCTTCATTCCAAGATTCTTGGAGTCATCCAGTTTGATCCCGCACCTGGGGCAGGGACATTTCCCCAAGTTCTTGATACTTGCTATGAGGGTCCTGTTCAAGATCCAAATGAATATCGGTTTCAAGGGAAAGAGAACATAGGACAATGGGACTTACTTCTCAGGGTAATCCGCCGTATACGTGAAGATCCGAGGGTAGAATCGACGCTTCTTCTTATCGATACATTCGACGACAATACCGTGCTCGTACGCATGCATGAAATCCTCGTCTAATATGATCTTCCATTGCTCGTGAAAGAGCTCTCGAAGACAATGCGTCAGGACAACGGGATCCATGTTCTCTTTCCCGGATTCTCGAAGAACGAAGTCCTTGAACTCGTCAGGCAACTAAGAAGTTATGAAAAAATGGGTCAGTCTTGGCAGGGAAAGAGATCCAATTGATTTACCTTATCGAAGAAGGCAATCTGTTCACCGAGCTTTAATGACGACTTTCCTCTTTGGAACTTGGAGTCGTTCGCAAAGAAAAGATACAGAGGGTGGATCTTGGCATCGCCGAATGAAGCGAGCATAGTCGCGTCCGAAGCGAACATGAGGCCAACAACGCAGCGCGGCATATCATCCTCCCCGTCATCCTCCGGTGGCAAAGTCTTCGAATAAATCTATTAGCAGTGATAAAAGCACAAGTCACATATGCATTACCTGAACTTCTTCGTACGCCTCGAGGAACACTTCGGACTGATACATCTCCGAATGGACTCGAACATCCTCCTTGTCTTGGCCGGGTTGCCAACGAAGTTCATGTGGTATATGGTGAAAAAACTGTGCCCCGGTGGATGACTTGATTTTCTCCTTGATGAGCGGTACCAGGGGTCGATAGTGAAGCTTGTTGGGAACGGCATACGATTGCGGACCTGGTTTAGCGCTGGCGGAGTTGAATGGTACTTCAATAGTGACCGTCTCCTTCTTCCACGACGTGCCATCGTCGTACCAGTAAGAGTCTTCTGGGTCAGCTTCATCGAATTCGGAGGCTCCCAAGGTCTTATTGATAGAGCTCCAATTCGCGTTACGAACATCTTCCGGGCGGAAAGTATCACTTCCTACGATTGATGTAAGTTGCTGAAAAGAGGCCTCGCTCTTCACGTTTCCGTCGGACCAGAACCAGCTACCCAGCTCGAATGAACTGCGATTGGGGTAAGGAAAGTAGTCCATGGCGCTCGTCGCCCCCTCCGATCGACCGGTGTCGCCAATGCCTCGAGCGGGCTCAGGCTTGTGCTGCGCGTCCCCTTTCGAGCCCGGGCTACGTTCATTTCTCCCGGCCCCATCCCAAGGGCCGCAGTCGCCTGGCGTCGGATGTACCCCAGCCGTGTCGCCAAGTTGAGGAAGCAATGGTACGGGGTTGGGTTGCACCTCCTCCTCCAACGCTTCCATGAGTTCAGGGGCTGATTCGTCTTGAAGGTCGATAGCCGATGCATAGGCGTCTGGGTCGTGGGGATCGTCCTCCCCGCTCCAATAACGTTTGTAGACACCAAACACGTTCTTGAGTGTATCTTTCGGCTCAAAGCTCTCAATTGCACGAGGGAGGGGAGAAGGCGCCGTCGTTTCGGCTCCTTCAGCGGTTGCATTCTGGGTTGGTGGAGGACTCGGAGTAGGAGGGGGAGGTAGATGCGTCTTCACAAGACTTGACAAGCCCAAAGGGACGTGGCCACTCGAGGCAATGTCCTTTAATCGAGGAGTTGGCTTCTTGGCGCGAAATGTTCGGCCTTGTTCCTCGCTTGAAGTATATTCTATATCGAAAAGCGCTGGAGGACGAGGAGGAGGAGGCGATGGCGGTAGTTCAACCTGACCGAATGCTTCAACACGACAGTTCAATCATCAGTAGATGCACGCACATGTGTTGACATCGTAGCCTGATTTTCAGGAGTAGCCACAAGGGAGTTCGGCGTTGCCACCTAATGGTGTTTCCATGAGTCAATTGCAATGTTCGCCGCCTGAGATGTTAGAGAACCCACCTGCTTTGGTGCCAAACCCCTGTCAAAATCGAGGTCATCGTCATCGTCCCCAAAGAACGCAGCCAACGCCGAGCTCCCTTTTTTCTTCAGGGGTTGCTCTTGGGTATGATCCTTCTTGCCGTTCTGACTCCATTCTATACCCCGAAGGTACCCCACACAGTTCTGAATATGATTTGAATAGCCTTGATGGGTAAATCGCCTGCGACAAGAGTCACAGTGGGCGGGCAGTCTCTGCTCTTCAGACTGATAGTCCTCCTCTCGAATGAGAGGGTCTATGTCATAGAGCTCGTCCATGCGCTAGTCGAGTAGTGATAGTATAAGTGCTTGTTTGATGTCAGGGAAAGCAGATGTAGTAGTAGTCATTCTTACCCAATAGTTATGGCAAACGGGCCCTCGGTGGCGAGCGACTGGATTGAGATTATTGGCGATGAGAAACCACCTCGAGCGGCCTTGGACCCTCGAGCACAACTCGAGGTGGTATGTTAGTGTCAAGTGATGATCGCGAAGACGGGGATGTCGTGATGGTTCAGGACAAGGTTCGATGTTCTGGCGGCATCAACATGGCTAACATCAGATCCCGCCCGCCTCGGAGTCGCGCGCAACGGTCGGGATTGCTTTCCAAACTTCCTTCGAAGAGTGAGAATCTTCGTCAACGAGAGATGTTATTCAGCTCAAGCATGTACTGTGATATAAACATAGTTTAAATGATTCTATATATTTATGAATCTTACTCTGTCAAGTATATGTGCAGGTCGAAATAAATGTAGCAAAGCAAAGCATTGAAAGAATGTGGGTGTGCAGAGCTCGGTGCCACGAGATTCAAGTAAAGTACTCGAGGTACTTCTAGACGGTTCTGATACAGTCAGTGGCCCGTTCCACAAAAATATAGTCGTTTTAGATCGACGAGAATAGGTAGTTAAACGAAAGATGCGGCGTTAAAGTAATAGTGACTTTGAAGGACAACAAGAAGGCAATCGATGGAGAGTTGCAGCTGTGAATGAAGGTGGGCGGCAATAGGACAATGATGAAGTTCGTTTGGCTCGCGGAACGCCGTGGCAGCTAGACCGTCACCTAGTTTCTGGGTTTGAATAGGTCAATCACCAGTTGCTTCGAAAGTGGGAAAATGCGCCCGTACTTACCGACTGAAACAAGCCTCCTGGCTGCGTCCACTCCTACGCTCCCAATGCATTGGAATCTGAGTCCTTTGCCGGGGACGTTTCAACGACACCGCTCACCGGCCTATCGAGGCTGCCAGCATCATCGGGTACAGTCTGAAGTTCTTCCGACGCAAATGAAGCAACCACCGAGTGACCATAGAACGGGAGCTCCTCGAACGCAGTCTTGTGGTCCTCGGAGACAGCAATGACGCCAGAAACCATCGTCACAGAGTCCGAGATTTCGGACTGCAACCCCACTGACACCTCAAGGGACCGGGGCGTATCTGATCGAGATGCAAGGCTAGTAGACAGGGACACTTCCTAATAGCCAGTTAGGCGCTGTCAGGACAACAACTTTCGGCTAGGAGCTGTCGGGGATGCTGCTTACCTGATGATAGGGCCTGCGAAAGCGGCGATGTACCGGTTCCAAAGGTATGCCGAGAATCGAGGGCACATCGGATGCCATAGAAGCGGGTTCCTCCTCTACGCCATCGAATGTCGCCGCGAAATGGGGGCGAGCCATTAGTCTAGAGCGTGCGATGTCAGCCTCGTCGAGGAAAATTGTATCCAAATAGACAGAAGTGACTGACGTGGCCACAACAGACATGACATGGACTGCCGGTGATCATCAGCAAAAATAAAAGCCCACAAGGGTCAACAACGGTGTTGCTTGGTATCGTTGAAGTCCACTTACGGTGAGTGGTCGCCAGTAGAAACATGGCACTGTAAGGAGGATGGCCGTAATGAGCATGGTTATTATACAGACGCCAAGCTGAGTTGTGGCTTTGATGTGGTACTCACAAAACATAGTTAGCGGGCTGGAGCCAGTACTATCAAAGCCGCCGGGCGATTCGCGAGAGTTAGGGGAGTTCATCTAAGCACGGGTAAGGCGAAGAGCGTACCAGAGCTGAGGCAATGAGTGTAGCAACACTACGAGTACGAAGATCAATATCTGCTCAGAGGGATAGCGGCGAGCCAAAGGGAAATGGTTGGTACTCACATGGTGATGGATGCTTTCTTGACCGTGAATGGGATGATCGCTCGTAGCAGTCGATCATAGCTAGAAGATAGAATCTGTCAGGAGGTAGACACAATGGAGCAGGTGCTGTGCATCATACTTTACCGCTCTCTCTGAAAGCACGCGCAAAAAACGCTTCTGCTGCACCCACAATAGCCAGCAGGTAGCGACGCATGTAAGGATGTCGGAGAAAATTGCAGCGGAAGCTTGGATGGCAACGGTAAGCATCTATCAACAAATAAGTTTTCCGATGTATGACTTCTCAGTGAGAGATGGGCATACGACACTGGTAGAGGCGATACTCTGTAAGTCACCACCCTGTTTCTTGAACCTGGCGCGGGGATACGTTGGCATCAGCATATCTTCCTCGTACCCTCCACTCCGGTTTATCGACTTACAGAAAAGTGACTTGAGCTAGTAGATACGAGCGATATTAGCATCCAAGTATAATCAAGGGACTGTGAAGGAGCACTCACCAAATCCAGCCGCTATACACATACGGATAAAGCCATGAGTCAGACCTCCTCTTTGAGTAATTGTGCAAATGCGAAGGACCCACCGAATTGTGCAAATACAGCTCCAAACTGTTGAGAGGAGTCCATGTCAGATAATGGTGAGAACGAAGCCGGAGAAGTTGCCACTCACTGCAACGGTCGAAATGGCGATGGAGAATACCCGTGAAAACTTGAAGGTGGCCAACGATGATACTGTAGCGGCGTTAGCACCCCCCTCAGGTATACAGAGTTGTAGTCGCTGACCAAAGTATACGCGCGCGGCGAAGAAACTGGATAATTCGAAAGTCAAATCGGCCCCACAAGCATGGCCGATGGTGATGGATGGACTCACAATTGTGCGAGATAGGTTGCGAGATACTAATGGCGACGCACAAGGATGTTATTCTGTAGCCGGCACTAAAGTGTCGGACTGTACGCACCACCATTAAATATGACATCTGTTCAGGGTGGACCAGGTCATAGAGAAGATTTTGTTAGAGGACTTGGGGCTTCTTCGAAGGGGAAATAGACGAGTGCTTACGGGAAGAGCACTAGAGGCGGGCGAGGGTGTTATTCGCCTATTAGTAGCTGTGGTTCTCTAGAGTAAAGGATATGGACGCACTATGAGAAGGTTGGATTTGCCTCGGTGCGCTTGCTGACGAAGAGGGTGTACAGGTGTGCGATGGAGCATATCGATTGGGTAGACGAGATAAATCTGCGAGTTGGGGTGTAGAGTATCAGAGCTTGGACAAGGCCTAGACTGTGGAATGCGCACGCCAGTGTCATAACGAGGGACTTGAACAGGATGTCGTCTTTCTGGAAGTAGGCTTTGGCGTATCGGTGGACCATGAGCTATAATGGCAAAGAATCGTAGTCAAGGCTCTGTTTCCCGTTACTTTTCTCGGGCAGCTCACCATTGTCAAGAAATAAAGGCTAGAGAGTTAAAGAGAGTTGAGTTTCACCGCGTGTACAGCAGGGGAGTCGTCACCTACCCTATGTTGATGTATCCCGCGATGAAGTGGACCCCATGGATCTCGGCGAAGCTGGGTGTTGGGCTACCCTCTTCAGAGAATTGACTGGACGGGATGTCGACGGCCTCCAAGGCTTTATATTCTCTCGACTGGATCCACATTGACGGGGCGTTAGACTCGGCGGGAATGAGGCTGAGGAGGACCTGGGGCACTAGCGGGCTTGAACGACAGGCTGGCGGGCGGGCGTGTGGTGGGGAGGACTCCGTGGTCGATAAAGGCTAAATATCCTCCAGCGTTAGGGAAATAAAAATGGGGGGAATAAATACGAGAGGAAGGCCAAATAGCTGGGCATGTAGCTGCGCCCAAACAAGCAGGCCGGCCCAAGGCTTCCAGTTCGGAGTTCGCCTGTGGGAATTGTGGAATACCTTTTCTAGATTGGTGCGTTGTCGTACCTGTCAGAGCACAACGTGCCCCCGTCTTGGACCCTTCCTGTCTGATTTGTCGCCATTATCCGCTTGCTGACCTCACTGGATACAAGCTGCGGCGGGCGCCGCATGCCAGTTCTTTCTATCCTGGAGGCCCCATGCAACGTTGAAGTGGCTATAATAACGTTGTCAGAAATATATTATTGCCAGGGAATATACGGTGGAATGCGTCTTCGGTAGTGGATGGCCGCTGGAATTTCTTTAAACGGGACCGGACTTCCGATTGAGCACCAGCCTCCCGTGCGATGAATCATGATAAAGTCACCAGATGCACCCATCAAATACCCTCTGCTAAATATCCGATGGCACTCATGAGCTCTCGAGCATTCCGCGTCGAATTTACATCCACTTCGACATTTCGAGTACCACGCGCCCCAGTTCAGAATCAGAATCCCCATCAAGGACGGAGGACCACACCGAAAGCTGCTCTTTGCAAGCGAACGTACTGATCACGATCTGGGTAAGATTTAGACTCCGATATCACAATGGGGCTTCACCGTTGTCGGCCAACACCCTCCAACACCCCGCCGGTCGCATCTGACCTGAACGTATCACGGAATCAATTTTTATCTCCGTGTCGGAGAATCCTTAACTGGCACCTTCGCTCGCCCGACAGTGTGTCGCGGCTGGAGTCCCCCGGGGCGATCGGGTGTCTGGCTCCCATATCCTACTTCGCTCCCTCCATATTCTGCCCAGGCAGATTCCAGAAAGGATATCTGTGTTGTACAGAAAGCGGTCCCACCAGCTCATCCTGGGACCAAACATGTTTCAATACCACTGGCAGTAGCAATTCTGTTGAAAGCAATCGCGCAGTCCAAGAAAAGGGTTGATTCGCATAGATATTTGACAAACATTTAAACAGCGTACATATACTAACCAGCAAGAACTTTAAGAGGTTCCGGGGGCCTTCAGCCCACCCAGATCAAACACGCTTCGCCTTGCGACCAGGCGGTCCAGCAAAAAAAGTGCGACTCCTGGGGCGAGAGTGAAATCAATACCACAGTGGTGGAGTATGGAATGGTAAAGAACGTACCTGAGGCCATCTCCCCGCTGGTGATCTGTGACCCCCGAGCAGTTGTGGCTTCGACTATAGTAATCGCAGAGCATGAAATCACAGCCATCACAAATGACGAGGAGTTCCTTCAGCTGGCGCTTCGTGAGGGAACCACCCTCCTCGACGAGATGCTCCAAGACGCGGTATGGGGCCAGCATCCCTACACCATTCGATCCAGCCGTGAGATCCTCACACGTGTGCTTCTCCTGAGTGTCTGCGTAGACGTAGTCAAAGCAGTCACGGCAGCGAGCGAAGACCTTGCCAAAGTGAAGCCGGGATATCCCATTATGGGATAGAAGCAACATCATGAGGCGAAGGGAAGTCGGCCTCGGCGCCTTGGGGTCGAACTCGGGAGTATGTGTCTTGGTGAAGTCGTGGTAGACAAGGGGTCGGACTAAAGTCGATAGGTAATCAACAATGGTTTTCTCATGGATAACCTCAAAGAAGCAACGTACATTTGGCTACCTCAAGGGAGGAATCCACTTTCCGGTCGGTCCACGTACCGCCAGTAGTTGTGGTCATCGGGAATGGGGCGGGGACGAGGTTGAGCGGCGTCCTAAAAAGGCTTACGCCTTTGATGAGCCTGCGCCGCCCCGAATCTTCAACGTGTTGCACTGGAGTCGAGGAGCTGGAGTCAAGAGAAACGGGCGAATCCGCTTGAATGTTGCTTCCGTGGCTGGGAGAGTTGGATGTGGTGTAGCCTTCCGAGTACTCGTCTCCGGACTGAAAGTCGAAAATGATGTCGAGGGGTGCCTGAGTAGTCGACTCGGATGTTGCCGCGTCAGTGGGAGCGTCAGATGCGTCGTTTATGAGCCTGGCGGGTGAAATCTTGACCTCGCGGTGGAGCAGGGGCCATTGGGATGCGAGCTCAGGGGAGGTAAAAGGCTCCTTCTTGATGGATGTGATCGTTGAGGAATCAGGAGAGGTAAATGCTTCGTCAGAGGCTGATCCTTGCGTGGGCGACATGGAATCTAAAGGAACCACTGTGTCAGAGCCAGCATTGACTATACCGAAACGGAAGCCAGTATACGTACCATGAACGCCCTCTAAGATCTGGGCATAAGCTCGAGTGAGCGCCCGCTGTGGGTACGCTTCCTCGTTGTCCTGTGAAGAGCCTCGTAAGCCCATCCCCGCGCCAGCGACAGCGAATGGGGAAACCGGCTGGGTGGCGGTACCACTGCCAGATCGGTCGCCGGCCCCCGCATCCAAAGTGGAAGAATCCGAAGATGGGCGATCCTCGACGTCATGGAGGTGATCCGGGGTTGCTTCCGTCAACGGATCGGGAAGAACAGTGGCGTGGTGAGAGTCGAGCGAACCCATCGAGTTGCGTCCCAGAGTAACGCCTGAAGCGTCGGCTCCTTGAGCGTCTCCTGAGACGTGGAGAGCGCTATAGTACACGTCGTACGACGAACTGGTCTGGGCCTCAGGGAGCACACTGAGGGAGAGAGAGCGCGGGCGCAAAGCGGACGATGCACGAGAGCTGGAAGCATTGGTAATCTTCCCCCTGGAAATGGGCCTGAAGAGGGTGTAGGGCGTCGCTCGAGGGTTGGGAAAGAGGGGGAGTGATCGCATGGTAGTTCTGGTCCTCGTGGTGTGCTTGAACGGGGTTGGAGTTATAGGGGAGCTCCAGTCGCCGTCGGAGGAGAGCAGGTTGGGATCGGAGTAGGCCTTCCCGAGAGGTTGGGGATAGCCGCTGTCCATAGACGCGATGTTGGCTTTGTCGGTGTCGCGAAGTACAGGCATGGTGAGTTATGGTGTGGAAAAGGGAAGTGGAGTGTGTGTTCGTAGGAGATAGGCAGAGAGGACGAGGGTGAAAAATAGAAGACGAAACAACAGAGTGGAGCTTCGACAAGCTTACGAGTTCGATGTAGAGACCCTTATATACATAATCCCATATCTCAGGGGCAGTAATTAAAGCCATATAGCCCACTTTTCGGGCCCCGATGCACACCACCCGAAGTCGAACTTGGTAGAGTCGAAACTTATTTCCCAGGCCCAGTTTCAATAAACAAACTGTCTCGTTTTGGCTGCATGAACCCTTGGATTAACGACCACACCGCAGTTCCGTCCACCCATAGCGAAACACATGGCCCAAATCATGCCCATTGACCATTTCCGATGGACGTCCCTCGGAGGAGTCGCCTCTTTCGGTAATATTCAAGATGCTGAATTGGCCGTTGCGTCCACCTGATTTTCGAGCTCGCTGGACTGCGACCGATGGGAAAGCATGGCCCATTGAGGCCTTGTTATGCATATGTAGTTGACAGATTAACATGATGACGAGCGCAGAGCGTGGTGAGACGATTCCGTCGGAACTCTGTTCCCATCTCCAGCCGAAGGAACAAGGGGATGGGAGCCATCAGAAAGTCCTCTGACCTCAGCGAACCGCTGGTAACTAATAGGACGTGTATCTCATGATCAACAAGCACCACAAGGACGTAGATTGCAATTTTTTACAATTCGCGGTGAGCTCCAAGGCCTCAAGCTCATTCTCTGAGAAGCTCACTGGATAGCATGAATTCAGGCTGTACCTCGTGGTCACCCCATTACTCGGCCTTGAACTCGCGATCTCGATATGTTTGAGTAGTAGTTCTATTGACCTCAACCGCGCGTCTCCGCGGTCCATCTGATGATAGCACCATCGTTGTTGGCGTCAGACGCCCGCACTCCTGATCAACTTCCTCTTGCAAAGTCCAGCTGCTTCCTGGCTCATAGGAGATGTAGATACCAAGTAATATGCAAGGCAAGGGATACCGAAATATATGTGAACTCACATTTAACCTGGAGTCGAGCATTATATTAGATTCTGGGCTCGCAGCTGCAGTGACTCGGGCTCATCGGCGTTTTCTCCTCGCAATTCCCATCCCGGCTTGTGTTTCGATTCCCCACTCTTCGTCTCACATCGAGCACGGTCCGATAAATTTTCATACCACACAAGTAGGTGCTCAGGTGCCCAGAGTCCAGGTATTCGGAATCGGGACCCCATTCTCAACACTGATCTCACCTTCGGGGGCCCAGTCAGACTGCTCTACAGTTTCCGGAGACTTCCTGTTCGCTCTCGGTTATCTATAACGTATCATTATTTCCTTAGAGCATGTGCTACCATCAGCGAGCAAATTAGAACAGTTTCAATGCGACAGAGCTGACCAGACTTAGGCATTGAGGTTTGGCGCTAAAGTAGATGGCACGCATCAAAAGGCTTTCATTCGATACAAATGCGTGTAATAGTAACAAGATTTTTAAAGAATAGGTAGGCAGAATTTGGGCCTGTGTCTACTGTGCCAAATGGCGAGACGACCTGCACTCTGGGTTGGCGTGCCAGACTTCATGTGTTCCTGGATGCACTTCCAAAGTCCGTCCCTATCGCAGGAACTTGTTGGGGCTGCACACGATCTATGCGTATCATTGTATCACCACGCAGTAAGTCCACGGCGAAATCTCAGCAACCATAGCTCAGGTGATATCCTTGAGCACATTTTAGGGACGGTACAAGCGGCAAAATGAAGGTTCGATATCCAGAAGCAACTACAACATCCGAATGGGCGCTTGACGGTGAAGACACCGATCAATCGGTCTCCACCGACATAGGGCTCAGGTGCAGGTGCAGCGTGCTGCATGTATTAAATGCGGCGCGAAGGGGGGGAATTGCTTTTCGGCAGCCTGATACACGAGTTCGGCGAGTATGATCTCAGATTGCTATCCTATCTCGAGGTCTCCGAGCTCAGAACAGCGTTACCAACGCGTTGTGATACCTGTGGCCAATGAGGAGAGCTTGTGGACAGCCCTTCTATGTTTCCTGGTGAGAAAGTGGCATCTTCTTGTTTTATAACGCCCCATTTCTCCCCAGCCTGTCGCCTACCTTGTCGTACGATCATCCAGTCTTCCAAGTCGGTATATCTCCACCAGTACAATCTGCAATAGTGAGTTCATGTCTTATTTCTCCCTTCATGAGGCAGCCATTGACTCACTTCAAACGTCAGAGCTCTCAGCCGCAAATGACTCGTAGCCCAATTGTCGATGAGTGGGTAAATACGATGTTCCCTTCCCAGGACATTCGCCCGGTACGCTTTTTACCGATCTTCAATGATAGATATCAGCTAACTCGAGTACTTTTACCTCAGGAATGGCTTTCGAATGCCTGCTACGAAATTGAGAGAGACTGGAAAGTCAACAACCCATGCGACTCGATTTCTGAAGAAACCTACCTCGGGGAGCTCGAAAACAAGATTGTCTACACCAATCTTTCCGATGTCACCGCAAGGGGAAGCCGCGGACTGCCGGCTGGAATAACCCTACCCTCGATGTACACCACGCTAGATGGCCCCATCGTACTCGAGCTTGTCCATATGATGGACGTTGGAGTAAGCGCCTTTGTTCTCGAAAAGGTCCGCCTCGACAGAGAGCAGGCTGCTTATCAGCGACTATGCGCTACCGAGGAGTCAATTGCTGGGCTTCCCCTGGTTGCACAGAGAGACCCTCAGAGCGTCGCCACTCCGACTTACCCAAGGAAATGCATGCGGTATACGCTCTCTGACGGGCGTAATGAGATTGAGGCTGTGGAATTTCGCAAAGCCTTTCCTTTCTTGCTCGGGGAGACTTCGATTGGATTGAAGGTGAGTTTGACGAAAGCATCATTCGCAGCTTTTATACTCACCTCTGGGGGTTTCCTTGACAGATGCGTCTGGAGAATGTCCCTATCATTGGCGGCGTTGCCTTTCTGGACCCTGACTTGGTCGAAATACTTGGCGGGTCGGTCGAGGAACAGGCGGAATGGCATTATACCCGGTTTCGTAACGACCTAACCATGCGTATGGGAGAAGAGCTCGTACTTTCAAAGGTGGATCTTCAATCTTTCGCGTTATTCTGCGGCGCGACTTGTGGCTCATTCGACCTCTTCCTAGAAACACGGCATACCTTGCAGGGAACTCTTTGCCAGCGCGAACTGAGGGAGTTTGTAAATCTTCTTGTCGTACTGATTGATGGTAGTAGGGTATATTACGGGAGTCGTGAATCTTTCTTTTGGACGGAGTATGTATTCTTCGGCGCAGTCCACGTACTTTTTCAGGAACGTCGAACCTAGTGTGATGATAATTAACGGTCCGGTGACAACACATAACGGTTTTCAATGAGAGCACATACCTTTATCCTCCAGACTGGAGGGCGAACTGCTGCTACTGGGCTCGGGATGGGAAATCGGTGAATGATGGTATGAACTGCCAAAGTCTGAAGAGGTACAACTTGAAGATGCTAGAGGGCGAACTCCGCTTTGGGTCCGCCAGCACTGCCACACCGTTTCAATTTTACACAGAGGCCGAAACCGGAGGTTCAAGTTGAGTGTCGATCTAACGCGCCGCCGCCCGGGCGCCAATTTGAATTCTATGCTTTCTTTACTCTTCCTATCTCTTCGTTCCCTATACACCGCTTTCCATTTCGAACCTCCCAACTTCAACGACTCGGACTCGGACTCCAAGTTCACAAATGTGGGACTTGCCCCTCCGCCTTAAACGCCTCGGGCCATATATTCAAATGGTAGAATCAGGGTGTCATGTTCGTCAGGACTCAGGAGTGCCTACGGTGCCATATGGCTGTGTGCGAGTGTCGACCCTGAGTGCCACCGGCCCCATTGAGCGCATCGTGACCATCACTTCAAAACTTATTCGGTATTCTGTATTCTGCTCCTCTTACCGGCAGACGGGCTTAGGTGAGTTCGCCGCCGCTTGGCTCGATTCGACGAACCGCCCATCGCTCGAGTTTACCTGCCAAATTCCGGTATCGAAACTGAACGGGCTGTCCAGGCTACTGCCCCCGCCCGGCGCCATAATCCTGTGTCGATGCTCAGAACAACAATTCAAGTTAATTGCTATCTGCCACGTCGCTCAGAAGGATGTCGCGTACACTTTTGTATAATGCCCGTCCATTCGGTTCCTCAGACGTGCACTCCTCCAACCGTGATTTCAAAAGCCAATGGCTTCGGAATCTCCATATTTCCAGTGAGTGGAGCTAATCTTCTCAGACTACTGCTTTTATGCTAAACGACCACGTTATGTTCGGTTTAGAAACCCTCCTTATTCGGCGGATGAGGCGGACCATGTCACGACCCATTCACGTTCGTAAAGTTGCCATCTTCTCCCCACACCTGGCAGTTTGGATGTCTCCATCCATCCGGGGGCGCCGACCTCGATTCAGGCGAGGAAATGCATCCAAGTTCCAGCACCAGGAGCGCCAGATTCCTCGACATATGGTATCGCACTTCATGAGGACTAGGTGGAGTGCCGAAGAAGCTAAATTGGGTGACCGGTGAGTCTAATCTGCTCATAACAGTCTGAATTACCATCTCATGGGCACTTTTTGCAAGACCACGGCTCCCAATCGAAGTGAGCGATAGTCGAGCCGGGAGTAGGGGGAACACCTCGTGCGTCCCAGTAGAGCATTCGCTCACGAGCACACCAGCAACTTGCAAGTTCGTACGCTCGTTGTTATTCACCCCAAGGAACCTGTATACACAGTGCTTACTACTACTTGTGAGCAGAACGATGGCCCAAGATACCGAAGCCCCTTTGAAGTTGATGTTTTCCCCAAATCTACCGCTGGAGCTCTGGTCTCGCATCTTTCGTGTTGCCACAGCTGTACCTCACACATCACCTTGGTGTTCCTCCATCAACGCTTCGGACACCGGCCCATTCGCGGAGGAACCACTGTCTATCACCCCCAGTTTATCGCTTCATCGCGACTCTATGCGAACGAAGTGCCGACTTTCTCTTGTTTCAGCAACGTGGCGTGGAATAATGTTGCCAATACTCTTCGAGCTTGTCGTGATTACCGACTCACGGGAAGCGAAGCTTTTGGCAGAGCTGGTGGCTTCAACGGTCAGGCGGCACCGCAGGTGCTCCGAGGGCGAACCAAATTCGCAGGAGGAGGCTTTTGATCAACGCCGACCTGCTCTTTGGGGTACCGATGACTATGGTGTTGGTCAGTATATTCGCCACCTACACCTAGAGGTCAATTCGTCCCCTAATCGGTGTTCTCCGGAGTCCATTCTAACAATTCTGCAACACGCCATCACCCTCCACACATTCACGGACCGTTTTTCGATTCGGCGAGACCCCCAAATCCTAATTGCCCCCCAGACCGCCGCCGTTCCCCTTTCCCAAACCCAACACATTCCCGAATCCGAGTTTCTATCTTCCTCTCATTGCATCGGGGCAAACACCAGGGCTATTGGACAGCCTTCCTTCACTGTGAAACATTCAGAGCCGCGGAGCTTTGGCGGGGCTCGTCGTGGACTCGCTGATGAGGTCGACGTTCGCGTTCTGACCACCTTGGCTAAACATTCGGCCCAAGGCGCTAGCCGTCTTCGCTTTTTAAGCTGGACGAGCTATGGGTACGACCTGCCGCACGATCAGGTATCTCGCCTGACCTTCTATCGTCGCGCCCTGGAATCCAATCTCCAACCCGTCCAGCAACATCTTGAGTATCTGGAACTCAATGTATGTGCAAGCGGAGCAGCAAATTCTAGCCTTGGGAATGCGGATGACACGATCATGAACGATGTCTTGTCGAGCCCGTGGCATGTAGCATTCTCACCAATGGATTCGCATTGGGATACCTCGCTCCGGCAACTCAGTCTCAGCGCTGTATCGCCTTCCACCGAGTCGGACTACAATTTAGACCGTGACGTACTGAGCGACCCCCGCCTGGACCTCACAGCCCTTCACTCCCTCAAATTTACATTGGATCGCGCGATACTAGCCTTGATGGTCGACTGGGAGATGCCTCAACTCCGAAATTTATCGCTCATTCTTGGCGCCGAAGGCTTCACAGACGCTTCACGAGAAATGCTCAGCCAATTTCTGCACATGCACGGCAAGAAGATACTTCGGCTAGAACTCGCAAACCCATCCACCCATCTGGAGTCACTCCTAGGATCCGGTGCTGCAGCAGAACCCCTCGCCGGCGTTGCGCCAATGGACTTGCCCGAAATGTGCCCGAATCTCAGACAATTCATCTATAGTATCGACGGCGGTATGGATTGGTGGCAACCAGCGCAGTGGCCTGCTCCACGTACTATTATCCCCCGACATCCAACGCTGGAGCTCATCGGTATACGGGGGTTGGATCGGCGGATACAGAATCTTTTGAAGAGGACATCGCTTGCGGACGCGGAGGCTCTTGCTGTTGGAGGAGGTCTATACGACATAGACGTTCGAAGATCTGGGCGCATCGCGGGGGATAGTGCCTGGTCTTCTCTTGTGGAAGAGCTTTCGTGGATCCCGAAATCGAAGAAGGCTTTCCCTTGCTTGAGATTTGCGAGAGATCTGAGTCGTGGGCCCAGTGTAGCTGTCCGGCATGGCGGTCTGGCCCTGGGATCGGGTAGTCAGAGCGGAAGTTTGGGTTCGCTTTCGCTGCCACCAGGCAAGTATTAGTACTCGCATCATCACATCCATAGGCCATGTACTGAGTTAGCATCAGCCCCAACCCTCTCTGACTCCCAGGCATTAGACCAAGCTACCGAAGGCCTTCAAGATCTCATTCTAGACTCGACAGAAACTTCGGTCGTGTTGAAAGGTAGCTCTTTATCATTTCAACGAACCCCTCACAAGTGACACTCATATATGAAGGGGGTTCTGCTTCCCGGCAACAGGAGAAATTCTTCTGGAAACAGACGGCGCAGCAGGGAAGGAGGATCATGAGGCTTTGGATGCAACTGATTGCATTGTTTGGGGGAAGCGGTATTTGGCTGGAAGATGCTGAGGGTCTAAACATTACGGTCAAGGATTTGAGGAGGGCATCCGCAGCAACGGAACTTGATCTTCTCTTGTGGTGAGCTGCGAGAATAAATTAGTTCTAGGGGATCTACGTGTATTGATACTTTCTTCACAGATTTCGGCCAGCTACCAGTGTAGATGTCGCGTTGTCCGACCGTAACACACTGGTTACAGTGGCCCGCTAATGGAACCTACTAACGTTCAGTCCCATCCCACCCATTCAAATACTTTAGTTACGATTGATACATGTACAAGCTCACTGTTTAGTGTTGTCTCATCATGGTATAGTACGGAATAGTACTCATAGTAGGGAAGCGTCATCCTCGAGTCGGGGTCCTGGAGTCCGACCGCCGATTCGGCGAGTTGGACCCCTCGTCGTGGGTCATACTGGTTCATAGTCCTCGATCGCCTCTTGTCCCAAAACTCAGATTGATCCCGATTCGCACTCCGCTTGAGACACCGAAAGCTTCCAGCAAGATCAATTGGGCATCGATATAGCCTTATCTTGAACTGCCTCGCCCATTCCGACCGTGCTCATACCCGTACTGTGTGTACCGATGAGAACTGTGAAGCTTTGGAATCGACACAGTGTTTATGAGGCTACCAAATCATTCAAAAAGCAGTACGAGTAGTGCGCAGTGAGTTGTTCCATCGTTGGCCCCATGATCAACATACTGAAACCCTTCTTTTGGAGAAGGCTCAAAGAAGGCTGTCGAGCATATGGCCTCCCCATCCGGCAGTTAAATGGCCATATGTGGATCGAAGATTCGTTGGAGACCCCTCCCATATGCCTCCCATCAATACGAGAGCTTCGGAGCCTTGTCCTTGGCTATATAAACCGCTCCCCCTTGGCTCGCATCGACAATTCTCCTCCAAGTTGAACCCCCTATCTCAACTGCCCCTTCTCAACGAACTCTCATGGCTCCTTTTGACGACAAAGAGAATCAACCCCTTCGTTTCGGAACAAGCGGTCCTGACAAGAGCACCAACACCGGGGGTCTCAAGAGGCGAGCTGAAGCTTTGGAATGGGCTCCCCGGAAGAAGGCGTGCGTAGCCATCCTATCCGTTCCGCTCTATCGCTGACCTCCTGCTTTGTAGAACTACTGGGGATCCTCTGCAGCATCACGGCAGACATTTTGGCCGTGCAGTCTATGCATTCGCCAATGTTCCTGCATTGGTGTCGAACGGGTTGGCTTCCAATGAAGACAATCCCCCAGAGACAGCACAGTAAGTCGTCGATGTCGATCAAGATCCATGTGGCTCGGCCATTGTTTAACCGTCAAGTAGAGATCGACGAGAAGGTCGCATCTATCTCAAGCTGTTGAAGATGGTCCCGGATTTGGAGGAACGTTTGGCTAAATCGCCGCCTGAGGAGGTTCTCCGAATGTGTAACCTGGTATGTTAACGACCTTTTGATCTGGGCTATGCATTTCAAGTAACCGTGGCCCCACAGATACAGAAGGGTGCAAGCAGTGGCCGCGCTGACGATACCAAGAGTATGAAAGGCCCCATTGTGGACTGGATCTCTCCTCGCGACGGCGAGCCTCTCCGACCGACAATTCACCGAAACAGCAAGCTCGATCGTGGTTTCAACCATCCACGCACAGGGGCCCTGCTCTGTCCCACCAGCTTGGACTGGTCTGATCCGGCGTACGTCCCTTACGTTCTCGTCGCTCTAAACTATGGCTCACAGTTTTCTAGAGTGCAACAGCAACTCCGGAACAAGGAGATCATAACCTTGGGGGAAGACTGGCCTTTGTTCCTTTATCAAGATGAGAAGTTCGATCCAGAGGAGCCATGGCGTGGCCTACTTCGCAATCGTATTCTCGTACTGGTGAGTTGATATCCCTTCCAGTTACTGTTCAGCCCATAGTAACGATACATCGAACGCCTCCAGGCTTTTAAGCACGTATTTACGTCGCCAAGCTCCACCGACGACAATCCGCGGGCTACCCGGTCCGGAAACGCGAAGCTTCATGGAATGACTCGTGTCACACCGGCGTCTATCGCCTATATCGCGACTCAGGTGAGGTTTTCTGAACTGCCCCTTTCCATTCTAGTTCTCATCGATTGCGATATTAGGTTCGCTTTGCATTATCCGACAAGGGGACCTTCTGCCGGTCAGATAAGGAGACCGATTCAGAGACGTTTTACCAGACGTTGCTCGAGCTCATGGAAGACCCAAAGGAGGAGGAGGAGGTGAAGAAGCTCCTAGCTTGGTGGAATAGGTGAGCGTCGGGTACCCCTCCAATGATTCACTTACTGAGATTGAGTGCACACGAAGGACTATATTCCCTGCTGCGTCCAACGGCGTGCGCATCGCCCCTAAGAATAGCGCACTCAGCATGATCAAGGCGAAGCGGGCGAAACTGGAGGCCGCGCAAGCCGCGGCGGCGGCGGCGGAATTGGGGGGGCCTCCTGCTTGATTTCGCGTAGATTCTAGTTTCAGTCTTACCTGTACGATTCGCTGCCTGCTATACGATATTTAAATGCATCCGCTACCTGAATATGATCCGTTTCTCGCGTTCTCATCGTCTGTGATTGCTTTGACTATTGGACTCTGGATGCCGCCGTTAACAATTGGTCGAATGCTCGTACATTTGACGACAGGGGCTGCGAATTGTGAATCTGGGAAGAAAGGGATTTCCTGAGCGAGTCACCAACGCCAACGATAATGGAACGATGACCACAAGTTCAAGAACTAGTATAGTCTATAATTTCCGTCCTCCCTCCCATCGTAATCAACACTAGATAACCTATAGTCAAGGACATTCGGAATCGGAAAGGTCAAGCGTATCAACAGCCCATATCTTATAGACCTTTCGATGTATACCTCTATGTTATAATTGGGCAGTTCCATCGCCCCATATATTACTCTGCAGACATCGCAGCAGTGATTATCCTCCGAAGTCTGATGGCGGCGATGAGGGGAGCCAAGGGCCAGATTAGCGATTGATATGGTCACCTGGTGCAATTGATTGCGAACATTGCGAAGTCGACATCAAGTCTCTAGGCTTCTATGACATTATGACCCTTGTGGAGATTGCCATCCATTGGCAATCGTTACCAGGCAGCTAGTCATTATCGCAACCTGACTTAATTGCAGCGTTTGCAATAACTGCAAAGGGAATCTGATATTGTATGATCGTATGTCGTTTTCATCTGTGACGAACTTTCGCTTTGAGTGAAACTTGGTAAGGCAATCTCATACAGTACAATCTCGGTGGATATGCTAGACATGGCAAGGGGTCGAATTTGTCCGTAGTTGACAATATGTTTAATCCCGATGCTCGTGGCCACTGGTTCGTAATGTATGGAAGTTATGTAGACTTTGCGAAGCTCACAAACCCTATGGGTTCATACACCCACATATCAACGGGGGTGCAAGACTGGCAGTCATTTTTGAAATCACAATGCATTATAGGATTATTTAAAGGTATATAGCGCATGATCATCTTCCACACCCGCCCCTGATGCGGATGCTAAGCGCCCTAAACCCTGCTGGCGCCAACATCGGCCATCATGCATCATCCATCAGGGAGCCTAAATATACTCCTTTTTCCATGCGGGTCAAGCTTGACTCACTGCGGGTTCCCTCGCTCCCGCAACCACGGACGAGAGCCGCAACTAAACCAACAAATACTCGACGGGCGAAGACAAAGTTCAATCCCCCTAACGCAACGAGCGCCTCTGGTTCCAGCAACCCCGGTTTTTCTTCCGTCCGGCAACCCCAAAAATGCTGCGCTTCCACTTCGAAATTGCCATAGGGTTGGCCGCCAGCGTTCTCGTCAGTCTTGTGCTGCTTTACTTGACTGAAGGAGGTGAAGAAGGCAAAATCCAACTCCCTGTGAGCCATGAGGAGGCTGAAGAAGACGACCATTACGCACGACATGACCCGCTGGCGGTGGTGAGCCCAGAGGACCTGGTGGACGGTTACCCTGTTGAAGAAGATGCATTCTGGGAACGGGTGAGTTGCATTCATATTGCGGTGCACATTGTGTTCACTCCTCTGTAGATGCGTAGGAGGAAGGTGCTCATGTCTGTATTGCTGGTATTCACCGTTGCTCTGAACGCGATAGCCTTGGGCTATGCTGCCGCCGAAGACGTGGACCCGAAAGAACTCGCTATCTCCGCCCTCCAGCTCGCTTTCTCGCTATATGCCCTGGTCATAACCGTCCTTTCGGCCTTCAAGAACGACCTGCACTGGTCCGCTATCGTCCACCTCACGTCGCTTACAACCATCGCGGGCTTATTGTTGGGCTCCGCCGCGATTCTTCCCAACTCGCCCTTCCCCGTCGGCAGGCAACCCAGCTTTTCGCCATCTATTTTTACCCTTCTCTTCCGAACGTCGAACGACGACCACGTCCTCAACGCAATATGGTACACCCTCACCGCGCTGTATATCGTCACCGGCTTCATAGCTATCACGACTCCGCTGGGCCCCCCACTCTACTTCCCGCCGCACCTGATCTACGCGGAGAAGCAGGTCAAGCTTATCACGAACGAGGACCCGGAGAACGTGTGCGGGGTGAACAGCGCCTCAGTGTGGGACTTCCTCATGTTTTCGTACACCACCAAAGTCGTATGGCTCGGTTACACCGCGTCAAGCCTGGAAATTGGAGACCTCCCTATCGTCTCTGCCGACATGCGAGCTGCATTCAACTACTCACGTATGCGTCAGGCCATGCGCACGATTAGGCTCAAGGTCTTCAACTGGACGCCGCGCCCAGGATCGGGGTGGGGCCTCATTTACAGGATTCTGAGGCTCAATTGGCTGGTGTTCCTCGCGGAGCTGTTGTTGGCATCAGTATCAGCGGGACTGTTCTACGTCCCTGCCCTCTTTATGAAAGGCTTTATCTCATATCTGGAAGACGACCCAGAGAGAAAGGAGAAGGGCTGGGGTTGGGTCTTTGTGTTCGGCTTGTTCATGTCGAACGCGATATCGTTCTTGATCACCGCTCAGTTGTGGTCCCTCGCAACGACCACAATTCAAGTCGTGCTCAAGGTTCAGCTGAACACACTCCTATTCTCGAAGACCCTTGTCAGGAAGGATATCGCGTCGACTGCTGCGAAGCCCGCGGATGGGTCGGCTGGGAAGGGTGATGCTACGGCGAAATCAACTGAAGGGGGTGACGAGGACGAGTTCTCTAGCAAGGCGCAGATCATGACTCTTATGACAACCGATGTGGATAGGGTGAGCGATTTTGCCTGGCACATCTTCTCCCTTGTCGGTAAGTCTCTCCATTGGCTGCTTGATCTAGAACAGGCGCTGACACTTCTCAAATGCAGACTCCCCAATCGAGATCGTCATTGGTACCGTTTTCTTGTACAACCTCCTAGGTATATATTTTTGATCCACTCCGACGTGGCCACCATACTCATTTCGAAATATCTAGGCGTCTCATGCTTCTTCGGTCTGGCAGTCATCTTGCTCTTCCTTCCTCTCAACCACTTTGCGGGAACTGTCTTCGTCGGTGCTCAAGAAAATTTGATGAAGGCTCGCGACGAGCGTGTTGCGTTGATGAACGAGGTGAGTAGAACCTCTTCCGTGAGTTTCGTGGCATACTCAAATCATTTAGATCTTGGGTGCCATCCGAATGCTCAAATTCATGGCATGGGAAAGGAGCTTCGAGAAGAGGGTTTTGACCATCCGCCAAAGAGAGCTCAAGTACCAGAAGCTGCACTACAACATTGAGACTATTTGGAACGCAATTTGGTAGGCGCAAATCCCCAAAGGTCAAAGTAGCGCGGTTAACAATCTGATATAGGAATGGCTCTCCGATCTTGGTTACACTGGTTGCCTTTTGGCATTACGCTGTTGTACGAGGACAACCTCTCACACCATCCATTGCCTTTACTTCGGTGAGTTGCTCCTCGACCCACAGCAGCTTACCTACGCTGACCATGGCGTCCAGATCGTTGTCTTCAACGAGATGAAGTTTGCCCTGAACGCGCTCCCCGAGACATTCATCAACATGCTCCAAAGCTTCGTCTCCCTTCGGCGTATCGAGAAGTACCTCAACTCAAGCGAAGTAACTTCCATACCCGTCCTCGAAGAACAGACTAAGATTATCGCACTCCAGTCCTGCACCATCACCTGGCCGCAGGACAGGAGCGGCAGCACCACTGGCACCGGCGCCAACTCCGAAGGGTCGAGCGCTCCTCCCTCCGCTGCCTCTACTCCCCGGCACAAGTTCTTGCTCGTCGATTTGAGCCTGAAATTCCCAAAGGGCGAGTTAACGCTTGTCTGCGGGAAGCTTGGAAGTGGGAAGACGCTGTTACTTTTGGCGTTGCTTGGCGAGGCGGACATTCTGAGTGGGCAGTTAGTGTGCCCCAGGTCGCCTCCTGATTCGCTCGTTAGGTATGCGACTGTGGCTGAGGGTGAAGAGTGGATTGTGGAGGGAATGTGTGCCTACGTGCCCCAGGCTGCGTGGCTCAGGAATGCGTCTATCAAGGGTAATGTCCTATTTGCTCTCTCAAAAGGACGGATATACTAATGCGGTGGTTTTTTAGATAACATTCTCTTCAACCTTCCATATGATGAGGAGCGGTATCAGAAAACTCTCGAAGCTTGTGCTTTGATCAGTGATCTCGAAATCCTCGAGGACGGGGACGAGTCTGAGATTGGAGAGCGGGGCGTCAACTTGTCGGGAGGCCAGAAAGCTCGAGGTTCGTGTCAACTTTTCAACCGATATGGCCTGTTTTAACAAGTCATCAGTGTCACTCGCTCGTGCTGTCTACTCCCGTGCTTCGATCTTGTTTTTGGACGACGTCCTCTCCGCCGTCGACGCGCACACTGCACGCCATCTTTACCACCAATGCCTCAAGGGCGACCTTATGAACGGACGCACTGTCGTGCTTGTCTCTCACCACGTACAGCTGTGTGCCGGCGGTGCCGGTTACATCGTCGCGCTCGATAACGGTCGTGTCCTCTTCGAAGGCTCACGCGAGGCATTCCACTCCTCTGGCATCATCCGCAGCCTTGGGCAGACGTCCACGAGCGAAGGGGACGATGACGGCGCTGAGAAGGAAAAACTCGTCGAGGTCGAGGAGGAGGTTCTTGCGAGCTCACCCAGCGGAAAGCAGCAGGAGTCTGAAGGCGATGCAAGCTCCACGGTCGCAGGTACGGAAGCCGCAGTGGTGAAGAAGGAAAAGAAACCTGCTCGGAAATTAGTGGAGGAGGAGACGCGCGCTGTGGGCCGGATCAAGAGAGATATCTGGATGACATTTGTTTGGGCATGTGGACACGGGTGGTACTGGACTTTATTCGGGTTTATCTTCTGCGTGGCGTCTTTGGCGCCCGTCCTGGAGAACAGCTGGCTGAGGTACTGGTCTGCTGCTGCTCTGAACGGGGGCAGAGAAAGTCCCATGTTCTACATCTCAGTTTATGCGGGGATTACTGGGATAGGGCTGGTGCTCACCACCATCCGGTGGTTTGTACTCTACAACGGGTCTATTCGCGCGTCAACTGTGCTCTATGAAAGACTCTTGGAGGCGGTACTTTTCGCTGACATTCGTTTCCATGACACCGTCTCTCGGGGTCGATTGCTCAATCGCTTTGGGAAGGACTTTGAAGGTGAGAGGTCCGGAGGCTCTGGTGAACAGCATTCCCATTTTTCTATGACTGACACTCTGTTGGGCTTTAGGGATTGATAGCAGCCTTTCGGATAACTTTGGGCGAACGATCATATATGCACTTTCAGCGTTGACGACTGTAATCACAGTTAGCTTCGTCGGCGGCATTCCGTTCGTCTTGATTATTCTGCTGCTTGGTGTTCTGTACTACAATGGTATGTTTATCAGCGTCGCTGACCTTCAACTTAGACTAATTATCTCGATCACAGCTGCCAGAGTCTATGGACAGACCTCTCGTGACATGAGACGATTGGGTATGTATCGACGCCCAGTGCTTCGGGCGAGCTTGTGGGCTAACTATGGCAACAGATTCTGTCTCGCGCTCTCCCCTGTATTCCATATATGGCGAGACTATCGCAGGCGTCCCCGTCTTGCGAGCCTTCGGCGCCTCTTCCAAGCTGCTTCGTGACATGTTGAGATGCGTTGATACAGTTCGTGTACTCCCTCCATTCTCCTCGGGCCGTACTAATGATGCTCATCGTCATAGAACTCGAACCCGTACTTTTGGATGTGGGGAGGTAGGTTGTCAGACGCTCTGTGCTCTCCTCGTTTGGTCTGAAATGCTCACCTACTTGTTTTTTTCTGTCAGTTAACCGGTGGTTGTCTATACGTTTCAACCTGCTGTCTGCCGCGATTGTCGGTGCTGCAGGCCTGGCGTGCTTGATCACTCCCAGCATTAGTGCATCTTTGGCTGGATTCGCCCTTGCGTTCGCGACGACCATCACTGCCGACCTGCTCTTCATGGTAAGTCCTTGCGTCCAGGCCGGAACCCTTTGCTGACCCGTGGGCCACAGGTTCGGCGTTTCGTTGGACTTGAGCAATCCATGGTTGCCCTCGAGCGGATTAAGGAATACTCGGAATTGAAGCGCGAGCCTGCCGAGTTTATTGAGCCCCGTCCGGCGGAGAGCTGGCCTTCACAGGGCGACATTAAGTGCGAGAACCTAGTGATCAAGTACGCGCCCGACCTCCCAGACGTGCTACACAACTTGAATTTTGAAGTCCGACCTGGGGAGAAGGTGGGCATCCTTGGAAGAACGGGGTCTGGGAAAAGTACCCTGGCACTGTCGTTCTTCAGATTTGTGGAGCCGACGCAGGGCCGCATTGTTATCGATGGGGTGGACATCTCGAAGATTGGTCTTACGGATTTGAGGGGTAGATTGACGATCATTCCTCGTATGTTCTCCTCTCTATATTCTGGAATACAAGGCTGACATCGCTCTTAGAGGATCCTAGTATTCTGAGTGGCAATCTGCGCTCTACGCTCGATGTATTCGATGAATATGATGACGCTGAAATTGTAGGTTTGTTCTATCGTGTTGCTTTTGCTATGCTGATGGCAGAGTAGTACGAGGCTCTTCGCCGTGTGCATCTCATTCCGTCTGAATCGGAACCCGAAGAAACCCCAGGAACGGTAAACGCCAATGTCTTCCGCGATCTTGACTTCAACGTCTCTGAGGGAGGTGACAACTTTTCTACTGGGTAAGTGATGACATGCTAGAATATTCGACGTGCCTGTATCCTGACGTTTCAAATAGTGAGAAACAGCTCTTGTGCATGGCTCGTGCAATCTTGAAGCGGTCGAAGGTTCTTGTTATGGATGAGGTAAGTCTAATTATGTTTCTCAGTTAGTTGAGAAGGCTGACGGGGTACGCTCTCAGGCAACTGCAAGTGTCGATTATGCCACAGACGAACTCATCGGAAAGACAATTCGCCAGTGAGTATTTCGAATTAATCTCTAGCCTTGTTTCTGTCTCACATGTGGTATCAGCGAATTCGCTAAGAGCACGATTCTCACCATTGCGCATCGCCTGAGGACTGTCATCGATTATGACCGAATCATGCTTCTCGACCAGGGGCGGATCATCGAATTCGAAAAGTACGCCTTTTCTCTCTATTTAACATAGTCGTTGGCTTCTAACACACGATCTTTCAGGCCCCAGACGTTGCTGAGCGATCCCAGCTCCCAGTTCTATTCCCTTTGCAAGGCTACCGGGAAGGAAGAATTTGCCAACCTCTTAAAAATGGCCGGGGTCTCGACTTGAGGGTCATCGTAGATTACCACCTTCCATACAGTTCTTATTTTATTTTGCTTCATTGTATCGTTTCTAAGAATTCGGCTGTGCTTTCCGCAAAACTCTTTGGGACTCGGAAGTTTTTGAGGGCGGGAGAACTCAGGAGTGAGTTAATCAGAACCTACCTACCATGGGAAGCTTAATCTCAGCCTCGTTATGAAAGCCTCTCAATAGAAACCGGTAGTGAGTTCTATATACTTGCCTGACACTTGACTTACCATTGAACTGGGTCTTATAGATGCTTTTCTTGTGGAAGTGCGTTCTGATTCGTTAGGGCCTGGGCGAAGCCAAGCTCAAGTTGTGGCACTGGCCAATTGTGAAGGCGATTGGTCGATTAAACTCCTGGGGACAGGGTCCGCTGACACCGAGGCTTAGGTGGTGGTCGCACAAACATCGAATAGGCAGAAAGGGACTTTCCATTCTGCATTACCGTAAACCTCCCTCCAGGCTTGAGAGCGCTCTCGTCGCTAAGTCAGTGGTATCCATTGACTACGCTTACCCTTTCTTTCTCTTAAGGATGGGTGCCCAGGGAATCGAAGGCGTTCCCTCTATCCAACCCCTTATTTCATACAGCTCTTACTTAGTCCCTTCCCCATTCTTGTGGACAAGGATGCCCCCCAGACCGGTCTCTGGAGGTAAGTACCTGATCACAGAAAACTCATAAGCCTCCACATTGAGTGAAACGAATAGGCCATAATTGCAAGGAAACTGGTAGTTCCTCAACGACCAACTCGACGACACCCTCTTTTACCCTTTCCTACAACCATGATTGCCCGGATAGCAGATTGGTTGTTCAATCTCTACTGGTCCCACGTCAAGGCACACCTCGAAATACTACTCGTCGGTTCTGCAATGAATGCGTCACCCAGGATAATGCCCCTGGCCTAATATACGTAGGCAATTGGTTTATGACGAACGAAAAAGTATTCGGAACCACACACAGCACCACAGCCAGAGATGCGAGTGTCACCTTCAGCTTTAACGGTACGTGGTCATATTTCTCTCGGTGGCGAGCTGCAGTGAACCTGTACCCTCTAGGCACCAAGGTCATTGTATTTGGCACTGTTCCGAAGGGAGACCGGCAGTCAAAGGGACCCACTGCACGATATATCCTGGATAACGTCCCCGTCCTTACAACCACACTTCCAGTATCCACCGAGCAAATTCGGAATCAGCCTTTCTTCGCCGCGCAAGACCTGAATACTTCCATTCACACGCTGAGGATAGAAATGGTCCAGATTAATCAGAAGAGCCCATACGTCCTTCAACACTTTTTCGTCAGGCCACATAACAGTTCTCTGAGTGGGGGAGACATGCCGGACGACGCGATTGACGATTCCGATTCTGATGCAACAGGTACCACGGATACTACCTCTTATGATCCAGCGATGACGCCAGGCTCGTATTCCCTACCAGGGCCCGAATCGACCTCGGGCGATGCATCATCACATCCAGACCCGCTGCAGATTGTTAAAATCCTCGCTGCTGTTTTGGGCGCGGTGGTCGCCTTGGTCATCGTCGCGATGGGGTTCGTGTTCATCCGTCGCAGAATGGCCAAGACCCGCGCTTCAGGGAATGTATGGTCAAAATTCTTCAAGTACTCCCCTCAAAGTGCCGAGAGACCACGACCAGGTGTGCACACTTCTAGCTGCCAAATCGCCTCTAGGACGTTTGAACTAATACACGCGACAGAGACCATGTTTACTTCCTTTACCACTTCAGAGTCCATCATGCGCAACGACCCTGTTACAATGCTACGGGGA
Organism: Ephemerocybe angulata; assembly: GCA_013368325.1. NCBI lineage: Eukaryota > Fungi > Basidiomycota > Agaricomycetes > Agaricales > Psathyrellaceae > Ephemerocybe > Ephemerocybe angulata. Next base: position 231,043 of record JAACJK010000221.1, read on the forward strand.
TCGTCGGCGTACACCAGGAGTGACGGCCGCAGCGACTTCAGACAAGGGTCGGTGCTTGAACCCCCGAATTATTATCCAGGGACGTTCAGTTCACCCCCAAAGATCGAAAGGATTTGACTGCTCCCACTCCTAGAATGTGCTGTCTTCATGATGCACCCTATTTTTATACCTTTCTGAACGCTTTCATTCATGGACACATTCGCACTTAACCTCATTCGACAATATTCAGTGACTGTCTTCTAACCCTTGAACTGTACTCGTACCGATGATCCAACCAGCGCTTCCACACACGATGTACTTAGTATCGAGGTCCATCAGCATTATCTAGTCTAGATATTACACAATCATATGTAGCTCTTTATCCCTTCCAATCACTCTGCAATGGCCGACCAGGCGTTCTATGGCTGTCTAGCTATCGGTACAATCAAAAAGAAGGATTCCACATTTTTCGCTTCACAAGTGCGTGGAGTTGCGAATCGTCCATCTTGGCCAGTTCTGGCGAGTGAGTAACGTTCTGTTGGAGTGAATAAGTAAGTGTGAGCTAGGGCAATTCTCCACCACTTACCGCTTTCTGCGCAGCGCGAATTACTTGCACTGCGATGTGGGCGCTTATTTCCCGAACTGGTCATCTTCATCAATACATGACATCTAGCGAAACGGGAATGGAAGGGTACTCACTTCGTTCCACTCGCGGGTAGAGTAGCCCGGCGGCATGTTCTTCCTCTGTTAAAGAGTTGGCGAGCCCAAGCGATGACGCCTCGACCATGCTGTCCGTCACCTGCGTTGCACGAGAAAGAATGGCGCCGAGTCCAAGGCCTGTTCAGACATTTCAATCAGTTGTCGAAGATAGTCGTGAAGATTGGGATAGAATTACTTACCGGGGAAGATATACATATTGTTTCCTTGCCCGGGGTACAGAACTCTGCCTACAAACTCCTGTTCAGGGAAAGGTGATCCTGAGGCAAAGAGGACCGTTCCGTTGGTATTGACGACGGCGTCATTGAAGGAGCACTCAGATAAGCGAACGGGGTTGGAAAGAGGGAAAATGATGGGTCTTGGGTTGATTGCTGCCATGAGTTGAAGAACTTCCGGTGTGAAGGCGCCCTGGACAGTGCAGATCACACTTGAGATTCATCTCAAAGCCAGTCCAGAAAGGTTAAAACTCACCGAGATGGTGGACAGGCCGAGGAGGGCGGTAGGTTTGACATAATCGATAATATCAAGGATGTCTGTCATTGGCGGTCCCGAGTAGTCATTGCGCGCAAAATCTGTTCGTTCATCGTAAGTCTCCCAACGATTGAAAGGGTTACCAGCGTCACATACATTTCTTATGTTCAGCGAGACGCCCACGACTCTCATACACCAGACCTTGAGAGTCAATTAACCAGATGCGTCTACGAGCTTCTTCTACAGATAAGCCCTGTAACGTGAAGAAGCTTTGTAGCTGGGTCGCAACTCCCACTCCGGCCGAGCCTGCACCGAAGAAGAGGATACGGTGGGCATTGAGAGGCATGCCTGAGGCAGCCGAGGAGAGTTTTGCGGCGTTCATCAAGCCACTGAGCACGACAGCACCAGTACCTTGTATGTCATCATTGAAAACGGGATACTGGCGACGATAGCGCTCGAGATAACGGAAAGCCTTGTCCGTCGAGAAATCCTAGATACACCCAAGTCAGACATGCCGGGCTGTGAAGAGTATCGGCAGATAGTACCTCAAATTGGATCATCATCTTTGGGAAGGCCTGGGTCATCTCGTGCATAAACTCATCCATGAATTCGTCCATTTCTTGTTCAGACACGCGCTTCTGCCTAAGACCCAGATAAAAAGGATCTTCCAGGAAAGCCTGATTGTTGGTTCCGAGGTCTAGACAGATCGGTATGGTAGACTGGGGCAGAATTCTTTGGATTAAGTCGTCAGAAATGGTGGTGCTCGGCGGTCGTACCAAGGTATAGTGAACACGTACCCGGCGCCTGCCACATATAGAGACAGCTTTCCGATAGAAATCCCCATTCCATTCACACCAAGGTCGCCAAGTCCAAGGATACGCGAGCCGTCGGTAACAACAGAGATTCTTGCCTCGTCGATCCTTGGCCAATTGTTCAAAACTGTCCAGGGGTCGTAAGGTACAGTCTGATTGGAAGTAGCCTGAACGCACCATTCTTTATGTTTCCCTTGTCTTTAATGGAGACCCACAGGCCCTCTGGTCGCCTGTATATATGGGAGAATTTGATGCATGCATCGCCAACCGTTGGTGTATAGATGATGGGAGTGATCTCTGCCATATTCTCTAAGCAGAGTTTGTAGAATAAGTCAGGGTCGTCGCTCTTGAGGCGGGAGAGAAATATGTATTTCTCAAGGGGCTGGTCCTTGCCACGAAGCTGGGCGAGGGCTCGCTCGGCATGGACACCTTCATTGAAAGCGGAGGGCACAAGCCCATGTCTGAGCTTTTCTGGGGCTGTAAGTTGTATCAGCAAGGGGGTCGGTGCTTTGGTAGACGCGTACTAACGTGGGGAGGCTGGTTTCAGCCTTTGTACACCCTTCGACCAGTAGGGCGTCAAGATAATGGTCATGACGATAAAGAAGAACGAAGAGAGGAGAACAGGGAAAGGTGGAATTGCGAATGCGCTCAGAGGCGAAGATGAGAAAGAGGGAGGGTCAAACATCAGAGGAGTGGTGCTTTGCACTTCTATATACTACCACGAGCTCGGAGGCACTCGGTTCTGGTCGCTGTTGTCGGCGTCAACCGCTTGTTGCCTTATCCACTGAGTTGGAAAGGCTGTGTGTGGTGTCTGAAAGCGCAAATCTATATTGGACGTTCTTTATATCTGTCGCTCTGCTGGCAGAGTCCAGACATTCCTTATCTTTGGACTCGTCATTTTTTCCTCTAAGCAGCATGTCCGATGGTAGGAAATAGCCTGGAGGAAACCGGGCTGGCCAGAAATGAAGCACTTTACAAGGGAAGAAACGGAGATTACTCGTCGACCTGTTTCAACTTTCACCGCGTTCCGTTGGTGATCATGATGGGCCCCAGGATTCCGTACGTTCCGTTCTTCCCTTACCGACCGTCAGTATGTACCTGCGAAATATGTGTGAGCAGCCAACCTGAACTCACACGCACAGACATCGGCCACTAATTCAGAGCTTTTCTGCAGGAGATATGAGCCAACTGGGACGCATAGAATCGACAAAGGTGTTTCGGCCAACTATCGCGATCGCAATTCTGTGAGTCGGGGATGTAGGTGGGTCCCTGCAGTCAGTGCAGTGTCCGTTGAGGGCGAAACGCACGAAGAGTCGAACTCCCTGGCTCCGTCACCCGTGGGCCTGGGCCAATTGCTCGAGCTTGCGCGTGTTTGAAGCATATGGCCCCGGCCACTCAAAAGATTGCCGGGTGTGTCCGATCGTTCGCCGTGGGGGACTTTCAAGGTTTGTCCTCATCTACGTACCATCGCGGGTCCGTCAACATTTTATTCATTCTTCAGAGTATAATCTCTTTCTCCACACTCGCTGAAGCCGACCCGCAATCTTGCATACGTTGTCGGTGGATTAGCGCGTGGTGCCGTGTGCGCAGAGGTGCATCCGGTCTTCCCGCGCCAGCCTTGACGAGAACCACGGAGCTGCATGGACCAAACAGCTGCCCTCTAACTACAAGTTCAAAGGAAACCTTGGATACTGTGGGATAACCTAAAGAAATGCTAGGTGACGACCTTGCTTCTACGACGCTCACCTTTGGTTAGTTCTCAGTTTCTCCGACAGTTACTCAGACATGCATTCTAGCCACCAGACGACCACCAGTGCAAATCCTCAGAAGTGACAGCGGGCCTGGAGAAATCTGCCGCTGCTCTGCTACTAGTCCGAACTGTGTCAGTCACGCAAGTCTGATGAGGTGTATGTCTGGTATCGTGTGCGTGACCCTTTCTTCTTTTTGCCATTCGATTGATATCCCAAATAGCCCCTCTCATCACTGGCACATTTCTATCTGAACGGCTTTAAAATTCTTATACCATACCACAGCGTGCTCGTTCTCACCTTTATCGGGTCAACAACGCCACCAGACCCGCAACAGATGCACCCCAGAATGCACCATTCAGTCGACGGGAATCAAGAAGCTGTCGCTCAACGTGCATTCGAGGGTATACGAGACCGAACCTGTGGGCCACCTTCGTGCCCAAAGCTAAGATCTCTACTGTCTACTCGATTGTGTGACTGAATGAGGCACACCTGCATTCGTGCAAGCTTCCTGGACGGGAACTGGTAGCGCTGTGATTCGTCGAAAGTGGGCCGTAAACTGGGATCATATCTGGGCTGTCTAGCGATCTGCTACGTACAATTTCGAGATAAGTGACTAATTTTGACCGACCGTTTCAGACAGTTGGAGCTATCCTGGTCGAATTACGGGTGATTTCACCATCTTCCTAGTTCCTAGATGGTACCACTAGCCCTGCGACTGCATTAGCCCTTGCTCTGGACTGTAGCGGCTCGAGGTTGTGGTCGGTACAGTGGTCAGCAGTGAGGTGTTTATCATTCTGTGATAGCTTTCTAACGCTATACTTGTTGGCCACCACAGTGCTCCTCGACACGGTGTACTGCTATAGGTCTGGTGGGTTCAGCCTTATCATCATCTTAGACGGGGACCCACGGCTGTTAGAAGCATGCGGAAGCTATTATGCCCCGTAATCTCATCTCGAAAGCCAGGATTCTGACCCCACGCAGGTGTTTGAAGACCTTCGTATGCTACTGACACCTCCGGTCCGACCTTTCCTTCGTGGTCACGCTGGATGGTGGTGAGAGACACCCCAATCTCAACATAGCATGATGCTGTACAGCATGGCCGCCGCCTGCTCCCATTTTTCTAATCCATATCACGCAAATGACCCCAGTTGGGCCTTGCCTGCGTCTTCTTCAAGATCTACGGTCTAACGAATGATGCCTCTGGTATCTCCGCATGCCGTGAGCTTTGATTTTGCCCTTCATGTGCAACCAAGATGGTAATATGTGGTACTGTGGTGTCTGCATCTTCTGTTCGCTTCTATGGTATCAACGGCGACCCCAAGAGAGGGAGAGAACCTTGAGCAAACCCAGGTGCATGTGATTAATACTGGTTTCATGACATCCTCTGGCCGGTATTGAGCCGTTACAGCGCATCACCCCGGGTGTATGCAGCCTCGAGAGGTCCACCGCCAGCATTTCGAAGCATCGAGTCCGCTGCCTACTACGCCCCGCCTCATAATCACACATCTACCTTCCTGAGCGAAGGTTTGGCGCCTATTGCTTCGGAGGTCGGCAAGGTCTTCCGAAATCGCTCAGACTCGATCGAGGGTTCGAACATCGCCGGCAGCATTCTTTCGCGTCAATATTCTTCCTGCTCATCTGGTTCTCGAAGAACATATTTAGCCGCCCGTAGTCCCCAATTCTATAGCATACGCTGCAACTGCGTATATACTTGCCTTCAACCCTCTGTTGCTTCGTCCCGATCTGTTTTTCCTACCAGTGTGTGGGTTTGACCTGTTCGGGCAGCGGCGCCCTCTGAAACATGATTTGTAGGCTACCGGTGCTTCATGAAGATTGCCTTGTGACCCCGGGTCTAAGTCCAGACCTCAGATCGTCGGATTGTGACTGAACAAAGGGATAGGCTCCATACGCATGTCCCTACACCACCCTCTAGATATAGCCACAACAACTCCAGATATTATCTACCATTTAAGTATCCCGGGGTCGAAGCCACTTAAACAGCAAACAACGGCAGGAAATACCTCCCCGATGTTTACTAATGTGACTTGGGACAGCCGGATACCACCCGACACTGGCCTCTTCAGTCGAACCTGAGTTTGAGTTATACAGCGACGACTGCGTATCACACCCATACAAACTATTACACTTTTTCCCAATCAATCGGTCCATTAAGCTCCAACGCTCGGAGATGGATTTTTAAATGAGTACAGGTACGTTTCCTCATGGGCGGGAGAAGAATTCAACATGCGGTGACCCGCTGACTTCCGATCTCTTCAAATGTTGGGCGTTTGGTGCTTGGGCGCTTAAATTGAATGCGGCCCGTTATCTGGTGTATGACATTCAAACCCAGACCTGGTTGGAAATTATAGCTGTAGAGACCGCAGTACTTCTTGCAGGCAGCTGATCCTTCCGTAGTCCTGCATAAACTACACGCTAAATGCGTTTCCTTTCGATGCATGAAAATGACAGGCGCCTCCGGGCCGTGCGAAATTGGGAGCATCTGATATTCAAAGCCTCGAGGCATCCGGAGCCAAGCCTCCACAGCATGGATAGAGGTGGAGAGCTCGTTCATTACATATGCCCGAAATCAAAGCCATCCTGCGGCCAGGCAGGGTTCATTCCGTTACGTGCACCCTCTGGTAGCTTTTCACTCAAGCTCCAAGACCCGAGGCCGAACCTCCCCGGCAAAAGATGGCTTGCGAGGTATTAGGGAGATATTATGCCTAACCTGACGGTGAGATTCGAAGTTCTCCGATATATCGCACATCGTTTCGTCTCGTCTTAGATAGGGAATCGGATCTTGCTAGGGAGCAATTCGATGCACAATGCGTTCTGGTCGTGTACTTTTGGCCCCAGAGCAACCCCAATTCAACACAAGCCAATTTCCCACCTGACCGCTCTCACCCCCGGGGTTTAATATCTCACAGAACCTGCTGCCCGCAGACCCGCCAAGGTTCTACCGCAAGGCTTAGACATGGGATGCCCGAAACGTGGACCGAGAGCGGTTGTGGACCAGGGAACAGCCGAGGTTCAGCTTGCGATATCAGCGGTTACTCACTACGTCCGCGGTCACCCTGCAGCGAGAAACTCGCAGTGACGAATTGAGGACATGAAAACCGTGTGATAAAACCCGTGGCATAACCCTTTCAATTCCGGTATTCGTACAGTCATATGCGACAGATCCATGTATTACTTCAGCATTCACCTTGGAGCCCCTGTTGGTGGTCCGTTCGCGTTGAGCCTACCGTCCCATCCAGCCCTGAATTGTCACAGGTCAGCACGAATTCAAATCACAGTTATTGAAGGCCAGAGACCCCAGAGGCCATGCGAATCACGGAAACAGAAACAGAAACAGGGACCAAGAGCAAGGGCGAAGTCTCGTGGCACACAAATTTTACGAAAGGCAAGAGGGAGAAAGGACTTTGGGAAATACACTCACCCCATCGACGACCACCAACTCGCCGCAGACATATTGGCTAGCGTTGCTCGAGAGGAAAACCAGGGGCCCGGCGAAGTCCTTTGGTTCTCCCCAGCGTCCAGCGGGGATACGTTCGGAGATCTGGCGTAGCCTTGTTGCGTCGGCAAGCAAACGCTCATTCCTGAATAAAGTGAAGAGGATTTAGCACATACTTCGCCTGACAAGGTGAATGAGAGGGGAGAATGGTTGCTGGTGCATGGGTACAAAGATACCGAAGCGTGAAAAGTGCTCAGTAGTGCAATATCCGGCTCGCATCCAATCAGAAGGTAGATAAAGGTTGGGAAGCACGGAGCTTGGTAAGGAATTAAATTGAAGGCCACTGAGGAGGGGATCAAGGAACCCGAATGTGTTCCAATCAAAGACGCATCCCTCATTCTCCTCGCACTGCGAGGCGCGGCACGACGCTGAAGCGCGACTCAAAACCGAAGCCATGCGAGAAAAACGAACGGCAAAAAAGGAAAAGCAGCCGCTAAAGCTGGCGAAGGGGACTGAACTCGAAGCGATAGGAAATGACCACTCACATGTCGGTCTTGATATATCCAGGACAAATGGCGTTAACTTGGACGTTCTCCTTGCTCCACTCGTTCGCCAGTGCCTTGGTCAGCTGTCCAAGCGCGCCCTTCGCGGCAGCGTAAGCTGGAACAGTAAGGCCACCTTGGAAGGTGAGCAGCGAGCAGAAGTTGATGATCTTGCCGTGGCGCCTGGGCACCATATGACGCCCCGCGGACTGGGCGAGTAACCAGACCGACTTGAGGTTTGTGTTCAGGACCTATCATAGAGAAATCGTGTTAGTTTCTCGACTCCGATACACCGGGTAAATGAAGCGATATGAATCGGGAGAGGTTCGTGACAGCATTGGTACGGCGGGAGATATGACGAATACGGTCTAAGGCAGGCAAGGGCGGCCGGAGTATGACAGCAGGATAATTGCGAAAAAAAAGTGAAGACAGGCGTAATGAAGGGGGGTGCTAGACGGGAGGAAAAACTGTGGAAGCCGCCGGGTTCGGAAGAATAAAGCCAGAAAAAGGTTTGATGGAGTGCCTTCGACAAACAGCAGAGATCGTACCCGAGAAGCGTATCAAGCGCTTCAGGGAATAAGTCGGGGTTGGAGGTGAGACGCCAAGGGGAAGAGATCGTATCGTAAATGAATCGCAATTGAACGAAACGCCATCTGGTCGCATCCCGCTTCGCCCATTCCCATTTCGCCAGGTCACATCACACTCCCTCTCGAAAATAATAGAAGGCTGACACCGTCGACCTTGCCACGATGACAGAAGGTGTGGCTGAGGCGTACATTCGACGGGCTTCGATCGAAAGGGGGTGTCGCCGCACGCATCGAATAGCACGGCGCATCCGCGCGCCCGGCGAGGGACGATCAAAGCATAAGTGAAGGTAATCAAAAATGCCATCATAGATGACGACAAGAAAGGGTCGACCAATGTCGCTAGCAATAAACAATGTACGCCCGCCAACCGTCTGCTGGTCACCGGCGACTTTTGGGCGACCACACGCATCATGCTGACTGAGCGTACGTCAACCATCCCGAAATCGCACTGGCGTGCAATTGCGAGGCGACGATCGAAGGATGCAGGCAGTGACCTGAAAGAAATGAAATAAAACGTGAAGCAGACAGACAGAATCAGTCGAAATAATTCGCCGAAATGAAAGATCTAGGGGCACTTCCCGCCCTATTCTTGTTGATAGAAGGCGAATGTTCGCTCCCAAAAACACTCAAAAATCCAGGCCAATTCAAGGAAACGAGGTAAAGGAACCGAAATGAAACCGAAGCAGAATATTGAGAACTTTAAAATGGAGTATTCCAAAAGGGGAGACGCTCAGCCTCCAGGTAGATCACCGGAGGCGGACGAGAAGCAAGGGCGATGAGGAGGGGGGAGGAACCAACGTTGAAAGAAATTTCCGAGGAAGGATAACATTTCAAACGGGGATAGACTCACATCATCCCAGTCCTGCTCTGAAAAGTCGACGGCAGGAGCTCTCCTTTGAATGCCAGCGCAGTTGACGAGTATGTCAATCTCCTTCCTGGGCATGACCTCAAGCGCCTGCGCGAAAAGAGCCTTGACTTCATCGAACTTGTCCAGATCGCAATGGACAAGCTCGACAACCTGGTCGGTCCCTTCTGTAAAGGAAAACGTTCGGATAGTAAGCAAGTCGTGCGCCTGACAGATGAAAGAGTGAAAGGGAGGCGAGGACGTACTGTCGGCGAGATATGCTTTGATCGTGTTGTAAGTCTCGAGGTTAGGCTCGGAGCCCGGCGTCGGGTGGCGCTGTACGAGGCAAACAGACGCGCCAGCTTCCGCGAGGGCGAGTGCACACGCTGCACCGATACCTATAGAATATAATTATTTCGGAGTCAGATTGCTTGGTTAACGGCAGTATCCCGGGTCGGAACATCGGAGCTGCTGTGAATGGATAGCACTGAAACAAATGCGCCGAATAGCAAGGGGAAATGTAGTAACTGGAAGGGGGAACATGAAGGAGCCATAACGGCGGCCATAGCCCCAAGAGCAAATTGGCCCCCAGCATCGAACGGAATTTAGCAACCGACCGAGATGTCGCAAGGTCCAAGTTGTGAAGCAATGGTATTTCCCCCCGTCCCTGCATCATAGGAACCCACAAATCCATATGGATAGATGGTGGTCGGATGGGGTCGCGCGAGCTTGACATTACGAAAGTGGTCATTGATTCGGTCACAGCTGGGCGTGCCCAGATCCGGCGACGACGCGACGCGACGACACAACGGAAAGAGGAGGCTCTGAATCTCGGGGGTTCGGCGCCTCTTGTTGTCGCAGTTGGACGATCACAGTCGAAATTTTCTGGTGCTCGTCACGAACTTGAGTGGGGACCTTGGGATATGACAGAACCGGCACCAAAGCAACAGGTGCTATGCACCCTTCCTGACACGCGTAAGCTTGAGGTTGCACCATGATTCGAGCCAGATATGGGCTAATTGTAGTGGGGGCCGAGGGCAACTGGAGCTCGGGAGTCGATGCTTGTGGTGGTGAACAGCAAAGCGCGCCGGCAAGGCCCATAGACAGAACGTGCCACGTGGGATAATGATGCCATATTGGGTTTCTCGCGGCCTGACCCCGCGTCAGGCTGAGGACTGATTTTCTTGCTGACGACGTCGACCTCGGAAAATCGAGAATCCAGTGCTGGGAATGGAGGCCCTACACGTTGGTCAACAGATCAGCGGCGTTGAAGTAACACAGGAATGGCGCTCACATACCTTATTGGACAGCATCGAGCAGCAAACGACAAGCATATCGCCTTTCGCCCTCCGTTCCGTGCACCTGGCTACCTTCCTGAACACGATAAGGCAATGCTCGAGGAGATAGCGGTTTAGCGCGTCGGCAGTGGCTGCGCCTCGCCAAAGGAACACACGATGATTGAGGCCGCCTCGAAGATCGAGCAGGATCGCATCACATTGCGAGAAGGATCACACTCGACGTCGAGGAAGGAAGGACGTTGGAAGAGACGATGGCTAGGGCGTGGGCAAGGAACAAAGAACCCGGCGCAAGCTTGCCCGCGATCTCGATTCAAACAAGAAGAGCAGGTGCCTCGGAGAGGGAGAGGTGATTTGGTGGGTTCTGGTTCCGCGTCGTCGGGCTGCTAGATCTGGGCGCGATAGGAGATAGCCCACAGCGGTGTGTCGCCGTGGATCAGCATCAGAGCCCGTCAGTGTCTTCGCTGCCCGTTCTTCTCTTCGTCGCGACGGGGGTTCGCCAGGGGCTCAAGCTCTGGCCTTCGGGATCGCGGAACGGAGGGGCGGAGGCTTCGAGATGATTCGCGATAGCTTCTCGCTCGGGGATGGGGATAAAAATGGGGCACAGAGGGTGAAAAAACGCGGTGGAAAGGGAAAAGGTAATCAAGCGCCCAAACTGAATGGAACGAGGGCGTTGATGAAGAAAGGTTTAAATTCGAACGAAGAAAAGGGCGATGGAATAATGAAGGCGAACGATAGAGAGAGACTTGCGCGAAGTTAAACTTACCCCTAGTTGCGCCAGTGATCAACGCGTTCTGGCCTTTGAGCGAGAAGAGATCGAGAGCAGGGAGTGTCGAAGGTGGGTCCATTGCGATAGTGAGTTTCGGGCGTGTTAATCAAAGATGAAGGCGATGGGGGCGAGGTTGCAGAGTCTTTAGCTGGAAGGGAAGAAAGAGGGTGCGAGTGGGCAATCGAATTCCAGAACAGACAAGTTAACTTTCGTGCCCCTCTCCACATACATACCCATCTGGGCATGATGCATCTAATCTAATTAGATACAGGTGGCCGGCGCGTCCTACATATTCCGCCCGGTCGGTCTTTCAGTTCATCCCCCCCGTCTGCATTATGCTCCCATGCGTTCCTAAAGCATGGAGGTCGGAATACGGTGCGTATTCCGACCTTCTCATCATTCAACAACGAGGATAACATACTCGTGATACTCTCGGTGACGGTGATGACCCTCGGCACACGACGAGACTCAGAGTCAGGACTCAGGGGAAGGAAAATTGGACTCTCTTGGATCCGATCCTGGTGGCGAGGCCAATAGGATGGATACCGTCTAGGTGGCGAGCCGGATCCGATCGCACCGTACGATACCAGTGAAGCGGCGTTTCCTTCCTTCACCTCGGTGCATGACAGTGCATAACCGCTCCTTAAAACTGAGCACCTTGCGCTTGGATTCCGATTACTCGGGGCGAGGGCCCGAGCATCAAGGGGTCGTGGGTATTTGTACCCCTGATGATTTTCAGGGTGCTGTTTGTATGTCCAAGGTTACTCCCTATGGGTCGGCCATCCAGAAATTCGGAGATGAAGCCCACTACTCTATTGATTAACGAAATCCACCCTCTAAAGTGACAGCACACATGGCCAGATTCCTGAGGTTGGTAAAAGCTGCCCTGGGCTTCGGACATCGTCGAACGACAGACTCCTTTTTTCCCGGGTTTGTCTTTTGGTGATAATTCCCCGAGGCGCACGCGCTTCCCCCGCCAAAATGTAACACCGCCCATCTGCGCATACATAGCCTAGTTAACCCTCACTATTTCCTAAAGTGACGTTAGCAGAAGACAATAACCGTTTTGCATTTGCAAGCGTGACAGGTCTAGTGCGAGCACTGGGAAATTGGAAGCTCATCTCAGGAATTCACCGAGGGCAGTGTCCCTGTCGCGACTCGGACGGTCCGGATTGTCGGTCACTTAATACCCTGCACTACTACGAAAGAGCCCGTGAGTCAGTAACTCGGATTCTGCGTTTGACAGAGTTCGTCCGTCATCTGGGTTTGACCCACTCTGCCGCTGAAATATGATGGCGATGTATAGTATAAACGATGCGAGGTCCAGGGAATCTCCGAATCCGATTGTACGATTTCTGACACGGGCTGCGGGGCGAGGTGCGATGGGATGCGGATATGACACTGGAACTTCAGTGTGGATGCGTCTGGATGGGTTAATGGAAAGTCGAAGTCTTCTCCGAATGAGTTCTGCTTCGAGGAATCCGAACTTCTTTTCCTCGACTCGTTTCCCAGTGGCTCTCGGTGAATTAAGCTGTCTTTGCGTCGAGTCGCCGTGGGCGTGGAGCTTTGTGTTGTCTAAATGCACCTGCAGGCACGGAGGACGCCACAAGAAGCTCTAGTAAGTCCTGCCTGACTCCCCCACCTGAGCTGACAAATCGATAGACCATGCACACGCACACATCTAGAGAGAAATTTTTGAGTGCAGTGTATGGACGGTGGCGCCCGACCATCCCGTCGATGAGTGCAGGCAGTTATCTGGATACACATCTGGTCAGTGGAGCTTCTACGAGTTCTGATCCACACGTGCTCTAAGGGAACGAGCGTCAGACAGAATGAATCGATTTAATCGAAGGGCTTCTACCATACATACCTGAGCGAAAGAGGGCAAAACTGCATACACGCGCCCCAAGCCAAGCAAACTCCCCTCCCGTCACTCAGGCGCCGGAGAGAGCCATTATCTCCAACACGCAAAAGGCCCGCTCAATCCAACGGTGTCATCAGGTAAGTCCACTCATACATATCAGCCTTCTCATTCTCAGAGGCAGCATTCCTTCTCGGCATTTCCCGAAAAGCCTCGAAGGGTACCAGAGGGCCAGTCGCACAAGTAGACATAGCTCCAGAAGAACCCGAGATAAGTACAGTGGCGCGATGGCACGCGCACGGGGCACATGTGCCGCACACTGCCCGATGGACCAGTGCCGCCACGGGTGGCTGGCCAGTGCACGCCAGGCAGCCGGCATCTACATAAGCGCTCACGCTCACTCCCTATTGCAGCCATCCTGACGGACATACGGACTGCGCCGAGGGAAATCTGGGGTACAGATCACCAAATTGCGGCGACTATCCGATGGTGCAGACTTACTCACTTATAGGCATCAGTGGGATGCATCGGTCGACTCAGATACCTCTCCAGGAAGCTATAGGGAGCATTATAGTGCTGGCTTCTTGCAATAGTGACTTGCAGGTTCTCCTGGAGAAAGCCGAGGTAACGTGCGGGGTTCTGATATGGAATGGGCCGAATCAGCGGTTTTTTTCTCTGGATTGTCGCAAAATCTATGTGGGGGGTTCTTTGGCCGACGGTGTTTTTCTCCGTTCCGGCAATCAGCCTGGTTGTTGAGAGGTGGTTCTGCGAAGTATGCAAGGACGCAGCGCCAGGTGTAGAGATATCTATATAATTCTCGCGATGCAACCGAATGTGATGTTTCAGAGAGTGTTAGCACACGTATCCGTGTGTGGATTCATTCAGATAGTAGATAGGCAGGGACGCACAGGTCGCAAAAACATGGGTCTTAACCACATGTACGCGGATGGCCGGTATTTCTACTTCTCTGGGCAGCCTTCGGGGCGGCCCTCGGGGTGAAGCAACCACATACCCTGCATTTGGGTTGTGGCGCTACCTCCCTGCCAAACGTGGACCTACAATCAATAATCCTGGGAGGGCGGGCTGTGAGATATGACCCCCAATTGGGACTAACACACGTACATGGCCTCTCCTACTACCTGTGAATTGAAGGGTGCTTGCAAGGGGTGATAAACGCACTCGGCATATGTGCGCGCAGATAGACCGGTGGTTAACCAGAAACGCGCCGCGTATTTGGGTATGTACGTACGGCTCTCTATTCACTCGTCTGTTTGCATTGATAATCAATGAGTGTGAAGGGATTCCTATCCAAGACCGCGACAAGCAAGGGGTATGTCATATACATCATTTGATTTTCAAGTACGAGATTCGTGATAGGCGCCTGTGGAGCATCTGAATTGATTGGATGAGAGCTGAGAGTTGCGGTCGTATTCATCACCTTCTATCGTTGTTGATTGTGGTAAGTATATCCGCTGCCGCGTTTGTAGCGTTCTGGGCAGAGGAGACTGAGGATAATTCTACCGCAATACTGATGATGTATGGTTGGCTACGCCGATACTCGCCCGGGTCCAGCGGTCGTCTCAGAGTATCGTGGAAGAGATAGGATCACACCCCTCCCACTACATTATGTGCCTTCTACCATGGGTAACCGTCGATAGAGGGGAAGAGTCCCGTACAAGCGGACTGATACATAACATGATACTGCGTGGATATACATACCTCGGCTCCACTGGGTAGCTGCAAACATATTCCGGCATACATACCTAAGAAGCATCTATAGAATCAGCTCCACCAACGGACTAGTGATCAAGGCAATGCAGCACAGGGTATACTCCGCAAACCACTGGCTGTCTCCTAACCCAATCACAACACGAAAGGGAACAAATGATATCCAACCCAATTGTTCTCAAACAAAATAACAAGCAGAAGATATCACCCCACTGTATACCCCCACGCCCACCTTCTCCCAAAGATAACATCTCAACCATCACGGTTTTAAATGCAGCCTGGCAATTGCTTGTCACTCCAGGATACATCTGGTAAGCCATTTTTTTTGTGATGCACAGCGCACGCCGGTGCGTCTCAATTTCCAGCGCATTCGCCCCTATTTCCCTCTCACAATGCGTGCACAAATGATTGCCGACGCCGGCGCTTATGCACCCCGCATGCGCGCACACACGCGCCGGGTGCAGTGCTTCCCCACATTCTGATATCCAGCCGAGGATTCTGACCTATTCTGACTGATTCTGATCGACCCCGCGCCCCTTGGAAGTATTCGGACTTTTGGGCCCGCTTTCTGGAGTACGTGCTGGAGTATTATGCGCCCTAGGTCCCTATGTAACGGCGAGCGAAAACAAGCACCAGTTCATCCCAATTTAAAAGCGAGGCTTTGAATTAGACTACTCTGAGCCCACAAATTACGTACGGAGCCTCGAAGAGTCGAAAGGGATTTAGGACGAGAGTCGAGACCCGGCTGGACGTCCTCGCACAAGCTGCATATGCAGCGATACTCATAATGGAGACTTTACTGATCGTTCAACGACGTTCGGTGGTCGGACCGATGTGCCCAACGAATAGCATGCGCGCGTGCATTCCTCCGAGTCGATCGTCGGCGCGGAGAAACCAGTGGGTGAAGGCTCAAGCGCCCGCCAAGCGCCGGTGCCCGGCAGCGCTCAGCGCACACGCACGCGTTGCACCCTCTCCACGCGCCCCGAAGAAGAACATCCTCCGAGTCCTCTCCCCCCTCTCTGAGATGTTGTCCTCATTAATCCGATATCGTGCGCTGAAGTGTGGCGTGCCCGCCATGTGCAAGACTCGGAAGCCCCGGATATGTTATGCAGACGCCCGTGCCCAATCGGGTTCGCTGGATTCGATGGCCAAGCTTCATGAAATGCAGCACGAAAGTCGTGTATGTACATCGCGGGCCGGGCGGACGCTTGTGTGCCGTCTGCTGATAGCAGCGTTTGGCGCCCGTGCATGAAGGCCAGAGCTTGAGGGGCATTTGCGGTGGATGGGGATGGCGGCTGAGTAAGACGGTAGACCTCTCGGGGCAGGTACTTCGTTTAGGTGGTATAACGGACGTCGGCAGGGCTGTCCGCGTCCGTATTCCGAGGTCTATTCATGTCGTACTACTTATCTGCTTAGTGCTGGTCGGGCACGTCGTATCGTTAGGTCTGCGTTGGCCGTGCCGTGGCTCGTGCATGTCAGCTATTTCGAGGAAATGATCAGACTTGCTGTGAAAGACGTCGTTCGTCCTGTGCTGGAATGTGTACTTTTAGCTTGCTCAGTCAGAGCTGTCCTGTTGAGTAGGCACTTATTCTGCTCGGCACCGCGGGCTGTGGGGTATCTACCGCCGGAAGGACCTGATCATGACAGACAGAAGCTTTAGGTATAGCAACGACTTCATACTATCCGAAACAAAATAAAGTACTTCAAATTGGTATAGCGTTGGGCGAAGAATGAAATGGAAGTATGTATTGTCTCGACGACGCTCAATCGGAGCTCGCCATGTCCCGCGCCCCGCCCCGTAGAATGGGGGGATCGTGGCACGGCGAGTGCGATGACGAACAAGACGATACGAGGACGCCATCCCTGAGCGCTGAGCGTTGAAGCGCGCACGCCTCATGTGTTCTAAGCGACCAAGGATACTCCGACCCCGACATACTCCGGCGACAGACGGTATCTCCACTGCGAATGGAAATCGAAAAGCCCAATATAATAATGCACACCCGGGTTCTGATATGGACTGGGTGAATGGTGTGACGAATTCTAGCCGACTGACAGATGTTTTGGAAGGGCGAGAAGGATAGAGAGGGAAAAGGAGCTGCCAAAACGAGAAGAAAACAACGTTTCTCTGTATAGCGTCCGGGGAGGACAAGGATCCACCGTGGATTCGAGCTCTGTGGATGAGCGTATGTCGGGTACGGAAGAAGCCGACGGGCGATCTGGGGTGAATCTATTCCCGCTACGTAAGTAGTGGGTCTCTGTCGGAGCAAAAACTGGCTAACAAAAAGCGGGTAATCGGTCCGGGTTTTTAGAGAAGTCTTCCCACCCCTTTTACAGCGGCCCGTTTTCCGTCTCGCACTGTTTCGCAGTGAACCTCTCTTGTCGGTCGACGTCAACCATGTTTCGTTTCGACAACATTCATATACTGCGGACTGTACTTTTTATAGTGTTTCATATCTGTTTTTTATCTGCATCATGACCTACGACCCAGCGTTCAAGTGGCCCCTTCTTGCGTATTGATGGTACAGAGTCAACAACATCATCGATTCCATTCAGTTGGATAATGTCTAGCTTTATCGTGTCCGATGGTTGACTTATCCTGAAACCGAGGACACTTGGGAGGAGAGGCAGAATCGTCAGGGTACATGGCGGCCCCAAAAGAAAGGTCCCAGACCCTAAACGAAGACTTGACCAACCGAAGTTCACATATACAACGAGATTACAATAAAAAGACCTACGTACCCAATTACGCGTGCAACGACGGTGCCCAAGTAGCGGGCTCCGCCACTAGTTGGCCCTACGAAGTGGTATTCACGATAGGGAGCGAGTGGGGTGCTCGATATGGGCTTGGAAGAAGGCGGAGGAAGCAGCGGAGGACAGCAGAGCACGGCTCGGGGTGTCGGTCCGCGAGGCGTGACCAGGCAATGTGACAGGGGCGCCGGATCGGGGCTGAATCTGATCTGGCCCCGTTTGGGCGTGGGGCGAATTGGTCCTTTCGCTCGAATGCGGGGGATCTGAGATTGGCCAGGACGCAGTGTTGAAGACGATCCATGTCTTTGAAGAATAGCACTGCGTATATAATGGGCGAGCCTCCTCTCCAGAGCGCCAACATACACTCCCATGCCTTGCGAAAACATCTCCGCCGCCGTCCTCTACCCTGGCTCAGGCCGTGACCTCCGCGTCGAGGACCGCGATATCTGGGGCCCCAACCCCACCGAGGTCCAGATCGCCGTCGCTGCGACAGGCCTCTGTGGTTCTGACCGTACGTGAAGCACTATCCTCTCCAAGACTCCCGCTGACGTCCCCCAGTGCACTACTACGCCCACGGCCGCAACGGGGACTTCATGGTGAAGCAGCACATCGTCCTCGGTCACGAAGCCGCCGGGGTCGTCACCGCCGTCGGCAGCGACGTTCTGGAGGGAATCCGAGTTGGGGACCGCGTCGCCATTGAGGCAGGCATCTACTGTCGCCAGTGCTCCTTCTGCGAGAAGAAGCGCTACAACCTCTGCAAGTCCATGAAGTTCTGCTCGTCCGCGAGCGTCTTCCCCCACTTTGACGGCACCCTCCGCGAGCGGATGAACCACCCCGCATTCGTCGTCCACCCGTGCGTATCACTAATACCAATACACCGAGCAAGCACTCACATTTGTTCCTTCAGTCTCCCCGACGGCTGCTCATTCGAGCAGGCTTCCCTTGCCGAGCCCCTCTCCGTCCTCCTCCACGCCTCGAGACGCGCTGAGCTCTCCGCAGGCCAGACCGTGCTCGTATTCGGCGCGGGCACCATCGGCCTCCTCGCATGTGCCCTCGCCAAGGCCCGAGGTGCCAGCAAGATCGTCGTCGTCGACATCAACCCCACCCGTCTCGAGTTCGCCAAGCACTACGGCTTCGCCTCAGAAACATTCTGCCTCCCGCCCCCCTCACCGCCATCTGCAGCAGAAGCCGCCTCGTCCGCCTCGTCGTGTTGCTCGCACGGGCAGCAGTCGCGACCGCCGCCAACACCCCAGCAGCTCTCGGCTGAGCAAAAGAAGCAGCTCGATGACCAGATGCGGCGGACGAAGGATAATGTCGCCGGCATCCTCGAACATTTTGGCCACAGGGACGGCTTCGACCTTGTGTACGAGTGCACTGGTGCGGAACCGGTCATCCAGATGAGCATATTCGTGAGTCTATTTCCTCTTTTCTCGGTCTCTGTTCCCCGTCCTCCCCTCCTCCGCTTGTTGTCCACCCTCCATTCTTGCTTTTGCTTTTGCTTTTCATTCGTCGATTCGTCATTTTTTGATTATCTATCGATCCTCGCTTCTATCCGGCGTATGGATGCGGGAACGAGGTTGGTCGCATGGCTTTCGGAGTTTGTGCCTCCTTCCCTCGTTTTCGAGGCTTTCGTTTTCATTTCGGGCTTCATCCACGCACGCTTCGACCGATGCGGGCCCTGCTCACATCATCCACCTCGTTGCCCCTCACACCAATCATCCACATTTTATCCTTTTTGAACTCCTCCCATCTCGGGAGCCTCTTTATCTCGATCACACCGCAGCTTCCTTGGCTCGTCTTGACTCTTCACTTCACTTCCACTTTCTTTGTCTGCATCATGTGGCACACCGATGTGATGCCGCATTTACTACACCACTTTACCTCACCTCCTCTGTCGATCGAGTCTTACAAACACGCGCTAACCATGTATATTGTTCTCCACAGGCTGCTGCGACTGGAGGCAAAGTCATGCTCATCGGTATGGGTGCGCGGAATGTGACGCTCCCGCTGAGCAGCGCGGCGTGCCGCGAGGTCGACATCCTCGGTTCGTTCCGCTACTGCAACACGTACCCGGAAGCGCTCGCGCTGCTTGCGAGCGGAGAGCTGGAGAATGTGGAGAGGCTCGTGACGCACCGGTTCCCGCTGAGCGAGACGAAGAGGGCGTTTGATATGATGATGCGCGGGGTGGACGATGAGGGGAATATGGTGCTGAAGGTTATGGTGGGGAGCGGAAAGGCGTGTTGAGCGTTGGTGAGGGCACTGTGGGTAGTGCGCTGTGGTCTTTGACATTGTTTTTTGGATGGGGTGGGTGATGTGCGCGTGCGTGCGGCGCGGCGCGTCCGGTGGTGTGGTGGACGCTGGAAAAGGACATGGCCGGGCAGGCGGGGCTCGGCGTGGATCGATATGCGCGGCTTGGGCTTTGAGGTGTGCGATATTCCCCCTCTTCCCTTTCTTTCGCTGCTCTCTTTCTCTCGGATATTTCGAGGACTATATTATATTTTTTCGTGGATCTAGGGTGGTTACTTACTTATCTCTCCCGCTGTATCTTTACACGACACACACGCGCGCGCACGTTACATGCATTATCTCTCCCCTGCTATCTTTCGTTTTGTATGCCGGTAGCCTCGCATATTTTTATGATTTGGAATAGAATGGATATATAAGACCGACTTCTTTTGAGGGCATCCGCAAGGGGACTTGGGGTTTCGAGACTTCATACTTGTGTACAACCTGTGATAACCCATAGCACTCGGGACCGAATCCGATAGAGCCCTCGGGCCTCAAGCTATGGGTTATGTGTAGGTATGGATTACCACACAGTATACTGAGGAAGGGATGCCCGATCGGCGACGGAGAATAAGTCGTTGTTGTTAACAGTTATTAGTAATGACTTGCTGGGATTTAAGCTTAAGGTTGCGTCGTCGAAGGGTGTACAGCATGGGCACTTTACGAGCAACACATGTCGAATGGCCTACTGTATTGCGCGTGTATGTAAAGGTGTGTCGCTGTGTTTTTTTCGGGCTCTGAGTTGCCTTTTTGGGATGGGTGCGAGAGCCAAGGATGCTGGCAATTAAAGGGCATTAAGTTGCCATTGAGTGAGTATGTAGGTGTCGGCAAGTTGTAGATTGCCCAGTTATCCGGTGGGGTAGTTGGAAGCACGGTGTACAACGCGGAGTGCGTGCAGGCTACTCTCAGGCTAGGGCTTCTTGTTGTCTTAGATGGGCAGGCTTACGGGAGATACGTGCGTTCGCTTGAGCATATATTAAACGCCGGTGGGTTCAATGTGGGGTAGGCTTGCGGCCTTGAGGTTGGAGGCTTCGATATGGCTGAGAGACGGTTCCATTATTGCCGCTTGTTTTACCGGGTATCCGGCATGCATTTAATAGTAACGCGCTTTTGAGGGTTATAGGTAGAGAGTGCGGTAAGTGGGATAAGTGTGCTCAGTTGCGGTTTAGTTCCTCCGTTTTATGTGCAGTGTACGTTCTGTTGCTCGGTAGTGACAAGCTTAGTCGTTCTGTGAGAGCGGGATTAGTTGAACCTGGTGACAAGGTGTAGAGGGACTCCGATTTAGAGCGTTAGTGAAAGCCCGGTATGAATTGAAGTCGTCGCGGAAGATTTACGTTGGAATGCCGGGTTGGCCTACATGACGCCGGTAGGTGGTCTTGAACTGAAAACTGCATTGCGTAGGTGAGAGTGTATGTGTGATATAGGTCTGTATTAGTATTGAGTCGATGTCATAATATGCTGAGCAAAGATACTACAGGAAGGGCAGTGCGTTCGGTTAGGAAAATTGCAGGTCGGTGATTAAAGTGGGATATATGAGCCCTGTACGTGCCCCTTTCAATGTAGACTCTTCTCCCGACCGGGTCTAAACTTGTTTTTTCTCGATTGAGTGTGTATCACTTTTATCCGATAAGTCTAACGCCCGGCGGAAGGTGGCATGCCTTCCGCCCCCTGTACCTCACCCAGGTCCCGCCCGCCCTGTTTGGCGAGTGTGACATGTTTAATCTATCAGGGCCTATGACTCGAGGTGGAGCATGTCGTTATGGGCCTGGAGATGACCCAATGGCCGAACTCGGGTGTCCAAGCAAACGGCAGGGTTGCCCTGGTCTGCCTCGGCTACCTGACGTCGGGTAGTGGGCGATACAACACAATTATTGCAGCTTTGGGATGAGTGCATGGAGTATCATTGTCAAATGTGGAAGGCATTTCTGGATCCGCTATGTATTCAGTTGCGCTGTGCCATCAGAGAGGTTGAAAGCCAAAAGGTTAACGCCGGGTTGTGGGCGCTACTAGGCGGGACAGGCCCGCCGTTGTTAATCTATCCTTTTGGCGCCCGGGTAAATAGTAGAAGCTGCCAGCTTGCTCGGTACATACAAGCCTGCGGCCGATTTGATAGATTTTGTGCCTTGAGACCTTTTTCGAGTGCTAACAGCAGGTAGAGCCGTGGAGCGACAGTAAGGCCCGGATGCCCGTACTCGCAAGGAACGTCCACAAACCCTATCAAATGTAGCCTAGGCGCTTCTGATTAAGGAACTATGCCGACACCTGCACATTTTCCATGTTCTACGTTCCCAGTACAGTCTAAGACTGCAGAAGCTTTCGCACCTCGGCTTCGAGCGCCCTTCCTCTGGGCTTGGTGACCATACAGCTCAAGACAAGGTCCCCATGAGTCGCCAAACACGCATTAATCACCGAGATTTCACCGGCCTGCCGACCATCGACATCCCAAAGACATAATTCGTGAGCGTTCTTCCTCCCCCTGCCGCTTTCCAGTCGACGTGCGCGACGCGTGCCCGGGAGACATTGCTCAGTGTCTGGCAGGTATCGTCTGTCACTCCCGTTGGGCCCACAACACCGATCGCGCATCCCTCTTCCAGTACATTGCGGCGACGCTGAGCCGCGAGGCGCCTAAGCGGGCTTTGGCGAGCTTGTACGCTGTTTTGTGAGGGGGAGAGGTGGTCGCCTCGAGCGCAGTGAGGATGGGGAAGCCTGACTGGCCGATGTTGCAGTTGTGCGGGTACAGCTCGAGTTGCCCGTTCCATTCCGAGTGCAGGGTCGCCTGGCTCCACAGGCCCAGCGTCCTTTGGCGATCCGATTCGTTACTGCTGTACAGAGCCTGGAGAAAGCGATGAGTGGGGAGCTCTCGGGAAGTGTGGACGGTTTGTTAATTACTTTTCATCAGCCATGCAAAGACGAGGTCTCCAGTCCCGATTCTTGCATCCGTGAGCCCGGCGTTTTCAGCCTCTCCTCGACCCACTTCGTGTACATGTGCACTCGATATGGGATAATGCTGTTGCAATGCGCAGGACGAATGTAAGCCAGAGGTGTACGAAGAGATACTTGAGCATTCCCCATATCCCAATAACGCTGATGGCAGGAAACAGGCCAGCCCTGTCCACAGAGGTGAGCGTTGACCTGCTGGAGTCCATCGCAGCCTCTTCCCTCCTCAACAGGGCCTCAAACGGTTCTCGTGCAGTCCTGACTGTATTGGGTGAATCGGAAGGGTACATCCCAGTGCTTCCCAGAGAGCTCAGCAACGAGAGCGTGTACAATAAAGCTCGAGCCCAGCCCGTCGAATAGCCCGTGAGAGTACAGCAGGCCGATACACGAGTACTCCTGCCCTGGTTGTCTAAAGTGCGTGATGTTCCAGTGTGTTATGGGGGTGCCGTTCAAGTTGGCCGCGTAGCTTGAGAGGTTGGTCCTTATAATTTTGGAGCGGACATCCTCACCAATAAAGAGCTCTGCATAGAGGCGATCTCTGAACGCCGGGATTGGGATTTCGGTGTAGTGCGAGAGAGGAAAGGGAGAGAGCTGGGCGGAGAACGTGTACGCTTCGTACCCAGACGGAAGTTTTCCTAGATGTATGCGCATACGGAACATCTTGAGTGGATAGGACATAGATGAGATGTCAGAACGTGAGATTCCCCCCCGAAACTGGTACGTTAGTCTGCATGGAGGTTGAGGATGGTTGGAAGGTCGGATTGGATGGGAGCAAGCATGAAAGCTGAGAGATTTTTCCAAGTGACCTACCCTACAGTGATGGTGATGGCGAACAATTGATTGAACCAGGCGCGGGCGCTTATTCAAGATTCGGGTTTTGCCGGTCCTGCGGATGGCACATCGGTTTCGCCTTGAG
Source organism: Ephemerocybe angulata (assembly GCA_013368325.1). Classification (NCBI taxonomy): domain Eukaryota; kingdom Fungi; phylum Basidiomycota; class Agaricomycetes; order Agaricales; family Psathyrellaceae; genus Ephemerocybe; species Ephemerocybe angulata. Next base: position 254,740 of record JAACJK010000221.1, read on the forward strand.
TTGGTTAACCGACCACGCATGTCCCTCTGAAAGGATGTTGGAAAGAAATGACCAGGCCCTCGGAAAAGATCTACCCTAAACCTCTCCCATCCAGTCGCAGATACCTTCTTCATTTCATTGAGCGGGGTTAACTGAGCCATTAAGGCACCATCCTCGAGCCAGTTCGGTACTGATGAAGCAATTTCTCGAGTAGAAAAGGGAGTTGCGGTCCCTGAGCGGAGCTACGCCGATTAATATGTACTCTTGAGTTGAATTGAGGCCCCTACACCCAATGTGAGATATGAGGTCTGGCAGCCTGACATCGACCGATGACTGGAAACCCGCTGGATTAAACCCACCTATTTTCCAATGGACAGCGGACTACGATCCGTTCCCTCCTGTATGCACCTTATCATGAATCCTATCCGTCAATTCCGGATTCGAAATTTTGCCTCCGTGATAGAGAAGCCATGGCATGCGGCTTGAAGGCACCTCATGAATCGCCCGGCCTACCCCGACCTACCCAGCGGCAACCTGTAAAGCAGATCAGCATTCTGAGAGAACTCGAGAATCATACCTCATCTGACCTGCACTGCCGGCTGAAGAACCTCGAATGGCGGTGACAGAGCGGTCCGGGAAGCATCCGCAAAAGCTGGGTCGGTACGCGTGATTGTTCTGAGTGGATTGCAAACTTCGGATGCCAACCTTGTCGACGGCAAAGGTGACTGTATGTGATAGTCTAGTGGTAATTTGGACAGGTGAAAGAGAGAGCCGATGGCATGAGGTCATCTTCAGATGCAAAGGGAGGGAATTATACTTTGCCCGGCCAATCACAAGGTTTGGCTGACGGCCGATTTGCAAGCTTTAAATGGTGCAAAGGATTTGCAGGATACGGGCCAACAGGTCCGTCCTGTTTAGGGACGTCTTTCCACATTCGTATCAAAATCCTGACCAAGAACGAAAAAGGGCAAAGAAGGCTGAAGGGGCCGCCCGCAATAGCCTCATCTTAAATATTCTGTTCCGTCCATCCAGTGGCCTCGAGCGCTGAGCGCCCAGCTCGGGCTGTTATCTCTCTTGGGTTGAATTCTTTTGCCTTCGGGTCCACCGAAGAAAATTTTCCTTCGGAGCACGGACGGTCGAACGATACCTAGGCTTCAGATTTGAAACTTCTCCTCAGCCGCTGTAAGAGAAGGAAGATTTCGATCGAACAAAGCTTGACGAGCTTGCGGCTGCGGTCCCGTCTCGAGGCCTTCGCCACGCCCAACGATCTGGCAGAGGGTGGCGTCGACGGATGCGGCGTTGTGTCCTAGCATCTCGAAACGTTATCTAAAATGAATCTAAATGAATCTAGAGTGATCTAGTTTTGTGAAATAGCATCTGACTGACCTGGGCGCCTGTGGAAGCGCACAGACTTGCACTGGGCCCCAAATGATGAACAAAAGGCATATACAGTCTAACTCGAGTTAGCAATCGCAGACGCAAGTGTTCCGCAACCATAGCACCCGCCAGGCGCTTGTTGGAGATACGCTTCCAGCACAGTGCCAGTAGGTGCCAGTGAACTGCCTGGTCCATCTATTCGGTCCTGAGTAGCACGTTTGGGGATTAGCCTTTAGAAACCACATGAGCGAATTGTGATCCGCAGATAAGTAGGGATGAGGAGCTGTAAGCACAACGCGTGCTAAGTAGAAGTGTGAAAATCAATTGAATACGACTCCTCACAAAAGTAGTTTGGTTCCTTTTCTACTATGAGATAACAGAGGCAGGTCAATTAACGCTGGAGATTCTAACGCATGTCATGGCGGTGCAGCTGTAAGATATTGGGAGACAGACAGAATGGGGAGCTCGCGGAAGAGCTCAAAGCGAAAAAACGTGGTCTCTTGGATATGTTTTGCCATTTAGGGGAACGATAGCCTGGTGGAATAGAGTTCAGGTTAGGTGCCGATGCTACGGTTCACCCTTTCCAGGCTTCATGTGGCCAGCGCCTTGTGCTGTGAGCAGGGTTTTCAACACGGTCGGTTATAGGTGTGCACAGATTCCAGAGACACGGGCAATGTTTTGAAGTGAGTGGTCGAGGTGAAAGCTGGGGAAGGTAAGTCTAAGCGCTGGCCTTCTTTTCCACCGCGGGAAGTGATTACCAAGCTTCGGCATTCGGATACCATCCCCGATCGAGCACCTTGACCCTCTCAACACTCGTCCGGACATCCTATCCCCTACGGTTGATTTGAGAACGCCATGAGGATCGAGCGTTCTCACCTGCTACACATCGCGGCGCCTATGGTGAACCAATCCGACCTTCCTTTTCGGTGTCTCGTCGAAAGTCACGGAGCGACGATGAGCTACACGCAAATGCTCATCCCTGAGCGATTGTTGAACGACAAAGATTACTACGAATTTCACACGAGAGATTTGACTCTACTGGGGGGACGACGGGCGAAGCCTGTGGTGGTGCAGCTGTGTGGAAATGACGTTGATGAAGTCGTCAGGGCTGGGAGGAAACTGCAAAGCTATTGCGATGGAATAGGTGAAGGCCTTGATGTTAGTTCGCTACACCCATTCTAACGATACTTCCAAGCTTGCCAGACTTGAACCTGGGGTGTCCACTGGATGCTGCTCGAGATGCTCGCTACGGTGCCTACCTTCTGGGTCAGAAAGATTGGCCGTTGGTTGAAGATATCGGTGAGCGAATGAAAGCAGAACGAGACCATTGCGACGGCCGTTAACCAATGCCTTGGCTCCAGTGTCATCCATGGCCACTTCATTTACAGTTCCAGTATCAGCCAAACTTCGCCTGTGCCAACCAGTAGCTAAAACGCACGAACTCGCCCAGCGTCTTGAAGCTCGAGGGGCGTCCTGGATTACCCTTCATGCGCGTACAGTATCTTCCAAACGACGGCGGCAGGGCGCTGCAGACTTGGATGTGGTCAAAGACCTGAAGGCGCAATTAACAATCCCGACAATCAGTAACGGGAACGTGCGGACTTTCGACGATTTGGAGCGCAATCTGCTGCATACGGGGGCGGATGGACTAATGGTTGGAGAAACATTGCTAGGGAACCCTTGGTACGTCGTTCGCAACTCTTCGACGGTCGCCTGAGGTTAAAATCGTCCGTCAGCATCTTCACAGACGAGATACCCGATCCTGTAGCCATATCACTGGAATATATTGACCTTTGCAAGAAGTTCCCGGGGACGGCGACCTTGAGTACCGTCCAAGCCCACATCCGACGGTTTGTGGAGTTCCAATGGTAAGCTCCCAAATGGTTCCCAATGTGCGGTTTCGTTGACGCTCACATTCTCGACAATCAGTGAATGGACCCCTTGGTATAACCGATTCAAGACCGCCCTGACGAATACGGCGAACCTGGAGGAGATTGAACAACTTGTCAGGGACCAAGTATGTAGCTGGAGGGACGTATCAGGCGAAAGGAAGCCGATGTCCGTCCAAGATGGGGAGAATGCCGTGCTGGGGGGAAGCTTTTTGGATTCCTAGGTAATGACACATCCTTCAGAGATGCCGAAATATACATCGTTGAATCCACCCTGCATAGTGCAAGTTATCTGTACTCCCAGTTTCTGGAAGCACAAAGAAAGTCACCTCTCAACAGCGACGACCCCATCGCAAAGTGCCTGCACCTCTTCCGAGCGCCCACCGTGACCTGGGACGGTGGGACCCAGATTGGCAAACTTGTCGCGAACATTGGAATGATGCAGCAGCCATGACGAGTGAATGGCTTTGGATGCACTCAGAAGCTCCGAAGACGTCTCAGGGTCAGGCTGCGACTGAATTTAATCGATCCTGGAGGCTGACTGCCATGCACTCAGAAGCTCCGAAGACGTCTCAGGGTTGGGCTGCGACTAAATTCGATTCAGACCCGATCCTGGAGGCTGGCTGCCCCTTTCTCAGCCGAAGGAGTATAAATGTCGCTTGGAATCGGTCTAATTTCCCATCTCAAACCAAAACCAACCTCTCAGCTCCTCCTTTGCACTGCACCCCTTTCATCGCTCTCATGTCCCATCCCCTCCCATATCAACGACACTCTAACGTTCGCCTCGCCCATTTCTGGGCTAGCGCTCATGCGAGCCCTCTCCTCTTATCAGGTTTGTCACCAACTTCTCGCCTTTGACCTGTACGACTTCGCTCACACCGCTTCTTGGCCACTTCAGTCCAGCGGCTCCAGCCTCTTACACACACTAGACGCTCAATGTTCAACCCCCATCTGTATCAATCCCGTCTCCCGACCACAATGATCATAGCGCTTCCCATGAAGCGCAGCTCCCATGTTCCGGAGCTGGGGTACGTCCTCCTCCCATATCTACTCTGACTACCTCACCTTCGATCCTAACTTTTCTCTTTCTCACAGCGCAAACTGACCTAAAAGGAATCACGCATCCTCAGCTTTGGAGTATGGGCCAACAACGCTCACACAACGCCGTTCACCTCTGAATCCCTCCGTCCTACATTGACATGCTTTGCTCACGGCTTCCAGCAGAAGCATCCGGCTTCCCTCAAGCGCGGGAAGAGGTCGACCACCTCCACGAAGTCCACGTCCGTATCTAGAGCTGGGGTATGTTTTCCATTTCTTTCTGCGAGTCGAAACCTTTTCTAATTCCCATCCAGCGCAAACTGACCTATATGGAATCAAGCATCCTCAGCTCCAGATACGGGCCATACTGGCACCTCGCCTCTGCTCCCTTCGTCTTGCCATCATCGTCGTCGCCACCTCCCCCGCCACCTCATCCTCGTCCTCCTGCCCATTGATGATAATGATTTCTAGGGCAGGCGGCGTTTGTTTCTGCAGCTGGGGTACGCTTGTATTTCCCTCTCGGACCCTTGATCTTCCCTTCAACGTCGTGCTGACAAGGTTTAGCCTTTGTTTTCGTCGTACACGTAGGCACGGCTACAGATTAGACGCCCATACAACCCATGGTCTAACTGCCAAGAAGCCTTGATCCTATCATGCTAGCTTGAGTATTCTAGTGAGTGCATGCCTTGCGCCTCGTCTTTCTGTCTGACTCGTTGCGTTTCCTTTAGCCCCAGTCTTCATGCCACCTATCTTCATGTAACACCATCCTCCTACCGCCGTTTATATTGAATATTACTTCTGGATCTTTTCGCGATAGTCTCTGATGTTCTATGTCATGATCAGTAAGAAGTCCGTTCGTAATATGTTACAAACTATCCATATTGTCCAACATCTTGTAGTCCGTTTCCCCCCATTGTCCGTTGAGGCCCATGCTATCAATCTACCACCCTGTGAAGGAGTCTACACTCGACGAAGTGTCACCGAACTGGCCATGGTACGGAACAATATCCTTCCCGGCCCCACCATCGCCCGTTTGCAAATTGAGCGCGGCCAAGTTCGCGAAATGCGTTTCCAATTGAGACCAGCTACACACGTCCGAGTTCATCAGCGCCGAGTCTCGACGGGAAAAGGGAAGACGCACTATGTCCACGACGGTAGATCCTGCAGCGGCGTCCATTTGGTCGAACATCATCATGATATCTTGGGAGCGTGGTATGAGGGTCACCACTGCAGTTGAGGATGTGTAAAACCTACCTGGCCTACAAGGTTCTTGACCCTGAAGAGGGGGATCGACAGTACCTAACCTGCAGTCTTGGCGGCAATTCGTGGGTCGTCAGTTGAGGACGGAAGCCGATAATCCCTTTGACAAGCGGAAATTGGGTGGCTCCAAGCAGCAAAGCCTCGGACCTTCGACGCGTTGGAGTATTGGATTTACTTTATACCTTTCTGTTTCGCCCAGCCTTACATTCAAGTGAGCCCCGGATTTACAGTTGGCGCCTATTGCCTTGGGCACATCTCAATTATATTTCCTATCTTTATAGTAAATCGAGCACACTACAGGTGGAAGAGGATATCTGACCTTCTTTACTGCGTCCCTTATCTAGGCCTCTCTCTCTCCTTTTGCCTTCATGGATAGTTCCCCATCGTGCTAGGCCTGCCAGTCACCGCTCACCTGGGTGGGCGCTTAATTTGCACCCACGGCCATTAGTCGACATCCTGCAAAGCTGAAACGTAGTGGAGGAAAATTTATTCCCTCCAGTCGTAGATCTCTCCAGGTTTGTACCCAAACCAGACCCGCCCGCGGCCCTTCTCACCATATCATATCCTTAGTTAGAGCAATGACGGACAAAGGTGATCCGACTAGACGATGGTGAGCTGGGTATCACATCCGACTTCGGCATGCCTCCTGGGAGGTTCCTTTCATGAGGATACATTGCCTTCTCCGAGCGAGTTAATGTTGAAACGGTGGTACGAGGGCTTGAAGATGCATAAGCTTGGATAGGTGGCCCTGTTCAAGTTGCCCTGTTGCCGTCTTCTGACCATACGGTCTGGACACTAGAAGGCGTTGTCAGGGCGAAACGAGATATTAGGACATCAGGCCTTCGATGTATTCACATTATGGAAGATTGAGGCAAGCGGTTCCCTATGAGCTTTGGAGTAGGTAAGGAGGTGAGGTGAAGCGCACGCCATCAGGAAAAGATCTAACCCACTGACCAGGCATCTTGAACCGCAAGCCAAAGAGAATAAATGAAGGCCTTCGAGGACCTTCCAGGCAGTGAATTTTCCAGTCGATGGTGAGCTTCTTGTAATCCTTACTCAGCTGCGTCCCTTTAAAATCAATGAGTGAAGGTTAGCCTAATAATTTGGGAATCTGCAGGCTCGGGGCCTCGCTCAAAACCACGTCATCGAGTGCAACTTACTTTTTCTTACCTGCTTTCTAGCTATCGGTGAGATATACAGGTCTCGATGAAGGTTAACACTCAAAAGTTCCTCAGGGTACGACCAGAACGGAGTGACGGTTTCAACGAGAAGAGTGTGAACCACGTGGCGCCGTTGATGGGCCCTAACCGGCGGTATCAACGGAGCCAGTCCGACACTGGACCTTGGACTTCGTATAGAGCCTTAATCTCCTCCCAGTGCCACGTTAACGCCCATAATCTCCTGCTGCTATGTCTGTGGACGGCGACGGCAGAGCCGGGTCGCACTCCAGGAACAGCTCTGCATCGCACTCGTCGAACTCGCGGCTCTCGCTTGACGGGCCCACCAACCCTCCCAACCTCAACGGGCTCGCTCCATCCACCGACTCCGCACATGCCGCCAACGGGCATTCGACAACAGCGCCTCCAATGACGAACGGGGTGAAGCAGCAGCAGAAAGCTCCGGCAGAGGGGGAAGAGGAGGGGGAAGAGGAGGGGGAAGAGGAGGGCGAGGATACGGTGGAAGGTCTGCGGCGGGTGCTTGAAAGGACGCGGGAGGAGAAGGAGGCACTGGCGTCGCAATATAGCACCCTCCTCGGGAAGTTGACGGATATGCGGACGAGGCTGGGCACCAAGTTGAAGCAGGATGCAGTACGTTTTGTCTAACTCTACTCGATGTACCGTAGTGGATACTGAAATACATTCGGATGTGTGTAGGAAGAATTGGATCGGAGAGAACAGATGATACAGTCATTAAGCACCCAGATCGAAGACTTAAGCGCGACGGTGGATACCCTGAAGGAAGAGTTAATTACTTCACACCATGAGTCCGAGCGCTCTTCAAGAGAATTGGACGCCCTACGCGCACGGACGCTGCAGGAGTCGTCTCAGGAGAGCTTCCTGCGCGAGCGGGAGCTACGGGAATGCCAACTCGAGCTCGAGAAGAGCCGGATGGAGAAGGACGAATGGGAGCGGCTGGCGCAACACGAGAAGGCGCTCTCTGAGGACGCGCGGAGTACGGCTGACGAGCTGCGACGCGAGTTGGAGTTGGAGCGGGAGGTGCGGGCGAGAGAGGCAGAGGTGTTGGCTGCGGAGCAGGAGAAGGCAGCGAACTTGCAGTCGGTACTGCAGGATTTCCAGGCAGGTGCGTGGTCCTTCAATGTAAACCTTTCGGTAATGCTGATACTCTGAGCAGCGAAAGACCATGAGCTGCGGCAGGCAGTCAAGGACTATGACGCTCAATTGCAGCAGGTCACCCTGTCGTTAGCAGAGTTCAAGCATCGGGCACATACCGCCGAGGTGAGTTAGATCCGCCCTTGCCGCCTTTTTACTGCTAACAGCATTCTAGCTCAAGTTGGAAGAGTCGCACTCCAATATATCACGGACACAGGAGTTGGAGAACCAGGTCAAGGAGAAGAACCTCCTAATTGGCAAGCTACGACACGAGAGTGCGTCCTTCTTTCCGTCACACTCGATGTTGTGCTCATCTCTACTACAGCTGTGATCATAAATGAGCACCTCGTCGAGGCACTTAGGCGCCTACGCAAAAGCTCCAGTGAAACGAACGTCGACAGGAGGCTCGTCACAAACGTCTTCCTTTCATATCTCAATACCCCCCGCGGCGACAGCAAGAGATTCGAAATGTTGAACCTGATGGCCTCGATACTGAGTTGGACGGATGTGGAGAAGGAGAAGGCTGGTATTCAGAAGTCGGGTTCAGTGTCGTTGGCCTCTCCGGCTTCAGGGTTCTGGGGACGATCATTGTCATCTGGGGGCTTGTCTCCCGCCGCGAAGAGTCCCACAGGGAACACAGATGAAACAGAGGTGCGTTGTGTTTTCCTCTCAAGATGCTATACTGACTGGGGGTTTATTATAGTCCTTTTCCCGATTATGGGTAGAGTTCTTGCTTACTGAAGCCGCCGCAGGAGACCAAGGGGGTGGTAACCTGGCGCCTCCAACCCGCGGCAACTCGTCACTGCCTGGGAGTCCAACGACTGCAACGCACACGCTTAGCCCGCCAACGCAATCGCGGAGGATATCATCGCTCTCGGCGGTCGCAAGCACACCCGACCTCATGTCCCTGCCCAGTCTCGGTTCGAAGCTGAAAGGGAAGGAGAGGGAGCATGTCCCTCTCCCAGAGGATGGGTCATAGCATGCGTTCTAGCGGACTTTGGTACTGGTAGTGGAACCTTCGTGTCTTTCTGGTATTTATCATTTGCCATTCGACGCGACCCCGTCTTTGTTTTCGTTTTCGCATTCAGATTGTACATAGTATACGCTTTACGGATACCATTCCTCGGAATTTGATGGACGCCTTTAGGGTGTGGTGAGGTTATTGGATATGGGTTGCATTTAATCGTAGTCCCCTACGCAAAGGGTAGTCGAGTCAGTGTCCAGAGTTGGGGGTTAATGAGATTTTGGGGCGTACCTCCTCCTCCACCATCATCTCCACCTCCGCCGAGGTCGTCGTCGTTGTCGCCTTCACCGTTGTCGAAGTAATTTCCTGCGTAATCGTTGTCGTCCTCTTCGTCGACGTCGTAGTCCTCAGCTTCGTTTTGTGACCCAGCATCCGAGCGCTCGTCGTCTGATTTTTCCTGTGTTGGTAGCATTGAGTCAGTCAAGCGGTACGGAAGTGGGTGAAATGTAGCGTGGTGAATACCTCTTCGTCCTCTGCCAAGAGCTCATCGATGTTGACCCGGGCCTTTCCAGACTTTGAGACGGCTGTGGGGGTCCGTTAGTGTGAGGTGGATAAAGCCTTCGGGCGCAGACTGACTCTTTTTACGCCTTTTGGGATTGAAATAGTCTTCTAGTAGCTCGGATGGGAAGAATGGGGCGTGGAGCTCTTTCCTCTTCAATGCTGGCTGAGAGGTGAGGGAGGGTCGATACTTGTCAGAGTATCGAGGGAGGTCTGGAGATATCATAAGCCAAGTTTAGTGCAAGGACTCTCTACCCATAGGTTTCTTGAGCATACCGTTTGACCTGGTCTTCTCGACGATGTAGTATTGAGAATCCTTCAGCCGGGAGATCAGACCAAGCTGCAGGTCAGCGGCACGCCCCTCATCCTCCGTCGCGTCTGTAAAGACGGGCAGATGTCTCGCCTAGTATGGAAGCGCATTCTGACATCAATGACTACACATCCCAGAAACCTCTGGGAGCCAAACTCACAGGGTAGAGGGCCGTCGCTTCCCTGGACAGGTTCTGCAGATCCGCAAAGGTCAGGCCCATGGGAGGCTGCGTGGCGCCGCCAGCAAAGCCTCCGCGCCCACCTCCTCGCCCGCCAAATCTCCCGCCTCCTCTGGACATGCTTCTAGTTCTTAAAAGATGAGGGTAGGGTGGTAGTCGTCGAAAAACGCGGAACCGTTAAGCGCCCACGAAAAGCGGAGTGTTGACTCAGGAAATTGGAACTCCGACAGGCCTTCATAAGGGGATGGCTCAGCACAGCTTGGCATTCTCTTTCTTCCCCACCCACCACCACCAGCATCCCCCACGCCAACGAGCTCCCCGGTCCCCTCATAATCTCCCTAGATCTATCTAATCAGTAATACCTTTCGAAATGGACAAGAGCCTCGACGAGGTATGCTCGGTTTCTCGCTTTTTTGGTTGAAAATGGTGACTCACCGCCCTGCCCTTTCAAAGATCATTGCTACCAAGCCCAAGACCGGTCGCCGTGCCCCTCCTCGCCGCCGCGCTCCTGGAACCGCTACTGGACGTGGTGCCATTCTCGGCAAGGCCGCGCCCTCCCCTGTCCAGAAGGTTTCCGCTGCCGCCACGAAAGCCGCCGCCGTCCCCACTATTGCTGAGAAGATCATCGTTTCTGGACTCCCTCTCGACGTGAACGAGGCTCAGGTCAAGGTACATATCTCGCCTTGAACTCATCTTGATTCCGTGCTGACGTTACTTCCAGGACCTCTTCGCTCAGACCATCGGCCCTGTCCGCGACGTCAGCCTCACCTACAACGCACAAGGAAAGTCCAAGGGCACCGCGACCGTCCTCTTCTCCCGCAAAGGCGACGGCAACAAGGCATACCAGCAGTACAACAACCGACTCATCGATGGCAGTTAGTATCGCCTCTCCCTGCTCACTCAATTCTGGTCCCTCTTCTATGATGGCAAACCGGTACCATTCTTGCTTGCTTTTGCGAGTTCCTAGCGGATCTGTGGCTCCCTGTCTCTGTCTAGTCGACGCCGCCCATGGTTCGCTCAAGTCGCCGTCACTGTACGGTTGTGGCGCACGGACCAAGCTGCGAAGGGAACACCTTCCGTCGAAACAGTCTTGGGCTCCATCACAAGGATTGATCACCCTTGTGCGCTGGAAGCTCTGCTTATCCTCGAAGTGCAAATCGAAAAACCGTGGGGTCGATTAGCGCAAGAGTGACGATGATGCGGGTTCCCTTTGTTGGTTACGCGGCGCGTCATGTGACGCGTTGTTTGGTGAAGGCGTTTTGCGGGTTTGGGTGTTCCGGCGTTGGCTGTGCGCCGCGAAATCCAAGTCCAGTCGCTTCGTTGCAAGACATGAAGACTGGAATCAAGATGGGCACAGAAGGCTCAAGCTCGATTTTGCGAAGACCAGGTGGCGATCGACAGAGACATAGCTGGTGAAGCTGGTAACAAGACGCCGTTGTGTTCTGGATGTGGTGGAATTTAGGCTTCTCTCTCCACTTACCCCCTCTTTTTCATTGTGGTTCCCCTCGATGCCCCTTGAAACCGTCGGCTAATCAGTGCTCCTCTCTCTTCTGCCCTTGTTTCGCCTCGCCTTTCTCTAGACCAACCGATGAAGATCGAAATCATTGTCGACCCCATTCGCGCTGTTCCTTTGGCTTCCCGCGTCGCCCCCGCCCCGGCCGCCAGGGCTCCTGCTGCTGCTGCCCAGCCAAGGTGGGTTGAACTATAACACCCTCACCTCAGCATTCGCTCATCTTCTAAGAAGGAACGCTGGACCTGCCGGTCGTCGCGGAGCCGGACCTAGAGCTGGAAGGGCACCTCGTGCTCGACCTGCCCCGAAGACTGCCGCCGACCTTGACGCTGAGATGGAGGTAAGCTACATTTACCCTTGCTCGCCGAACACAAATTCATTTCTTTCCTCGTGTAGGACTACACCGCTGCTGCTACCGCGCCTGCTGCTGCCCCTGCCACCGCTGCTTAAGTGGCTCGGTAAAAATGGGGTTGGCGTTGTTCGTGTGTGTATTTGGTGGTGGCGTTTCTCTGTAACCATAGCTTTTTTTAATACGTCTGTTGCTATACCCTTTGTATGCTATCTTGCCTCTACCAAACTCCCTAGTAGCGTCCGTCGCCATCCTTCTCCGAGGTGTTTGTTTTACTGCAATTGTGTATAGATATCTCCCTACTTTTACTATCCAGTCATTCGTTGAACGTTCCACTGCCTGTCCGTCGTCGGGAGCTTGGAATGAACTGGAACGGTCATTTGTCTGAGATTGGTCAATCGGAAGCTCGGAGCTTTGACGGAGCTGATCATGATGCAAGCCGCTCCGACGCGTCTCGCTGCGGCAGGCCTTTCCCACTACATAACCTCCATAATGCTCAAACTCTTTTCTGCACGACGCCGACCACCACCAAGGGCGAACACCTTCTACTTTCGATGTTTCGCACCACTTTAGCGGCGAATAGTGGCAGGTTACCCACCCTCGCACCCCGTGTATCCAGCCGACCGCTACCTGTCTCTCGTCTACGCCTCAAAGCACCCAGCTCTACACCGTTGCGTTCCGGAAGAGCACAAGCAATTCGATTCTCGTCGTCCTTGGTGTCGCGATCCTCGGCCTCATCACTATCACCGCCTTTCAAAATCTCCTCCGAGTTGTCTTCAGCAGTCCGTCGCAGTGCCGCTTCGGCTGCGACTGCGACGACGACCTTGCCCCCCAATGCCCCGCTGTCGCAGAGGATGAAGCATCTTATCAAGGTGTACGGGTGGTACGCGGTGGGGGTATACTTCACGATTGGACTCGTGGATTTTGGAGTCGCTTTTTTGGGGGTTAATTTGGTGGGGGCGGAGCATGCTGCGAGGCTGGCGGGGGTGGTGAAGGGTGCTTTTAAGGATGCGGTTGGGCGTGTTAAGCATGCGCTGGGATGGGGAGTCGTCGAAGGCGGAGCGGAGGCTGCGTCTGGAGGGACTGTAGAGTCGGAGGCGGCAGATGAGATGGGATTGGTTACGAGGGTGCTTAGGACTGTGTTTAAGGGGCGGGATACGGAGGCATTGTATACGATGCTTGTGCTTGCGTTTGGGATACACAAGACTGTATTTTGGCCGGTGCGGATTGGGCTTACGGCGGGGCTTACGCCGAGGCTTGTGAGGTGGTTGACGAGGAGGGGGTGGGCAGGGGGTGAGGGGACGAAGCGCGCGGCGGTGGAGATGAGGGATAAGTTAAGGAGGAAGTCGGGAGGGAAGTGAGTGGGGTGTCGCTGGGACTCACTGGTTTATGGGGTTTCTATGTTATGCATTTTGACAGTTGCGTCGTAGACTAATTGCGTTATAATTCAGATTGTGGGTTTCTAATACATAGACTACTTCTTGGTCTCCAAAAGCATCTGGACTCCCTGTCTCCCTAGATTGAAGGACGGTGGAACGAAGTATGATCCTGTGGGCGCCTAAGCGCTTAGATCCTTTGCCGCTGCAGGCTTTAGACCATTCAACTCGGTATAGTGTGGGCCCGGAAACAAATCTAATTCTGCAAGGACAGGCACAGCGCTACACACTACCCTACGCGCAAATGTTATTGGGGTTGTACCCCCTTCCCTCCCTCCTCCAAGGTTTCATCTGTGGAGACGCTTCCAAGGTCAAGATGTGTCTCATGCTTTCTCGTGACGTTGACCATGTCAGGCCTCTGTAATGACATTCTCCGTTCCGACGTCGTGACCGTTCTCCGAAATGAATCTCCACCTTCGGTGGAGGACTTTTCGTAGGGGCTGGCATCTAGAACCGAAAGATCAAATGCGTTTGAGTTGGGTATAGGGTCGTTCGTCAAGTCTAAGGATTGTCGGTGGGTCTCTCTTCGGTTGAGGGTGGCCATTAAGGCAACGGCGTAACTGTTAAACGGAGAAGGTCAGCCTGGAAACGCCACTAGTCAGCGTGCTGTGATGGTACGTACACTCCACCGATAACATATTGGCTTCATAATGCTAAAATCAGCGACTGTCAAGTGAAGTGCCAGAAGGAAGCGGGACGCACAAGGCAGCGCCAATGAGACCCTGGGTTGTTAGACATACGATGAGGTTCACGCCAGAGAATGCTGTGACGATGAATCCTGTCTCGATGGTGTTGACGATGAGGGTGGACAGTAAACCTTTCGTAGGTGTATAATGGGTGTTCATTTTGTAGCGTTGGAGCTTTGCACCCGGAAGTCAGGGGTTAGGGTCGGAGCGAGACGCTGGCTGGGTACTCACGAAGGCGATCACAGAGATTGTGATAATTACATCGGCCACCATGCTGGTGGCGAGGTAGAGGTACATAGGCATTTGGTATTTTGCCTGGAGCGCGTGAGAGTCTAAGCCGACCGCAATAAACTAAGAGAATTGTCAGGGGGGACTTGGGTAAAGCAATGGGAGAACCGACGTCGATTGCAACGCCCATAGACGCGCCAAATTGAACTATGCTGAGCTATAACGCGTTGATGAGCATGGATTCGGGAGGAGGAGCACGGGAGAAGAGGCCCACAGAAATAATCAGGATAGAAAGAGGTATCACAGTTCTAGCCTTGCCCGTCAGGGCAAAGATTCTCCTGGAGAATTGGCACAGGGAAGTTAGTCGCCGGCGGGTTTGTCACGGACGGAGAAGGTTCGGCGTACCAAGCAAAGAAGACCTGGAACAGCAGAGATTCTGCAACAATCCCGACATTACAGTTCAGCACCCCTTCTGCTAGCAACTAAGAAAGGATGTGCTGACCGAAACCGTTGAGGATCAGCGTTGCGGGAGCCGTGATCGACTGCTTGACGAAGTTCATCGGGTTGACGAAGCCCAAAACCAGGGCCCACCAAACTTTATGCGTCACAAAGATAATCTGCAGAAGCTGGGTGAGGGCCACAACAGCGACTAGGAAGGGTACAGTTTGAGCAATATTTTGGGACGAGGACGGCAGCAAGCTATTCACCTAACGCCTTGATGTATATTTGGTCTGTTGGCCCTGTGCGTTGAGAATATCTGACTGCACGATAGCCGCAAATTTTAGTAAGAGTCTTTCAATGAGCGCCTGAAACCAGCTGAATAAGTGACGTACTGAGCTGAGCGAGAAACACGCCCGCCAAGAGCCATGCGAGCAGGGCACCGATGAGCTACAACGAGGGAGAGGACGGCGTTTAATATCGTGTCAGCTGGGGCGACTGTCCAGTCCCAGTCGGCGAGTCCCCGAGGCAGTTGAGAATGAACATACCAGAGGCCCACAGCTAACTCAAGGAATCAATCGATCCGTTCATGTTTGAATAGAAATGTAAGAACTGACTAGGGTATCGGTGGAACAGGAGTATCGATTGGCGCCATCTTCAGTTGATAGACCCTGCCAATCCCAGGGGAAAGCGTCTTCAGCCTAATCCCTTTGAAGGTCTGAGGGTGCGGGAGGGTGAGAAGGGGCGTCTTTCGCTTCAAATTTCAGGTGCGCAACCACTTGCTATTTATCCAGCGCGGAGTCCATATTTGTTGTCACGGCAAGCGTGCAGGGTCATTAGCACCACTGATATGTTCCTGGAGGCTGGAACATATCAGCGCTAATTATAATGACCGGTGACCCTGCAGCTCCCTGCAGGCTTCCATGACAGATAGCTATTTAATTGGTCACCACCTGTGACTTGAGTGCCGTTGCTCGGCTCTGGGCTCGCAGGCGATGGAAAGGACGACGCCAAGAGCTAAGTATAGGTATTTTTGGTTGACCTTTCTCATGTAGAGTTGGGGGCTAAGGTTGGCGGGAGCTTTCGAAGCAGAAATTGTCCCGGGCGCGTGATGAAGGCCAAAATCAGAGTGTCTCCTTAGCGCTTTTCTGCCGAGATATGGCAGTTTAAAGGCTGGGCTGCTACAAAGTTTCTATGTCTCTTCAACGAGTTTCTGGGCGGGGATGAGTCCAGAAAGCGCTCTGGAAGTGAAGGCGGAAGTTAGGGGCTTTTCGGAGAATTCCGAAGCGGAGTCTAAAGAAACTCCCGCGATGCGGCGGCCGAGGTTACAGTTTCTTCAGCATTTCTTGGCCTCTCCAGCCTCCAGCCTGAGGTCTACTACTTATGATTACCGGGGCTCTCCTCAATACCTTTGCAATACCTCAAAGATTTGGATCTCTGAGTAACACAAGGAGGATAGAAAACGGGAGATCTAGGGGTGCACCAGAAGCCCGTTTTGATGGGGTTCTGTTCAACTTTTGCTCAATATTGGTCGCAGGAGTTCTGGTCTCATAGTCGTCTGATACAGTAGACTCAGAATTTTGACTGGGCACCCTCGCTGAGCACTAGAATACCCAATAATATTTATAGGTTATTGACTATTTACTGAGGTTTGTTAGGCAAGAGTTGAGCAGAACCCCGGTAATCATAGTATGTCGGAGATGTGGAAAGTCTCCGCAGATTCAGAGAACAGAATACTTCGCTGCGAGGGCGCGACGGGCGTCGAGAGTCTGGAGGGATGCTTGCCAACTTTGGCGAGATAAGACCAATGTCTACCAGTCCGGATGACTGGCGCTAAACCCTGGAACTTGGTTGGGCCTGTACTCGAAGGGCGGGATGGTTACTTTCCGGTGCCTCCGAGTCAGCCCCAAGTTCAAATAATCGTAACCACAGTCGCTCTATTGTGAGCCGCTCTCCAAAATCAATCCGCTGCCGATGGCCATTTCCCAAAAATGACAAGGGAGAGCACATGCCCATATCGCTCAAATGTACCGCGAGGCCTGTGTGCCCGAAAACACCGGCAGAGGATGAGGTGCTGAAGGGGGAGGAGGGACCCGCCCTGCTCAACAGTTCGGAGTAATCTCGTGCGTTGATAATCCATTCCATGTGCACCTTGGGCTTGGAAAGGATGAGGCCGTCCCTTCCCAGCAAGAGATTCCGTGCTCTTCGTCCAGGTGGGCCGCACGTCCGGAGGCCAGTAGGATAAGACTGAGAGCAGGAAGTCGATGTCGCCATGGGTCTCAGTCTAGTGCTGGGTGTGCAAAGGCAGGACCGGACCAGAGCCCGTTTTTGAGTACGGGTGGGGAGTTGACAGTTCAATACGCGGGCAAAGGCGGTTGTCGAGGGAGGTCTGGAGGGGATGTGAAAGGGCAGGGTTGCGCGATCTCCCTCTGGCCAAATCTTCGATTCGTCTCGGCGCCGAGCGCCATATCCGGGTGCAATCGACAAACGGAAGGATTTTGTCGCAGATTCCCAGGATGATGAGCACAAAGTTTAAATAACTTTGCTTGCTGTATGTAACGGACCAGGATCTCGAGGCACGCCGCAGTGGGGCCCAAGTCGTGATCATGATAGCCCGCGCCGTCGTTGCCAGTATTTCAGGACTCCCAAGCCCAAGAACATCGATCCCTTCGGGCCCTCGCTCAGCGAATGAGATTCAACTTGAACCAAGGGAGGTCGTGGTGATCGCGTGTCCTCGGGAAGTTAGGGGCAATACAACGTGTAGAGTGCAGCCCCCGGCAGAAAAGGCCGCAGAAAAAGTGGTTGAATGGTTCGACATATGCATGGAACGAGGTGCAGAGCAAGGTCCATTTCACCAGAATCCCGTCAATCACAGGCGATCATTGATGTTGGGAACACACGGACACGTGCAAGGGTGCGACCAATAAAATGTGAAGTGAGCTGATTTGCTGGAAAAAGACAGTGATAAAAGGGGTCCCTTATTAGCTGGCAGAATTTATCCTCCCCTTCCTCCGCCCCTTCGACCTATCCTTCCTGTAAGTTTCGTTTCAGTCTCCCCAACTGCCTTGTCGAGTCCGGGGTATACAGCGTACCCCAGACGCGATTATACGGAGTTCTCAGGACAACTCGTTGACCACGTCTTCCTCACAGTTTCCACCATGTCTTCGTCTGCTACTGCCCCTCTCAGCGACGGACGCGTCCAGAACCGTATCGAGAACTACAACCAGTTCTGGAAGAAGGACTTGAACACCGAGGAGGATAAGGACAACAAGAACCGTCTGGACCAGTACACTGAGGTCGTCAACGGTACGCTGGCACGCCTCCCCTATCCCATATGTCTTCAACAACTCATAATGCCCTACCTGCACAGGCTACTACGATGGTGCCACCGACCTGTACGAATACGGCTGGTCGCAGTCCTTCCACTTCTCGCGCTTCTACAAGGGTGAGGCCTTCCTGGCCTCGCTCGCGCGCCACGAGCACTACCTCGCTTCGCAAATGACGCTCCGTCCCGGCATGCGCGTCCTCGACGTCGGATGCGGTGTCGGCGGCCCCGCTCGCGAGATTGCTCAGTTCTCCGATGCCCAGATTGTCGGCCTCAACAACAACGACTTCCAGCTCCAGCGTGCAAGGAAGTACACCAAGAACATGGGCTTGGAGAACCAGGTCACCTTCGTGAAGGGTGACTTCATGAAGCTCTCGGAGCAGTTTGGCGAGAACTCGTTCGATGCTGGTGCGTTTATGCCTTCTTCGACGTGTCTCCGATGTTGGGTGCTCACATAGAGGATCATTAGTCTACGCCATCGAGGCCACCGTCCACGCCCCTTCGTTCGAGGGTGTCTATGGCGAGATCTTCAAGGTCTTGAAGCCTGGAGGAGTCGTACGTCTACTCTTACGCTGGAAATTATACATGGTGATCCTGACATAGCACCCTTTCTTTAGTTCGGTGTCTACGAGTGGGTCATGACCGACGACTGGGACCCCTCTATCCCCGCGCACAAGGAGCTTGCCCACAGAATCGAGCTAGGCAACGGTATCCCTGAGATGAGACCCATCTCCAATTCCCGCAACGCTCTCAAGGCTGTCGGCTTCGAGATTGAGCACGAGGAGGATCTCGCCGCCCGCCCCGACGAAATTCCCTGGTACTACCCCCTCGAGGGTGACATCCGGAAAGCCCAGACCTTCTGGGACTACTTCACTGTCTGGCGAATGAGCAAGAGCGGTCAGTTCTTCTCGCACAATGCCATGTGGGTGATGGAGAAGGTTGGCCTCCTGCCCAAGGGTACCTCGTCCGTTGGCGAGTCGTTGAAGGTCGCCGGTGAAGCCCTCGTTGCCAGTGGACAGGCCAAGGTTAGTCCATCATCTCTTTTCAGTCGAGAATCCTTGTTCACAATCGTTTGCAGCTCTTCACGCCAATGTACCTCGTCGTTAGTCGCAAACCCAAAAATTAGACGCCCTCTCATCTACTATCTGTTATCGTCGCATTTTTATTAGTATAATCCGTGTAGCGCTGCATTACATACCTAGATACCCTATCCTCATAGATCATAATTGGATTCCTTGTTGGGCATCTCGCAAACGTTTCCTTCCCTTGATCTGTCGCCCCTGAGAATCCGAGCGCTGGGCTGTTGGAAAAGTAGGGCGATTCCTGAAACCTCGGCAAGTTCCGAAATCCGTAGCGTGCGCCTCGTGGGTAGGGTTCGGATGCCGCACGAAAGCGTCCGTATCTCAATTCTCCAGGATACACGCCCGACGGCAATGTCGAGCGATCCCAGAGTAACGAAATCCCGCCAGCCAAAGGCCTACACCCCCGACCAGCTTGCGTTTCTGAAAAGGTGGGCGTTCGGTTTTTGCTTGCGTCCCAGAACGGTGCTGTGCGTGGTGATAGGGGTTACCGGGCAATGTGGAGGCATTGGAGGGAATCCGTCGAGGCGGATGCCCGTCGCCACATATGTATCTTGTGATGATAGAACTGGATTGGCATCCGGGATTCTATCTATTTTCCTTTCCTGAACGCCCACCATTGCACCCTGGGTCCTCATTGCACGGGATGCCGCCGCGAATCGTTCCCGTGGAATGACGATACTTATGCTTATTTGAAATGGCTTAACCTCATCCTTGTTTCTATAGTCACTTGCCCGAGTATGAAAAGCGGTCACAAGGTTCTATTCGGGGAGACTCGAAGAAGTTCGCGTTCCAGAAGGCGGGCGAGTATATCGCGACGTACGGTATATCGCCCGAGTTCATGTCGGTTGAAGATGGCGAAACGCGGTTTAAAGAGGTATGTGTATGTGGCGTCTCTCCGTTCGCCAGGTGTTTAAGCGCTCGGATAGCAAATATACAACTGGTTCAAGAATACGGTTGGCAGGAACAGGAGGAAAGCAGAGGGTCGGACACGGCCATCCTCGAAGAAGCCTAACGGGGGCGATGAAAAAGGTATGCAACATTCCCCAACCGCCTCTCGCCTCTGGGCTCGCGTAATGCCATGCTTCGGTACTGAAGGAAAGCTTAACTTACACAGGAAATGCCGTTGCAAGTGGAAGCGGGCTTGCCCCCTCTGCGGGGATTGGGTGGAATGCTGAGCCTGCCACGACGAACCCCAACCTGGCACCCTACCCAGGCCACGCCCAGGAACAACAAGGCGGCGGGCCAGACGGAAAGACTGCAGGCTCTCCAGCGTCCAGTCTTACCAACACCAGTACTGGGCAACTGCTCAGTCCGATGCAGTACAGTCCTATGAACCCCCACCCCTCGAGTTACCCACCCAACCCACACCCCAATAACGCTGCCGCATCCTCCTCAAACTCTCACAATCTACTCCAAAATCATTCTTTACCCCGCCAGCAGTCAAGTCTGAACCAGATTAACAATGGGCAAAACATCCTGGTAACGCAGACGACCCTCCGCGAGGCGTTCTCGACGCTCGACCCCTCAAGTATTGCGAACATGATACAAAACTTCATCTCTAACAGCCATCCCTCGCCCACGCCTCTCACCCCAGTGGTAGAAGCTCTCTTCGGCGCCAGCGTCGACTCGCCGCCGTATAACAGCGACCCCACGCCGCTCGTGCGCCGGTACCTGGAAGCCTCGAGCTACCTCCCATCGCACATCATGCACGCTGGGTGCGCAGGACCTGCGGCTGCATTACGGGCTCTGCAGATGCAGATTCGCAGAAACTCAATTTGGGCGCTGCCTAGCGCGCACTCTCCTTTTTCTCAGCCTTCCCAGGCGACTTCCAAATATCTGTTCCCTGGGATGGCTATGAGCCCCGCTACGACTCCCATTTCTCAGCCCAGCTACTACCATCCGCACGGTCATAGTCATCATCATCACCAGCTTTTGCAGCACCAGCAGTCGTCGCATGCGGGGCCTTCGTCATCGGCGTCACCGGTTCCTTCGACGCCCTCTGTGACGACGTCGTTGAGCGAGGACATGCAGCGCATTGCGAGTGAGCGGCAGAGGAGGAAGGATCATATTCAGTGGGCGCGGATACATGCTGCTGCGCTCGAGCTGGGGATGATGAGCCAGCTGCATGGTGGGGGCAGAACGATTAGTATGGGGAGCGGGACGAGCGACGCCGGGGTGCAAGGTGATCGGGGCAGCTTGCATAATGGGCACAGTGGCCTTGGTATGGGTGCTTCGCAAGGTCATGGGCATGTTGGCCTTGGCGCGAGTGGGACTGGGAGCTTTGAGTATGTGGCGAGCAGAGCGTTTTCGGAGATGGTGGCGAGGGACGCGGTGTGGGAGAGCGACGAGGCGGAGTGGGTGGCCGGGATATTTGTGCTGAAGGCGCTCATTCGGACGGGGATGAGGGGAGATCGGGGGCAGGTGGAGGAGTATGGGGAGATGTTGAGGTCGTATGAGGGGAGGTGGAAGGAGATTAAGGATGAGGTTAGGCAGTCGATGGTCACGGTAAGCGCTGGGCTGTCTGGGTGTGCTCGGAGCTAATGACACGTTTTTTTGTTGCGTTGTTGTAGGATGTGCTTTTCTCGGCAAAGGAAGATCTGTCTCGCTTGGAGACTGAGACGTTGACATCGTTGTGACGCGATTTCTGTCACTTGCTTCACCCTGTATTTCTCATCTCGCTTGAATCGTTGGTATCTCACTGACACAGTAGCACTCTCGCATGCAATTCATATTGGTACTTCCTATTGTGTCGCAACTGTGTCCAATCCTCTCGCCTGCGTTCTTTTAATTAAGCGCCCAGTGGTGGTTATGCTGATATTGTGCTGATACAGCCATTTTGATCGACAACCCGGCGCTGATGAGAACCGTGATCATAAGGACTGCGCAAATCTATGCAAGTCTATGCACAGATGATGATCCCCTGCCGACATTTCGTCAGGGAAACCGGCATTCAGTCGCGTGTACTTCGCACGTCGCGACTTCCCTTTCACATCAACCCCGTTCTGGTGAGTCTATTATAGTACTTCAGGGTTGTGGAAGATTGCGTGTTTGAGTTTCCCCTCTTGTTGATCAACTCCGCCGCAGGTTCAAACAGGTGCGTCGTGGAGGCTATACATCTCTACTGCGAATATAAGTACTTATAGCTTTGTAATGGGTGCTTTGCAAGAAAGCCCTTCTCCCCGACACAATGTCAGGCCTGACTTTCCTCCCACTCGAAGACAAGCCCGTCCCCGGCGCCGAGCTGGCGGCGGGCGGTGTCTACGACGTCTTCAACAAAAACGCGTCATGGGTCTGGATAACGGAAAGTGGCTTCACAGTACCAACCGCACCTGCGAACGAGCAGCGGGCATTCAGGAAGACCTTCACGAACACGAATCCGAGCAAAGTTCCAATCACCGCCACCATTATCCTTTCCGTGGACAACTACTATGCTCTCCACGTCAACGGGATCCTGCTACACGCGCTGGACCTCCGCGAGGCATGGGAGGTCCCTATCACCTACACCATCCCGCTGTCGGGCGACCAAACGGTCTTCGCAATCCGAGCGGTCAACGGGGACGTAAACAGTGACAACGCGAACGCAGCTGCCTTCAGGATGACGGTGCGGATTGGGTTCGCGGACGGGTCGACACAGTGGGTGTTTACGGGCCAGGACCAGTCGTGGTTGACGAAGAAGCTCTTCGAGGAGGGGTGGGAGCAGCCGGGGTACGATGACCGGGATTGGCAGCCTGCCATTGTGATGCCGCCGAGCGCGACTGTCAATTGGGGCAACCTGGGGCCGCCGCAGAGGCTTTTGGTGGCGAGCTCGATACCTTCGCAGGCGGCGTGTCAGGCTACTCCGGCGCCTGGCGGAGGGTTGGCTGCGGGGACTGCGACGGGAGCGCATGTGGGGGATGTTGTGTTTTCGAAGGGGGCGTTTGGGGGGCTGCTTGCAGGGGTTATTATCGGGACTGTGCTCCTTACTGCGTTGACGACGCTGTTTTTTACGCGGCGGCGGAGCAAGTATTCGGGTGTGCAGGTTCATATGATGTGATGCAGCCTGGGGGCAAGTGAGGGATGTTTTGTGGGAGGTCTAAGAAGACGAGTGTATTATGGGCTGTGTGGGCGCTAATTATTTTTATGGACTTAAAAAGGGTCGAGGGCAGATGACAAAGTTTTACGAGAGCCTCCACAGGGAGTCAAGGGTGACGGTGAGTAGAGGACGAACACGGTAAGCTTCAAGCCCTGGTGTGTATCCCCCATTCACGGCGCTGACTATCAATGGTTCCATTTCGTTGTAGGAAGAGCCTTGTCCAGAAACCGAGACTTGCCTCAGTTCGAGACCCGTAACATGGACATCTATATGCCTTGGACACCCACACACTGTCATTTCATTTTTCTCAATTCCCACCTCGATGCTTACTGTATGTGCTTCTTTCCAACTTCTTTTTTGCACATACGTTGGGCATCTGTGATCCACGCATCCGACTCATGGATCCCACGACATCGTATCCTCGGTCATTTGGCCTTGGCACGAATTATTCAGCAAGACAATTTAGGCGCCCAGTTACTATGTCACTGATCTGTCTGAAGTGCTGCTGATGGATAGCAAGAGTATGACACATAGAAGAACAAATCTCAGTCCGTGAAGCCCTTACCTTGAATCTCGAAGCCATGCCAACGTTATAACAGGTCTTGTAGAAAAGGCTCCACTAACCATTCCAGGATCCCCTTTTCCGTGCTTTAACCCTCACTATTCTCCCAGGTACGTCCCTCAGGCCATATTATCCCTGCCACACCAAAGCTTATCAGGGTTCTTGCAGCCACAAATCTCCCCCTGAAAGCGGATGTCGCGCCGTACTTTCCTCCCGCTTGAAGAAAAGGTTGTCCCTTCCTCTGAGCTGGCATCGGGGGGTGTCTACGACGTTTTCATCAAGAACTCGTCCTGGGTATGGATCGCTGAAGGCGGCCTCGCTGCGCCACAAGCGCCCGCGAACGAGCAAAGGGCGTTCAGGAAGACGTGGACAAATACGAATCCAGCCAAAGTTCCAATTACCGCCACGATGATCGCCACTGTCGATAACTATTACGCTCTTTATATCAACGGAATACTGCTGCAAGCGCCGGGCGTCAGCGAGCTCTGGGACGTTCCTTTCGTTTTCACCTTTCCGCTATCGAGCGACACAACGGTCTTCGCAATTCGGGCGATCAATGGGGACGAGAACACCATCGCTGCAAACGCGGCTGGCCTCAGGGTAGCAGCGAGGATCTCATTCTCAGACGGAACATCGCATTGGGTGTTCACGCGTTCACGGGCCAGGACCAAACGTGGAAGACGAAGAAACTGTTCGAGGAGGGTGGGAGCAGCCAGAGTTCGATGATAGGGACTGGGAGCCAGTCGTGCTTATGCCGCAGAGCGCGTACACCACGAGCTGGGGGAACTTACGGGCACCGCAGAAGCTTCTCGTGGCAAGCTCTGTGCCTTCGGCGCTGGTGTGTCAGCCTAGCACTAGTGCAGGGGCACCAAGCACAGGTTCTTCTGTGGGGGCTGCTGTGGGCCCAAATGAAGTGGTAGTTTCGAAGGGTGCGCTGGGGGGTATGCTTGTGGGAATTTTCCTTTTGACTGCAGTCCTAACAGCCATAATCACGTTGCTTATCACAAGGCGGCGAGCACGGAAGAGGAAGTACCCTGATGTGCAGGTTCAGATCATGTAGCGCAGTTTCTCTTAGCGACAGTTCTGTTCAACGCTCAGTTTGGAATTGACATCGAGGTGCTTTCTTTCAGTACATGTAACTGTATATCCATGCATCTGCCACAGTCTTTGTCTACCACTAATGAATTTTGCGAGTTCACCCGTTAGGATCACTCACGATGGATGAGGACGATGGCTGGATCCGGAACTCCGTTCGGGCGACTTGTCGCTTTGGGGTCCATCCTACTGCTGCTGGGGACTGCATGGTGCTGGCGTCGAACATATCTGTGGAAATATACCATATACCAAAGATCCGGATTGAGCTGGAAAACGCTACTTGTCACGGTGAAGGTTGGCTCAAGTAAGTCATGATTTATTGCCGGCTCGGAATACCAAATATGTTTTACTTACTCCGCTCTGTGAAGGTGCGAGGAACCCATTGGAGACTCTGAACGATCTCCAAAGCCCTGGCCTACGTGGTGCCTCTCTGATACTTAGCTTGAATTGATGCGTATACCAGCATGCGACGGGCTTCCGATGTCCGCACGAGTACAACCGTTGTCCCTTACATCGTAAGGCCAAACAGGATGTGGCCTATCGTCTTGTTTGCTGCGCATGATTGACCATGCATTGGCATAGATGGCTCCCAAGCTCTTCGACGCTCAGGCCGGTGCATACAATCTGCGCCGTCTGCTTCTGCAATTTAGCGCCCGATTTCAGATTAGCGCCCATCTATAGCCGAAGACCGGTTACTCATCATCAAAGCGAGAGAATTCCCATTTAACCACGTTCAAGCTTCGTCACTAGATGGAAAGTAATCGGCGGAAGTCTCTCGGCGCATGACGCACATTTTCTGCTCTAGAAGTCAACATCTAGAGTCTGAGGGATTGATGCCGAAATTGGAAGCTACCAGAACCTGGAGAGATATACTTACCAGCGACGGGAATTGGGATGCAAGTGGAGTCAATGCGCCCCACTTGTCATTCCGAAAACTGTTCACGATAAGCCCGTGACAATGAGGGCTGGCCGGACCACCTACACTAAGCATAGGGTAGCGTACATACATCGCATCGATTAGCTGTTCAGAGGAAGGTAGTGAGTATAGCTTCAAAGCATGTGAGAGTTCGTGATCTACATTTAGGTATGCCTCTCTATCTGCGCTTGCTTCCTTGTGTTCGCTTCTAACCGCTTCTTAGGCTGGTCGCGCTGGGCACTAGACCTTCTAAGTTCCCTCCCCTGTTCCTGGGAGCCTAAGCTCTGTAGCCATTGGAGCAGGCAGAATAATACTCTCTATAGGATGGCATGCTTGCACGCTGGATTTTAGAGCACCGCATTGCTCAACTGAAGTACTCCATTGTTGGCCTGACCTGGAAATTGAATCCACCCCACCTGACGCCATCAACCCGTTACGCTTGCTCCAACGGACTTCCTCCCCCACTGTCCTTTTACCTCTGTTTACCTTCATCTTTGAGAAGCCAGCCACTCCACAGATTTTGTCCATTCTCTACGGGTCGGGTTGCTGGAATAGGTTTTCCAATGGTAAGTCGGACTCAGTAACTGCTCAGCAAAAGAGGTGCCACCACAACGGACTTGCTCTGGTCATCTGTCTCTTCCCGTACTAAAAGTGAAGTCGTGGCCTGAGGAAGACCCATGACGCAGAAACTGTGTATACAGACTCCATATCTGAGCTTCCGGGCCCTTATCTCTACCATAGTGCCCGACCGCCATTGTCATTCGAGAATCCGCGAGAAGTTCTGATTCTGATGTACGAGCAAGTTTACTTTGGTCCCCTCTTTTTTGGGCGTCTTCTATCGAGTCCTGACTCCTGCGTGCTGTATAGGAAGTCCGAGGTCGGGGTGAGGTCAGGGCTCGATAGGTGTCTTCCTCAGTCCAGCACCACAACGATGAGAAGGTGCGACGAGTATAATCGACGCCAACATATCTATTGTGGACATGGGGCCATATGTATTATAGATCTACCGCACGACCTTGCTCAAACCGAAATATTCATTCCTTCAGTAACATAGCCGGTGGTCTTGAGTGCTGTGAGAGATCGCTCCGAGTGACGGTAATCATTATCGGATTGCCACGTCCTAACATCACAGGACAGCACCCCGTCGCCGACTCCCTGAAACGTTATCGACTAGTAAAAGGTATAAACTGACCCTAGTAGTGTTACCAGTGAGGCTCGACCACTGCCTTTCTCGTCCGTGTAATGTGATAAGCAAAGAGCTCCAACGGAATGGCTAAGTAGGTGCCAGATTATTGGCATCACCGCTAGGTGATTGGTCACCACTCGGAATTGCCTGCAACCACCGCCATCCAGTGCCAATGCAGCAAATTCCTGCTTCGATAGCACCTTTCAATTTCTCCGGTCACTAACCACTCCGAAGGGACTTTTAGCCCGAGTACATCCCAGGAGGAACCCAAAGCCTGTTTCAGACCTGGCTTCTGGCAGCCTCGTGGGCCTGTAAGTCCTCGATGCACGCAGCACGTTCGAGGGATCGATGATGATAAGCATGGTCTCTGCATTAAAAACTGCATGCGTAGTATGTATGTACCGTCACAACCGACCTGCCGCCTCGCAATTTCTGCTTGTCAACAATGGGAGGGTGAACGATAGATATATGAATTCTATAGGAGCTAGTTCATGAGCGAAGTATGACATGGACATCGTATGCCCACGGACACCAGCAGTAGAGGCCAATCGTACCTTCGTAATATATGTACGCACCCCAAACCTAAGCGAAATCTAGCCAGCGGCAGTGAGCCATGCCTCTGTTTCTCCCGGAGACTAAACCACTCCCTGACCTGGGCTTTAGCCTTCTTCCTTCTTCCGCATGCGCAGTCACACTACGCCAATCAACTGAGCTATTTATTTGCGATCATGGGATACGAGTTCTGACTGCGCATCGAGACGAGAACTTGGTCCCTTCGAGGATCGACTTCTGGCTGGATTCTTCTTCACCGGGCACTTTTCATTAACGGCTGGTGCCGAGCCTCGAGGATGGAATGTAAGGGCCTTGGGCAGTGTGGTTACAGTGGGATGGGTGATACAGTTAAGGGGATGCTTGTTCCCTAGTGGGCGTATCTCCTGCGTCAACAACTTGGATAAGAGTCCACGGGCGCCTAAATTTCAGAGCAGGCAAGTGGTGACACGCGTACCGAAGGTATCAAACACCACTATGACACGAACGAGTGCAGGGCATCGGTCCTTCCTCGACTGAAACGGCGATAGTACCCTTATACACCAAGTCTTGCCCCAAGTCCGGTATCCCGCTCATCATATCGCGCAATAGCTCTGGATGGTAGCGGGTATCTCCGAGTGGCCCATTGGACGCTAGAACCTGCGAGCCACAGATGAAGAACTCGATGGTCTTGAGACGATTGAGTTTCGACTCGGACGTCGCTGTGTTGATGTCGGCGAACATGTCCAGGAGTTCACCTGGAACAAGCTGATCCTCTGGGGGCGCGGTCACGTTGGAAGTCAACCGCGATGATATCAAGCGCTGTAGATTTCTAAGTTGTGATTGATGCTGTTGTAGTAGTTGGCGGAAACGGTGGAATTCCCGAACGCGAGTGTCGGGCAGGGCGATCCGTAAGCATTCCAGTCTCCCTCCAGTGTTCAACTCGGACGGGGCAGAGAAGGTTGATAACATGCTGGAGATGAAGGACAAAGGTATGAAGGATGGCGTTTGGGAGTTATTAATGCTGAGAGTTTCTAGCGATGTGTTGGTGTAGAAGGATAAAGGTGTGACGTCGAATTGACGGTTGTAATCTCTTGGTTCGAGGCATAGGTGGCGGAGGCAAGAGCCGAGGAGGGTGAGAAGTTCGCAGACGGTGTTGTGCCAGTTCGAGTTGATGTGAAGGTGAACAGTGTGGATGGTGGAGGGTTTCGTTGTCAATGGGCGGAGAATTTGGCAGAGGAGCGTGTCCAGACATGAATATTCTAACCTCGCGCCTTCGTTGTAGGAGATGTGAGATAGCTTGGATAATCTAGTTGAAGGCGAAGGATTGGCGATTGTATCGACGAGGTCGAGAGGTACGTCATCTGAGTCCATGAAATGGAAGCGGCTTTCCTCAAGCCCAAATGATTCAAGATGGGTCGCTGCTTTCTCCAGAAGGCCACCGAGCTGCCCTGGACTCAAAAGGGCAAAGCGGCGGAGCCTGAAAGATACCAAACTCGGACTGGTGAGGATCTTCTCTATCGCAGAGATAAAACTCGGCCGCAACCTGTCCCACGAATCGTATCCCGGCCCTCCCCTACGTCCCAAAGTGAACTCTTTGACATT
The DNA here is from genome assembly GCA_013368325.1 of Ephemerocybe angulata. Taxonomy (NCBI): domain Eukaryota; kingdom Fungi; phylum Basidiomycota; class Agaricomycetes; order Agaricales; family Psathyrellaceae; genus Ephemerocybe; species Ephemerocybe angulata. The sequence goes on from JAACJK010000221.1 coordinate 283,641, forward strand.
ATGGAGGAGGGACATGGTAGAAGGAAGGTCGTTATGCCAATCTCTTGCGACATCGAGCCGGGTAACGAGGGGGGCGAGGTGAGGGCTAGAATCGAGAATCGTCTGCAGTGCTATGGCGCGCGCTCTGCTGGAGATGGAGATGTGTTCAAAGATCCGACTTTGGGACGGCCCAAGGAAAGCCTTTGAGACGAGAGAGAGGTGAATGAGATCTGAGTGGGCGCTCAGTGAGATGATGAGCTCGGTAATGTCGTAGGGCAACATGGATCGGGTTCAACAACGTTTGATCAAAGATCAAAGCCATCGTTCCCAAGGCCGCCAAACAAGCGCTGGCAGCTCGCAACAATGTCTTCCAATTTCCGACACAGTGCAAACACAGTGCAGGATACGGGGTTCGTACATTATTTGAGAGTGTCATGATTGTGAGGGGTGCAAAGGATTCAGGCGTAAGGCAATTTCCACTCAGAACTGCCTTGAAGCCGTTGTTGATCATTCTATCTATTTAGAGTGCCTCCGGACACGCCCTTTAACACCCAGTGCTTCGATCCCTACTATTTTGCCGGTCACTATCCACCCCGACCTCTAACTTTCCAGTTTTAGCTCAAGCACGTCCAAAAAGGGACCTGAAGACCTGGATTGTGTAGCTTATGCTGGCAGCCTCATGGACATACACCCCGCTGCACGTTCGAGGCATCGATTGGAAGTAGCCGTTGCTTCCCTTCGGATATTAATATCTATACCTTCTCCCTGGTCACAACTCACACCGAGCGCATTTTACCTCCGTTTCGCCACCTTGGGGTCGGCGATTCCTAAACTTGGACCCATTGTCAAGTAAGTGTGCGATTGCATCAGGAAAAGGCCAGACGCGTGAGGGCCGTGGGTCACGGCCATCACGCGTCCACGATCACCGTGGGCCCATAAGGCATTAGCGTCTGATCACGAGCACCCGCCACAGAGCCAACTCGCCAACACAAAATTATGCTCAGCACGCCGGAGAAACTCTTGGTGGCTAACTGTCGCTCACTGATTCAATCCAGAACTGCGACAATATTCGAAGATATGCATAGAGGGAAGAAAAAGGAAAAGGAGCTGGAGAAGGAGATCCAGAGGCTGGAGTACGAGCTTGCAGGTCGGTCGGGTTTGTAGTTGTAATCAAGTTGTAATTGCATTTCATTGAACATAATCCTGAGCTTCCCGGACTTGGCTAAGGAAAAGTAAGTAGTGGGTGATGTTCCTACGATATATATCTACCATCTACAAGTAATTTGATGAACTCCAAAGAAGAAATGAATGAACAAGAGGACATAGTACGAGGAGGAGAACCTGAGGCTCATAGCACAGCCACGTGATTGCATGTCCTATTGCGATGCACATCCTAAGCCTCCTGGACTTGGCTAAGAAAAAGTAATTAGTGTGTTATGTTCCGAAGATATATATCTACCATTTACAAGTGGTTTGACGAAGTCCAAAGAAGAATTGAATGAACAGGATGTCCTATTGCGACGCACATCCTGGTCCTCCTGGTGGCCTCCCGGACTTGGCTACGAAAAGATAGTATTTCATTTGACATCATAATACCGTGACAGTATATTTGCCCTACTAACAGCAATATTGACATTGACGGGTCTGCGAGGCTAAGTACTCAGTGCTAAGAAAAACGTGGAAGCGTGGAGGGGATGAAGATCGTGTGGCCGTGGTCAATTATGATCAACCGTGATCGTCGCGTGAGCCGCGTGGCGGTGTTGATTCCACGGATTTGGGCCCCCATCACGGTCCCCACGCCCCGCACGCGTCAGGCCTTTTCCTGATGTGTGGTTAAACCCTCAACACAAGCTCAACACGCAGTACATTCATCCTGAAGACTACCGTCACAAAGTAACCAGCCTGCCAGGCAGCGGCAGCGAGCCAGCCTTCTGTTCCTTAGACTCCCCCGGAGACTAAACGACTCCCCGAGCCTGCCACCCCATCGCACAAGCTAAAATTGAACCGGCCGAGTGCTTCTGGCTGCGCATCGAGACGAGAAGTTGGTGCCTTCCAAGATCGCCTTCTGCTTCTCCACCGCACATAAATATCTTGTTAACGGCGGCTACGGCTGAGCCTTGAGGACGGTATCCAAGGAATTCCGACAGCGGGCGTCTCGTCCATCGATCAACCACTCAGTCCCAACTCGATCAGCATAAATTTCACGGGCGCCTATTTCGTTGCTCGGTAAATACATCCAGAGTCCAGAGTCCAGACCCAGTTTCACACTCCAGAAATCAACCACTGCTGTAACACAAACTCGGCATTGGCCCCTTCTCTACCGAAATGTTGACAGCGCCCTTATACACCGTCCCGTCCTCCGATAATCCCGGTATTCCTTTCATCATCCCCCGCAAGACGGCCAGAACGGAGTGTGGATCTTGGTGCGGCTGACTGCGTACTGCGCCTGGATTTTGCACGCGGGTACGGCACACGAAGAGTTCAATGGCTCTGAGGTTCCGAAGCTTCGAACTGGTTAGCGCAGTATCGAGGGCGGTGAACATGTCCTGTATCTCGGCTGGGACGGCTAATTCTTCTGCTTCTGCAGCCTCAATCTCGTCGGTGAGGAATTCTGCTTGGGGTCCGGCGTTGGGGCCTGGGTAGGACAGATGAAGAAGTTGCTCTTGTTTATGTTTAAGGGTGAGTATGTGAGTTTCGGGGAGGGCAATTTGCAGGTGGTTTAGTCCACCAGAGCCGGTTTCCGACGAAGGGAAGGTTGAGAGCATTGCGGAGACGAAGGATAGGGGCACGTAGGGCGCTACATCGCAGTGAGTGTTCGAGTAATTGAGGCTGAGAGTTTCCAGTCCGGTGTTGCCGTGGAACGAGAGGGGCACGCGCATCCATTCGGGTTCGTATGCTAGTAGTTCGAGGCAGAGGTAGTGCAGAGAGGGGCCGAGGAGGGGAAGGATTTGGGAGACCCTATCGTGGTGCTTTGAGGGGCTGCTGATGTGTAATCTGCTGATATGGGATGGGTGTTTCACTAGTGGGCGCAGAATTTGGAAGAAGAGTGAGTCGAAGATGCCCCTGTCGTCGATCGCGGAATTCGCTTTGTAGGATACCTGGGATAGCATGGGCAGGTTAGTGGCATGCATATTGGGATCGACGTCTAGATCGGAGAGTTCCAGATAGCTCAGGCTCTCCACGAATGCCAGCGATGCCAGGTGCCCCGCTGTGCACTCCAGAAGGCTGAGGAGCGAACGCGTAATGAAGAAGAAATGGCAGATCCTGAGAGAGGTGAGGCAGGGGTTGCGCAGGATGCGCTCAACCGCAGAGACGAAACAAGGCCGCTGGCCCTCCCAGTCTTCCCACCCCCATAGATCCCCCCACCCCAGCGTAAAGTCTTTGACATTCTGGAGGAGATCCATCGTGGAAGGAAGGTCAACGTCCCACTCTTTCGTGATCTCGAGCCGGGTCATGTGCTGGGCAAGGTGAGGGCTGGATCGGAGGAGAGCCTGCAGCGCAATGGCGCGCGCTTCGCTAGTGATGGAGACCTGCTCGAAGATACGGGGTTGGGATAGTGCAAGGAGCGATTTGGAGGCAAGCGAGAGCGAGAGGAGTTCTGAATGGGCGCTTTGTGCGACAATGAGCTCTGTAATGTCGTATGGGAGCATGTTGGCTTGGGAGGGTTAGGCGCCCGTTGATCAAGGGAGAGTATGCAGTGGCTTATATGTGGAGGGCTGTTGACAAGCCGTGCACGCAACACGAAATGTCCACGCCTGAGGTTGATAACGTTTAAGGTTTGATCCTCGATCGATGTAACTAGCCCACTGCCACTGTGCCACTTCGTTCGCAACAAGCGCTCAGGCCCGTGATGCTCACATAACAAGTTCCAACGCGAGATATGCTGACTGGGGACCTTGTGCTATGCCCTAGGGTAGGTCACTAGATTATACTAGGTCAGGAAATTGTTCACCCTATTGCAGGCTACGGTCGGGCTAGCCTAGCACTGTGGCATATCCACGTCCATGTTAAATAGATGCCATGGGCCCCCGACTAACCACTTCCATCTACTTGGCGGTCGAGCTCAGCTAAGTCCGCAACGTGAAATTGGTGCGAGCCGCACTGATTGAGCCTGGAGATGTATTTAACAAGGACTTTCAACATGCATAGCTGGGATACTTACGTTGACAAGGCGCTTGGAGGGTTCATGGCAACTCTAGATCTTGTCCTGCAGCTGTTGTTAGCTTCAAAGTCAGTATTGTCCCGGGGCTATTCATACAAGGCGCTCCGTGTCGACGGGACGCACCCTTGTGTAGCCTAGTCACAAAACACATTGAAGAGCAATAAACAATAAGGAAATCACTTCAACAGTTTGAGCTTCAGCCCCTCGCGTCTTGAGAGCTCCGAAGTTCGAGAGCAGTCTACATAGCAGAGCTCAGCGCGGGAAGGGTGTTGATAGTTTCACTTCTAACCGCGTAACCTGGTAGCTTTCCCCACAGGGGTTTTGATGCACCCAGCTCTGGCGACATTTGTGTTGGTTTTTATTTTGTTGTTTGGGGTGTTTGTTGGTTCATCGAGGTTTAGCTTTTTAGCGACAGCCTGAGTCTCTCGTAGGCGTAGATGAATGTCATTTATTGTAACAAAAATGAAGAGAACGCAAAAAAGAAAGGCAAATTCTAGCAGCAACTCGTTTCGATCGAGTGACCTCGGAGTGACATTAACGTGAGAAACGCTATGAGCCCCGCGCGCTACCACTGCGCCATGCTGCTATACTGTTCCTCTCCCGGGTGTAAGTTATAGTAGTAGCGAGCTTTCAAGTTACTTCGGCGCCGCCCGAACTCCCGCCGCTTCGTACCTAAGCATGGGGGAGGAGGATCGTACCCTTTTCTCGGGACTCTGTATCGGTGTTCTGGGCGGATAATACGGCGATGCTGTTAAGGGGGTGTGCTTAATTAATGGTACGAAGGGTTCTCTCCTGTCCTTGAGCTGAAGGCTCATGAAGGTTAAATTGTATGACCCACACAGACGCGCTCTTTCCGATCGTTACAGTACAACAACGGGGGTCCAATAAAATTTTTATTCTATGTATGTACGCGCAGGTCATTGGAATGGAGAGCCCTCGTTTTACTTTGTTGTACTCGCGAAATGTGGATTACGTCGCGATGATGGGATTCGGGGAATGGAGAGCGGCTCGGAGGCGAGGGTGGTCGGTGCGCAGGACACGTATCGTTTGGGTTGTGAAGGGAGGTGAGGGGCGCGGAGGATGGACGGTTGGTGTCCGTGCGGTGTCGGGGATCGGGTCCGGCACCGGGGGACCATGTGTTGCTAATTAGAGGCGTGGAAGGTGTTGGGAAGGTGGCACCTTCACAGTGATGTTACGGTGGCTGGCTTTCGCTTTCTTACGATGTGATAGCTGCAGAAGCCATGCAGAAGCCATGCAAGAGTCATACAGAAGTCGATTCTAGGTGTGGAGGAGCGATTGCCTTTATCGCTATAGCTAGCTTATTTGCGGTCGGCCAGATTGAATCTCGCCGGGCCTGTGATGTCATTTAGTCGGGGGGATAAGAGCGAGGGTGGGCGACTGGGCGCTCTGATAGTCTGGTTCGTGCTGTCTACATAGGGTGGGCTGGGACGGACTGGCAGACGGGAGCGATTGTGGCAGGTAGCTGGCTGGAAAGGTGAAGGACGGAGGAATAAATTGTGACTGCGAGGAGCGCTATGCTCCGAGTACTGTTTACTGCATGCATGATACCATTGTGTGAACGAGGATGTCTATCTAGGCATTCAACGAACGAATGTATTTTCCGGTGACTGAGTTAGTCGCCATTCGAATATTCTGACCAGACGTTCGGATGGAATATGGCGTTGAATGGTGTTGCTCATATGAGGAACGGAGGAAGTTGGGCGTGGGATGCCCCGAGGCGAAGGTTCTGCAGAAAAGGAAGAGGACAATGGAAAGGGACGTGCGTGTGCCTGCTATGAAAAAGGAGGTGGGGTCGAGGTGTTTCGTGCAGGGTCGCGATTGAATTGGGGAGGTGGTGGTCATGAGACGGATATGACGCGAAGGGGCCGTGCGCGTGATGGTCGTACTCGGAGGAACAGCCTCGGAGATTGTCCCCTTATCGCGCACGAGGCCGGGCCTGTGGGGCAGACTCGGTGGAGCGGAGAGAAGGCTGGAAAAGGCAGTGTTGCTTTGACAGCTGAGACAAGGAATCTCCAGATTAGGTCATGTGATGGTGGGCAAGCGTGCGCAAACAGGGGGACAATTGAGCGGTGGGTGTTTTGGACGGCGTCTTCTCGTACACTCGCCTCATAACATCCGCCGCTCTGCCTGCCCCAACTCCCCCTCCCCTATTTTTTCCATCCCCATCTCCCCTCCCCCCTCCGCCACCATGATGCTCGTTCAGAAGCCCCCAGCTTTTTCTCTCGCCCAGCCGCCCGCCCACTATGCCCAGCACCGCCGCCAGACCTCGGCCCCGCCCGCCGTCGTCGTCCAGCCCACACGCACCCCGGGCCTTCTCTACATCGCAAAGCCCGCAAAGGCCACGCCGCAGCGCCAGCTGCAGCCGAACCAGCGCAAAGAAGCAAACCGCACCGGCCCTAAACCCAAGGTGGCCCGTGCGCCCGCGCTTTTGAACCCGGCAGAGATCACCGACAAGAAGCCCGCCCTGGCTGTTCTCCAGGCCCCGGTGTCGCCCACACCCGTGCGCGGCCGCGTCGTCCCCAAGCAGGGCAATAGAGAAAGGTGATTTTTTCCGTCTCTGACAGGCCTGGAGCCGGTCTGACTCGCGCAGAACTACTCGCAGCAAACACGGTCGCCAGCCCTCTCCCCCCGTAGAACTCCAACCATTCACGCCCTCCTCGCAGGCAGAGGTCATCATCTCATCCACAAACCAATTCAACCCGTTCCTCGACTCCAAACAGCAACCTGCAGCCATTCCCGTTCCCAAGGCCGCCAAGCCTCAGCACCAACAAGAGCAGCACCAGCTCGCCCGCTCAGACCCCACCACCTCCCACATGCGCTCTGGCACCCGCAAGGGCGCCCACAAGGTCCGCTTCCCCGTCTGCGACGACGTCTCCGAGGTCGGCGACAGCAGCGACACCGAGACACCGTCGCCCGTCACACCGCCAGCCACCCCCCTGCGCAAGCACGCTCAGGCCCATGTGCAGAGCGCCCCGCCCGCGAGGCACACTGCCGCTTTCCCGTTCAACAACGTCTCGCCCCAGCAGCAGAACAAGGGCCGCAGGCACCGCCGCTCTCCCAGCGAAGGCGTCTTCAACATGTCGCTTTCGAGCGACGAAGACGTCGCTGCGGGCAGCGGGAACGTCCTGCTCACCTTTGCGCGCTCCCGCGCCCAGCAGAAGGTGCCCACGACCCCGAGCCCCAGCCTCTCTCGCGCGACCGCCGTTGCCCTCTTCCCCGAGGGCGCCAAGGGCGATCAGCAGACAGCGTTGTTCTATGCGAGCTCGCTCTTCCAAAACTCGCCCAGTCCTGACGAGCTGCCGGACCTCAGCTTCTTCGAGGACTGAGCACCCCTATCCCCACCCGACATAGAGAGAAGTTTTTCGAGGTTAGCTCCACCGCTTCCCCGGGTTCGATTCCCACTCACCCCTTTCTTTTTTCTGCATCCAGCCTTTGGCCTTTTACACGTTTTAGATGCATCCTCCCTCATCCGCACTCCCCACCGTCGTCCTTCCTTTGCTGTTAACACCCGTCGGACCCGCCCGGCCCTCGACTTTGACACCGGATTAACCTTATCTCGCCATCTAATGAAACAACGACGAACTCCCAACCGCAAATCACTGTATCAATAGCTCATCATCATCCTTTTTCCCTTCATCGTCGCTTTTGCTATCGTTATTTCTCGTTCATTCTTCATTCTTCCTTCCCCTCCACGACGTGTTCTCTTGTACGATTTTTCTGGGTTTTTCGGGAGTTCGTCTCATACCACCATCCATCCACATCTTTTTTGGGTTTTATTCGGAGATCTTTGTCTTGGGTTCGGGCGGGTCGCTCGCTTGTTTGTTTGTTTGTTGACCTTTCTCCCTATTCTTGGGAGGCAGGATATCGGGACACGACCGCATATATTTTAGGTCACCCACACGAAGTGTCCCCGCCAACTATACTTTATGCACGCTGCGTAGCTCCCGCCTCTTCCCCCGACGACTACACCAATCCATCGACCACCGGCTCTCGAGTCGCTCCCCCTCCTCTCCATGCCATCGACACCGACTATATTGCAATGCTCTAGGCCCTCGAACAAAACTTCTCTCTCTCTCACCACCACCACGCAACTTTTGGACTGGAGCCCTTGAGGCTCCCACATGTTTATGGCCCTTCGCTTTCGGACAGCCTCGCAGGACATCGCTTCCCTCTCCCCTTCATTCCCCCAGGCTCATGCTATATCGGCATCCGACGCTCAACTCCTCGACATCAAGACTCTTCGATATGCGTCAGTTACTATGCCACGCCCTCTTCTTTCGCTTCTTTGCGTGCTACCACTCTCATCCTATTTGCATACCCCCCTCCCCTTTCGCGACGAGTGGGCAGTCGGGGCACTTCGCCGACAATGTAATGGTGGGGTGCCCGGGTGTTTTTTGCTCGACTGCCGCTCGTCCTTTTTCCCTTTTCCCTCCCTTTCATCACTCCGCCTCATGCCCTCCCCTGTCTATTTATCTGCATTCCCGCTAGTCTTGCTGTTCGCCTGGCGTGCCTTGGCACGATGGACGATTTTCTTGACGATTCGATGCAATTGTGACACCACCCACCCATCATACGTACATACTAGTTTGTTCCTATATTCATTTCAATCGATCATGATCTTTATGAGGTTTTGCGGTCTTCTTTTTCTACGCATTGCACCTTTTCTTCCAATGTTCTCACTTCATTTCTACGTCCCTTTTTTCCATTGTCTATCTTCTACCGTCTGCGTCCAGCGTCTACATCTTTTTCTTGGGTGCGCGAGGACGATGGCGACGACCTACTTTTGCGTTTGGTTTGAGTAATTTAGGATATGGTTTATGTTTATTAGTAGGGGCGCCCCCACCCAAACCGTCCTTCTAGGAACCACCTCTATCTTTCTTCGAGAGGGCGCCCTGGGTTATGATATCACACCTTGTATTTTGCCCCCCTTTCTGTTTGTCTCCTATGTATCGAGTATTTTGTCCTTTTATCGTTGTTCCTCTTCCTTTTTTCCGTTTCCTTTTGGTCGGGGCTGTTTCTGTTTCCCTGTTGTTGCGGTTTGGCGGGGTTTGAGTCGATGAGGTGAGTGTCGGATTGGATGTTTTGAACGGGGTACTAATCGGGTTTCGCGTTAGGCTGCGGGATGACGATCGTTCTGGTCGTTCTTTGGGCCTCTCTTTCAAGTTCGACTCGCCTCTTTTCCATTCGCACTTCGGCATCACCACCACCACCACCACCCCGCGCGCGCTCGCGCACTAGTACACCTCTCCTCCTATCTCTCGTCCTCGTCCCAACACTATCGCAAACCAAAATCTACCAAAAGCCAAAATTCGACCTTGAAGTCAAGCAACCTAGCCCTCGATCATCAATCTTAACCAAAGACTCGCACCAGTATTCTCTCATCTCATCTCATACACCATCCATCCATCCATCCATTGAATTGAATCCATCTGCATGTTGCATGTTGCATTATCACGTAACGTAATGGACTTGTTGTTGTTTCTCCTTGCTTTGGGGTTTCTCTCTCTTTTCTTTCCTACTTTCTTCTTTGCGCGCATAGATTATGTGTGTATGTACCGCGCGTTTTTTCTCCCCACCATCCCACCTTTATCTCTTTCTTTTTTCCTTCCTTCCTTTCTTCTTGCGTTCCTTGGTCGATTCGTCGGTCGAGGGCGTTTTGTTCTTTTACTTTTTCTGTCCTACGTTGGAACCTGTTTCATTATGTGTACTTCTATCACACCCACATCGAACTATATCTTTCCCCTCATCCTCCAACTCCCTCCTCACATCACAACTCATTCGTTTCCGCTGCCCTTCGGTCGTCTCACTCGCAGACGATCGATTCTAGTTTCCCGCCTCTTGCACGCATTCGTGCGACCACACTCGTTCTATCCTTTTCTTTCTCTTCTCTTTCACTTTTACTTCTTTCTGTTTCTTCTTTTGATACGTTGATACGTTTACCTTTTAGTTCCTTCTTCTCGTTCTCGTTCTCGTTCTGCGCCTGGTTTTGTGACTCTTAGAAAAGAAAATTGTGGTTGGTTGGTGGTTGGTTGTTAGGTAGTTGTGAGGGGATGGTGTGAGGTGTAGTGTTTGTGTTCGTGTTGAAAATAAAATGTTTTTGAATGACTTTTTGGTGTGAGTAAAGTCGAGTTGTTCGTCGAAGCTGCAGAGAGTCAGGGAGTGGACGTACCTCCGAATAGCGCCGATGGAATGGTAGCCCGACGCCCCTTGACTCCAACCTTCACAGTCGACATGATGGCGTATTCACCTCGAGCCAAGGGTCACTATTGCGAATACTTACTATGGCGGGTCTTGGCCATACCATCGGACTTGGGCTCCGAAGATTGCGATTATCAGGTTCCTTGAAGCAGACTCGGGGGGCGTTTGATAGGTTCAGGACTGGGCAGCGGGATTTGGATTATCCGGCTCCTCTTGCTTCTTCTTGTACTCGCTTGACTCGATCGAGGGTTAGCTCTGCCTCTATCTCTATCTCTGCCTCTACCTCTGCCCCTACACCAAGCTTACCAAGAGCGACAACTCGAAAAGACAAGATGCCATCCAAGCAGATCCTCGTAGGCATCGTGGGCGTAGGCCTCGTCGGCAGCGAGCTCGTCTCGCAGATCCTCTCGATCCCCGCAGCGCGCAACCCGTTCAAGATCGTCTTCCTCGCAAGCAGCACCAAGGTGCTCTACGCGCCCGTCGTCGACGCCGATCCTGCAAAGTGGAAAGCGGCGCTCGCTGCGTCCACCGAGGCCGTGGACCTCAAGGCGCTTGGAGGCTACCTCCGCACGCTCGTGGCGCAGCAGCAGGGTCAGGGCGAAGGTGTGGAGGGAAGGGCGGTGATTGTGGATAATACGAGCGCGGAGGGTGTGGCGGGGATGTATGCGGAGTGGATTGGGCAGGGGGTGAGCGTTGTGACGCCGAATAAGAAGGGGTTTAGTGGGGATAGGGGCGTGTGGGAGGGGATTTTGCGCGCGGCGGAGGGGGAGGGCGCGGGGAGGTGGTTGAATGAGAGCACGGTGGGCGCGGGGTTGCCGGTGGTTAATACGTTGCGGGAGATGGTGGGGAGTGGGGATCGCGTGCGCAAGATTGAGGGTGTGTTTTCGGGGACGATGAGTTATATTTTTAATGAGTGGTCGGGGGTGCCGTCGGGCAAGGGAGAGGGAGAAGGGGGAGGGAGGAAGAAGTTCTCGGATGTGGTGAGGGTGGCGAGGGAGAAGGGGTATACGGAGCCGCATCCTGCGGATGATCTGAATGGCGCGGATGTGGCGAGGAAGTTGACGATTTTGGCGAGGACGATTGGGGCGTGTGCGGTGGGGGAGACGGCGGGGGTGCCGGTGCTGGGGTCGTATAGGGATGTCCAGACGCAGTCGTTGATCCCGAAGGCGCTGGAGGGGGAGGGGAGTGGGGATGTGTTTGTGAGCCGGTTGGGGGAGTTTGATGAGGAGTTTGAGAGGTTGAGGGAGGAGGCGGAGAGGGAGGGGTGTGTGTTGAGGTTTGTGGGCGTTGTGGATGTGGAGAACGGGGTTGTGAAGGCTGGACTTGAGAAGTGCGTTGGTTTAAGTTCCTATTATATGTGGGAAGGGTGTCTGACTTTTCTTGGTTTTGCAGGTACCCTGTGTCGCACCCCTTTGCGACGTCCCTTGGAGGTTCGGACAACATTATCATGTTCCACACCGAGAGGTACAGCCCGCGCCCTTTGATCGTGCAAGGCGCTGGTGCGGGTGCTGCTGTTACCGCGATGGGTGTGCTCGGAGACTTGCTCAAGCTCGTCTAAGACGACAAAACGGAAGAGGAAGAACGACTAGAAGAAGAAAAAGTGTATGTGTACCCCGAAACGGAGATGTAACTCTACGAGCGCCAAACATTTGTTCACCCTGGAGAGTCCGATGATGGCTTCGCTTTGTCGGGCAACGCATTTTGTGGGGGGCAGAAGCGCGTTCAGTTCAAAGGCATCTTGGCCTGAATCCTGGCTTGCCTCCTGGACCCCGGAGGTTTCGAATCGCCGCTGAACCGGCGGCGGTGACATTAGACGCCCATGTGCCTTCGCAGTGCGACGATCAATCACAATTGATTTTCAGTCCATCCCTCTTCGTCATGAAATATCCCTCCCACCCCGGCGTGAAGTACCCTTGGTTAGGATCGCGGCACATTGCCTTGCTCGCGGCTAAACTGTGTCTTGGGCCCAGCTGTTCCCCATCGGGCGTACGAAGTGTGCGCCGCCCGTGTGATACGTTGGGCAGGAAACACCGCCGCACCCGGCCGTGTCGTCTGCAAGCCTGACGCGGCATTTCCTCTGCATGGTTCAGCTCTCAGGGCCTTCGACTTTTACGTCTTGGGGTGGAGCAGGGATGAACTTCGGGTGATTTTCCTGATCGTGCTGTGTTCCTCGTTTGTCGCTGAGTAGGTATCAGAGTGTCTTGTACGTATGTGCATTATTCAAGGGAACATCCGCCATGCTGTCTCTCCTGCCGCGTAACTAACCACGCTGTTAGACTTTAAATGAGATATCAAGGAACTCTATAAAAGAGGCCTTTGCTCCAGTTTCATCCTCATCATCTCATTCCCCCCCGCTTTCCCCCACTACATTCCTCTCAGTCCTTTGTACCGACTCCCTTACTTGCATATCATGCAGTTCACCAACTTCACCTGGGCCCTCCTCCTCGCCGCCGCGACCACGCTCGTGTCTGCGCAAACCTCTCAAGTCAATGGCACTGCGATCCACTTTAACGGCGATAGAACCATGGTCGTCTCGCTCAACACCAACCCCCATACTGGCAGTGGGAACGGTGTTGCTGTTCAGCTGTAAGTGCCCTCTCCTTGTAGGCGGACCAATAGTGGCGGTTTCTACTACCCTTTCCTCTGCTTCGCTCAGCTGCCGAATTGTTGTACGCTTACTGACCGACCGACTTCACGCAGGAGGGCGGCCATCCCGGATGGGCAGCAGGGCGAGGGCGCGCAGCGCTGGATTATCAACCGTGGCCCGACTAAGGTCAAGCTTGGCGTGAGCACAGGCATCGAGTACTGCTTGGATGCTGGGGCCAGTCAGTCTCTCCCTCTCCATGCTGTGTTCCCATAATTGACGCGCGTTTGTGACAGCCCCGACTAACGGCACCCAGATGAAGCTCTGGCAGTGCTACGACAACCTCCCCGCCCAGGCGTGGTACTACACGGGCGACAATAGGATCGCGCTCGAGAACCAAGGGTTCTGCCTTGATTTGCCGAATGGGAACGTTGCCGCTGGGCAGACCCTCCAGATTTGGGCGTGCGCGACTGGAAATACCAACCAGATCTGGACCCTCTGATTATTATCAGAGAGTCGGTTGACTCGGCCTGACGAGTGGGGCTGTAGCGAAAGTGTTCAGTTGTCTGGGTATTAAATCGTCTTTAGGACGTGTCCATTCTTTTCTTCTCGTGAAGGACTAGTATTACTTAGGTCTCAAATATTTTGTTTGTTGTTCCGTGGTGTGTCAAAGTGAGCGGGAATCTCCGTAAAGCTCTACATAGCAGTGTGTCTTGGTGAATCACATGGCCCAGGGGGATCCCCCGAATTTAGACGCCCATAGACGCCCAAGCCTAGTGGGCGTCTAAGCGAGACTGGGACTGTTTAAGCTCCGTACCATACGCGTTACATTGCTTGAATCTATATTTCCGACTACCCTCCGGGTGAGAGCGCTCGAGCTTAGACTTCGCACCGAATCGCATGGTATTTTCCCGAGCGAAAGAAAACTGCGCCCTTCTATGCGTTTGGAGGGGTGATGTTACCGTTCCAATCTTACATTCACGGGCAGGCGAGGCCATTGAGAACCCCACCGCCACCGCTATATCCCAGGAACTCTAATCTTTATCACTCGCTTGATGTCATGGGGTGAACACCGTATGGTTTCTCTCGCTTTCTTTGATGTGACTATACCATGTTTTGGTATGTATTCCGTCTCTACGCATTCCTCGAGTATGAAGCGCTTGTGGGTATGTGCACTTTTAATAGCATGAATCACAGGACCTGCTTACCGCTCCTACGCGTCACTGTAGTGGGAAGATATGTAAATGTTGGATCAAGGAACTCTGTAAATACGAGGCCCAGGTTACCTCATCCCTCATTATCCGCAAATCGGCGCTCCTTCACGCTTCTTTTCCTCACCACCGCGACCTTGAACGTGTCGTCCAGGTGCGTCCAGGATTCTTCCCTGGAAAGAGGCTCCATAGTGCACGTACAAAGTGCACAGCACTTGGACCCTTCGTTTAGACGCTTTGCATGTTTGGGCGTCTAAGCGCGATTGAAAGTATTCAGGCTCCGCAAAAAGCCGAAAATTCCAAGTCCCATTTAAGATGGCGCCCTCTTGACCTTATGCCCTACTCTAATGTTTGACGTTCGTCACCGAGCCTCCCGGCCAAGGAGCCGTCAATTCCGTTGACTGGCGAGCTTGGATTTATATTATAGGACTATCCGGTCGACCATCCTTTGCTCAGTGGCCACCTCCCACTCTGTGTGGTGTGAAATCCATGTTTTTACCATTCCATAGGCCCGCTCCTTACTACTGCCCCAAACCTGGTCTTCTTCCAATCCCAGCCCATGACCATCATGCGTCTCAAAAAAATTCCCGATGGATGCCCGTGCCCAAAATGGCTCTGAATCCTCTCGGCAACGGTCAAAATATCTAGCTGTACACCCTCCAGTTCTTTACTTGGTAGCTCCAGCTAACTGCAGTGCTTTGATTCAATGATTGTAAGCAGCAGCTAATAGATCACCGTAATGATCTACGAGCTCACCGTGGATCAATCTGCTTCCAACGGCCACCATTGCCTGATGCATGTTCATGGCGACGGCATCCTTCGTTGCGCTGTGCAGGAGTCTCGGTAGCTCGCTGTGGGGGTTATTTATCGGATACTGAGCCGAGACTATGTATGTAAGATCCCTGGTACTCGTCTATCACACGTTATGCAATTGCAACGGTCGCAGATATGGCGGGGCGCGACTGCGCGACTGAGTTATATTGGCACCATTGCATCCGAAGTACCGAAGGCCTCGTAATATCCACCCACTATAAGTAAAGCTAGCCTTGACTAGCCTTGAAACCCACCAAAGCGAACCCCTTCACCGCATACGCTCTTTTACTCTTAAGTGTAATCCAATCTGCCCTCATCTACTATCCAAACATGCCGTCCTTCAAATTCACTTATACCATGCTCCTGGCTGTTTTCACCACTCTCGTCTCTGCTCAGACTCCACCTGGCAATGGCACTGTGCCAGTAGACGGTCCTGTTCCAGGAAACGGGACCTTGCCGGGAACCGTTATCAACTTCAACGGAAACACCACCAAAGCCTTAGGTATCAGCACAAAATCGGAGCTACAGAATGGTACCCCCGTCATAATGTAAGACCCCGGGCCTCTATATCTTCCCTCCCCTCAAAGTGGCTGATTTTTTTTTGAATCGCACACGCTAGCACTAATGCCACTCCGGATGGTACAACTCAGCGCTGGATCATTAACCACGGCCCCACCAAGGTGAAGCTCGTGTTGAACTCAAGCCGAGAGTTCTGCCTGAGCTCTGGTGGAGGTAAGTTTCTCTGATAATTACATTCCTTTTGGATCTTTTGACTTACACTATGATACGTAGACTTTGTCATCGACGGCGTGCTGGTGGGCGTCGATGAGTGCTTCGACAATGTCGCCCATCAAGAATGGACCTATACGGATGATAATAGGCTCGTCGTCAAGGGGAAAACGTTCTGCTTGGACCTTCCGGACGGGAACACGACGGAGGGCCGGAACCTTCAGCTTTGGACCTGCTTCGCCGGCAACACCAACCAGATCTGGACTGTTCCTTCTGCTTGATGAGGCCGGTCACTAATTAGTAGTACTTACGATGGTGCTTTTCATACCTTTCCTGCTACATATGTTCCACAAGAGAACCTCTTTTAGACTTGAGACGAGTTTGGCAGTGCAGGCTATTCAGACTCCGA
Organism: Ephemerocybe angulata; assembly: GCA_013368325.1. Taxonomy (NCBI): domain Eukaryota; kingdom Fungi; phylum Basidiomycota; class Agaricomycetes; order Agaricales; family Psathyrellaceae; genus Ephemerocybe; species Ephemerocybe angulata. Next base: position 299,747 of record JAACJK010000221.1, read on the forward strand.
CAAAATGACGTCGTGACTGGAATTGGAATCAAGCATTTTCGCTCCTCTCCTTTACCTAGCTCTCCCCGCGTCCAAGCCAAATTCACCTTCAAGTCTTCAGACCTGAATTACCTAATGAGACGAACTTCTGTCGATGGAATCCTTACCCGGAAAGCTCGAGCATCAGAGAGGTCCGGCCTTCGAAGATCTCTCCTCCGTTGAACCGGTAACGGCCGTGTGTCCCCGCCCCCACAGCGCGCGACGTCGCAACAACCATCTTTTGCCCATGCTGTTCCATGTTTTATTCGAAACAAGTGCGACCCTAGGTTCCACGTTTTGCCTCCACACAGGTGCATATGGTCGCTTAGTTTGATCATCGAGTCTTCCACTGTATCCGTTCTCATCCCGGACAGTCTATAAAGGAGGCCCTGGTATTGCTCCGTCCTGGTATCGCATTCACTCTCCAGTTCGCTCCTTCCCCCACTTGCCTCACAACATGATCTTCAATACCTGGTCTTTGCTCCTCGCTGCCGTTACTCTGGTGTCCGCCCAAACCCCATCCGGATCCCTGATTCACTTCAACGGAAGCCCCGACAAATGCTTGAGCGTTTTCCCCCAGCCCAGGCCTAGCAATGGCCAAGAGGTCCAGCTGTGCGTGTTCCAGACCTTTCTTTCGTAGTTCCAGCTCATCAAGCCGTCTTATTATACAGCCAGGGCTGCAGTCAACTCTGGAAGATCAACCGTGGACCAACTAAGCTGATTACCGCGGACCACAACATGTGCTTGGATGCCGGTTCCAGTCAGTTCATTCAACTCTCTCCCGCCAGGCTCGATTGCTGACGAAGCTTTTCAGGCCCCACCAACGGCACCAAACTGAAGCTTTGGGACTGCTACGACAACCTTCCAGCTCAGTCGTGGTATTTCACCGACGACAACCGAATTGCGCTTAAGGACCAGGGATTCTGCATTGACCTTCCTGATGGCAAGCAGACGGATGGTCAGGTCCTCCAGATCTGGGCTTGCTCTACGGGCAACACCAACCAGGTCTGGACCCTTTGAGTGACTGTCACTCGCAAGAACGATGCTCGTGTCCATGTTAGCGTATTCTAGGCTCTATATTCGTCCCCAGGACGTGTCCACTCCTTTGTTCAATGTTACCAAAGAGCCGATATAATATCGCGGATTTAACCTTTTGACACGTTGCGTGACTTGCGTCCATGGAATTTCTACTTCGTCGCGTTGGTTGTCACGCCTGGGCTGGTCTCGACACCTTGCTATGAGAGCGGGCTTAGTTGAACCAATGTAACGCCTGGGCCGCGAATGTTCAATACCAACGACAACGGCTGAGATCTTTGGTTGATACTGCCCACTATTTGGATAGGGTTTCAAAAAAACGAAATACGAGTCATCTTTCAAGTTAAGTATTATGTCTTGCCGCTTCTTCAAGGTGGGTCTCCAATGGCACACCGCTCCTTGGAGATTACGGCTCCTCCACAGAGGTTGTACGACTTTTTACCACAGTGAGGAGGATTCAGGCTCCACTGGAACTTACGCCGGTGTCGGCAGCTTCGTGTGATGCATTGTTGACCATGATGGTCATGAACTTTGCAGCTATCTACATATGTCCACCCTTTTGTCCTGGAGGAACTTGCTGGCAGCTGAACGCAGGAGTATCACTAAGCCACACGGCCTGAACTCGCCTTGAATATGTCACCGATCTATTATTTGGAGGGGTACCATGCTGGACAATGGATGCCTACCAATACCGCAAGTACCTCGGCCTTTCCATGATCACTCTCGTCGTGTAAACTAATGACTTCCGTGTCCCCATATATCGCAGAAACAGCCATTTCTCAACGCAGAGGTTTCAAGTTCCGGGAGGTTCAAGCTCATTATGCAGGGGATGATAGCCCATATCCAGGTTTTCGTAGTCCTTAAGCTTCAGTGGGCCCACCCGTCATCTAGCTCTCAAAGCTTCCCCATCTCTGTGGGCCTCTCACCCGCTCGGAGTGCTAGACAACGTTCGGAGACTTCAACTGGCGCGTTTCTAACGATTGGCCAGCACTTTCCCAAGCCCCCAGAGCTGTTTAAGTATAGAACACTGACCGATTGCCGATGGTTGCATCCGTGGAGGCCGAAGCCAAGCTGCAACGGCATATGCGTCGGCAGTTCCGTCTATTAACAGGTAAGCCAATGTCCCAGCACTATAAAGCTTGGAATGACAGGCCCTTCAAATCCCATTATCAGTAGTTCCTACTAGATACCCTCTTCTGCTTCCCAACCTACTTCGCCACCATCGCAAGCAATGCCGTCGTTCACCCTTCCCTGCGCCGTGATCCTCGCTGCCGTCACCACTCTCGTCTCTGCTCAGATCATGAACCCAACGGTTATAAACTTCAACGGGGACACCACCAAGGCCGTGGCTATCAACACCATTTCGAAGCTCGAGAACGGCACCCCCGTCCAGCTGTAAGACTCGTGGCCTATACCTATTCCACTCAATAGAAGTAACCACCCACCATTCCGATCTACAGTAGCTTTGCTGTCGATGGACAGGCCTCCCAACGCTGGACCCTTAACCGCGGTCCCACCAAGGTCAAGCTGAACTCGAGCTCAGACCCGGAATACTGCTTGGATGCAGGCGCCAGTCAGTACTTCTTGTATCTAGTTTACTTTTGATATTTGTATGACTAACACGATGCACAGACCCCCAGAACGGCACCCTTATGAAGGTCTGGCAGTGCTACGACAACCTCCCCGCGCAAGCCTGGTACTACACCGGTGACAATAGGATTGCCCTCGAGGGACAGGGATTCTGCTTGGATCTTCCGAACGCCAATGCTACGGACGGCCAGACCCTTCAGATCTGGGCTTGTACCACCGGCAATACCAACCAGATCTGGACTGTCCCTACGGCTGTCCCTTCGCCTGTCCCTTCGGCTTAGGGCTCGGCCTTAATCATGGCGGATTATGGTTGGCCTGGCCTGTAGTATTTTATCATATTTCTGCCTCGGATCGGACTTTGTTTGACCGCTGTCTTTCCATTCTTCGCTGTGCAGCGTGTCCACTCTTTTACTATACTTTCAATGCCCGCAGTTTTGACTTGGCTTTGAGCGCCCCCGAGCGCCAGGTGACATGTAACATCGCGTAGTATGCCTAAATAGCCGAGCTGCCGAAGTGCTGGCTTTATGCTGTCTAGCCGCCCAGGGCGCTTATTTTGTAAGGACTTCAAGATCCGATTTATCTCTGATTCTACTTTGTGTGAGGGTATATTTTCTTATACAGAGAATTAGATAAAAGATAACTCGAGCGAGCTATGCTCTCGCCTTGGTCCGATGACGTCCTGCCCACGATGCGGTTTTTCTTGACAGTGAGGTTCGATGCGTATCACTGGCCCATCATGGTAGCCTCATGAAATATCCATCAGCCCTCGCGACGAAACAGATAATAATAACTCTCTTGATCCGGCGGTTGCCTACATAGGCAAATTCCAAGCGCCTTTAGGATACGGACGTTCCATGATGACGTCACCGTCGGTGAGCGCACGAAATACTATGCGTGCCAACTTATTTCCCGATTATTGAGCTCCTAGTGTACAGGACGTCTATTATCTCGCTCACCTTTTCGAGCTCGACTGTTAAGCTGTAGGGCTTCAGAACGTCAGATATTTTCTTCGACATAAGTAAGAGCTTTCAAGTCTATTTTAAATTTGAATACTAGCATGATTCGTCAGCATTCGTCTCGCACCTAACCCAATCCGACTGCCGTACTATGTCCCTAAACAAGATTTTAAGTAAACTGGCGATGGGAACGCGTAACGATGGAAGGGTCTCGGAAGCGTGGTATTGAGGCTCGAACTCGCCGTACTTTCGGATGCTCGGCAAACTCGACCCTATAAAGTTAGCAGGCCTTCGATTGCTCAATCACTTGTTTGAGTCTATTCCAGTCTTTCCTCTGCTTTTCGTCACACCATGCCATCGCTCATCCACACCTGCTTCCTGGTTCTCGCAGCAGTCAACTTTGCGGCTGCCTGGGACGGCCTCGTCGGGTTTAGAGATGAGCTCTTTTATGGCCCTGCTATCAATACAAACTCGCCGCTCCAAAACGGCACCCCCGTCCATCTGTAAGAAAGAGCCGTGATCTCTCTTCGGAGCTTCAAGCTTGATACTGAACGATTCTTCCCCCTTGTACAGCGGCCACTTCGATGGCAAGGATCAAGCGCCAGTAAGCGCTCGGCTCTGGACCCTCAACCGCGGGCCCACCAAGGTTAAACTGTCGCAAAGTCCCGAGTTTTGCTTGGACGCTGGTACCAGTCAGTCCTCCCAATATTCTCCTAGTTGGATGCATATTCATTACGTGGCACAGATCCTACAAACGGCACCCTGATGAAAGTCTGGCAGTGCTACGATAACCTCCCCGCCCAGGCATGGTACTGGACCGACGATAACAGGATTGCTTTGGAAGGGCAGGGATTCTGCCTTGATCTCCCGAACGGCGACATCTACATCCAACCACCCCAGCAGCTCCAAATCTGGGCTTGCTCTACTGGAAATACCAATCAGATTTGGAAGGAAGATACCATTTAACAGCCATTCATCATAGTTAGTCGGCTTTCTGGGCTGCTTTTCTTGCTGCTGTTTTGAAAGTCTAGCATCCGATCCTTGATATGCCCGCAGCTCAACTTATGCTACCTTCCCGGTTCCCGCCACCTTTGTCTATACGACATGTCCACTCTTTCACATACCCACGGACTCGTAGTAACAATATTCGTAATCGAATATCCTCGTTTGCACCACTTCAACCAGTCACGCTGTGCAAGTCATACACATCAGGTTACAGTCGTTTGGCAAGTATGAGATGCCTTCAACCAAATCCCATTGGCCCACGCAGTGAGTAAAGAGCTTCTGCGCAGGCAGTACACATACGACCACGTACATCCATCACATAGGACGACATCCACTGTCCGCGAGACCCCAGGGCTGTGCTTCTTGAAATGGTTTCGCCACTTACTTCACCCCGAATAATCTTGGTATACATTTTCGGTGTATGGTGCTCACTAGCCCTCTAACAACGATGCCTTCTTTTTCCACATATAACGTTTCGCTCCATGATTTCCGAACCCCAGTGATGCCGGTATGTTGTGGTTCACCTAACTTATAAGACGGCCTAGGATTGCCTGTGGATCCCTTCAGACACTCGGTTCGTTTTCATAAATTCGGTTTCCTACAGCGGTGCTGGTGCTTTTCTCTTCCTCATGTGAGTTTAAACTTGAGCCATATGCTTACACCTTCTCTGAATCTTCCTTAGTTTATTGGCGCCGCTTCAATACCTCAACCTTTCGACTTCTCTTTGACTTCTGTGAAGTCTTTCACTTGTAATTCTTCCAACCATGAAGACGGCCCTTGCTCTTTTAATCTTTGCATCTCTCCTTTCTCGGGTGCCCGCCCAAAACCAAAATCAAAGGCAGGGAGGAAATAAAGGAAATCAGGGAGGAAATCAGGGAGGGAGTCAAGGTGGTGCCCAGGGTGACCCTCAGAAATCACTTAGTACGTCGGTGTAATTGAAGACATGCCCCTCATGCTTGATTTGCCTTCAGCTTTGGATCCTCGGGTCATCGCAAAGGGCTTCGCGCGTACTGGACAAGAGACCCCCACGGCAGGTACGCTGCTAGTCCCACTAGTATCATGTCCCCTTTTATTAATCGTAATGTCAAGGGCAAGTTGCTTCGCTTACCTCGACAAACAACTACATCAACCATTGCTTGACCGTGAACCTCCCCATCACGGATGGCAAGCAGCTCGAGGGCGGTTCGTGCAACCCAGCCCCCATCGGTTCAATCCCTTCTATCGACAAGATGCCGACAGCCAAGTTCGTGAGCCCGCTAAATGGTGCAGACGTCGGCGCCCCCAACGTACCGTTCGATGTCGTGCTCAACATCAAGAACTTGGCCACCGGCCAATTCGTAAATGCACAGGCCAACTACTTTGCCGCACCTCAGCAGCTGAACGGCGCTGGCGTCATCCTTGGTCACTCCCACATTACCATCGACAAGTTGACCTCCCTGGATCAGACAACCCCGACCGACCCTAAGAAGTTCGCGTACTTCAAGGTAAGTAGATTTATCATACCTCGAGGTCTCGATGCTAACGATCCTACAGGGGCTCAACGCCGCTGCTCAAGGTGGCAAGTTGACGGCCAACATCGACAAGGGCCTCCCCGCGGGTGCCTACCGCCTCTGCACGATCAACTCTTCGTCCAACCACCAGCCTGTCATCGCCCCAGTCGCTCAACACGGTTCGCTGGATGACTGCATATATGTGAGTCGCGTATTAGTCAGTTTAATTATTCTTGCTCACCGTCTTCAGTTCACAGTTGGCGGTGGTAATGCAGGGGCGAACACAGGCGGGGCGAACACAGGCGCAGGCAAAGGTGCGAATGGTGGTGCCAACAACGGGGTCAACAAAGGCGGAAACCAAGGAGCGAACGGTGGCGCAAATAACGGCGGCAACAAGGGGAGAGGACAGAACCGCCCACGCCGTCTTACCGCTCGCGAGATTGGCGGCCTTTCGACTGCTTGAGATTCGTTGTGCATCTTCTCCGTACTCAGTAGCGCATCGAACTCTTTGAACCTATAGTAGTTCGTGTTCAAGAAAGCGTTGTCCACCAGGCGGTTGCCGAGTCACGGAATAAAGTCAACGCGCAGCGCAGATGCGCATGAGAATGTTGTGAGGGCCCGGAGGCTGCCCTTGAGACCACCCGACATTGGGAGACACTCAGAAAGTGGTGACGCTGGTGACGCTACTCCTTCAGGCCCTCGGCACGCAGACAATACGGCGATTCAGTGCAAAGGTCGTGGCAAGGGCCGAAGCTCACTAGGGAGAGGAGATGCGCTTGCAAGTCGAATGCATGTGCTGCCACAATAAATGGGCACGCCAAGACGCGACATCGCATAGCCAACTTGCTCTCCCTGGGACCAAGCTTCACGCTTGTCCAGCTGCTGTCGATCTTCGTCGCTGTAGATGGTGCCTAGGTTTGGTGAAGTGTGGCTCTGAGCGCTTATGTGCGCCGCAGAACGCGTACGAACCTGAGGCGAGACAACCAAGGTGCTGGAGCCTGGTGGGACCCTGGCTGTCTTCGTCGATTTGCGACGCGTACTCGATGGAGGTCGACTTTCGTCCCCCGAAGTTCAAGTTGGTTCGAAAACAGGGTGGTGCCGAGCTTACAAATATTCCGATCAATACCCTGCCGACTCTTGCCGAGAGCCACACAGGTTTCGACACGACCACCACTTGGCCTCCAGAATCCAGATGCACAATGACCGCGGTGGAAGAACGAATTGGCGCTGGTTACGCCGCGCCGGACGCCTATATGGTATGGAAACAGCCAGGCTTGGCGTTATCGTTAGCCACCCATTGCGCACGGAAGCCTTTGGAAGCCCGTAATATGCACAAGCCTCGAAAGTCGACTTGAGCGCAGTACTGAGCCGCTGAGTTGGATGTATATACCCGGTGCACGCTGATCCTCTCTACCAGTGCATTACACTCATGCCGAACCTCATCAGTTCGCCGATACAGAGACGGTTTTCACTCCCCTTTACCTATAGCCTCGAAGCTCGCCACAAGGTCCATGGACGCGCAACCTCGCGCAGAACTCAGTGCCACAAATCTCAGGCTTTTTGGTTTCTCTTTAGAGCCACATTGCATTATGGGGTCGCCCCTAATTGCTATATGCAATCGTCATCCACCCTATCCCAGGTATCCATCGAGATATCTCGCTTTCGCCTATCGACTGCCCCCTTGACAAAATCTTACGATGCTACGAATGGTCTCCCAGCCAGTATGGGTGGACCTGTTCAAGATAAGCATGCGTATTCCGAGGGAGAGTTTAGCTAAGAGACCAACAGTGAGTAGTTACAAGCGGCACAAACTTATTTTGAATCGAGCATCTCTGAGGGTGGAGCACTTTACGCAGTTCCAAATCTAAACAAACATCAAATGCTGTGATTGGTGAAACTGGGTCTATCGTTTCCCAAATAGCTGTGACAATTCGATGCGTATCACTGGCTGGTAGCCCGACGAAATATCCATCAGCCCTTGCGACGAAACAGATATGTATAATTACTCGCTCAATGCCAGTAAAGTCACCGTCCGGCGTCGATGAGCGCACGAAATACTAGTACTATGCGTGCCAACTCATTTCCCAAGTATTGAGCTCCTAGTGTGCCGGATGGCTATTGTCTGGCTCACTTTTTTGAGCTAGGTTGTTAAGCTGTAGGGCTTCAGAACGTCAGATATTTTCTTCGACATAAGATAAATTTGAATGGTATTCATCTCGGTCTCATGCAACCCAATCCCCGACGATTATAAGTAGACCGGCGAATCCCGATGGGAACGCGTAACAATTAAAGGGTCTCAGAAGCAGAGGTACCACGAGCTCACCTTCCAGGTTACTCGGCAGAACTCGACCCTATAAAGTCAGCAGGCCCTCGACTGGCATCTGCCATTAGAACCCTTCGATTGCTCATTCACTTATTTGAGTCTATTCCAATCTTTTCTCTGCTCTTTTGCTGCTCTTCGTCACACCATGCCAAACCTCATCCACACCTCGTTCCTGCTTCTCGCAGCAGTCACCTTTGCGGCTGCGTGGGAAGGCCGCGTCGGGTTTAACGATGAGCAGTTTTATGGCCTGGCTGTCAATGAGAACCACGAGATCACAAACGGCAGCGCCGTTCAAATGTAATAAACAGCCGTGATCTCTCTTCGAGCGTCAAGCTTGATACTGAAGATTCTTCCCCCTTGTGCAGCGGCCACTTCGATGGCAAGGATCGAGCGTCAAACCAGGCTTCAAACTGGACCCTCAACCGCGGGCCCACAAAGGTTAAACTGACGATGAGGCCCGACTTTTGCTTAGACGCTGGTACCAGTCAGTCCTCCCAATATTCTCCCAGTTGGATGCATATTCATTACGTGCACAGATCCTACAAACGGCACCCTGATGAAAGTCTGGCAGTGCTACGATAACCTCCCCGCCCAGGCATGGTACTGGACCGACGATAACAGGCTTGCTTTGGAAGGGCAAGGATTCTGCCTTGATCTCCCAAGCGGCAACGTCTACGGCCAACCGCCCACGCCAAGCCCACGCAGCTCCAAATCTGGGCTTGCACTACTGGAAATACCAATCAGATTTGGAAGGAAGACAGCATTTAAGAGCCGTTCATTATAGTTCCTCGGCTTTCTGGACCGCTTTTCTAGATGCTCTTTTAAAAGCCTAGCATCCGATCCTTGATATGCCCGCAGCTCAACTTATGCTGACTTCCCGGTCCTCGTCAACTTTGTCTATACGGCATGTCCACTCTTTTATATACCCACGGACAACCCATGGACTCATAACAATATTCGTAATCGAATGTGTATGAGATATTCGACCAGATTCCATTGGCCTGCGCAGTGAGTAAGGAGCTTCCACGCAGGCAGTAGGACGATGAGAGGCCCCAGGGCTGCGCTTCTTGAAATGGGGTTTCGTCACTTATCATTGCTCGTCCATGTGGTGGGTTATTCACCCCGAAAAATCTTGGTAATATCATGATCAATGGGTTACAAAAAGGTCATAAAGTTGCAAACGCGCATATCAGCGACGATACCGAGGCTCAATATCGCGGTGGGGCTGGGGATGGCTATTGACATGAGCCTTGAATTGGCACAATAACCGGTACAGCTACTTCAACCGTGTCGAAGGGTAGAAATGGGAAAATCCGCTCATGCAGTCTATACGTTTCCCATCTTGCACGGCAATCTTCGTTAAGCGCCCGCAGAGACAGGGGTGGACCAAATGGGGCCAAACATCCGAATGAAGCGCAGCAAACAGGAGCGGCAGTGTTGCCCTTCTGAGTGACATGCATCACTCCTCTGCACCTCTCAGAAGCACACCGAACCTTTCCTCCTCCGGCGCTTCAGGGTCAACGGGACTCGACAGACAGCCACAACGAGCTTGCTCGGCCGAAACGGATACAACTGCACCCTGATGGGTATATGGAGATCCGGTAGCCAATATGAACCGGCTGCTGAACGATCGACATGACACTGTTTCGCTCTCCCAGTCTGCCACCACCCCCGCCCAACGCTCTGCTGCCTTTTGGACCGAGGACGACCGTGACGTTGAGGAGGCACCTGACTACGCTGCAATCCCGATGGGACTACTATCTTCTTCGTACAGGGATCCTGAGAATACACCGCTTGTGAGTTGCACTCGTGGTCGCTGTGGTGTTCGCGAAGTGTTCGGCTGCATGTGGTGCAAGAACCTACGGTTCAGACTTATCCTTACATAAATAAAGGAGGGATGCCTTCTGACCGTTCCCCCGCTCCACTTCCCCAACCATGCCCACCGATATCGAACACGCTCGTGCTGACGCTAGCGAAAAGCTCGATCCTTCAGCAGGGGATGATGACCGCGAAATCGAGTCAGAGGACCTGAAGGCAACTTTGGGGACCGAATACCAAGCGGAAGAGAAGGCCCTGGTCAGAAGGCTTGACCGCAGGATTTTGCCCATAGCGTGTCTGCTGTATCTGTTCGCTTGTGAGCTATCGCCTCTCAGTTCATAATGAGGCGGCCTATTCTAATCACAACTCTTCTATCTAGACCTTGACCGCTCCAATCTGGGAAATGCAAGGCTTCAGGGCCTCCCGGGCGATGTTCTGGGAGGTGATCCTACAGGAAAGAAATTCGACTGGATTGTCTCTGTATTCTACTTCTCCTACGCAAGTGTATACTCAACATCTCCCCAGAATTATGCGCTGATCGTTCACTTAGATTGTCTGCCAAATCCCTGCCGTGGTCACATCGAAGCTCTTCCCACCTCGGGTGTGGATGGCGTGTGCAGCTGTTGGATGGGGAGTTGCCTCAACACTCATGGTACAGCCCCTTCGCAGCGCATGGAGTGGCACTCGCCAGCTAATAGTAACACCGTGACACCCGTTCAGGCTTCTGCTTACACATTTGGGAGTCTCGTCGTGTGCCGACTGTTCATAGGCATCTTCGAAGCGGGCTTTGGGCCAGCCATCCCGCTCTATTTCTGTGAGCGCATTCCGCTATATGCTCATTCGCCGTTATTGCAGGTTCGGGACTAACGCGTGAGGGATTAATTTGCGATGATAGCTTACTTCTACACGAAAGGCGAAATGGGACTCCGGGTAAGCGAGGCGGGCTTCTTATGACAGGGGGCTTCCTATTTGTGTTTGTGGGACTGACAGTTGCTATGCGTTTAGATGGCCTATTGGTTTGGCTTCGCTGCAGTCGCGGGAGCCTTTGGAGGAGTGCTCGCCTTTGGTATACAGCACATAGACTCGAGCGTGTCTAATTGGAGGATCCTCTTCTTAGTGGAGGTATGTATGGTGCTGGGAGCTAGTTTGAGTCTTCCTAACATCGATTCTGAATAGGGACTGCCTCCTATCCTCTTGGGAATCGCCACTCTATTCTTGCTTCCGGATAGACCGGAATCTACTACATTCTTCAATGAACGGGAAAGGAAGATCGCTCTTAACCGCATGAACAGGGCTACTAGAGGTGATGTCGGTGCAACCGTGAATAGAGGTGAGTGTTTTCGATCACAGTCTTGTGGCCTGCAGTGACCTTGTTGCTTTTACAGAGCATATCTATCTTGCATTTAAGGACTGGCGGGTAAGTCATGGAACCCCTTACTCGCGCACACATCACTTATGGTTCGCAGATTTACGTCGGTGGTGTCATCTACTTTGGACTCAACAGCGCATTAGCGTCTATTTCAGCCTTCCTACCCACAATCATTGCAACCTTTGGGCATAGTAAGTTGCATCTTGGTATTGTTTATGCAAAAGCTTATCCGTCCCGTCAGCCAACGCGATTGCACAACTATTGACAGTCCCCCCATACGCTACAGCAGCAGTCGTGTTGATCGCTTTCTCCAGAGCCTCAGATATAAGGCAGTCCCGGGGTCTCTTTATGGCGACTGCTTGCAGCATTACTGGAGCTGGATATCTGTGAGTACCACAAGTCACAAGTATACACGAACGAACGCTGAAGGGACGGCGGGACAGTATCCTACTCCTTGCTCAGCACAATGTACATGCCCTCTACTTCGCCACGTTCTGCATCACCAGCGGAACCTACACGACTATTGGAATCACCATTGCATGGTGTAAGTCTCCATCCGTTGACTCAGGGCTTCCCTCAAAACTTGTATTAACCTGGGGATGGTAGTCGCCCACAATCTTGGATCGGAAACGAAGAAGGCCACCGGGATCCCAATGTTCATGGCTATTGGCCAGTGTGGAAGTATCCTTGGGTCTCACATTTTCCCGAAGTCCGAAGGACCGAGCTACACGTACGCCTTTTTTCTCGCGCCCACCCAGTAGCTTCTACTAACTAGATAATTGGCTCTTTAGCAAAGGGTTTGCGAGTAAGTCGACACAAAATTCCACTATATCCGACAATTGATCCTGGGGCTTTCTCTCTGCTTATTAGTCTGCTGCGGCTTGGCCTTCCTAGCTGCGTTCTGCTCCTGCGTTCTTTCAGTGCGTACCTCTTATCTGCCGCCAATCTCAGCCATCTGTGTCGATGCTAACGGCCCCTTTCGTGCGTCAGATTTCGTATAGATTGGAGAATGCGCGCAAGGACGCCTTGTACGGGAAGGTTGACCCAAATGCCTCTGTGGATACGCGAGAGCTGGCTGACAAGGTGTGTTAGTACCTTTGAACGTTTTTGCTATTATAAAACTGATTGTTCTGCTTAGGCGCCCACGTTCCGATATGTGCCTTGATCTTCTGTAATATTATTCTTGCATGTATCTGTATCATCTTGGATCGCACTGTGTGTATGTATCATTTATACCCGTTCATTTGGCTTTGTTCCTTTGACCTTGAGCTCGAGTGTTCCATGAACTATCACCTATCCTTGGGTTTGAGTTTCCCTCTCATAGATTGCTTGCAGGGTCCTCCAGGGAAATCCAGAAACCAGCTAAACGAAACACACATTATGATAAATAGCAGTTCAGATAGAGATACACAAAGGAGGGATAGGAATAGATGTACAACCGAGCGTCTGGCTATTAGCACCAAAGGAGAAGAAATCAAGTGTTTGGTTATAAGGGAAAGGCAGACTTAAGGTAGTTTCAGGACCGAGAAAAGAGGTAATACATACAATGTGTTAAGAGAAATTAGCCGCCAAAAGAACCCAAGTAAAACCAGAGAAAATGAGCTCGTATCAACCCAGCCTTGGCCAAGGAAACCGAGCCAGTCACAGCTCAGCCCCCTCAATGCCCCCGGCCTCCTCTCCCCTTTCCTTTCCCCGACGTCCTGTCAGTGCGTTCGTCTGACGGGGCCGACGCGGGGTGAGAGCTCGGCCCTCCCACCCTGCTATCCCGACCCACAACAACCCTTGCCCCTCCTCTCTGGCCCCCTGTTATCACGGGCCTGCCCGCCCGTCGGACATTGGATGGCTCCACAGGTTGGGATGCATTCTGGAACAGGGCCAGCTGATTCGGGGGGAGCGACATGGGTTGGTAAGGATGGTCGCTCGACAAGGGCGGCATAGACAAGGGCGGCATGCTGAAGATACCCGCTTCCTGGCTTCTGGGCGGCGGCGAGCGGGGGTCACTTAGAGTTGACTCGAAGTCCCTGTCGCGGTTCTGCGCGTGCCTTGCGCGCTGCCTGGTGTGCCGGAGGACGTCTTCGCCATCCTCGTCCTTGTCCTCGTCGTCTTCTTCGCCCTCGCCCTCGTCGTCCGTATCGAACTCGACGGAGTCCGACTTCCCAGGGGCACCATCGTCGATCGCGCGCTTTCGCTTTCGCGAAGGGGGTTGTAAGGAGCTCGTAGAGGCCACCGGGGCACCGTCGCCCTCACCATCATCCACCAGGGGGGTATCATCGCTCCACGACAGAGGCAAACTGCGCTCCCGGGGACGCTGGCCCGGGTAAGGCTCGCCGTCAGCATCGATCTGGAGCGTATCCGCGCGCTGCAGGGACCCAAGTTCACCTTCAGGACTTGGTTGAGGAGGCGAGTCTCTGAAGAGAGATGCGCCGTAAGAGTCCCCCCAAGAGTCCGTCGCGAGCGACGCCAGGGCGGTCGCGCGGTGCTGGACAGGCGCCGCGGCCTGGGCAACATCGGAACCCTCTTGGTTTGAGTCCGGTATAGTGGGGCTATCTGATGATGCCAGTGTAGTAGTAGGTGAACTTGAAGTGGGACTGCGGGGGAGCCGGGGTGGTTGGGGTTGCGCTGGAGGGAATGGGCAGTCGCCGGAGGAGTGGGAGCTGTCTGAATCTGAGTGTACTGGAGAGGGCGGTGCAGTGCGCTTGGACTCTGGGGACGCAGGTGCGAGTGAGCCGGGGGCAGGCTCGGGTGCAGCCTCGACCTGGCTTCCAGATCCACTGGGGGCGTCGGTAGAGGCCTGTGACTGCTGTGACTGAGGACGAGGGTCGTCTTCCAGGACGCGGGGAGTGGCGGAGGCGACGGTGGGCTCGGGAAGTGGGGGGTGGTTAACGAGGGTAGACACCGAAGCTAGAAGGTGTTCGGCCTCTGCTTCGATTTTCCTATAGGCTGCTGCGTCATGGACCATCCTCCACTTCCCCTTCTCCTCGGTCGTAGGAGGAGGAGGAGGAGGGGTGGGATTGAGAATATGCGCAAGAGACCCTTTGGAAGACCGCTGAGAGCTATGGACAAAACGCAAGTTAGGAACATATAAAAGTAATGTCAGATAAAGTGACACTCACGTTTGAGAACCGCTCTGCTCGACGTTCTGCGGTGCTGAGGTGCTTTCCTGAGCCTTGCCTGCAGGCTCATCCACATCCTCGTCCGAAATGCTAGCGCCATACCCTAGAAAATCGCTCAAAGCAGCGTGCAATTTCTCTGCCTTGCGGCGCATCCTCACCCCCTCCTCCATCGTCGGAGTACTACACTCGAGCTCCTCAGAGGCCAAGTTCTTCTTCCCCATGCGACTGGACTCTGCTTTGGGCTCTGCCTTGGACATGATAACCACTGATTCTTGAAGAGTTGAAGGCTAGAGAACTGAGTGCGACAAGTTGTAACAGAGAGAAAACGGGAACTGGGTGTCTGTCGATTGGGGGACAGACGAACGAATTGTGAAATTCCATGGTAGCACGGCCTACTTTATATAGGGAGACCGCATCGTAGGCAGACGGACGTGCTTTGCAGTTGGGCATTGGATACGGGTGCTGAACAATAATGCTGGCGAGCTTTGGGCATTGTTCATTGACCATCGAGCGCTCACTCGTTTGGGAAAGCGACGACTTGAACGGTCGTGCTTTGCCATTGGATACAGGTGCTATGCTCCCCGAACAATAATTCTGGCCAACAAGAGCGCTTTGCGCGTTGCCCGCATTGTTCATTGACCATCAAGCACTCACTCGTTTGGGCCGGGCGACTCACCCAACATAGCAAGCAAGCAGGTTCAAGCACCTAGGGAATTGGTTCCATTATGGGATCCAGAGAAACCAACATTACGCCAGAATGAATGAAGAGGAAAGGATTGCTTACCTGGATTTCAGTTGAACGCGGTGGCGCGACGAGGAGGAGGCAGCGATAGACGCCTGGCCTGTCATCGGAGTTCGAATGCAAGCGCCTATGAGACGGTCGTTAGCTGTTCGCTGAGCAAAGCGACATAACTGGTCAAAGCGTGGTCGTTAAAGCGCTTAGACAACCCTTCTCCATACACAACTGCGCACGTCTCCCTAGTGACAGCCAGCGAGTTGCGCTGACGGATCAATCGAAAAGCGAATAAATTACTTGGAGAATGTTCCATGAGCGAGCGAGCGAGTGAGAGCGAGAGAAACCGAGAGGATGAGAGGACAACCAAACAAAGGAACGAACGAGGAAAAGAATAGTGTGAAACATTATGCGAAGTATAGTAAAGCTTTCAAAAATCGTCTTCGTACAAAGAGTGTATCCAACTGCCCCTTCCAGCTTGGAAGCCCCATTATCGGCTGGCCCTCTACCCCAGCGGCGCACCTACCGCAATCTAAGCGAGGAGCATCTTACGGGGATCCTCGATGTACTCCTTGACTCTCACTACACAGGGAAAATTCATTTTTATCAGTAATCGCCGGGGCAGTGAGTAAGTGAAGTGCGGAAAGCTCACCAAGGAAAGTAACAGCCTCCCGGCCGTCCAAGAGTCTGTGGTCGTAAGTGAGCGCGACGACCATGATGGGGCGGATGACGATCTGGCCGTCGACAACGACGGGCTTCTCCTTGATAGTGTGCATACCGAGGACGGCGGCCTGGGGCAGGTTGATGATGGGGGTACCGTACAACGAGCCGAAGACACCTCCGTTGGAGCTACGGGTACCAGATACCAGTCAGCTAGTCAGCTGGTGATAGTGAGAGAGGAAGAGGAGGAGACGCACATGGTGAAGGATCCACCGGCCATATCTTCAAGGGTGAGCTTTCCGTCACGGGCCTGTAGGAAGAGGAAGAGGTCGAGAGTGAGCGGGAAGCGTCTACCACCTCAATTCTAGAAAAGATTATTCACCTTCTTTCCGAGAGCAGCAATCTCCTTCTCAATATCAACAAAGTTCATCCCCTCCGCATTTCTCACAACGGGGGTAACAAGACCCTTAGGCGTAGCAACCGCGACGCTCAAGTCAACATAGTCCCTATACACGATCTCGTCGCCCTCAATGCTAGCATTCGCCGCGGGGATCTCCTGCAGCGCGAGCGTGCACGCCTTGGCGAACGCGCTCATGAAGCCGAGCTTCACATCGTGCTGCTTGAGGACCGCGTCCTTGTGCTTCTTGCGCATGTCGATGAGCGAGGACATGTCGATCTCGTTGAAGGTCGTGAGCGAGGCGGCCGCGTTCTGCGACTCCTTCAGACGCTCCGCGATGCGCAGGCGCATGCGCGACATCTTGACCTGTGGGGGAGTGCCTCGGTAAGTTTTTGGTTTTTTCAGTAATGGTATGGGGGATAAGAACGGACCCTGGTCTCTGTGCGGGCACCGGCGGCGGGTTTGGGGGCGGCGGGAGCGGCCTTGGTCTCTTTGGGTTTTGTGCTCTCTTTCTTGACCTCCTTCTTGGGCTCTTCGGGTTTGGGTTTTGTGGTGACCTCTTTCAGCTCGGGCTTCTTGTCGGATTCGGAGGGGGGTGGGGCGGAAGGAAGCTTCTTGTCGACCTGCTGGTCTGCGGGCTCGGCCTTGTCAGCGGTTTCCGAAGCGCCTTCAGAAGCGGAAGAGGCTGAAATTGATGTCAGAAAACGCGGGCGCGTAGTAGGGTGGGGGGTCGGGAGGTTGTGATACGCACGCTCGACGGTACCAGGCTCGATGATGAACAGGTCCTGTCCAACCTGGACGGTGTCCTCCTCGCTCGCCAAAAGCTTCACGATAGTCCCGGACTGCGGGGCGTTGACTTGTACGTCGATCTATGTTATGTGCCGCCCGCCGCCTCAGCTATGAAGTCATTCGGGATCACCCCGGAACGAACGAACAAGCGCACCTTGTCGGTCTCGATGGTCGCGACCTCCTCGTCCGCAGAGACGGTGTCGCCCTCCTTCTTCGACCACGACTTCAGCGTGCCCTCGCTGATGGACTCGGCCATTTGGGGGACCTTGACGGTCTCGGCTGGATATGGCGTACGAGCGAATGAGGACCCCCGGAATATTAGTGCGTTGTTTGTTTTTTCGTACCTTGCAAGAGCCTGGTGGTGTGGAAATGGGACTTGAGTGCAGTAGAGCGGGCGACGTTCCTGCACGAGAAAAGTAAAGTTAGTTCGAGGATATCGTTACTACTGAGCGTTCCTACCATCCCCGGGCAGCTGCAGCGCCGTGGCAGAGACCGCGTCCACGAGCAATGGCAATGATCCGTTGCGACAGCATTGTATGTCGTTGGAACGAGATAATCAGGGGTTGTGTAGGGGGACTAGAGGCGGACCTCGGGAGATAGGAGATATAGGCTTGGGCGGTGGAGATTCCTTGGGAGCAGAACGCGTGCCAGCGGGGGCGATGTCACTTGTTTGCCTCTGTTGTACCCCATGTCAGCTTCACCGTGTCATTGGGCGGCCTATCCGGGTTTCTCTCCAGGATCTCATCTATGCCCAAGTTTCTCAGTTTCCGTGTTCTGAGGCCTCTACGGTACGAGCTATAGGAAGGCTGGCATTCCGGACTACAAGTATACTGTCAATTCAATTTTCGAAGAGCCATATGATCCTGGATCCATGCGTAGAGCTCCGGCCCTCGTTCTCCCGATGGGTTCGTGTTCCTCTTCAACATACGACCGGGGATGTGCCGCTTGGCTTGATCTTTCCCCAGGTTTCCGTGTGCAGGAACCACAGAAGAAACCCCGACTCGCAATCGTCTTGCTAGTTACACCATGCTGGCGTCAAAGGGATCGGAGGATGCGTCTCAGAGCTCGACTGACGCGTTTCTCGCTAATTTTTGTCTTGAAAGCAGGCTGCACCAGTTCGCTGCAGTTCGGCAGGGCAAGGATAATCAATAGAGCTGCAGATACGCGGAACGCAAGGGTACCCGAGGGTGCCCGCCGGATTTGGCTTCTCGTTGTCCCGATCGCGGCACTTCCCCTTACGGCAACGCGGCGGCAGAGTCGGGAAGCGCCGACCAGCCATCCTGCTGCTTTGCTCGTTGCTCTTACGCCTGGCGCCCTCTCTCATTTTGCTCCAAAGTAGTGCTTCCTTGAACTCTTAACCTGGCTTAGGATCGGACACTTCCCCTGTGGCTCAAACGCGTCTGTTGCTGGCATGAAGCTCTACTGCCCCTGGCGTCTCGCGGAGTCGATGCTGACACTCCACCTGGTGGTGGTGGCTGGTACTTACAAAACTTGGAGGGTATACAAAGGCTACCACCGGCCGACGACGACTTTCACGCACCCCCCCCTGGATTCTACTAATCATGATCATGATGTCTTTTCCACTGAAACTCTTCCTGTCTCTGACGATCCTGGCCACTGAACTCGGCGCATTTCAAACCAACGGCAGCCATGGATGGGCCGGCTTAAACCCACGAGCTGACCTAAGACCTCGAGAAGTTCAACGAGGGCGAGTCGTTCTGCTCTACACCACCTCGAACCTTGTTAACGACAGAAAATCTTCTGTAGGCGATGCACGGAGGTCGACCCAACCACCATCGAAAAATATGAACGACAATTCACTCTCGACCGCCGAGCCCGCGGTCTCTCCAGCACTTTCCCCGACCTCCAAGAAGGAACAGCCGACAGTCCGACGCGCAGGGAAGGCTTGACGAAGAGGCAGACTCTCCAGAACCCCATCGACGTCTGGTTCCATGTGATCTCCGCGGATACGACGCCAGAAAATGGGAATGTCCCGTAAGTCTGCAGCCTCCTCATCTACAAATCTACAATCCATCCAGGGAGAGTCAATCAAACTGACATGTGTGACCATAGACTTCTCCAAGTTATAGACCAAATCGACGCTTTGAACCTAGGCTTTGGACCCCCCGGGTTGAGATTCGCGCTTAGAAACGTAACGCGAACCGTGAATGCGGACTGGTTCAACAACGGAGGTCCGGGCACGTCAGTATTCTCCATCCATCGGAATATTCACCTATCCTAACGAACTTGGCTTGATATCTATAGGCCACAGCAAGACGCGATGAAAGCATCCCTCCGCCAAGGCGGCCCATCCGTGCTCAACATCTACTCCGTAAAGTACTTCATCCCCTCCCCCCCTCTCCCCTCTCCCTCACCGCTAACCCACCCCCAGCTTCTCCGGCACCTGGTCCTCCCTCCTCGGCTACTCCACCTTCCCCCAAACCTACACCTCCGCCCCCACAGACGACGGCATCGTCATCCTCTTCACCACCCTCCCCGGCGGCCCGCTCGCCTCCTACAACCAAGGCAAGACCGGCGTGCACGAGACCGGCCACTGGGTCGGACTCTACCATACGTTTCAGGGCAGCTGCTTCGAGCCTGGGGACTACGTCGCTGATACACAGCCTGAGGCGACGCCGAGCGAGGGGTGTATGGAGGGGAGGGCGACGTGTGTGGTTGGGGATGTTTTGGAGGGGGAGGTTGATCCGATACGTGAGTTTGCGTTCAACTTTTGAGTGGGTGTTGAGCTGATGAGCGGATGGGGCGGTAGATAATTATATGGATTATAGCCCTGATGCGTGCATGTATGAGTTTACGCCTGGGCAAGCGGATCGGGCGAAGATGCAGTTGATGTTCTATCGGGGGATCGCGTACCATTGAAACATGGATGGCCATAGTTGAATCGTCTGACTTCCTAGCTTGTTGAAACCACAGTTGCTGGGTCATTCGCCTAGGGACGAGGGAACATACATGGCAGCGGGCGCCTAAATCATTTATGCCAATGCCCTCGTTCGAGGTAGTCCAAGGGGGTTCAATTGTACAGTCAAGGGTATTACAGTGATATTACACGGGAATGATATGGTACAGATATTATCACTATTCAAATGAAGCCGAAGTCCGAGTTGTAATGAAAGCCGAATGTGAGGTCACATAAGCGCTGAAGCTTGAAGCATTAAAGGGTTTGTGCTGTCCGATTGTCAATGAACGAAATACGAGACGTGACGGTGGTCAGGGATGATAGGCAGTAGGTGGGTAAGCCGCCTCCAGGTCCAGCTGCGGCGTCTCGCGCAAATCCACAGAAACAACCGACCCCCAAACTCCATGGCTTGCCGACTCTTAAGGCCGCTTTGGACAAGCTTTGGACTCCATTCTTTTGTAGAATCATCGCGGGCTTGAGAAATCCAAGATTACAGTAGACCAATTCGAATAAATACCTCTGATTCCTTACCTTTAATGTGTCTGTAGACCCTCTTGTGACTTGTCTCTTGAGCTTCCGACCGTTTGACTCGTCAAAGCTGCGGCGAAGGCGGGCGCTAAGCGTGAGAATATCCCGGCGAGAGCCGTTGGCCGTGCCGCATCGCCGCGACGGAGGCCATCACGAAATTCTGGTTTCGCGCGCACCGTCCTCACCTTCTACTGCGACGTTGAAACCATCCAAGCGGTAGCTAACTCATCTCTGGTGCGACATAGCACTCACCAAACTCATAATGAATAGCTGCTGACAGTTCCTTGCATTCAGAGCTATGTCAGGCCTCCTCAAATCCCGTACCTCGACTCTCTTGCTGTCATCCCGAACATGGGTACAACGGTCCTCAGCTCGGTGCATGACGACCTCGATAACACAGGAGCAGCCTGAAGCTTCCTCTTCAACCCAAGCAGCCCCAGCGACCCCCGAAAACGCACCCAATACCCACTTCAAAGTAACCCTTCGAAGGTCCGGAATCTCGATGGGTGACAAAGTCAAGGGAACCCTTCTTGCTCTCGGCCTGCACCGTCGATTCCAGACCGTATACCACCGACACACACCGGAGGCAGCGGGTATGATCTTGAAAGTTAAGGAGTTGTTGGAGGTGGAGAACGTGCCGGCGCATATGGTCAGGACGGCGGAGGAGCAGAACCGGGAGAGGAAAGCAGTCCGAGGGTACCAGGTCGTGGGGAACCGACGTAACTCCTTCATGAACGTATAACCTACTCGGTATGTCGCGTCTTACTTCCTGAGGCACCCCACCCTCTGACCCGCCCTCGACGCAGCTATTCGTCTTTTCATCCTATTCTTTCCTATAATGACACTCTTTTATTCGTTTTGAAACTGAAAGGAAGGAAGGGTCAGCGAATGTTTCCGAGCGATAGACATGAGGGAGACTACGTACCAAGGAAATGGACGGCGCTATGGCCTGTGGCTTGCGCTTCTCTGTGAGTCACAGTCTAACATACTTATTTGACCTTCACCATTTCTTCAACCTGAATTCACGCTTTCGTCGCGTTCCGGCACGGTGTCCTCAAGGGCCCTTCTCGCCACTCCTCAGAACTGACAAAGGTTGCTGCAGACAGGAAGGTCACGTCACGTCGTCAGGTAAACGGTGAGACGAGGGGCGCGTCGCGTCGCGCCAGGTATAAATGCGACATTCGGTCTGTGCGCTTGAGCAGGGCCACTTGGACACCTTACTCTCTCGTCTATCTTCTCTACTGTCTGCGCCCATGACATTAGGTCACGGTTCGAGACCCGCTATGCGCCCAACTCTATCGCCAGCAACGCGCTACTCCTATGGCCTTCCTCCGGTTAACATGAACACCGCACACAGGGCCTATGGCAGTATCCGCGAACTACCAACCGGCCACCCACTAGGCTACACCCCTCCACCGGGGTGCCTACTTCCCCCTCACCTCGCTGGCGCCCACCCCACTGGGGATTCTGCCCACAGCACGCTGCACCCCCCGCCCCCAGCTCGATATGTCCCTGGCCGTACGACCAACATGAGCTATGCCCAAGCCCTGGCTTCCCAGAACCCCCCTCGCCCCTCGGCCGCGAAGTCTTGAAGATCCCCGTATCATAAACGTCCATCGACGCATCATCCCTAACAACGAAAGTGGGGAAATCAACCGCGTTTAAATTCTTCCTCGCGAGGTTGCTGAGCTGCGTCCCCTCGGCAGAAGTCCGATTCAGACTCCCTTGAGCAGATGCGCTGGTGCCGCCGCGACGACCCCACGGGACGTTCCCAGCCTGGCGCGGATTTACTTGAGCATGCGGGAGTGCGATTGAGGGGACATCAGAGAGGCGTACGTGTGGATCGATTCCTTCCATGAGACGTTCCTTTAACTCGAACCTGACGTTCAGGGTATCCATCAACGTCTGCGATAGTGGGTGAGCGCCTAATTTTATTCGCAGAAGCTACGTTGGCAATGACATACCGTAGTGTATGTTCGTCCGATAGGGATCATGAACATGGCGTAGAGTATAGTGTGGGGGCGTACGACTGCACGAATCGAATCGAATGAGCAGATAACGGACCACACAGGGACGAGACTCACGGAATGCCACCAGGCCGCAGATCGCGAGCATCGCTGAGAAGGCACCCGTCTGGATACACCCGCGGATAAGGCGGTTTATTACAGTATCTGTACGGCGGTATCCCGTTCGACAGCGGTGGAAGAAACAGCTCATAAAGCCTGGTTCACGGGGGTTAGTAGTTGAATCGCAGAGCAGGACGAAGGGCACAAGGCTTACAAGAAACGAAGATGTCGATTGTCATTTGAATAGTGAGCCATGATACGATGAACGGCCTCAGGGTGTAGAGAAGTGTAGGACTAGTGACCATGAGTGCAATTCATTCAGCCAGGAACGGGAGCCGACCTACTCATCCATAATCCACATCCTGAGCAGCCCAAGTGAGGAGGTATTTTCAGAATGGTACTGCAACAAACTAAGTAGAACACTCACCGAATACCAAAAGCTACTCCAGTAGCAAGCTCAGCCATAGTCATTGAAAGTACAATTGCATACAGGGCCTTATTCTTTGATATCCCGTACATTCTAAGACGGGCGGGTTAGGATCAAAGGATGAGAGTAGGTAGCAGTTGGACCCTCACCGAAGCCCAAGAAACAGATGGCTCACGCATGCGGTAACCGCTGTGCCAATAGGGATGAATGCACAAGGCCAATGTGTATCTAGAGCCAATATCAGTATCCTGGCTTCGTTCCCAAAGCTATCGAAACGCACTACTAAAGACAGCGGGATTGGAAAAGTTGACAACACTGACGCAAGCCAGGGATGAGCGTCTAATCAGGAGATATAGACTTGCATGAAGCGTACGTGAATATCCAAGAGAGATAGATCATACTGAAGGACGAGGAGAAGTGACACTGGCAGTCAGAAAGGAGTTCACGCATTTTGGTGTCAAGGCTTACAAAATGCTTTGGGCAGTGTCGAGAGTGAAAAGGAAAAGCACGGCAAGTCTGTGAAGCCCATCTGTGAAATGCCTTCGGGAAGAATGTCAAGCAGGCATACTTTACGCGTAGTTTATCGTCAAAGTCTAAGATAAACGAGTCAGTTGACTGATGGAACGCTGGGACCTGAAAGATAGACGAAAATCTCACTGGTATTATGATAGGTTGTGTATTGGCAAGACACGACGCCATACAAATAAGTATTGACTGCAGTCCCAATACTTTAGCGTTCGGGGCTTTAAAGGCGTCCAAGCTATAGGTACGAACCTGTGACGCCGATTAGAAGAGTTCCTGTGTGTCGAAGAAGGCGGTGAGGAGGGCGTATAGGCGCTATGACTAGTGAGGCGCACCGAGTATATCATCATATTCGCCCATGAGAAACCCTCAAAAAATGTGGAGAGAAGTAGACCTGAGGTTAAGAGCTGCAAGAATAGATGCGAGGCTGCCAGTGCCGAGAAACAAGGTTGATGCAGTGTATTATTGAATGAACGAGGGATTCAAGGGCAAGATAGGATAAGATAGAAGGAAGAATCGATGAAAGTATCCCAACCCCGAACCTAGGTCCTTATAAGGGCCCGCGGCCCGTACCCAGCACCGACGATATTAACGGCCTTGTATATGCCCAAATGCAGAGAAGCTTTAGGGCGTCAACAAGAATGGGATCTGCGCACTGGATTGGACATTTTTTACCCCAGAATCTTTTCGTTGATCGAGTTAATTCAGGGACTGCCCAACAGTACCCACGCGTGTGCGTCAGGGTCGCAGTCTATTAGCTGGAATGGTAGTAGTCACCCGAGTCTCCGTTGCGATTCAACATATCGCGTTGCCTGAGCTTTAGTCACTGTGGCCTTGAGAGGCACTGCCATCCCGCTCAGGTTTCGAGGGCTCCCGACCAGAAAGCGCAAGACGATGAACGACAGCCTTTCAAGTATTGACTAGTCGCTATCTCTTACCGTGTTCGTAACAGGAGACGGGGTTTTACCTGAAACGGAACCATGAGCTCATAGCCTTTGAATGCTCGGAATTTTGAAGGAGCCCACTCACAATATTCACAGCGCCATTGCGGAAGTCCCTGTTCATCCTTGGCTCACGGAGGATGCCATATGGGAGTATACATACCTCCAAGAAGGAGTATCCATACCAGAGCTGTATTACGCGTCGTCCAGTGCCTATCGACGACGCAACGATGATGCTTAGCTCGAAGCGCGCTCCGAATGGCCGGGGCAGACGCCTCCCAGTCTGAAGGAGTACTTACATACGCCCACAACTCTGTGGCGCGTTGCCCAATCCAGCAAGGCGGTGTACGGGTAGTAAGAAAGCCATGTATCTGGGCAACACGTCGACTGGTATGTGGGTAGCCATGGCGGATGAGGTCAAGTTGCCTTGAGGTCCCCGTTTGACCTGGCTTCTTTTGCGCTGATTTGCCTTGCATCAGAAAATCCGATCAAATCAGCGTAAATTCCACTGACAGAAACATACTTAGCCAAATGTGCGAAGTCGACTGGGCATTGGCGTGCCACTGAGACCATTGTTAGATGGTGAGGTCGTTACAGAAAGGCGATCCCAGTGTCATTTTACCTCCACCTCCAGCATTCCAGCACCATTCAACCCGAATCGACTCCCAAGTTGCGAAAACCTTGTATACAAAGTTATGTAGACGTGAGCACAACTCCGTAGTTCTAATTTACACGAGGCCGCTCAGTTGAGTATCAGTTCTCAGCGGCGAGTTCTCACAAGCTGTGGTTACCGATGATAAGCACTGGACTTGGAGAAGGCTGCCACAGCCTGACATCCAAAAGTATAAGTGTGCAGGGTCGTGGAGTTAACGGAATCTTGCAGGCTCCCAATGCCCGTCCTCGTTCGAACTTTCCACACAAGGCGGAGCCGTCTTGTCCCAGGACGCTCTCACAGTCATAAATGCTCATTCTGAGCGATGGTAGACCGTACCGACCTCTGAGTGGCACTGGTAGGTGCCGTACTACTGGACAACCAGATACTAAGCAATGATGAAAACAGGAACATTCCATGATATACATAGAAATACTATTAAGGGTACATCGTGCCTAGTTGTGGTTATCATGATAGTCCGCGGCGTAGACAAGCGAAGGCACTACAGAGAGAGATGTCCATTTAACGAGCGTGAGGCTGCTAGCGCACCTGGAGTATTAGTTAAACAAGGATGGTACAGACTGGTACAGATGAAAGAGAGTAATCATTTTAAGCGCCAGTGCACGCTGGGGGAACAGCTACGCTAACCGCGCTGTAGGCACTAAGCGGGAGTTAGTATGTCACACTTAGGCGATAGCATGGTATACTCACTTTGGATACGAGCACCCAGCAACAGGCCTAAAAGAAAAGATTCGTTTATCAGCCTCGAAAACGCTCATCACGGCGAGGCAGGCTTAAGAGACGTACACATATGCGAGCTCGTTATCATCAGGGTTGCTCCAACCAGAGCCGGCATCGACTTTCGG
Organism: Ephemerocybe angulata; assembly: GCA_013368325.1. NCBI lineage: Eukaryota > Fungi > Basidiomycota > Agaricomycetes > Agaricales > Psathyrellaceae > Ephemerocybe > Ephemerocybe angulata. Next base: position 325,962 of record JAACJK010000221.1, read on the forward strand.
TGCGGCAGTGAAAGTGGGGCCCGCCAGACTCTTGAGGGTTCCTGTGGCGGTATATGTTGGAAGCGCGGCGGCCTCGAGACCTGGGCTAAGGGTCGCAGGAGGGAACGCCGGAGTAGGAACAATCTTGCCAGGGCCCTACAAGAAGAAAATGTTGAATAAGTTGGATAGAAAGATAAGAAGGATGATACATACACCGCCTGTCGCTGATGCGGGATACTGGCCGTCGAATGGCTGATATGGGGCGGCAGCACTGTCGCAGACGCCTTTCGAGCCACGGGGGTCTATACGCAATTGATCAGTCAACCATGCATTTAATTAGCGCTTGCAGTGTTAAACACACCTTTTGGAATCCAGCCCTTCTCGAGCCCGAGCTTGTAATGCCACATGGGGCACGATGAAGTCTTCAGTTCGCTGGATTCGCCGATCTTCCATGTCCAGTAGAACCAGTTCTGCAGAGCGTCCATGGAAGCAAGAGAAACTTGCTGCAAACCATCAATCGTAGCTTGGTCCCAGGCCTAACAGTATCAAATCATGCAGGAAGAAGGATAGGAAACAATATATCGGTCAGTTCTCAGATGTAGGAAGCGAAGACGGCAATGCGTACCGCCCAGTTATCCCAAAAGTCACATCCTTCAGCTTCCCCAGATCCAACGCCATTGAGGTTGAGTCCGCAGCCGTTTATAGCGGTCGAGAATTCTCCGGCAATGGTGATGCCGAAAATGCTACTGGACTTGCTCGTTCCGGATCCCCAGTCACTTTGGGTATGTCAGAAGCGATCAGCTTTTCGTTGTGCTAATTCACCCACCAGACTCGTTTTACGCTTGACTCAGGCCTAAGGGATTGAAGATGTGATCAGCGGCGGTGAGTGGAATGAGCGATTTGGAAACTGACGTTGCTTTCATGTTTCCTTCGAATGCAAGGTACTGTCATTAAATTGCGCTCAGTATTCCACGCGACAATCAACAGTGGGAAAGCCGAAACGTACCGGATGTTGGTCGAGAATGACACGATCAGCTCCGGGGAGGGCTCCCTGCCATTTCTCAAGCTGGAAAAAACGGATTGGTTGGTCATTACCTCGTTGAAAATAGGAGGTGTACACTCACTCCGAGGAAACCTTCGTGCATCGCGATATAGAGACCGTTCCCTTTGCCAGTTCCACTATCAGGGCTGTCAGTATGTGCGGCATGAGGAGCGTTGATGAGACGAGGACGCACGTCACTTTGCGTATAGCCTCGTGGGCGGCACCATAGAAACTCTGAATCGCCTCAGTTCCAACAACATTTCGGATTTCGTTCACGATGCCAAACCTGCAAGTAAGTGTTGGGTCAGCAGACAGCGCAGTGGAGGTCGTTGAAAGGAACCTACATCAAGACTACGTCCTTGTACTGTGGCTGGTTGACGAACTCCGTGAAGATACGAATATACGTCAGGGTCCGCTGGGCATTGGCGACTCCCATTACACCGTTCATACTAGAAACATTCGGAACATCAGCACATGTCGTATACCTCAAGCAAAGCTCTTACAAGTTGATCTCGCCACCTGGGGTTAAAGGCCAGCGTTAGGACCAGGCGAAGGTAATCTATCAGGTAACGCACCTTTTCCGGAGTGATTCCAGCCGTTTTGGCTTCCAGGAAGGCCGTGGAAGTCAAGGTAGATTCGAAGGCCGTACTTTCGCGCCCACACCAGTCTGGAATACCTTTAGATATTGATTCAAAGGGAAGACTCGAACTCACGCTTTCAGGAAGTACTTCCACGAGACACCTTCCAAGTAAGGCTCGTCGTTCATCGTTTCGATGGCCCAGTATCCAATTGGTATCCGGATCCAGTTTAAGCCGGCCCCTGTTACGGTTCGAATTGTCAAAATAAGCGCCTTGAGTGCACATCGGCGAACAGTCCCGACCTGCGATTTCGGCAAAGTCTTGCTCAGTCTGATAGCATGATATCGTCAATGGACATTTAGCAGGGACAATAAAGCTGGGACTCACGATGAAAGTCTTGTAGTGGTTCTCCATTTCTTCGGCAAGCTTGCTGCCCATTGCCTGACACAATGTCCACTCGTCCTCCACTTTCACCCCAAGGTCGTTCTTGTAGTATTTTTCGTACAGGGCAGGAACGATGAAGGGCTCCGTGACTGAACCGACCGAATATCAGCAACTGGACCCCCAGTTTCGAAAACCTTATTTATCCTCACCTAGCCATCCGCTATGCAAAAGGTAGGTCATGTCAGTTCCGAATACGACGGAGCCGACACCAAACTCACCCGAGATTCACACCACGAATGACATCCTCGCCCCATTTCCACTCCTCCCCAATCCTGGGACTCCAGCTCTGCGCTTTCCCCCCACTATCCAACGGTTTCTTCGGGTCGTGAACCCACTCCCCGTCAAACTCGCTCGCGTATGTGAAGGTTTTGCCATCTTCGGCCGTGATGGTGCTTCCAGTCTTCCCAGATATGAGACTTTCCGCCTTCCCACCCGCCCCAGAAGTTGAATTTGCGCCCCCCGCCCCAGTGGAGGTTCCTTTCTTCTTGCCGACAGTGAAAACGAGAGCGACAGCGACGCCGGCGGCAATGACAATGAAGACGCCCACGCCAATCAGTATCTTGGCTCTTCTGCTCATCCCTCCGGATTTCCTTGGCGCACCTCCGCCCACCAGGGGCAGAGCTGGAGTACTACCATAGCTTCCATGCTGATTCCGCTGTCAGCTCTTTCCGGTGAGTGTGACCAGCTTCACGCACCTCATTGAGAGAAGCGCTCGAGTTGTTGTATGATGTCTGAGAGGGGTAGGGGCTTTGGCCCTCCATAGGGTACCTACGGTGTACCCCGTCTCCGATGGGCACGAGGTTGTAGGACATAACGGAAAAAGGAGCGGATTAAAGAAAGTGGAGAAGAGGAGGTCGAACGAGAGCAGGAGGAAGAGGGGGAAAGGGAAAGATGATGATACGCTGATACCTAAAACACTCCCCGCATAGGACTCCTCCGTTTCAAAACGGTTTATGGACTTTGAACGGTTTATTGATTGCGAAGGATTGTGGTCGTTCAGGTCACAGGGTTGGCACGGCGTGTCGAGGGGAGGATGTTGGAGGCTGTTGGTGGTCGCATCCCCTGAAGATTGCTGTCATACGTATCGTAACTTACCCGGTGACATCGGGGCTCACCGATTGGCTATGTGGTGTTGTCGCATGCCTCAGATGAGAGCACCGGGTCCAATTCGTCCATCATTGAGAAGATGGGATCCATGAGAACATCTGTTAGGCGCCAGAAGTAACCACGCGAGACGTGATAGGCGCCTCAGGGACCATGTACCTGTCGACACCGCAGAAAGGCCGGGAACTTCGAACGAGGCGCGGAGAAGGATATCTAGCCCTGTACCTCCGTGTACTAGGAGAAACTCACCATGACGTTGGCAGTGCCAGAAATATGGTCATAACCGACAAACGGCTATGCAATGGAAGCTGCACATGGTGATCTGGCATCTCAAAGTTCCAAATGGCTTCTTCGGATAGACCATGGGTAAAGTTGCCCGGAGAGTTTATGTAAACCTCTGAGCGACGCAGGAAGCGCCGAAGCGGAGGTGGGGAACCAGAGCCCCCAGTTCCAGCTCCTGCCGAATCAGCCGCGACTGGATAAAGCTAACAATTCTTGCTTACCTGTGGTACCAACAACCAATCAGCAAACGGCTTGATAATCCTACTCCCCTTCCATAGTAGCCGTACTAGCGAGACTAATCGGATACGGGAAAACAGCGTTATGAGCGTTTTCATTGGGATTAGCCCTCAGTCATAAGCATACCCCTATGTACCCGGCGACACTGGTGGCTGCCGCCGCCAACTAAGGGAGGCTAAGGGCCAAGGCAGCCTGGTTTCAGATTTTCAGGACCAAGGTCGGGATCGCATCGCATGTTCTGAAATCAAGGGATACCTGACGCAAAACATGGGCGGTGCAGGGGTGGCTCGAAGGCGACATCCATAGTACTTTCTTGTGATAGCCTCCCCGGCCAGAACCCCGGCGTTCAGAAATTGGACCGCGTCCGGGCAATATCAGCTATCAGGTATCATGGTGGTGGTGGTGGGAGAGACGTCTGACGAAGCGCCTTTGCCCTGATTTGGCAAACCCGTCATGCTTACATACACCCGAAACGTTCCCATCCCGCCCCGACAGCTCCCATATTTAGCGAGTTTCTGTCTAAATACGGGTATGTGAGCATCGGTGGTAGTGAATGGGCAACTCACTTGTACTGTTTCGACACACCTCTGAGATATGCTATATGCCCACTTCTCAAGCCGCATCCTCAGCCAGAATGGATCCAATCTGTGCCTGTGAAAAGCCGCAGCGCCGCTCAGGGTGAGGACATTGCCATCTGTCTATTTCATCAAACTATACAGTAGGCTGCAGGGACGCTCGTGCCACCCAGCGGCCGGCAGGCACATGGTGCGATTTTCCCGACCGCAGTGACAGAAGTAATGAAAGGGTCTGCTCTAATATAAATATGAGCCTATTTCTCGAGGAGAGAAGGATCTACAGACAATCAAGGATGGCTCCGATCAGCACCCCAGTCTCGCCAATTCCCTAGTAAGCTCTCTTTTCATCCCTCTGATTACCAATTTTCTGAATCATCTTCAGCTCTGGACCTGTTGTATGTCAACTATTATCCCTACCGTACCCCATCCCTAGGAGCCCAGGACAGTGAACTAATGCGCTATGCGTATAGCTTATCGGAGCGCTGGTCGCATACTTCCTGATGGGCCTGTTTCTCGCCCAGCTTCGTGCGTCATTTTCAGTTACCTCGATTAGGAACGGTAGCAAGAAAGACTGATATCCTTTCGCAGTACAATATGTGCAAGGCACAGGCCAAAAGGACCGAATCTACCCCAAAGCGCTTGGTGCGGCTCATCCCTTTCCTCCAACGTCTGCCCCCATTCTCAAGCGATTCCATCAGTCGCTATAGTTTCCTTCTGCCAGATCTTGCATTTCGCTTTTCTCACACATAAAGCATGGAGGACCTTGGTTCTAGGGTTTGTTCACCCGGAATACCTCGTCACACAGGCGGTCGAGGCTCCTGCAACTCTGGTTCTAAACGGCGCTGGTAAGTACATTTGATAACGAGGGTAAATGAATTTCTGACCCAAACTGTATGCCAGTCTTTCTATTCGTTCAAATCTTCTTTGCCTGGTGAGCTTACACAAGTCCCAAACACATCCTGCATCTGACAATGATTTCCTAGGCGAATTTACGCACTGTCTGAGGACCTCAAAGTTATGAAATTCATACCAATCTTAATCATTGCGGTACGACTTTCCTCCATACTAATATCTTTAAGACCACGCTCAATGCATGGTTGCAGTTGACCCTCGTCCAGTTCGGCGCTTCCATCGGTATCGCAGCCGGGGTTAGTCCCACTTATTCGCGACCAGTGGCTCTGTCTGATAATCCCGTTGACACAGTTCAGCGCAGTGGGACGCAACTCAAACGAAGTTAAGCTGAAGGAGAAGACCTTGATGGTGCTTCATCTCATCACGAATATGGTGACCGATACGATCATCGCCTCATTCATGATCGCTCTTGTGAGTCGTTGGTTCCTGTCTTTGTCGGTTCTTATTAACCGTTGTTTCATAAAGCTCAACCGATACAGGCAGAAGACCATATTTCGTCCAACGAGGGGCCTACTTCAAACCCTCCAACTGAACACCGTTGAGAACGGAGTCATCCTCACGGCGTTCGCCGCTGGAAACCTCGCAGTATGCTTGTCCAACGCTGTTGGCCTCGCAGGCGTCACCTTGTGAGTCGAATCCTTCTCCCTTATTCTGAGCTTTCCACTTAACCTGGACTTTACAGCCAATATGTCATCGGCGGAGTGTACGTACCCCTCTCAGTACTAAGCGTCAACGAACATCTCACTGATTCAAACCCATCGATTCTTCCACCCCACAGCTATGCAAATGTTCTCCTGGCATCGCTCAACAGACGTGAGAACCATCGCAAGTCCACCCTCACCGACGCAAGGTTCAACTCGAATGCGTTCGCCCTTTCCGCAGGGAGCTTCAGCCAGAACGCCGCCGCCGCCGCGAGGAGTGCGAATCGAAGCACTGGGACGTGCGGAACGGATGGCACTTCAACGACCGAGACGGGGCCCACCGTCAACATCGTTGTCACTCGAGAGTGTGACGCCAAGGTGGACCCCGTGCTCCTCACCGGCGCGGACTCTCGTTTCTCTAGCAAAGGCGAACTTGAGAAAAGGACTGACCAGTGACATAGATGCACCGAGTTGTATACCCCAGTCCTTTTGAATGATCTTATGAAGCTTGTCTTATTATTTGTAACGATCCCTCCCCTCATCACTCTTTTAATCTATATGTATGCTTGAAAGACATTAGCGTGAACTCAGCGAACAATCGACGTACTTTCTCCAGCCCAACTGGGCGCCTATTCACCCTCTGTCCCCCACTTTAGTTCTATGTCGATCAGCAACGCTGCATGGACAGACAGTCAATAAGGCTTCTGCATATAGAGTAGACCTCAGATCTAGACTCCTCCAGTGCCCAAGGCGGTTCTCGTAAGGGTTCTGTGTCGAAGAGATTTAGACGCTGGGCGCTAATCGCGCGCCTATCCCACCCACCGTGTCCCTATTAGCTGCCACCCTACCCGCTGAAGAACGCACTAGATCCATAACCAGGAGATCGAGAGAGCGAAAGGTGGACGCCTCATAAACAACCACACACATCACGGAGAAGGTGGAAACGATATCTGGGCGTCGCGGGCCACGTAGGAAAGACCGCATCCGGATTATATGAGATCCTCACCAAACTCAAGAGTCGAATCCACACATTTGAGGAGAGACACGGAACCAAGACTTTCGATATTACTTCTACGACAAATGCGGGGAGAGACAAGACAGCCATACGAAACAAAGAAACAACACAGAGATACGCAGACAAGAAACGCTCGATTTTTGAAAAGGAAGGAAAAAGACACACATATGCATACGACACAAAAGACAGCCACAACAAGAAAGAGAATGCATAAAAGATCAAGAAAAAAGGGCAAACGCAAGACGAGACTAAAGATAAAACTTGGGAAAATGTATAGTATAAGAGACGAAAGCACAACTTCGCACACTCCTGGCCGTCCAAACGCACCCCACCGCCCAAACCTCTCCACACTCGAAAGCCAGTACCCATCCAGTCCGACAACACACTCCAAACCGGACGGATACGCGCTCTCGATCCACGGACAGGTTCATTCGATGGCCAGAGTCTGGCAGGCACACGGGAGCAGCCTCCAGGCAAATGATCAATCGATCGACCAAGTCACGCTCGCACCGTTCATCTTCAAAGCGTGACTTGACAGATAAACAGACAGACGGTAAGCAAGGCAGCAGAAGACCAGAATGAATGCAAAGTAGAACGAAACATCAAACACCCCACCGTAGCCCGTACTTGACCTAGCCCAGCGAATCGCAGCGAACAACCTATACCCACAAGCCTCCGACGGGCAGGCAAGTGAACACATTCTGGCGCCCTCCCGATGTCGCCAGCCGACAGCAGCACAAAGCGTACAAATGGAATGGATAGATGCATCGAAAGAAAGAATCGCCAAACAAAATCCATGCGGCCGACAATCTCGGACTCCGCACCGGAGAGCACCAAGCCAACGAGATGGGCGAGCTCCATAGAAGCGTACGACAACCACAAGTTCACTCAGCAACCAATGACCCTGCACTCTCTGTTGAGAACACCGAACCAATCGATCGACGACAGAACTGTGCAAGCCGAACGATGAAGGGGGAGAATAGAATAGAAAGGTAGAAGGAGAAAAGGGTGCTCAAATAGGAAGAAGAATGAAGGGAATACGCTATAGAGAATACTAAAAGAAATTAAGAAAAGAAGGCAAGGGAGAAGGAAAAGAGACATAGAAAGCTGAAAACATCTCAAGGAAGCCCCGGCATCGTATGGTGCCTCCTCGTGTTCGGCCCCCGGTGGTACTGTGGGCTCTTCGACCTCGTCCCCGGATGCCCATTCACATGCCCATGTCCATGCCCCAACACGCTCGCTCCAGGCGCAAGCACATGCGGATGCGGCAAAAACGACCCATTTCCCTTCGTCGTCCCCCTCGGCTCTTCATTCTCGCTGTCGGAAGCGCTCGAACCATGTCTCGGGCGGTGACTCGGATACGGCTTCATCGTCTGCGACCTTGCCACAATCCTAAACGTCTTCGGGCTGTCCCTGTACGCACCCCCACTCCCACTGGCAACGGCGCCGGGCGCAGGCGACCACTGTGTCGGCCGCAGCGTCGGGATATGCGACTGCTCCACTGTGGGCGAGGCAGCGCTCGACGGCGGAGGAGACGCAAAGTCACTTCGATGCCTATCCAAGCTATCCAGCTCGCGCTGCGCGAGCGCCAACGACTCCACCACGAGGGCATATTTGGGATGCGACGGGCTGGCAAGGCGCTTCGCCTCGCTCAACCGCTTCACGACTTCAGCCAGGTCCTCGATTTCGTTGGTACTGCTATACCTCTGCTGCAGGCGCTCCGCGTAGAGCACGAGCAACGACACGCGATCGCGATGATGAGGCGAGGGCAAGTCGAGCGCCCGCTCGTAGCACCGGAGGGCTTCGTTCAAGTCGGCGATGAGACAGCGCCGGCTGTACCGATAGCATAACGCATCCCCGAGATTGGTAAGGAAGGCCGACCTGTTCGGGTGTAGCGGCGTCACGGAGTCTAGCGCCCGTCGGTAGCACGAGATGGCCTCGTCCGACTCTGTCGTATCCTTAATCGCCTTCGCCTTTGCCATGAGGATGTTGCCCAAGTTGCTGAGAATGAAGGGGTCGCACGGCGTTGGGTAGGACACCGATGCTTGACGGAAGTATGAGATTGCGTGGTCCATGTCGTTCATCGACTTGGTCCGCTTGTACCTCTCCCACAATGCAAGCCCAATTCCGTTGAGCCATTGGATGTAGAGGGGGTTGTTTGAAATCTGGCTGAAGAGAAGCCCACGGTAGAGCACAATGACTTCATTGAGGTCCTGCGGCTGGTTGTAGCGCGTGAAACGGGTCCAGAGTGCAGTGGCCAGCTCGTTCATAGAATCCGCATAGTTGCTGTCGATATCCAGCGCCTTGTGCCAGTACGAGATGGCCTGCTCAAGGAGTTTGCTCTCACCCGTGATCACATACTTTGCCCACATGGTAGAGGCGAACAGATGCAGACTGGGGGCCGTCTCGCGCTTGATCTCGGACAGAATCTTTGCCTCCTCGACGACATTCGACATCGCGATAGAGAGCAAAAAGCTGGAATCCCGGGGATCCTTGTTTTTGGACACCTTGAGGTAGGTGAGGATGTTGCTGGTGATTGAATGCAGACAGTCAGCGCGCTTCACGAGGTTGCTGTCGCCGATTTCGTCGAGCGTGTCACGGAGAATGTCAATTTCCTTCAAGAGATCTGCCGCGGACGCAGTCTCAACTCGCTTCGGCTTCCATCGCAAAAACGCAATGCCTAGACAATGTTTTGATCAGCACGAGCCTTCATCCCCTCCAGGGAGAAAAACATTCACCTTCATCATGACATAACTCGTTTGATGAGAACACCCTCTGGATTAATAGAGCCTCATCCGGGAACTTCTTGTCGGACTAGGGGTGATCGTGGAAGGGTAAACAAACGCGCAGAGGACCAATTCAAACGACTCGCCTGTTCCAAGATGGCACTCCAATCGCGTTCATGTGAAACTGCGACCTTCACTTTTGTCTATGAAGTGGCGCGATGAGCGTGTGTCATTAGCAGTCATGAAGTATAAAAAAACATACCAAAGCAAGCAGCCTCTCATTAATGTAATCACAGGGGTGGCGCTAAACGGGCGGTAAGCTATCAAACCAGCGTTCATTCATTTCCAAAACCACGCGCACTCACAATGATCGCAACCGGGTCTTCCTGCATCCTATCTTCCGAGAGAACCTTCGCGCTTGGCGGTCCAGATCCCCTTGGGGTGATCGTGAACGACGTAACCGCCAGCGTATCGGAAGGGCGGCTAAATCGAATTTTACCAGAGAGCGTCGTCCTGACGCTCGGCGGGGCATTCCAAGTGTACCTTGCCTCCTTTTCCGCGCTCTGGCTGTAGGACAGCGTCAAGTTGATGTCCGTGTTCCTCTCGAAGCTCGCAATGCCCCAATACGGTGCTGTCAGCTGGCCCGTGATCAAGCGCAACTCCCCAACCCGGTCACCCAGATCCCGCAAGTATCGCGCCCAGTTGTCTGCGTTGAGAGCGATGAAGTCCCGGAACTTGGAGATTTCCTTGATCTCTGTCCTCAGCGCACCAGCAGGCAGAGAGAGAATCGTCCCTTCAGCAGCAGAGCTCCTAAACCGGGTACCACTGAAAATTCAAAAAATGGTTAGCAAACATAGACTCGAGAAACTCTGAAAAACACCAATTACACAGTCGGGGCTGGATAGTCGTCGCACCGCTCTATTGACGCGCTAGTGATGAAAGAGTGTGGCTCGAACTCGAGATAGGTGCATGTATCATCGGGCCGAATGGGAGTATTAAGAGGATTGAAGTAGGGCGGCAGTTCGCTGGGCTCTAGGATATTGAAATGCTTGTGGAAGGAACCGTTTGGCTTGAAAAGCCCGACATCCCCAATGCGAATTGTGGACGGAATGGCGAGGGGGTACGCCATGCACTTGAGTTTCATCTCCCTCTCGTAAACATCTTCGTGGTGCCTCGGTGACGTATCTTCGTTATCGTAGCCGCGCATTGCGGATTCCTGTGGCTATGAAGAATGAATACTGGGACCGGGGAGGGGGTTGCGGGCGAGGAATGGGCGATGGTAGGATGCACTTACGGAGGACGAAGAGCGCCGGGTCCATTGTTGATGCGACGAAGCACCTGCGGGAAAATGGATGAGAAGCAGAACTGGAAGCGCCGGGTACTGATGCTTACCGTTGTCAAGCGCCGAAGCGTGGGATGACGACGTCACGGGCTGCACGCCTGACTCGTGTCGGGCACTAGAATCTTTGGGCTGGCAGGAAGTTCAGCGGGCGTCACTTTTAGACAGGGGGTTACCGAGTGCGACTCACGCCTAGGGGACAAGCGCCTGTCGAATGAATCACGCCATTAGTTCCGAATTGCCGCCCAGCGAACCGAAAAAGGCATACCAGCTGGTTTGGTTGGGGCTGCTGCGGCGAACGGGGCCTGAGCGCTTGACTTACCTGAGCCATTCATCAAAGGGGGTGCGACGGAGAAACTCGGTCTAGTGGCGAGGTCAGCCTCGCGGGGCGAGTGGCTTTGGGCGAGGACATACCGTGGCGGGGAGGTGGGGTCTGGTGGCGGAAATCGGTAGGCCACGGGGGACGGGGTGGATATGGCCCGGTTTGCTTCGTGCTGCATTAATACCGCTGTTGACCGAGAAGTGTCCGGCACTGCCTTTGACTGTTCCAGGGCGAGGATGAGGAATGTCTCGGGCAGAGTGAAGTGGGCACACACCTTGGGAGAGATAGAGTGCCTGGAGTCGAAGTCGCTGCGGTGTGTGGTGGCCATGGCGGTGGGTGATCGGGTGAAATCTATGTGGGAACGGCGGTGCACAAGGGTAGCACGGTGTCGAGAGGGGCTGCTCGCTGTCGAGGGCGTCGATCGAGGGGGGACAGAAACGGTGGCGGCGGGGCAAAAGGGAGAATGGTGGTGGTGGGAGGAAGCAGGCTTTATATCAAACAAACGTGGCGGAGCGCTTAGAAGAAGCGCGGTCACCGGCTGGCTTTCAATTCCTGCCGCACCAAACAAACCGAGCGTCTATTTTTTCGGCCTAATCTCCATTTTCGGTCGGACCTGATCGATTTAGGTCAGCGCTCCCACCCCATAGCACTCATCTCCACCCTGGGCGACTCGAGTGAGCTGCCCACGGGCCCCGAGTATGGCTGCCAAGTTCGCCTTGAGCGCTCGCGATCCTCCCGGACCGTTGATCGCCTGACTGAGTCGTCCATTTTAGCGCCTACGCCCTCCCTGCCCGAAAAACGACTCTGCCTCGTGTCCGGGCAGGTTCGAAACCCCGTTGCTGGTTGCATATGGTCAAACCCCTGCACACTGTGCACAGGCCACCCTGACACGCCCATGCGGACGGCCAAGGCGTGTCGCGGTTGCGTGCTTCGAGAGGCGCCTAGCAATCGAGCCTGCTTCTTTGTCGTTCCAATTTAGCTGGGAAGATCCAGCCGCATTACGACCACTGGGCACGAATGCGCTGGCGTAGTATAGCCTATTCTAGGTCCACGATGATGTATGTATGGAGAGACCCCTAGTTCCGAGGCATGCAAGGGCAGGCCAAGTAGGGCCACACTTAGAGTTTGATATCGATTTAGCATTGGGAAGCTAAGGCTAGTACCTGCAGAGGGGCTATCGATTGCGTCTTCTACCATACACGAACCAACGTTTCCGCACAGAAGGAAGCAGGCTGGGTTTGGGCCCGGGCGCTAATCTGCTTCTCTCGATCCATGCATCTCCCGTTTGGGTCCCCCACATGCTGGCGATAAGCTCAGAACATACCAGCTCAGGGAAATTGAACCAGATATTAGTCCCGGTGAGATGTTGCGACGGAATTTATATTTGCGTCAGATGAGCAGGGTATATCGGGTCATTTCGCTCGAAGGCAAGGCGGAGATTAACCAGCAGGCATCCAGGAGCCCGTTTGCCATACTCGACGCTTGGCCTTCGCCACGGTGCGGCAGCGGGCCATTGCATATCATTACCCATCTCCTGAGGAACGGGAGGTCTTCGATCGATGGGGACGGGTACAGAAGGCCACCCTGACGATTAGCGCTCTGGCGCGTGAAGAGTAACTATCCATTAGCAATGTGATTTGGACCCACGGTTGCAGTAAAGGCCCAGGAGACCCATTCTCGTCAGGCTTGCTTGGACCAGGGGCACGTTAAGGTTCAATGAGGCAGAGCTTCAGAAATGGTCCGTGCAGAGCTTCCAACAGAACACAAGGGAAGGTGAGATGGAACCGGCCGTCTTGTCAGCCCTCCTTGGCCTTCGTGCGAGATATTGTTGGAGCAGGCGGATTTAACCTGCGGGACACGTTCCCGCATTATAAATGGGAAAGCCAGTACGACGAGGAGAACATCCAGCATCCCATACCCTCAGTACCCAGTACGCTCCCCAGTAGCTAGAATTGAACGACGTTTTGCCTGCAATGTGAGGGTGTGCGGGCCTGCGAGCTGAGTAGCTGGCGGAGTCCAGTTGTTAGGGCGGAGCAGCACAAAATAATGATTCGGAAACATTGACAGGTGCAAAAGAGCCCGTCGTACTCAGGTCAAGAAGCACAACGGCGATTGGGGGCAAGTGGCATGTCCCCATCCACGACACTGTCGAGGACGTCGTCCACAGTGGCGAGCACGGCCTAAAGCTGCGCACGGGCCCTTTCTACTTTGAGTTTTCAGTTTCACACGTTTTACTCACCATCCACGCTGTTTGCTCTCTCCCAAATCCTCCAAATCGCCTGAACCACCGTCATCCGCCGTCGAACGTCCCGCGAAGCAGCAGCAACGAGCGCTGCTGGCACACACACGCCTTTGAGACCCGAAACAGCGTTGAAAACGCCCCGAGCGGACCTTGGAACCAAGTCTGAGCGGCGACGGGATCGGACACTCGCAGTTTGAGTCGGAGTGAGCAATTTCCACCTCTTATCCGTCGGCTGCCCGCCGACCTCTGCCCTCCAAACGCTCACAACATGTCGCCCAGCCCGCCCACTCCTACATCGCCCACGACCCTCTCATCGCCAGGCCCCAGCGCCCCAAACCCCGTACGTCGTCGAGCAGCACAAAGTGCAGGAACAAAGCTCACGAAATGACTTTATTATAGCCAGTCAGCTAGCCCCGCCTCATCCAGAACGCAATGACAGAGCAGAACAAAGCCCCCGCCCCCACCCCCGAGCACCCGTATCCGCCAGTTATGCCCTACCCCCCGCAGGCGTACAGCGGCGCATACCCTCCCCCACCTCCGCCGGGCACGGCCCCTTACCCACCTTACTTCTACCCGCCCCCGGGCGATGCCAGTCACGGCGGCGAGAACGGACAGAACGGGCTCCCCCCAGGCGCGTACATGATGCTCGCCCCGCCAGGAGTCGTATACATGCACCCGCCGCAGGGCCAACGTACGCGCATCTAATCTTAATACTCAAACCAACGAACTAAACTCCTCCGATACATGCAGCCTTCACGTCTCCGCCCCCTGCGGCACAAGCCTCCTCTGCCTCGCGGCCCAAGCGCAAGCAAGTCAAGATGGCTGTATGTTTCACCCCTTCATTCATCATCCATACATTGCCTCAAAGCTAAACGAACATGTGTCTATTCTAGTGCACAAACTGTGCGGCAGCATGCAAGCGATGCGACGAGAATCGGCCCTGCGAGCGATGCCAGAAATACGGCATTGCTGACAACTGCATCGACGGACAGCGCAAAGAGCGCAAGAAGGGCATCAAGCGCGGGCCTTACAAGCGCAAGAACAAAGGTGGCTCCGACAGTCCAGGGTACAACGGTACGCCCATCCCATCTCACCCCTTCACCCTTTCCACTAACAAACGTCCAGGCGAATGGCCGCAAGGTGCCCCACCCCCTCCTCCCCAAACCCCCAAGCCGCAGCCGCCACCGCTGCGATCGTCGCCGCGCAGCTCGGCCCCGAGGCAGCAGCGCCGTACTACCAACCGATCTTCTACCCGCCGCCCCCTTACATGACCCACACACCAGAGGGCCAACCAGGACCTGACGGGCAGCCTCCGCACGTCAATGGCCAGCCGATGATGCAGTACTACATACCTGCTGGGAGCTACCCGCCGTATCCCCACTACCACCCGATGTACCACCCGCCCCCGCCGCATCCTGGGGCTCCCCCACCTCCGCATCCTGGAGCACCCCCCGTCATCGCGGCGCCCCCACCTCCTCCTCCACCGCCTGTGGCGCCCGAGCAGCACCAGACCGTGAACCCCGTGGATACGGGGAAGAAGGATGATGTGAATGGAGATGCGAATGGGGTGGGTGATAGCCCTGTCATGAATGGGAAGAAGCGATCGAGAAGTTCGAAGGGTGGGGAGGGGAAGAGTAAGCGATCGAAACCTTCGAGTGGGGCGAGGAAGGAAAGGGATGGGATGGCAGCGGAGGAGGGGCATGAGGAGGGTGCTACCGCCTGATTTTTTCTTGGGATTTGCTGCGCCACGATTGTGAGCATGCATTTTTTACTATCTTTATTTGTCGTTTTATGCGGTGCTTACTGTTAAGCCCCCCTTTTTCTTTTTTCGCTGTGTGTAGATCGATCCTCTGGCGTTTTTTTGGCGCCTCAGTAATTCTCACGCTTTCTTGTCTGTTTATCCCCTCTCTGTGGTTCGAACGATCCAATCCGAAACGAAGTGAACCACCCCCGTTGACGACTCGACAAACTGCCATATCCCTATCACACTCAACTGGACTTGGAGTGGCGTATATCCATATCCACGAAATACCGCTTATCTTCTTATCACCATATCTTCCTTCTCTCTTCAACCATCGTCATCATGAATCATCCTCGCCACCTCCATCCAATCCAATCAACAACCGCGCCGGGCCCGTATCCAAGGCACCGAGCCTGGCCTCCGAGTTCTTTACTCCTTTCACACCCTTTTCGTTGTGTTCTGTTCTATTCTTGTTTCTGCTCACATTCCCATCTCCTTGGGTCGCCACATGTTTTTTGACCTTCAACTGGGCCCCAGATGCTTGCTTGCTGCCGCCGACGCGCAGTAAGTAAGAGCCTCGGGTGGACCCCATTGACTGCACGTCAAATGACGTTCGGTTACCCAATGCCTGTCTACTTGCTTTTCTTGCGTTGTCTGTCTATTTTCTTGGTTTTGCCTCTTGATTCGGCTAATGTGTATGTGCGCCGTAGTATTCATGTTTGTGACTACCTTTGTGCCTTTATGCCAACTTCTCGCCCTCTCGTCCTTTCGTAGTCTTCCCCCTTGTTGTTTGTTGTAACGATTTCGATTTCGCCCTTCCTATTGGTGTTTATCCAGGGATACATACACACCGCCTCTTATGTTCTCTTCCCGTCCGCCTCTCCATCCATCTGCCCGCCTGCCTGCCTCGAGTGATACTGAATCGGCTTACATATGTACACCACCCGCTTATTTATTCGCTTACTTCATAGTGTAACCTGTATGACTCTTCCTCCCAAGTTACTACGGCGCTGGAGCTCCGAGTCGCCTACTTATCTTGTATCTGTGTACTTGTACCAGCAGCGCTGCGTCTCCCGTCTTGTCTTGTTTGTATACGAAATGTGCACATGAATGAATGAATGTGACAAATATCTATAGACGTTCCTCGGTGCCTCGTAATCCGTATTCCGCAGAGCAGTGGTGCGTGTTGTCGCCTCACGGGCTCTCAAGTCCGCAACCGAGATGATGAAGCGTGAGTCTCGCTGCCATGGCCTCGAACAAGCCTCGCACGCTTCTCGCCTTCTCCGCCGGCTCCAAAACAATTCGCATCCCATGCCGCCCGCAGCGTGCCACGCCGGCGCGTGATTATTACCGGAGCCCGCTGTAGACTGCTGCATCTCCCATGTACGTTCATTCCGTGTCCACTATCCGTGCAGCCTTCCGTACTACATGCGTCTCGAGGGACCTGCGGGTATGGGGGGCAGGAGGTCGGGGACGTCGAGCGCGCGCTCGTTTAGACGCTGACACCCGAGTTAGGCGCCCGTGGAGCGCTGGCATCAGCCTCCGTGCGCCTTTCCGAGAGCCGGAGACAAAGGAGGGCCCGTTCGGGATAGTTACTTGTTGAGGTGGGTGCCAGCGACAGTGGCGGTGGACGTGTGGTATGACGGGTGGAGGTGGGAGCGCCTTTTGCAGTGATGCCACGCTGCTGTGTGGTGCTTATCACACGGCGTGGCCTTCTGTTTGGCCGTGAGGCACGAGATAGACGTAGCATATGTATGTAGTTCGAGCTTTCTGGAGGTAAGCTCGGACAATAGGAAGGAGGTTTTTGCTACGATTCCTTATCCGATGGGGTTCGAGTCAATATTTTAGCGCGGGTTGATATGGTATGTCAGGCCCTGCCGAGATATTTTCGGATTCTTTGATCAAGCGATGGGCTGTGCACGTCTTACGTCCATATGTGTGTAAAGCGGGATGAGAGAGTCGATTGAATGCGGGGGTTGACAGGCACCATGGTTGTACGCGCCCAAATAGACGCTGCCGTAGGCGCCCATAGAGCGCCCGCCGGGCTGTTATCACAACTGCCGTGACGCTCCTGCTCACATCATCCTCCGCGCAGACCGTGTCGATACACGGCGAAGGCAGCTGGAGCGAGATAGAAGAAGCGCGCGTTGGGGCCTAGTCGGATATGGCAGAAAGGTGTGCAAAGCTTGGGGTAAAATTAAACGCGCGGGCGTTTGAGCTGGATCTCAATCTAAGTTTGGGGGGATGGGATTGGGTTCTGGATGGATGGATGGATGGATGGATGGGTGTGTAAGTAGAGTAAAGATGTACTTCGATCTCCGCCTATCTTCTTTGGCCCTTCCTTGCCGCGCACGTCGCTTCTGGGCAACTTCTGGACGGAGCAAAAAAGTTTCTGTGATGATTTCGGTCCATTGGGGATAGTGTTTGAGCTGGTTTGGGAGTTAGCGCTCGCCGGAGCTTTTGTCATGTGAGCCGGCTCGCGAAGGAGTGTCGACTGTTGCGGTCCTGCATATCTACCAAAGTAAGCCAGGAAGGTATGTTATTACAGTAGATATGGATGATGGATCATCATAGATGAACGCACGACGTGCACAAAGAGGCATGAGCTCCCCGAGACGCCGGGGCGCTGGGAAATCCATACCATTACCGCGAGCGTTCCCACTGGCAGGCATTACCCGGTGCTTCGACGATGAACCCTGAATGAATGTGGTATGCTCAGGGCTTTTCATTTGTCCTCTTTTGCGATGGGCGCTTATTGTGATTGAATAGAAGAGACGGCTGTTATACATACAGTGTGTACACGTGTGTGCGGTGAGGCTGTCGAGATGGTGGACTCGCATTGCGTTGATCGATCGGTCGAGGGAGGGAAACGTGGTGCAGGGCCCACAGTCTTAAGCGCCCGCGCTGAATCGACACTCCCGAGGGTCCTAGGCCCACCTTTTGAGGAAGCTCGAGCCTAGTATCAAACCGACCTTATCGTGTGGCACAGTCTAAGAATGTAGATTGTTGTCAGCTGAGGGAGAGGGGATGCATGTAACGAGCCAGAATCAGAGTGTACACGCAATTGGATGGATTCTGAGCTACAAGGGAATAGTATACAATGTAGTGTAGGGTGTGTCAAGGAAGGTTCACTATTATACAGCAGATGAATGAGACAAGAATACAATGGAGAGAATGAAGCTATGGCTACAGTTATAGTCCCATGCTGTAACGCGAACACACCAATTGTCGCAACCAAGAAAGAAGAATGAATGAAACTGTAAACCGCGAACAATAGACCTTGAATGAAAACAACGCGTAAACCTGCAGGAGAGTAAAGGAAGAGAACCGGAAAAGGATAACAATACAAGACCGAAGTAGGCAAGTGGGTGTAGTGGTGGGCGGGGTGTATGATGTAATGGGCTGTGTCTTCGGTCTACGGCTGCCTGTAGTGGAAACTTGAAGACGAAGTGTGTGGAATGAAAGTTCCACAGACTACGCCTTCTTTTTGAAAAACGAAACGAGGCGTGAGCTGACAGCACGAGTCCGTGAAGAAGCGGGGGAGGAAGTGAGGCCCTTGAATTTGGGTCTGCTGGGTGTCGATTGGGGAGGAGATCGCATTTTGGAAGTGGCGGGAGGGCCATGATGTTCGCCTTCCACTGATCGATAGTCGTGCTCTGAATTCGAATATCCATCTCCATCATCCTCTCCATCTCCATCACAGTTCCATAACTCCTCCTCCCATCTGAAAGAACTTGGTGGAACTTGTATGGGATTCTTGAGCTTCTCGAGCGCTGAGGCGTAGCTCGGGAACACCGTTACGTTCCCGTCAAGTTCGCTCCACAGCTCCCTGTACACCTCATCGACCTCGCGTTCGCCGTACAGGGTCATCTCGCTCCAGTACGCCGCGCTGCGCGCCTCAGGGACGAAGTGCAGCATGCTGTCCTGGCTGCACGCAATGACAAAGGCACCCAGCCAAAGCATATGGCCCGAGAACCCGAACGACCCGTCCGAAGTGGCAGGTAGCTTGGCGCGGAAGCGCTGCAGCAGGATCAAAGCGGCGATGACCGTGTTGTACGGAGCACCTGCCAGGTAGATCATCTGCGCGATGAAGACGGAGAGTTTAGGCTGTCCGAGGCGTTTGGACGAGCTTGTTTCTTCCTTGCTGTGGAAGTTCTGGACGAGATAGTTCGCACAAAGGCGTGCGATGTCTCCGCGCCCGAGATAGGGGTCTACGAGGAATCGTCCATCTGCACCCATGAATGCAGACTCGGGGAGGACGTGCGAGCTTGAGGTGGACGAGGTCCGGGAGGAACTGGCTGAGAATTTGCCGGAGCAGTGGCTCTCGTCGTCTTCTGGCCATGGGTCGTCGCAGAATCGAGTGGAGTAGCAGGGTTGTTCGCTGAATATGAGGGGTGGTGGTCGCATCATGAGCACTTGCGAGCGGGGAGCTGGTGGACAGGGGGTCAGAACGCTATTCCTCGGCCATTCCGTATCATAAGAGCGTTACTCACTGTTGGATTTGGGTGCTTGAGGGCTAGTAGCGAGCACTGCGGTTGAAGGGAGAATGGTGTGAAGTCAAACAGATTACCAGAGTCAAAAGCCCGATTTTATAAGTGGATTGTGGCACTGTATGTCAACAGTGCACCACTCCATCATTGGGAAATGCGGATCGGGCGGAGCACGGGGAGATGACAGAGACGAAGGCAAAGCAGTGTTACTCATAGCATGAGCTTCGAGTCACAATAGCTGTGGTTCGGTGTGGCGAAGCATCCGCCTGAGAACCCTACCATAACGGCCAGAAGGCTTTGAAAGAAAGTAACCTTGGCCCTTGAAATCGCACGAAAGTACTAGAAGAGTCATCGACAGTCAGCAGACGGAACCAGACCCTGGAGAGGCTGTGCGATGACCGAGGCCAAGGACAATGGACAATGCCAGAACTTCCGAGGCCCGACCCTCTTAGAACCATGGATTATATCGTGTTTCTCATACTGGGAAGAGAGATCCTAAAGGTAGCAGGGTTCTATTTGGTCACCATTATACTAGTCGCGCAAGACGACACCCACCTTAGAGCGTTGCAGCCATTCGCCTTCTGGTTTCAACGAGATATTATGCCCTCGACTATGGAGGTAGCTGTGCCTGGAATAAATCCGTGGTTATTGTTCATGGTCGGTAAGTAGATGTGGGGGTGTACAAAAGAGACGACGTCGGACGACACCGTTCAAGCGGAACACCGGTGGCATCGGTGAGAGGTATTTACAAGTCCGATGTATAGCCACTGTGATCGGAAATGATGTAGACCGAACCGATATCGATGCCACAACCTCCAGAGCGGCAGAGCCAGCTACATACAAACCCGTAGAATTGCTTTCAAGATGCAGTCGGATCCACTGTTGGCTTTGAAATGAAGCATGCCGTGAGCTACCCTACAGATATGAAGGGAGCCAGCTCCTATGATCTCAATGATGGATGCGAACCTTATAACTCGGACCTCGACCTCAACATCTGGTTGGAACTTGGTTTCAGTACAGTACATTCCGTTGGCTTGTTTAGCGACTAACAGCTCACTGCTTTTTGAGCAGGCCGCCACAACCCTTGCTCCTCGAACCTTAGCAAGTTGGATAGCCCACGCGTCGACAGCTGTGCTCCCTCCGTTAACAAACAGGGTTTGCCCCGCTTCCAGCTTCGCGCCGTTAAGACCCTATAGAGCAGTCAGGGCGGTCAATGTAACGCCTGCTGCCTCAATCTCTGAGACGTTGGACTGACGCTTGGCGACGTTCAGTTCCGGCAATGTGATATACTCCTGCAAGGTACCCTGTTTCGTGGGGACCACCTGCGCTATAAAGATCGTCGTTCTATCGGGCAGGGTGCAATGACGAGAATATAAGCCAGACGGACCTAATGGAATCCACCCATATACCTCATCTCCCTGCTTAAGCTTCGTACTCCCGTTCGTATCCACGACACTCCTGAAAGTCATGTTCGACAACATACGGTCTCTTCGCAATCCACTCTGGGAGTAAGCGCAATGCTTTCCATCCTCTACAGAACAAGATCGAGGTTAAAATCGCGCCATGAAAAGCCATGATTACAATATGAACACGGGGTTCATGCTATACATCCCAAGAAACTTTCAACCCCGGCAACTGTGCCTTGACTGGGTCAAAGTCGCCCATCGCAAAGTTCAAGCAGCGGTTCACCGTCAACGTCTTGATCTGCTCTCGGCGGGAAGAAAGGGCATCAATCAAGCGTTTGATATGGCCAGCTGATGCCCCGACTTGTCCATCGTCGAAGTCCACCCGGTCGAACACAAGGTGCTCCAGCGCGGGGAAGGAGATCGACGTCCCGGTCGCAGGGTTCTTGAGCGTGTCGACAAAGCCTTGAGAAAGCACACGGCCGAATGTGATATGTCGCAGGTGCGGTAGGGTGCTGAGAACACCCTTCCACACGGACTCCGAGACTGAGAAATGACTGTCGAGCGTGAGGGTGTGGAGCGATGTTAACCCCGGGCAAGGCCGACGCTCTGTAGAAATCGCTCGACCGAAGTATAGCGACCTTCAGGGAATATCAGGACCATGTCGGCAGTGACGGGATTGGTGCTGTCAGGTCGGTTGAATGAAACCTCGAGTGTGTTGCAATAAAAGCTGGGTCTGTTACCAGTATGTTCGATGTAAGAGGAGAATCGAATTTCTTGCATTCCGTTTTGCGCAAGGTCCCAAGAGGTTTTGAGTGCCGTCAGGAAGGAATCTAGTTCCATGGAACTCTCGTTGAAGCGAATCCAGATGCTTTTAAGTCGAGGGAGGCGAATGACCTTGAGGAGCCCGACGATCCTGGTCTTGGAGTCGGTCAGGCGAAGCGCCTCCAGGCCGTTTAAGGTATGTAGCGGGACTATGGAGGGGTAACGGTCCGAGGGAAGTATTCCAGAGATTTCGAGGTGGCGTAAAAGAGGCATACCAGCCAGGGATGATAGGAAAGGTCGGGGAGCGGGTTTCCAACTGCGTCGGTGCGGCGTGACGTCGTGGTTGACTTTGATGCACAGATGGGACATTGCTGGGCCCAACGGGATGGCTTGCCACTCTAAGATTCGGAACCCGTCTAGAGAAAGGTGCTCGAGAGACGGACTCTTGCCTTCCAGGAAGCCCTGTGGCAGGTCGTGCGCATATTTTCGATCACCGAGAGAGGAAAGCGAAAGGATTTTGAGGTTGGGTGCTTCCGACGTGCACTTTTCCCAGACAGCCTCGAGGGTAAGGTGATAGTTTAATTGGATATCGACAGAGTGAAGGCGGTGGTTATGCGAAAAGGCCACTTTGAGGACGTCAAGAAATCGGTGGGGCGGCCCTGTGAGTTTGATCGAAATGCTGATTGGGGCTTCCAACGATCGGACCAGCATAAGCTGGGTGAATGCGGGGTTGCTGAACGAAAGATCGGACCATAGCGTCGCGCGATTCAAGGCGATATGCCTCCAGCGGCTACAGATATGAGTCACAGATAGCCACGGTGCCATTTTGCCTCGCGTAGTCGAAGCACAGTTCGCTTGGGGTCGTGCTTGTGTGACGGCCAGCACGAGAATCATTGCTAGAATCTCGTTTGGAAGACGGTTGATATGAGTCATGGAGTTTTTATATGTATTCAAGGCCCGCATTTCGTCCTCGCGAGCCTTGACTTCGCTTTCCAGCTCTGATAGTCTTGCCTCCACTCTCTGTCGATGTGTCTTGTACTCGGAACGCACCGTCTCCGCCAGGAGCAGTCGCTCTGTCGGGAGAGGCCACATCTATTGGCATTGCTTCAGCTAATTTGATAGGTGGCTATGAAATGTTGAAAGTTCATACCTGGCAATGTAGAATGCAGAATGAGGTGGAAGCGGGTTGTGGTTGTGGTTCTGGACAAAGGAGGAATCCTAAGGTTCAAACGTTCACGCGTTCAAGCCACAAGTGATGGCCATCAGGAGCCCCTATTTTCTGCTAGCCATGAAATGAAATTCTGGCTCTAAGAAGGCAAGCCTCACAGATACCATCCACAGAGGACGAAGACCAAAAAGGTAATTAGACAAAACAGCCAGCTGCATAGATTTTGACGATGATATGCCCCGACTTCAACCTTTTGTTGACTGGCCAATCCTTCCTGAGCTCCAACGATTTGCTTGGGGGAACGCCTTCTTCACGGATATCCACGCCTTCTGAGTATCCGGGATCGCCGTGCCAGTCGACATTGTAGCAGGAACGTCTGAATACGGAGGGAACCGAAATTATGAAGACCATCCTTCCAAGAGGGACTCTTATGTACGAAGGCTGGGACCTCAGGCCTCAGGGCCTCACGGTGTCGAGTGGATGTTAGGTGGAAATTATTGCGCCTCAGACTGCGGACGCGTCCAAATATTGTGCCGGCCTCATACGCGACTCGAAAATACGTACGCATGCCAGTGGGCGCAGTTTGCAAAGCCAGTCCCGTCACGGATAACCGGTAATCGTTTCGTCCCAGGACTTGGCACTGATAAGAACACATTTCGAGATTTTCTCGGGGCAGGGCAGAGCTCACTCACCATAATGTACTTCTTTCGCACCTTCAACTCTCGGATGTGTTGGCTGCAGCTATCAGCAGGTAAGTGGAGGTTGCTTCGCCCTCAAGTGGGGCAGGCGCTTGTTGGGCGCTCAAATATTAAACATCCGTCATCACTTCGCATAGGTATTTGCGCTACTTTCCGAAAACTTGAATAAATGGTCTCATCAGATCACATCTCTACTCAGAAGCACTACCAGTGCCAGGTGGAAGGGCCACATTCACAGTGACCTTACCCCTCGCCCTACTGCTCAGGATCTTCTCGTAGGCACTGAGCGCATCGCGGAACTCGTAGACGGAATCTACCGTCGGCTTAATTTTGCCTAGACAATAGCGGTGAGCACGCCAAAAAGGCTTGAAACAGGACGCAGTAGCGAGGGACGTACCTTCTTCGAGATATTTTCGCAACAGCTCCATATCCTCCACCTTGTTCTCCACCAAGAGTAGCCTGCAGCGACAATTCGCGATTTAAGTCTTTTGTAGGACAGCCATTCATACGTACTTTCCCTTTGGTCGGATACCAGTTAAAAATGCTGGTAAATACAACGCCGAGATCCACTTGAATGCACTTGAAATCGCGCTCAGGTTAAACTCGTGAGGCATAGGCCCGACAGAGACAAAGATCCCGTTAGGCTGAAGATAAGCGCGGCTATAGGTGAAAAGCGAAGGGTCAAACAGCCCAACTGCTTCGAAGATTACATTATACTTGGTTGAGGGTGGGCTCTGCGTGAGGTACGTGTGGAGGGGCCCGACACTGGTGTAATCGACAACCTGGGCAAACGTGTCTTTAGTTTCGCGGTTCGTGAGGGAGAACTTCTCAAAAGACCTACTTCATCTGCGCCCAGCTTCTTGACATACTCTTCATTCTTCTTTGAGCAAGCCGCGACGACTTTCGCACCTCGCACCTTGGCCAGCTGAATGGCCCAAGCCCCCACCGCCGTGCTCCCTCCGTTAACAAATAGCGTCTGCCCCTCTTCTAGCTTCGCAGTTTCCAGAGCTTGGAGAGCGGTCAGAGCAGTCGAAGTAACACCCGCCGCTTCGATCTCTGAGATGTTTGCAGGTCGTTTGACGATTTTTGCAGCTGGAACCACGAGATACTCAGCCAAGGCCCCTTGTTTGGTGGGTAAAGCAATAGCTAGAGAGTCACTTTAGTGAGAAAAGCAATTCCAGACGAGGCCAGTCAATTTAACGCACCTGGTTGAATCCATCCGTATATTTCGTCGCCTTCCTTGAACCCAGCACTCCCATTCGCGTTCACAACAACCCCTGAGAAGTCATGCTCCGCCACATAAGGCCGTTTCGCTATGAAGTCCGGTAGGAGTAGCATAAACTTCCATCCACTGCATACGGTTAAGGTTGGTGAGTTAAAATGCCAGAACCTGGAGAAAGGGAGGCAGATACTCACGCTGGGTTCAATGCAGCGGCGTGGATCTTGACAATGACCTCACCGGTCTTCAACGTCTTCTTCACAGGCCAGTCATTCCGGAGCTCCAGCGACTTGCTGGGAGGGTAGCCTCTCCGCACCGACACCCAAGCCTTCTGTGTATCTGGAATTGCGAAGGAGGCCGACATTAATGGTGGTGGGGTTGAGCGGCTGGTGGGAATGGGGAGAGACTCTGAAAGGCTTCTGGAACGCAGGTCGGTTCCTATCAAGTATCCCAGCACGCAATGGATGACGACTAACTTCGCAGACCATCTTGATATCCGTGCCTTTTATCCTCTCGTCAGCTATGGATGGATGTTTCCGTTTATCCTAGGGTAGCTTTGCCGTTTATCCTCGGGTAACTTTGCCGTTTATCCTAGGGTAACTTGCCGTGATTGCAAAGCACTTTGCAAGACCTGTGTTTGAAGGGTTACAACGTCCGATACGTCAACAAGAACTCTGCAACGCAGTCGAGTGACTCACCTGGGTCACTGTGGTGGTCGATCGCGGGGGACGGGATCCGAATCACGCAGTCTGTGGGCGGTCCAAATTGAAACGCCGCCGCCCCTGCTACCCGAGCCCCGGCAGTCAAAGCGCACTACCGACTCATCCCAAACGGGACAGCTTGAACTACAAAAAGTCTCTGACTGGCTGACCCTAAAACCGGAAATATGCCAATTATGCTGAGGTGACTACATTCATGTGTCGAGTGCGCTGTCAAAGATTCAAACAGTCCATAGCTAGACCACTTTCAAAGGATCCACGTTCCTCGTCAGTGGTACCTCGAACGAGTTTCTCCCACTGGAGTCCGCACTCTCGATACCATGTACCCATGAGGGCAGTGCAATGCTGGCTGGACTTCGTAACCGCTCGCTACGTAGAGTCGCCATGTGAACTCGAATGGAGAGCAAGACAAAGACGATGTCAATGCTCGGGACTATCGCCGCTTGCAGTATGACCATCGCTGGATGCCTCAAAAAGTAAAGCACCACTAAGGTCGTGAGCTGTAGGGTGTATACCATGGCGCTCTCGACGACAAGGCGAACGACGCTGAGGAGGGTGATGCCTGAGGCCGCCCTAACTCCAGACGCTTCTGAGAGCAAGTGCTGTCTCCATATCTTGTATGCGGGTGCATCAGCCATGTGCGCGAATATCAGGGTGGGATGGTGCTTACTCGCCCATTTTCCCACATCTGGGCAGCCGTGGTTAGGATAGCGTTCATGCCATCTGTGCGGTTCTCGCTGGTGGGGGCGCGAGTTCGGTCGGCGCAGACACAATCATAGGATCTGGGCAAGCCGCCCCCAGAGACCGGTTCCTGAGCAGCCAAAGAGCCAACAGTATGAAGAGCTGAGATGCACTGAAGAGCACACAGAGAGGGAGGAATGGTTGTTATACAACATACTAGATGCAGAGGGCCCGGATGTGGACATCCGGCACTTTGGAGTCCCTATTGCGAAAAGAGGAATGAGCACCTGGATTTCTCGACTGCCACGGAAAAAATGCAGCACTACGATGGGAGTAAAACGCTTCGAGATGTCTGCGGCCAGCATCGAAGGTCGACTCTATTGAGAATCGCTAGGGTGAATGAACGCCCACATCCACGCTAACTGCCTGGATTCTTTCTCTCAAGAGCTTCGATAAGCCGACAGAGTGAGGTGGTTATCCATGTCTTGACTGGGGAGCTGGCAGGGGTTCAGATCTGCAGGCTGGACTGCGGCTCGACGTATGCTAGCGAATATCGGCAACTTGCGCAGTTGGTTTGCAATTTAAACTTGAAGGACCTTAGGGCCAAAAGACTGCTCACGAGACTCGAGTGCCTGGAGAGTGCTAAAACTAGTCGCCAACGGTTTTCAAAGCTGCAGGCGGAATGGTGGGCAATGAGGGAGGATGTAGCCTGTCGCCCTGAGCAAGTCGCATGAAGTTCGAGTTATAAGAGAGTTCACAACGGGATCGACAATACATAGACTCGGATGATGGAGGTTGCTGATTAGGCATGATATTCCCACGGCTCCCAATTCCAATGAACGCGACGAACTTCTGCTTCCAACTACATTCCTCTCCACGACCTCCCCACGTCCTTCTAACGCTAATGATCTAGAAACCAGACCAACAGACGAAATACGACTACTAATACTGGAGACTATCTCTAGCCTCCCCCATAAAACCTTGAGACGCGGAAAGGAGACGGTTCATTAGTTGAACAATGGTGCGTAATTGGTTTCATTCCTTGAACATGACCGTGCTCATCTGTTAGACTCTGATTCAATAGGCAGTTTGCAACTTCTTCCTACGAGGGCAATGCAAGTTTGGGAGTTCGTGTAGAAACGAACACCCTGCAGGTGGACAGACGGGAGGGGGTTTTGGAAGTGCGTATTCGAGAGACTAGTTCTCGTAGTTCTTTTGTCTGATACTCTGCCATCGTACCAGATTCCTCTTGGAACCGAAACAGTAACACCAGCGGTGCAAACAGAACGACCACTAACGCGTATATCTTTACGTTCGTCTTTCTCCTGGCGGATATCAAGGAGGACAAAGTATATTGACGCGTTCTTTCAGACTCGATGGGATTAAGGACGATCTGTCGAAGGAGAAGCCTTCATGGCCTCTCTCCTCATATGGGCCCGCAAAATACGAACCTACGATGGTAGCTGGCCTTGACATGTCCTTCGAAGAGCTTCGAGTCAAGGCCGTAGAGGCCCAGAAGGCGGGGAATGTGAACGAATATGTGAGTACATTGTCATCCTATGTAGCAGGTGACGCGGTACTGAGGTCCATGCAGGTGACATACGAAGCGAACCAGATCAATGCCGCCAATGCTGTCTACGCCGTGCGTGTTTCCCCTCTTCTTATCCAGCAAAGTCTTATAGGCCTCTAGAAAGTCCAGGCAAACGTCTCGCAATTCTACGAGTTGGCCAAGGCCGCATCCAGTGCCGGGACCGCAGTAGACATCTCAGCTCTCGGAGCATCTCCCTCCTCCGCCTTCGGCTCAAGCTCAAGTGTATCAGCCTTCGGAAACACATCCACCAATTCAGCCTTCGGCAGACCGAGTGCATTCGGCGCCCCAGCCACCACATCCGCCTTCGGCGCGCCCAGTTCAACATCCGCATTCGGCGCCCCCGCAACAACATCCTCAGCATTCGGAGCCCCCGCAACAACATCCTCAGCATTCGGCGCCCCCGCACCATCTTCAGCGTTCGGCAGTGCCCCCGCCTCATCCTCAGTATTCGGCACACCAGCGAAGCCAGTCTCCGCTTTCGGTACCCCCACCACCCCCAGTGCCTTCGGCACCGCACAACCCACCACAACACCCCAATCCGCCTTCGGCAAACCCGCCTTCGGCCAATCCACATTCGGCCAGAGCGCCTTCGGGCAACAGCCATCCGCGACGCCAGCGAGCACGAGCGCCTTTGGCCAGCCCAGTGCATTCGGGCAGAGCGCCACCCCCACAGCAGCAGCACCCGGTCCCACCACCACCACCACATCCGCCTTCGGACAGAGTGCCTTCGGCGCACAGCCATCATCATCATCATCAACAACAGCACCAACAGCGACGTCGGCCTTCGGCCAGCCCGCGTTCGGGCAGTCCTCCCTTGGCGCAGGCGCAGGCGCCGGCTCAGGGCTCATCAAACCCGCGACAGGCGCGTTCAGCGCGTTCTCGGGCGGAGGGCCGGGAGGATCGAGCTCGAGCACCCCGTTCGCGGCTGCGGCTGCTGCGAACAATCCCAATCCCCCACCCGCTACCACTGCAGGCGGAGGCGCATTCTCCGCTTTCGCTAATCCTAATCCGCAGCCGTCCGCGTTCGGTTCTGCTTCTGCGGGCACGGGTGGCTCGGTGTTTGGCCAGTCGGCGTTCGGGGCTCCCAATCCGTCTGGGAGTACGAGTGCGTTTGGTGCTGGCGCGGGCGCGCCACAGTCGGCGTTCGGGGCTCCTCCTGCTGCTCCGGCGGCAGGAACGTCTGTGTTTGGCCAGCCGCAGGGCCAGACGCAGTCCGCGTTCGGGGGGAGTGCGTTCGGTCAACCGCAGACACAACCGCAACAACAACAACAACAGCAACAACAACCAGCACCGGGCTCCGCCTTCTCTGCCTTCGCTACCAGCGGGAGCGCATTTGGAGCCAAGCCCGCTGCTGCCCCCGCTGCAGCCCCCACAGCGCCACCAGCAGCAGCACAACTGAAGAAAGGACTGGACTTCGCGAACGCAAAGTACAACTACCGACCGGGGCTTATCCCGCACGACACGAAGCTCCCGCCAAACTACACGGCGCTCTTGCCCGAGGCGACGCTGGCTGCGTTCAAGGCGATGAGCTTCGAGTGGGGCAAGGTGCCGGTGTGGATTCCGCCTGTGGAGGTGCGGGTGAAGCACGTTGGGGAGGCGTTGTTTTCGTAGATTTTTTTCTCTATGTATCTGAGTGTATATCCTGTGAATGTACTGGTATCTGAATCCTGTGCGGTCCTCGACTTCAGGGCGGCTGTCGGAAAGGGCGTATTATTGAGCCATAGCCTGAGATACAGTTGGAAATATAAGACTACTACAAGACAACAATTTAAAAAGAGAGAGAAATCAGCAAGAAACAAACGTTACACGCTATGGAAAGCAGCAATCATGATCAGAGTAGACAGAGATATCACGGAGAATCGAAAGAGGGAAAGAGGGGAATAACCAACGCACAGAGTCCAAATGAGTAATAACTCTCCTACGCATTTAGCTCAGCTGCACCATCGATGCATCCTGCACCGGCCCATTCGAGCCGTCAAACGACTGCCCAGCCGGCACCTCATTCACAACCGTGCCCTGCCCCGTCGTCCCCAACGGCACACCGAGCGCCTGCGCAGCGACGCTCCCCGGCAGCGCGTGGCCCCCCGTCTTCGCAAGGTCCGCCTTCACACCGTCAAACAGCCTCTTCAAGCCAAGCCGCTCGTTCACCAGCGCGACCCGCGCGGCCTCCAAGCTCTTCCGCTCGTCCTCCAGCACCTCCTCGAGCTCCTCGAACTGCGTCATCTTCATCTCGAGCTTGGTCAGCGTGAGCTTGATCAGCGACGCAAGTGTGCTCTTGATCTGCGCGTCCTCGGCGTCCGCGAGCGTCTGTGCGGCCTTGGCGGACGACTTGAGCGCGAGGTGCGCTGCGCGTGCGACTTTGGAGTGGGGGAGGGCGGGCGTCTTCTTCGATGATGATGAAGCGGCGGTTGAGTCCACGGCCATCCCGTCCGACTCGCCGCCTTCTGTCTGCTGCTTCTCGCCCGACGACTCGCCGGCCTTGTCCTCATCCATCTTGTCGTCCTCCTTGTTCTTGGCCTCCTGCTCCTCCGCAGCCGCATCACCCTCCTCGCCCTCCGCCTTCGCCGTCTTCTCGCCCCCACCAGTAAGCTCATGCAGCGCCGTCTTCGCCGCCTCCGACGCCACCGCGGGGTTTACAACACCCGCGAGGAACGCGACGACGCTCATAACAGGGTTATCCGCCTGTTCAAACGGTATCCTCCCAAACCTCAGCGGACCCATCGATCCCTCCGTGTTCAGGTAAGGATCCTCAATCGGCAGCTCCAGGAACTTGCGCAGACACTGCTGGGCGGACCGCGACCCAACGTGCTCCTCCACCTTCACCCAGTCGTCGTCGTACATCTCCACGGCCTCAAGCAGGAGCAGTATCTCCTGGTCCGACCAGTCGCCCCCGCTCCCGTTGCCGTGGTTCACGGCCTCCGCCTGGCTCGTGAGCTTGACAAAGTCGCCGCTGAACATCGACGACGGGAACCGTCCATCCAGATAACACGGCGCGCAGATCTCGTACTTCTTGTCTTTGAGCGAGTGGTAGCGCAGGAGGGTGCAGTCCGCCCCGCAGGTGTCGCAGGTGTGGATCGTCGGCGCGGGGGTCGTCCCGTTCGCCTTCACCGGGGCCGCGCCGTTTGCGAGGGTCGCCGCCTCGCCAGAGGTGACAGCCCGGGATGTCTTGGCTGTCGTTTGGTAGATGTTGGAGCGGAGTTCGAGGGATGCAGGTGCCGCGGTGGGCCCGGGCTGCTGCTGCTGCTGCTGCTGTCTGCCGTTCGCCGCCGCGGCGGGGTTGGTGGGGCGGGTACCGGGGTGCACAGACTGCAGCCCCCTCGGTGTGTCAAGGACGACGCGGAAGTGTCCAGTGAAAGGCGGCGCGAGCGCCGCGGGCCGTTGTTCAGGGTCAATCTGCAGCACATCCAGCGTGGATCAGCACCCTACCACACGCAGGGCCAGAGCTACTCGTACCTGGTAGTTGATGAGCCCCCACTGTTCCAAGAACGCGTGCACGCGCATGATTGCACAGACGTCGCCGGCGAGATTCCTGCGGCACGCGGTCACCGTCAGGTACTCCGTCGGGCGCAGGCGGTAGGTGTTGATCATGAAGTCGCGGTAGTCCTTGTATATCGCGGGGGTCTTGCTGCGGTTGCGCGAGTTGAAGAACTCGGGCAGGGCGCGGCGCTCGACGGGGTGGATCTTGCTCATGTCGAACCACGCAGAGTACGAGGGGATGATGACCTCGTGCGTCTGCGCTGCGAGGTACTTGCGCGCCTGCTCTTCCAGCCGCAGCCGCGTCGCCTCGAGCTGTGCGGGGTCCTCAGCGTCGTCGTCGTCCCCCGAGTCGCCCTCGTCGTCGCCGCCCTCCGCCATCGACACATCTGCGCCGTCCTCGTCGTCTGCGTCCTTGTCCTTCAGCGTCCGCGTCTTGCCCGAGCCCGTCTCGGGTGTGGAGTACGACGAGGAAGGGTCGTTTGGCAGGTTTCCTATGTCGCCTGATTGGATGGGTTCGAGCTCGCTGCGTTTCCCTGATGCGTTCTCCGGATCGACGGGGGAGGCCCCCTGGTTTTGTGATGGGACCGTCAGCTTGATCTTTTTGGACTCGGAGAGCCCGAGCGCAGATGAGCCGGAGCGTTTTGGCGTGTCCATGGCCAGGGATTAATGCAGTTCAATGCAACTCACGTTGAATCGCAAATGTGAGCTGTTGCTTGACTCTATTTGGCAATACCTTCCGCGCGTACACAGAGCCAAATACCAGCCTCGTCGTCCGGCCTGGGTCACTTCTGTGTACCCGTCAACGTTCAACCTTCCACTGCGGGATAGGACTCTCGACTCAGAATAACTCAGCCACAACGACCGAAGGAGCGCGACACCTATGATAGAGGACACAAGGTTAGGATGTGACGTACATGAGGGGGGAGAGGTGAAAGTTCAAGCATTCGATGAATGTAACCTCGATTGCTGTTTACTCGATTCTGACCCTTGCAGAATTCATCAAATTCGACGGCACTCTCAATTTGAGACAAGGTCAGCAACGGAGACTAGCTCGACAGCGATGTTACGGGGACACCTTGGATGAGCTTTGACCAAATTCGCAGCTCAACTGAAGCTGCTGGCCTATCGGTGCTCTGGGCTTTGGAGGAAAGGAGCTCTAATGAAGTCAGCGATATCTGGGCACCAGCAGTGGACTGGAATCAAGGTCGCCCACACAACTACACCATGGCCTTGGATCTTTGGATTCAGGGGCCATCTAACGCCTTGCCTCTCTATTGGATTTGCTCCATGAATATGCTGTGGCACAGAGGCGGCTCGGTTCTGGATTTCCGGCCTATCGAAGATCCATGTTCCTGGAAGCACGGGCTTCCTGTGGCCGTTCATAGATAGCCCACTCAGCTGTCGTATGGCATCTGTCGATTCACGCAATTGTACAGCAACTCGGCATCACTGCGGCTCGACAGCCACCTTTGAAATTGCACCAGCTGTCCGACAAGGCCCCCAGTCTATCAGAGGTTCAAGTTTCACGTTGGCCCAACCTGACCTCCTTACTGGCTTTACTTTGTCTATCCACGTCTTCCGTAGGCGACATGAACCAGATTAGGTCCAACACGTTGCGTGTATGGGCTGTATTGTGGCGCCAAGATCACTTTCCAATTGTCGAATTCAAGTTCCTTGATGACAGCCCACAGCGCACCTCGTAAGTCCGGCTATTGTTGTGCGCAAATTTGGTAACGTGGGCTTCTCAGGTCTCTGGCCTGTTATTTAAAATTGGGGAGCAGACACTTGAGCCCAGAATATAAGTGGTACACAGATCATACCGCCTTCGCCCATATACTCCACCGTGTACAATGGACACGAGAAATCCTCCTCGATACTCCACTCTTTCTCTTGCGACGTTACCCGTCTACCCGACTGCTGGTGACTTGGATATCTCCTCCATAAATGATGCCCGCCAATCCTTCGAGTTCTGCATCGAGAACACCTCGAGTTCCGAAGGGCGTCAAGCCTGGGCTACCCTGTCCTTGCTGAGCACTGTTCCGCCTGGGCTCCAGCGCCCTAGATATCGAGGCGGAGAAAGCGTTGAGGGTACAGTCACTCTTGACTTGAAGCGTCCTCGTACAATTACCTCCATCTCCGTTCTGGTGGGTGCCATTCCGTCGTTTTCCGCTGATGGCGCGGACGCTGATATCATTTTAGCTACGAGGGCGCATGGTGACCAGCTCTCTCTCGGATGGAAGTCACCTTTTCCTCGAGGTCGCCCATCCCATCTGGGACAGCACTATGGGCGCCCCAGCGCCGCTGGATGAGCAGGAACTATTGTCACCTGTGTCGCCCACAAGAGGAAATTTCGCGGCGAGTGGGAGGCTCAACGGCCGTTACGAGTGGCCGTTCTCATTTACATTCCCAACCGAGTTCCAAAACCTTCCGGTGGCAACGAAGCACCCCAGTAGGGAGAACATTGCTACAACCTACTTGACCCCACAGACCGTTCTAGAGAGGGGTATAAACGCGGACATCACTTATGAGGTTGTTTTGAAGATCGCGACGGGGGGCTTGTTCAAAACAAAGCACAGGTAGTATTTATTCGCTTCGGCTCCTCATCGCCAAATGAACCAATCTAATAAATTTTACCAAGGGTTACCGCCACGGTCTTGTATGTTCCGCTTATTCGGCCACCTCCCCTCCCGCCTTTGCGAGCCAGCGCATATTTAAACGCTACATATCTCGTTGGGCCTGAAGATGACCCCACCGGATGGAAAATGTTGCCCAAGATGAACTTCAGCGTTGCCACAGTCGACGCTCACAATCCCTCCTCCGTCGACGTTGAATGCAGCGTAAGCACATCGGCTTACTTTCAAATTTCAATCGTCTCTGATAAATCCACAGGCTTACATTGCGAACCCAACCGTGTATACGCGGGGCACCGTGATTCCATGCTTCCTCATATGCAGAACCAGAGGCGCAGAGAACGCCACTCGCAGTGCTACCCTCCTCCAGGCTTTCGTCGCGCAGCAATGTGTCGCCCTGACGCTCTTCCAGAGGGTGCACTACCATGAAGACCCAAGGCAGGCACTATCGTCCAAGTTCGGGCACGATATGAAAGCTGGGGGATCGAAAGATGACCGAGCAAACCATACAGAGCAATGCGGGGTTGCAGTATGGTGGCCGCCCACAATGGCGGTTACCGACGCAGACTACGGACAGTCACAATCGGCGGCTCGGTCCTCCTGCCTAGAGGGGGAGATCCACCTTGACTTGGGGCACTTGCCGTCCTGCGAGACGCCATTCTTCCAGGTTTCGGTGAGTACCAAATTATATCGATATACCAGGATGCACGTTGATACCCATCACTTCACCTGCAGCATGCTGTTTCGGCTTCTCTTAATCCAACCCAAAGCTTGGTCATAACCATCCTCAGAGACTCCCAGCGTTCTGGTAGAAGCGGTCCAAGCAAGCTTCCTGAGCAGCACGACAGCATCAGTCAGCTCTCCACAGCCCCGGTTCGGATCGTCACTGCTCATGCTGAACACGGTCCCAGCCCGACTCCTTTCACGCCCGCTCCTCCTAGAAGGCAGAAGGATGCTTCTTTGGTCCAGGACGTTCGGTACGGCGTTCCTCGCGGTACATACCGTTAATCTGAGTGTCCCTACTACGATCAAATATATGATTCCCAACTGAACTCAACCACCCTTTCTGGGCGTCTTCAAATTGAATGGTTGTTTGGCATGAGGAAGTAGGTAGATCTCAAAAGTCGGCACAGCGTATCACTTGAAGATCAGGACCATTGGTCCACTTGACCTTACAAACACTGGCCTCGATTAGATATCTCTGTTCAACAGGTATAGAAGGTAATTGGTGAAATTTGAAAGTCCACGCAAAAGTCGATAATTTAGCACTAAACAAGTAATTGTCCAGGGAAAACGGCAAAGCGAAATTTCCATAGCATTCAGAAAGGAGTCCGTTCCCAAACCATCGCCTAATCTCCGTCGCAAGTCCCATCTGGACCATTCCTAAGCTTGTTCTTCGGCCACGGTTGCCCATACTGAGCCCAGGTCGTGAGGTTGGGATTCGTATAGACCTCCTTGTAGCTGTCATCCCCGTTAGTATCAGTACTCGCGCTCAAAGCAAAGACGCGACTCACTTCTCAATATAAGCAGCAGTCGGGTGGTCATCTGGGTCACAGCCAATTCTAATCGAGTTCTTGGGCTGGTACACGCGCACATAATCGATAGCCATCTTCGCCGGGAACGTCAGCGCATCGAAGTCGATAGTCGCAAAGTTCGTGGAGAAGCCCAGGTTTAGAATGATATACTACTCAGCGCCGTTAGCCTCAACAGCTTCAAATAGATTCACGGGTACGCACCATCGGCTCTTCGCTGATAGCCCTCCCGGAGATTTCTGTGAGAGGGTCCGCCCGCAGCGCCGACTGAAAGATAGTCCACGCCGGCTTGTTGTCGTTAACCCACGTAATATACGCATCGTCGTATCTGCATTCACCTTGTCAGAGATTCTTTCGAAATCAAGAGTCGCTACTACTCACCCAGGTTTATACTCAAACCCGTACTTCGCGAACTGGCCACCATCGAGTTCATATGCCTGTTGATTGGTGACAGTCACACCACTCGTCGTCTGTTGCCACACTCCTCCAACATATGTGTTGTACTCCGTGATGCTTGTATTGTAAAACTCGACTTCTCCCGACGTGTTGAAGATCGCATATTGCGCCTGAGAGTAATATTTAGAGGTCAGCGGTAGCGCCACTGAGCAAGACATGCAGACCTACATTGAAGGGGGCCCATTGACCCGATTGGGAGACAATACCATGGCCCTTCTCTATTGAAGCCTCGAAGATATCGATTTCCGGTGCCGATCGTCCGACGTATGTGCCGTTCTTATACATGGGACCAGGATGGGGCTCCCCAGGGCATGTGCAGGCAGCTAATGGGCGCCATATCAGCCACCAAGAACAGAGGCATAAGATAGAGAAGACGCACATAACCGCTGCCCTGGCAAGAACGATAACAAGTTGCCGTTGCCCTTGTCACCAGGTCCCTGAGCAGCAGCAGGTGTTTGCGTTCCGGGCCACGTCTGGTTGTGAAGAGTTCCAACGTCGCAGGCTTCGTATGAATACGGCCACTTGAGAGAAGAATTTAGCTAGGGTACCTTAAGCAAGACGTAGTAAGCAACATACCAGTCCCTCGTTTGAAGCACCGTACGCAGCCCTCCCAAGATTGCCCATGGTCCAGCTGATGACGCATGTCAATGAGGATATGGATAGGTGTGGGAGGATGAACTCACGCGCCAGGCCAAAATCCAGGGACGTTGTTGTTACCAGGCAGGCGAACGGAAACTTCGATTAGGCCACCAGTAAAGCAGAATTTGTTCCTAATCAAAGGTCAGACTCAATTCGGTGATCTATTTTACTCTCATCGCCCACCATGACTGGAGCTAAAGAAGCCCGTCAGTTCTTGTTTCACGGCTCTAGGAAACGGGACACTCACCATCCCCGACTTGTAGTTCAAATTGTGGTTTAGCGTCGGATCGTCGACTTTCTCCAGCGTAAATTCAAGGGAGCCATTCCTAGTAGTAGCCTGCTCAGGGTCATACCATTCCAAATCGTTCTAAAAGGGCGCCATTAACGCGATTCCACATCCAAGCGCCCGCTATCCACTTACGGTACCCCAATAATGCAGGTCCGCCGCCTCCCAGTACGGGTCATCCCCCGGGTGGAACGTCCTGCCCTCCTGCTCAAACTCGTCGGAAAACACCAACACCAGCTCCTCCCCAGAATGATACCCCTTGATCGTATACGCCTCCTTCGGCGTGTCACGGTCAATGAGCCCAAAGTTGCCTGGGAGCTCAGGTATCTGCCCCGTCGCGTTGATTCCCCCAAGGTTGAACCCGCCTTGCGTCGACATATTGATTCCGCGCACTCGCGAATAAATGGGATATCCGGCACTGCACACGTTCACAGTCAAGAGTTAGTTAGAAACAGGCCTTTTCTGTAGTTAGATTGGATGAAAGCGGACGTACAAAAGCATGAGCAGGCCTAAGATCAACACTACCAAGAACC
Source organism: Ephemerocybe angulata (assembly GCA_013368325.1). Lineage (NCBI taxonomy): Eukaryota > Fungi > Basidiomycota > Agaricomycetes > Agaricales > Psathyrellaceae > Ephemerocybe > Ephemerocybe angulata. The sequence goes on from JAACJK010000221.1 coordinate 363,428, forward strand.
CTAGGTTAACGAACCCGCGCATCGAGAACGAGCACCTGCGATCGAACTTGGCGTCTTTTTGTGCATCGGGGTTGTGGAGCGCATCGTCCGGTTCCGGGTCGCCAATGAGGAGGGGCGTACCCCACTGTGCCGGAGAGGGCGATAGCGAGAACTACGACGGCACACCCAACGTCAGCGATTTTCCTCCGCGTTTACGACAACGGCGCACCTTCTCAGACATCGACGAATGCCTGTAATTGAAATTGCCGCCCTGAAAAACGCCCCAAAAATGAACAACGACGCGTATATGAGGTTCCTCCGCGAGTTTCAAGAAATAGGGAAAAACGCACCCCTGGCCCTCCTACGAACGACGATGCGCTGCTCATGAGCCCGCTCTGGCTCATATACGAGTCGTGCCTGCTTCCCCCGCTGTTATTGTCCCCAGCTTCGGAGGCCAGGAGGTTTGCCTCTGACCAGTTTCTCGTTAGAGGGCTGGAGGGATTCGTGCCGGAGAAATGGCCCGCCATGACGAATAATCAGATAAACTGCAAGTCTGCCGGAGGGTTCAAGAGTCTCTGTATGATTTTCGTCGTCGTCGCCTGCAGCAGTGTCGAGAGCGAGGTAAAGGCGAACTAGCTTTAGCCTGCGCTAGGGTGGTTAGGGGAAGAGAAAGAAGGTTGGGTTGGCTCCAGTGGAGCAAGCGCAGCGATACTGCAAAAGGCATTTCTGCGGCAAAAAGTAGTGCAGCCTGGGGTTTCTGGAAATCGTAGTGCCTTAGTGAGGTCAGTACAAACTTCAAAGCAACGGCCCCGGCTAATCTTTGCACGCGATCTCATTTCTGCATAAAGAAGGTCTGCCCCTATGCTTCTTCCTCATTTTCCTGCCTTCCAAGTTGTATCCTGCTTCTATCTCCCGACCTCGCGACTGCTTAACTGGCTTTGTTAGAGGTAAACTGGGTGTGCTCGACTCCAGTAACACGCGCTTATGACGAAGCTGCACTGAGGTCATCACGGTGGAAACTGCCCGCGTACGTGACAACTCGAAACTGCCCCTGGGGGCTGCGGATCGACATCGCCACCTCGGTATGGATTCCATATCCCGGGTGCTGTTGGTATCGGCATGCCGACTGTCGACAGCGGCCCGCGAAGGAGAGGAGGAGGCTGGAGGAGGACTCGGCCTTCGAAGAGTTCATTCAAGACTTCCATATGCACCTTCACGGTATGTAGCTACCTTTCAATCGTGTGGGTATACTACACACGTAGGAGTTCGCTGAACTAGAGCGGGAAAATTAAGGGCTGGATGCAGTCGACGATTAGAGTACGGCATGGGCGCTAAACTCCCTCGCCACATGTCTAAACCACGAAGAACATATTCGGTTTCGTATTCCAGGACTTATCAGCACTCTAAACGCGTGGCTCGGACAGAGACGTAATCGATTAGCCCCCTGTAAGAACCAAGGAGGCGCTTCGTGCCAAGACCCCAAGACCCCCAAGGCACCAGGAGCCGAGGCACCGGAAGCGGTGGATGGACTCATTCTCAGCGTACAAGCGCCATCCACCTATTCCTGGACACTTTAGTGTACAGGTTTGTAAAAAGGATGGCAGGAAAACGAACGATGCTCGAACACGGATTTCCTTTTTGGGACGATGCATAGTTTGTCGAGTGGTAGCGAGGTCTCGCAATGACGCTAAGGCCCGTGGTTCGACCCTGAATAGTGTACAGGTTTGTAAAAAGGATGGCATGAAAACGAACGATGCTCGAACACGGATTTCCTTTTCGGGAATACTATTAGATTGTCGAGTGGTAGCGAGGCCTGGCGAGAAGGGTGATCATGAAGCCCATGGTTCGAACCTCGTGAACGGTGAACATCATTTTACGTCCGGGACAAAGGGATGGAACCTCAAGGCCTCAACCTCAACCTGCGAAACTCAGGAGTCAGATCATGGTATGGGTCCGACCGTCGGTTTTGATGGATGCGATTTTGGTGTTGTGGATGACGCCCCCCGGACGGCGGGGCTGTGACCTGGAGAGTTTCGCCTCACGGTCTCCATATCGAGAGGCACGCGGGCCATCGGCAGTGTGAATGTTAGGCTACGGTGTCTTAAGGTGTCTCGAATTTTGTGCTAATGTGCCTTTGGGATTTGCTGCGCTCAGCTGGACCAAAGTTGGACCGTGCGTGCACGCACGATGATCATGCGCCCGAGCGCGTTGGTTTGGCCCGCGTTGGCGCGCACTGGGTCCCTCAGCTTGAGTCCCGACTCCCAACTGACTCCGAGCAGATGAACAGTTCGATGGCTGAATATACAGGGTCCTTGAGGTTAGATGACGCTTTGGTGACGCTGGTGCTAGTTCAAGTTATATGGTTGATTGACACTAAGATCCTCCTAGATCTTGAAGGCATGAGATCCCAGTGTCAAGGATGAGGTCCGGATTACTATAGGAGCTGGAAAGCGGACAAGATCCGGAAAAATAGCAGATCACAAAGCAATCGCAAAGATGGATCATGGCCTTGTTGGCGCTCGTATATTGACTGCAGTCCGGGGTCTCTCCGGGCATCATCTTGGGGGTTGAGATATGCATGAAGACTCCATTGTCCTGAGAACAGAAATCTGTGAACGAGTGTCCAGGTCTGCCCAGAGGGCTCCTTTTTTCTCAGCGTACAAGCGCCATCCACCTACATTGAGGTCATGTATTATAGTATAGATAGAGATAACACAGCAGCATGGCGCAGTGGTAGCGCGCGGGGCTCATAGCGTTTCTCACGCTAAGTCACTCCGAGGTCACTCGATCGAAACGAGTTGCTGCTAGAATTCGGGTTTCTTTTTCGCGTTCTCTTTTTTGTTGCGAAAGCGCGAATCGCCGCTGAAGATCAAAGCCTCAAACTATGACAGCCTCTGGGCAGTGCTCCAAGTTCTCGTAGACACGTCTTCAGTGGGGAACTTCGAAGAGGACAACGTGGTGTTTTAGAGGTGTTTAAACGCAACATGCTTGAATGACTTTAAGGGTATGTAAATAACGAGTCAAGGTGGATTCTTTGAGTCCTGGCACCATGGCGCCGCGCGCGGCATGCGGTTTGCGGAGCTCGTTGCGTGCATGCCGTTGTGTTTTCCTTATTGCTTATTTATCTTCAATGTTGAATTGTTTTGTGGGCTAGACAAGGGTGCGTCGCGTCGACACGGAGCGTCTTGTATGAATATCCCCGGGACAATACTGCCTTTGAAGTAACAACATCTGCAGGACAAGAGTTGCCGAGTCATGAAGCCTCCAAGCGCCTTGTCAACGTAAGCTATGCATGTTGAAAGTCCTTGTTAAATACATCTCCAGGCTCAATCAGTTCGGCTCGCACCAATTTCACGTTGCGGGCGTTCAGCTGAGCTCGACCTCCAAATAGATGGAAGTGGTTATGGAAGCCTGATGTCTGTCCGGACACAAAAGGACCACTCTCTTCCGTCAGGAAAAGACGCAATTCAGAAACATTAGTGTTTCTGAATCCCGGACAGTATATAAGGAAGTCGTAAGCCACCAGGCTTACAGGTTAGCAGGCTTACAGGTTAGCAGGCTTACAGGTTAGCAGGCTTACAGGTTAGTGGGGCCTGGCACGGCATCTATTTAACATGGACGTGTGCTAGGCCAGCCCGATCGTAGCCTGCAATAGGGTGAACAAATTCCTGGTCGAGTATAATCTAGTGACCTACCATAGGGCATAGCACAAGGCCGCGAGAGTCAGCATATCTCGCGTTGGAACTCGTTATGTGAACATCAATGATCACGCGCCTGAGCGCTTGTTGCGAACTTCAACGAAGTGGCATAGTGCAGTGGGCTGGTTACATACATCGATCGAGGATCAAACCTTAAACGTTATCAAACACGCGTGGACGATTCGTGTCGCGCCCACGGCTTGCCAACACCCCTCCACTGTAAGCCACTGCAAGCCACTGCACACTCTCCCTTGATCAACGGGCGCCTAACCCTCCCAAGCCAACATGCTGCCATACGACATTACAGAGCTCATCGTCGCACAAAGCGCCCATTCAGAACTCCTCTCACTCTCGCTCGCCTCCAAATCGCTCCTTGCTTTATCCCAACCCCGTATCTTCGAGCAGGTCTCCATCACCAGCGAAGCGCACGCGATTGCGCTGCAGACTCTCCTCCGATCCAGCCCTCATCTCGCTCAGCACATCACCCGCCTCGAGATCACGCAAGACTGGGACGTCGACCTTCCTTCCACTATGGATCTTCTCCAGAATGTCAAAGAGTTTACGCTGGGGTGGGGGGATCTATTGGGGTGGGAAGACTGGGAGCGCCAGCGGCCTTGTTTCGTCTCTGCGGTTGAGCGCATCCTGCGCAACCCCTGCCTAACCTCTCTCAGGATCTGCCGTTTCTTCTTCGATACGCGTTCGCTCCTCAGCCTTCTGGAGTGCACAGCGGGACACCTGGCATCGCTGGCAGTCGTGGAGAGCCTGAGCTACTGTGTGGAACACTCCGATCTAGACGTCGATCCCAATATGCATGCCACTAACCTGCCCATGCCATCCCAGGTATCCTACAAAGCGAATTCAACGATCGACGACGGGGACACCCTCGGCTCACTGTTCTTCCAAATTCTGCGCCCACCAGTGAAAGCCCCATCCCATATCAGCAGATTACACATCAGCAGCCCCTCAAAACAACACGATAGGGTCTCCCAAATGCTTCCCCTCCTCGGCCCCTCTCTGCGCTACCTCTGCCTCGAACTACAAACATACGAACCCGAATGGTTGCGCGTGCCCCTCTCGTTCCACAGCAACACCGGACTGGAAACTCTCAGCCTCAATTACTCGAACACTGTTTCCAATGTAGCGCCCTACGTGCCCCTATCCTTCGTCTCCGCAATGCTCTCAACCTTCCCTTCGTCGGAAACCGGCTCTGGTGGACTAAACCACCTGCGAATCGCCCTCCCCGAAACGCACATACTCACCCTTAAACATAAACAAGAGCAACTTCTTCATCTGTCCTACCCAGGCCCCAGCGCCGGACCCCAAGCAGAATTCCTCACCGACGAGATTGAGGCTGCAGAAGCAGAAGAATTAGCCGTCCCAGCCGAGATACAGGACATGTTCACCGCCCTCGATACTGCGCTAACCAGCTCGAAGCTTCGGAACCTCAGAGTCATTGAACTCTTCGTGTGCCGTACCTTCGCGCAAAATCCAGGCGTAGTATTCAGTCAGCCAAACCAAGATCCACACTCCGTTCTGGCGGTCTTGCGCGGGATGATGAAAGGGATACCGGGATTATCGGAGGACGGGATGGTGTATAACGGCGCCGTTGAGATTTCGGTGGAGAAGGGGCCAATGCCCTGTACGAGTTCGTGTTACAGCAGTGGTTGATTTCAGGAGTATGAAACTGAGTCTGGACTCTGGATGTATTTACCGAGCAACGAAATAGGCGCCCGTGTAATTTTTGCTGATCGAGTTGGGACTGAGTGGTAGATCGATGGACGAGACGCCCGCTGTCGGAATTCCTTGGATACCGTCCTCGAGGCTCGGTCGTAGCCACTGTTAACAATATATCTATGTGCAGTGGAGAAGCAGAAGGCGATCTTGGAAGGCACCAACTTCTCGTCTCGATGCGCAGCCGGAAGCACTTGGCCGGTTCAATTTTAGCTTGTGCGCTGCTCTGAATGGGGTGGCAGGCTCGGGGAGTCGTTTAGTCTCCGGGAGAGGAACAGAAGGCTGGCTCGCTGCCGCTGCCTGGCAGGCTGGTTAATTTGTGACGGTAGTCTTCAGGATCGATGTACTGCGTGTTGAGCTTGTGTTGAGGGTTTAACCTCAAGGACTAATGCAATGTTTTCGCATACTTACTTGACAATAGGCCCAAGTTTAGAAACTGCCAACCCCAAGGTAGCGAAACGGAGGTAAAATGCGCTCGGTGTGAATTGTGACCAGGGAGAAGGTATAGATATTAATATCCGAAGGGAAGCAATTTCAAGCAAAGGCTACTACTTCCAATCGATGCCTCGAACGTGCAGCGGGGTGTATGTCCATGAGGCTGCCAGCCTAAGCTACACGCTCCAGGCCTTCGGGTCCCTTTTTGGACGTGCTCGAGCTAAAACTGGAAAGTTAGAGGTCGGGGTGGATAGTGACCGGCAAAATAGTAGGGATCGAAGCACTTGGTGTTGGAGGGCGTGTCCGATCAGCAGCGGCTTCAAGGCAGTTCTCAGTGGAAATTGCCGCCTGAATCCTTTGCACCCCCCACAATCATGACACTCTCAAGTAATGTACGAAACCCGTATCCTGCACTGTGTCGGAAATTGGAAGACGTTGTTGCGAGCTGCCAGCGCTTGCTTGGCGGCCTTGGGAATGATTGGCAATTGCTTTGATCTTTGATCAAACATTGTTGGACCCGATCCACCATGTTGCCCTACGACATTACCGAGCTCATCATCTCACTGAGCGCCCACTCAGATCTCATTCACCTCTCTCTCGTCTCAAAGGCTTTCCTTGGGCCGTCCCAAAGTCGGATCTTTGAACACATCTCCATCTCCAGCAGAACGCGCGCCATAACACTGCAGACGATTCTCGATTCTAGCCCTCACCTCGCCCCGCTCGTTACCCGGCTCGATGTCACGAGAGATTGGCATAAAGACCTTCCTTCTACCATGTCCCTCCTCCAGAATGTCAAAGAGTTCACTTTGGGACGTAGGGGAGGGCCGGGATACGATTCGTGGGACAGGTTGCGGCCGAGTTTTGTCTCTGCGATAGAGAAGATCTTCACCAACCCGAGTTTGGTATCTTTCAGGCTCCGCCGCTTTGCACTTTTGAGTCCAGGGCAGCTCGGTGGCCTTCTGGAGAAAGCAGCGACCCATCTTGAATCATTTGGGCTTGAGGAAAGCCGCTTCCATTTCGTGGACTCAGATGACGTACCTCTCGACCTCGTCGATACAATCGCCAATCCTTCGCCTTCAACTAGATTATCCAAGGTATCTCACATCTCCTACAACGAAGGCTCGAGGTTAGAATATTCATGTCTGGACACGTTCTTTTGCTAAATTATCCTCCCATTGACAACGAACCCGTCCTCCATCCACACTGTTCACCTTCACATCAACTCAAACTGGCACAACACCGTCTGCCAACTTCTCACCCACCTCGGCTCTTCCCTCCGCCACCTATGCCTCGAACCAAGATATTACGACCCCCAATTCGACGTCACACCTTTATCCTTCTACACCAACACATCGCTAGAAACTCTCAGCGTCAATAACTCCCTAACGCCATCCTTCATACCTCTGTCCTTCATCTCCAGAATGTTATCAACCTTCTCTGCCCCGTCCGATACGTCCGGGTTGAGCGCTGGAGGGAGACTGGAACGCTTACGGATCGCCCTGCCCGACACACGCGTTCGGGAATTCCACCGTTTCCACCAACTACTACAACAGCAACAATCACAGATCAAACATCTACAGCGGTGGATATCACGGTGGACTACGGATACGGAAACCAACACCGCGCCCCCAGAGGATCCGCTTGTTCCAGATGAGCTCCTGGACATGTTCGCCGACATCAACACGGCGATGTCCGAGTCGAAACTCAATCGTCTCAAGACCGTCGAGCTCTTCATCTGTGGCTCGCAGGTTCTAGCATCCAATGGGCCACTGCGAGATACGCGCTACCACCCAGAGCTATTGCGCGATATGATGAGCGGGATACCGGGCTTGGGGCAAGACTTGGTGTATAATGGCACTATCGCCGTTTCAGTCAAGGAAGGACCGATGCCCTGCACTCGTTCGTGTCATAGTGGTGTTTGATGCCTACGGTACACGCTGTCTGGATGCACCACTTCCCTGCTCTGGAAATTAGGCGCCCGTGGACTCTTATCCAAGTTGCTGACGCAGGAAATACACCCACTAGCGAACAATCATCCCCTTAACTGTATCACCCATCCCACTGTAACCACACTGCCCAAGGCCCTTACATTCCGTCCTCGAGGCTCGGCACCAGCCGCCGTTAATGAAAAGTGCCCGGCGAAGAAGAATCCAGCCAGAAGTCGATCCTCGAAGGGACCAAGTTCTCGTCTCGATGCGCAGTCGGAACTCGTATCCCATGATCGCAAATAAATAGCTCAGTTGATTGGCGTAGTGTGACTGCGCATGCAGAAGAAGGAAGAAGGCTAAAGCCCAGGTCGGGGAGTGGTTTAGTCTCCGGGAGAAACAGAGGCATGGCTCACTGCCGGTGGCTAGATTTCGCTTAGGTTTGGGGTGCGTACATATATTACGAAGGTACGATTAGCCTCTACTGCTGGTGTCCGTGGGCATACGAGGTCCATGGCTTACTTCGCTCATGAACTAGCTACCATAGAAATATATCTTTCGTTCACCCTCCCATGTTTGACAAGCAGAAAGCACGAGGCGGCAGGTCAGTTGTGACGGGACATACATACGCATGCAGTTTTTAATGCAGAGACCATGCTTATCATCGATCCCTCGAACGTGCATCGAGGACTTACAGGCCCACGAGGCTGCCAGAAGCCAGGTCTGATTCCTGAAACAGGCTTTGGGTTCCTTCTGGGATGTACTCGGGCTAAAAGTCCCTTCGGAGTGGGGTTAGTGACCGGGGAAATTGAAAGGTGCTATCGAAGCAGGAATTTGCTGCATTGAGGCTGAATGGCGGTGGTTTCAGGCAATTCCGAGTGGTGACCAATCGCTAGCGGTGATGCCAATTATCTGGCATTCCGTTGGAGCTCTTTGCTTATCACATTACACGGACGAGAAAGGCGGTGGTCGAGCCTCATTGGTAACGCGACTACTATGGTCAGTTTATACCTTTTACTAGTCGATAACGTTTCAAGGAGTGTGTTGTCCTGTGATGTTAGAAGGTGGCAATCCGATAATGACTGACCGTCACTCGGAGTGATCTCTCATGGTACTCAAGACCACCGCTTTACTGAAGGCATGAGTATTTGGGATCGAACGAGGTCGTGCGGTAGATCTATAATGCATATTTGATGCATATGGGCCCGGATATTGGCGTCGATATTATACTCGTCGCGCCTTCTCATCGTTGTGGTAGCGCTGGACTGAGGGAGACACATGTAGAGCCCTGACCTCACCCCGACCTCGGATTTTCTATACAGCACGCAGGGGTCAGGACTCAATAGAAGACGCCCAAAAAAGAGGGGACCAAAGTAAGCCTGCTCGTAGATCAGAATCAGAACTTCTCGCGAATTCTCGAATGACAATGGCGGTCGGGCACTATGGTAGAGATAAGGGCCCGGAAGCTCAGATATGGAGTCTGTATACATAGTTTCTCCGTCATGGGACTTCCTCAGGTTTAGCTTTAGTACCCAGGAAGAGACAGATGGACAAAGCAAGTCCAGGGTGGTGGCGCCTGTTTCGTGCGCTGCGCAGTTACCGAGTCCGACATACCATTGGAAAAGCTATTTCAGTAAGCCGCAGAGAATAGACAGAATCTGTGGAGTGACTTCTCGAAGATGAAGGTAAACGGACAGTGGGGAAGGAAGTCCGTTGGAGCGAGCTTAACAGGTTGATGGAGTCAGGTGGGGTGGATTCAATTTCCAGGTCAGGCCAACAATGGTAGGTAGGTGAGCAGTGCAGTGCTCTAAGAGCTAGCGTGCAAGCATGCCATCCTATAGAGAGTATTATTCTGCCTGCTCCAATGGCTACATAACTTACTTAGAAGGTCTAGTGCCCAGTGTAACCGTTGCCTACAGCCTAAGAAGCGATTAGAAGCGAACGCAAGGAAGCAAGCGCAGATAGAGAGGCATACCTGAATGTAGATCACGGACTCTCATAGGCTTTGAGGCTATACTCACTACCTTTCTCTGAACAGCTAATCGATGCGATGTATGTACGCTACCCTATGCTTAGTGTAGGTGGTCAGGCCAGCCCTCATTGTCACCCGAGTGTAGCAGCTGCCGCATGTACATGTCTTTCAGGAGCTTATCGTGAACAGTTTTCGGAATGACAAGTGGGGCGCATTGACTCCACTTGCATCCCAAAAGCCGACCCTTCCCGTCGCTGGTAAGTATATCTCTCCAGGTTCTGGTAGCTTCCAATTTCGGCATCAATCCCTCAGACTCTAGATGTCGACTTCTAGAGCAGAAAATGTGCGTCATTCGCCGAGAGACTTCCGCCGATTGCCCTCCATCTAGTGATGAAGTTTGAAAGTGGTTAAACGGGAATTCTCTGGCTTTGATGATGGGTACCCGGTCTTCGGCTATAGATGGGCGCTAATCTGAAATCGGGCGCTAAATTGCTGCAGCAGACGACGCAGATTTATGCACCGACCTGACCGTCAAATAAATTGGGATCCATCTATACCATGCATGGTCAATCATGCGCGGCAAACAAGACGATGCTGTTTAGCCTTACGATGTAAGGGACAACTATACTAGTACGACATCGGAAGCCCGCCGCATGCTGGTATACGCATCAATTCAAGCAAAGTATTAGAGAGGCACTACGTAGGCCAGGGATTTAGAGATCGTTCAGCCTCCAATGGGTTCCTTGCACCTTCACAGAGCGGAATAAGTAAAACACATTTGGTATTCCGAGCTGGCAATAAATCATGATCCATGACTTACTTGAGCCAATCTTCACCGTGACAAGTAGCGTTTTCCAGCTCAAGCCGGATCTTTGGTATATTTCCATAGATATGTTCGACGCCAGCACCATGCAATCCCCAGCAGAAGTAGGATGAACCCCAAAGCAACAAGTCGCCAGAACGGAGTTCCGGATCCAGCCATCGTCTTCATCCATCGTGACTGATCCTAACGGGTGAACTCGCATTCATCAGTGGCAGACAAATATTGTGGCGGATGCATGAGATATACAGTTACAGGTACTGAAAGAAAGTACATCGACGTCAATTCCAAACTGAGCGTTGAGCAGAATTGTCGCTAAGAGAAACTACGCTACATGATCTGAACCCGCACATCAGGGTACTTCCTCTTGTGTGCTCGCCGCCTTGTGATAAGCAGCGTGATTATGGCTGTTAGGACTGCAGTCAAAAGGAAAATTCCCACAAGCATACCCCCCAGCGCACCCTTCGAAACCACCACTTCATTTGAGCCCACGGCGGACGCAGCCCCCACAGAAGAACCCGTGCTTGGTGCCCCCGTACTAGTGGTAGGCTGACAGACCAACGCTGAAGGTACAGAACTCGCCACGAGAAGCTTCTGCGGTGCCCGTAAGTTCCCCCAGCTCGTGGTGTACGCGCTCTGCGGCATAAGCACGACTGGCTCCCAGTCCCTATCATCGAACTCTGGCTGCTCCCACCCTTCCTTGAACAGTTTCTTCGTCTTCCACGTTTGGTCCTGGCCCGTGAACAACCAATGTGATGTTCCGTCTGAGAAAGATATCCTCGCTGCTACCCTGAGGCCAGCCGCGTTTGCAGCGATGGTATTCTCGTCCCCATTGATCGCCCGAATTGCGAAGACCGTTGTGTCGCTCGATAGCGGAAAGGTGAAAACGAAAGGAACGTCCCAGAGCTCGCTGGAGCCCGGCGCCTGCAGCAGTATTCCGTTGATATAAAGAGCGTAGTAGTTATCGACAGTGGCGATCATCGTGGCGGTAATTGGAACTTTAGTCGGATTCGTATTCGTCCACGTCTTCCTGAACGCCCGTTGCTCGTTCGCGGGCGCTTGGGGCGCAGTGAGGCCGCCTTCAGCGATCCATACCCAGGACGAGTTCTTGATGAAAACATCATAGACACCCCCCGATGCCAGCTCAGAGGATGGGACAACCTTTTCTTCAAGCGGGAGGAAAGTACGGCGCGACATCCTCTTTCAGGGGGAGATTTGTGGCTGCAAGAACCCTGATAAGCTTTGGTGTGGTAGGGATAATATATATGGCCTGAGGGACGTACCTGGGAGAATAGTGAGGGTTAAAGCACGGAAAAGGGGATCCTGAATGGTCAGTGGAGCCTTTTCTACAAGACCTGTTATAACGTTGGCATGGCTTCGAGATTCAAGGTAAGGGCTTCACGGACTGAGATTTGTTCTTCCTGGACAATTTGAAAAAGTGGAAAGGTTTGTACTCCTGGACCCCTGCAAAAACAGTCCCTAAAAGGAAATCTCCTTCCTAATAAGTAGTTATTTGATCGCATTGGGGGTGAGCGTACTGGGCGTGCTTGGGTGCGCGCCTTGTGCGCGTCGTTGTGCGTCTTGTGGGCGCATTGGGCGCGTCCTTGGGCGTCTTGTCAGCGTTTTTGTGAGCGTATTGGGTGTTTTGTGCACGTCCCTACGCGTGGTCGCAAATCACAGAGTGGCCCAGTTGCTTGATACGCCAAGTCTAGACCGAGCCAACGTATGTACACTAAGGCGTATCGCCTACATAGGCCAAAAAACTTACAATATGAATATAAACTTGACATGTACCTCTCCTAGGAAAGGTGGCCGTGGAGGCAAGGACGCCTTGCCTGGTAAGTCGTGGTCCCGCTCCCTCTTTATACGGTGCTCCCATGAATCGTCTGATGTCATGCGAGCGTATAGAGGTGGATAAAGATCAGTTGAGAAAGCATCAGGATTAAAAAGGATAGTGGAATATGCTTCACCCGGGGACATCGGATTCAAGTGGGCTCAGCCTAGATTTGGACTCATGCCTATTCGGCGACTCAGTGGTGAACGAAAAGGGAAACCTCCCAATTCAATCCCAATTCATAGTACTGATTCATTGGCCATAATACAAGCAAAAGTACTTACCAAACCTATACTTCAGGTGACTTAGGGAGATTCATGTTGGGCTGATGTGTGTTCATAAGGAACAGATGCCAAATCGGATGTGAGCCCAAGCGCCCCGTTTCGGGTGAAGGTCGATACAGGGTTACCATTGTCGGGGATTTTGCAATTAGCTAGGGGTAGATGGAAGTGTCCAGGGATGCCCAGAGGGCCATACTTTTCTATATGTCATACTGTTGCTATCCATCAGCAGCATTGCCCATTGAACAGACAGATCAGTGACATAGCCACTGGGCGCCTAAAGTGTCTTGCTGAATAATTGGTGCCAAGGCCAAACGAACGAGGATACGATGTCGTGGGATCCATGAGTCGGATGCGCGGATCGCAGATGCCCAATGTATGTGCAAAAAATAAGTTGGAAAGAAGCACATACAGTAAGATAGATGTCCATGTTACGGGTCTCCAACTGAGGCAAGTCTCGGTTTCTGGAACAGGTACTGCCTACAAGGAAATGGAACCATTGGTAGTCAGCGCCGAGAACGGGGGATACACACCAGGGTTTGAAGCTTACCTTGTCCATCCTCTACTCACCGTCACCCTTGACTCCCTGTGGAGGCTCTCGTAAGACCTTGTCAGCCCTCAACCCTTTTTCCAAGTCCCCGAAAATAATTAGCGCCCCCATAGCCCAGCATACATTCGTCATCCTCGACCTCCCATACAACATCCCTCACTTGCCCCCCAGGCTGCATCATATCACATGAACCTGCACACCCGAATACTTGCGCCGCCGCGTAAAAAACAACGTCGTCAACACAGTAAGGAGCACAGTCCCGATAATAACTCCTGCAAGCAGCCCCCCAAACGCCCCCTTCGAAAATACCACTTCCCCCACATACCCTCCCGTCGCAGCCCCCGAAGCCAACCCACCGCCAGGCACCGCAGTAGCCTGACACGCCGCCTGCGAAGGTATCGAGCTCGCCACCAAAAGCCTCTGCGGCGGCCCCAGGTTCCCCCAAGGCACAGTCGCACTTGGTGGCATAACAATGGCAGGCTGCCAGTCCCGGTCATCGTACCCGGGCTGCTCCCACCCCTCCTCAAAGAGCTTCTATGTCAACCACGACTGGTCCTGTCCCGTAAACACCCACTGCGTCGATCCGTCCGCGAACCCAATCCGCACCGTCATCCTGAAGGCAGCTGCGTTCGCGTTGTCGCTGTTTACGTCCCCGTTGACCGGTCGGATTGCGAAGACCGTTTCGTCGCCCGACAGCGGGATGGTGTAGGTGATAGGGACCTCCCATGCCTCGCGGAGGTCCAGCGCGTGTAGCAGGATCCCGTTGACGTGGAGAACATAGTAGTTTTCCACGGAAAGGATAATGGTGGCGGTGATTGGAACTTTGCTCGGATTCGTATTCGTGAAGGTCTTCCTGAATGCCCGCTGCTCGTTCGCCGGTGCGTCTGGTACTGTGAAGCCGCTTTCCGTTATCCAGACCCATGACCAGTTTTTGTTGAAGTCGTCGTAGACACCGCCCGCCGCCAGCTCGGCGCCGGGGACGGGCTTGTCTTCGAGTGGGAGGAAAGTCAGGCGTGACATTGTGTTGGGGGATCAGGAGGTGAAGCAGTGGACGGATGTCCAAAATATCGGACAGAAGGTCAAGCAGGACCAAGTCGGTTTATGGGAATGGTCAGGTTGAAGCGTACTTGGGTGCATGAATTCCCCACATCACGTTCCCCGTTGACGGTCAGCAGTCGTATGTCGTTGACTTCTTCGGGCTTAGAGGGCTCATCGTATCTGACGCGCGTGCTTGGGCTATCTCTTATTCTTTCGACGGACTCTCGTTTAGCTCCTATCATGAGTGAATTTTCTTAATTTCGTCAAGATTTACCTGACATTCAATGGACGATAGATTTTAGACAATTCGTCTACTGAGTCGCGGCCTCCCGCTCCGCTTCCGCGACAATGGCTTCGATCTCTGCCCTCAACTCATCAAAATCAATATCATCCTAGGTTTGTGACAACTATCAGTTCGACCCCAGATTAAGAACACGGAAGAAGCCCACCTTCTTTCCAACCAATTCATGGAACACATGACCGATACCCACACTCTCACACCCAGTCGCACCGGGTTCCGCCCCATCTACCTCAATCCCGTCGGCCCTCCGACGGAAGCTGAGTCCTGGGGACGTTTTGGACTGCCGTAAAGTTAATTAAGTCTAGATCTTTCACTTTGAGATGAGAACAGTCACTCACGCAGCTGTTATCCACGCTCAAAGCCCTAATGTCGCAGATAGTGTCCGTCTTGCACTGATCATCTGCGCAAACAATGGGGTTAACACCCTGACCACCTCCCATCCTCAGGCCTTGGTAAACGTCGAAGGCCGTCTGGTTCTTCTCAAACGCTTCGGTCACGCGGTGCCAGAAGGCGGGGTTCAAAGGGGTCGTGGCTGGGTGTGCAGGAGTGACCATGGGGCTGTAGAGAGCGCGGGCGGAGTATGTCAAGTCCCATTTCGCTGAAAGTTGAAGGAATGAGAACAGGGAAATCGGGTTCAAGGAAACAACCGACGTGTAGTGTGGAAGTTGGGGGCGTCAATGTCAGCTCTGTAAATCTTGGCGTCCATAATTTCGTAGGTATCGGGGTCAACGTCGTAGATCTTGTATCCGGGGTTGTTGCCTATCCGCCGACGTACAGTTAGCTCTCATCTTTCAAGATTACAGTGGTGTTAGCTGACGGACTTCGGGGAGTGATAGCAGGGGCAACCCAAGCCACGCTGACTGCATTCTCGGCGACGCGCTTCTTGTAATCAGAGTACGAAATGGCAAATTGGTCCTGGTGACTATGCCCGTAGAACTGCCCAGCGATGGTTGCCTTATAACGGTTCACAACTTGATCAAAGTAATTGGACTGTAAATCGCACATCGGAGTTAGCATTCTGCAGATTCATGGGCTGAATAGAACTGCGTACCTGGTCGTGAAGCGTATCTCCGCGGTTGGGCGGCATATGGCCGATGATCCAAACCCTCTCGCCTGCATCCTCAGCAGCCTGGAGCTCTCGTACCGCAAACTCGATTATGCCATTGGGGTCGGGCTGTTGGTTGTCACTGTCGTATAGCCAGAAGCTTGACGAGGTCAATAAACCGTTTTCCGGGCAGATGCAGGGGAAGGGCACACTTCGACTTGTACCAGTACACAGTATTGAGTGAGATGATCCTGGGAGTAAGGGACGCCTTGTGAATGGTGCTCTTGGACTTCTTTACGTTAAGGACAACCTACTTCAAGTTTGAATTGGGGACTTTGAGCGCATAGCTCCCAGAGAGCTTGGCAGCTTGCTGTGCAGCGCTTGCGCCAATCGAGGGCTGGAAGCCAAAGATCGTTATAAAGAGGGGTACTGTTAAGCGCGGAACAACAAACCTGCCATCCCTTGCTCACGGCATCGAAGACCCACTGCATGTTGGTCTTTGTCGTGGTGTTCCTCGTGAAAGCGTTCGTAGGCGCCGACTCGCTAGAATGGGCCGACAATATTAAGTGATGGGAGACGAGATAGGTCGAGGTAGTACTTACTGATTTCCCAGCGCAGGGTAAACCTTGACTTGCGGGATGGAAGTCATTTCTTGAGTGAACAAATCGATATCCTTCGTAACCTCACTGTGAAAACGAATACCACAGTCAGTATGAACACCCGCCTGTCGATGATGCTTACTCTTGAGTTACGAGCCAAACCGCGGCTACCGAGACCATTCGCGTCAACGACTTCCCCCCATTACCGGCCAAAGTTGCTCACCTTCAACGATATCTCCAGTAAAGATAGAGAACTTGTTGTTGGCTCCGATACTGTTCAAAAGATTCTGAGTAAGAGAAGGAGGTGTGTCACAGTTCCTCATTCCGTTGGGCTTGGCGGGTGTTTGGACCGGTTTGCCAGCCTGGTCAGCATATTTCCTGCAACACACAGGCTTCGTGCACGCCGCGTCGGCGCCAACCTACAAAATAGTTGACGCGATAGTATAAAAGCAACTGAGTTGACATACAGTGTATTCCCGATCGATATGCACATCGCTAAAATGCACGACTTGGAACGGCGGGTTCCTCCCCGCAACGACTGGCGTCACTGTAGTTGGGGCAGCTTTAGGGAAAGGGACCTTGTACGTGTTCACATCTGGCGCTTGGCACAGGCCGAGAAGAGCGTTGCAAAGTTTCGTCGCCGTTTGTCCGAGTGGATTGATGTGCCGGAGGTCATGGGCAATGATGGGAGCCTGCATTCCAACTGCACCATCGCAGACGTCGTTGTCAACGACCTGGATCAGTGGAGGTGTTGTCAATCATGAATGAGTTTCAAGAAGAATGGGAGATCCACAAACCTTCGCAGCTTTGCAGACCGCTACGAACGTCTTGGTGAACGGTTTGTCGCCTAGCACGGCGAGGGCCTTGAGGGGAACGAACAGGGCATGGCATGTCGCGCACGTCGCCGCGTTCTTGATCGCGTCGAGGATGTCATCTACCAGGCTTGCATTGGCTACGGATATCGCAGCCAAGGCGAGAGTCAGGTAGATGTAGAGAGTCTGGAAGGCACGCATTGTCGAGACCTAGTGCCTCTCCCACTGCGAGCTCGAGGAAGAGAAGGAAGACAAAAGAAGCACTCTTCGCCACGACATGGCTCCCATTAAATATACGCGCCAGAGCAGATGGTTACATCGACGCCGCCGCGGGTATGCAGAGAACAAGGAGCGTTCCAAGTGCTCGGCGACATGGGAAAGCCTGTCATTTCGCGCCCGTGAAGTCAGAAGAAATCAGAGCAGCCAGCAAAAATCCTAAAGGTAGAGGATTGGGGCTTCTCCTGGGTGCTCATCTGTGCTCATGTGTCCAGGGGGATCATGCGGGTGGGGTGAACGTTCGCCGCGCCAACAACCTTTCTTCCATATCACGAAGCGGATGGCCGAGCAAAGCTTGAGAAGGAAGACGCCAAACGGGGAGGTGGTATTGGAGGTAAGGATACTGCAAAGAGGGCGTCTTCTCCGGCTAAAGATAGGCGTTAAAGGATCCATAATCGGACACTGAGGTCATGCAGAAGCCATTATCCATGTGGGTCTTTGGCTGTCTTTGGCTGCCTTTGGGAATTTGTATCTTTATCTTTCATGTGGCCGCCGAGCTGCTTTGAGCATCAGTCCGAGATCAGAGACAGGGATAGTAGGGGATAGTGTTAAGCAGAGTATCCATAAAGGTAATGTCCGTCAGATATCTGGGGTAGTCTGGGGTACCGTGGAGGAGGAGGAGGCGGAGGAGTCGGGACTCCGAGTCCGGTATTCAATTTCTCCAATGTTTGCCAAAGCACTTAGAACCAAGCAGCACAGCCGCATTGATGGGTGACCCAACAGGGCACCTTGGCCCCTATCTCTAAGGTATGTACCCCGATCCCTTCTCGTCAGGTTCTCGTCGCTCTTCTAGGTCTCTACACTCGCGATGAAGGCCCTTCTGGTGCTACTAGTGCAGGACCTATATCCCGCCACCGACTATTCAGCGTTATCTATTGATTTTCGAACGCACTGGATCGAAAGAATGTGCCTAAGATAGACACGCTGTGATTGGTTCTTGCTTGCCATGGATGTTCTAGCCGCGTCTGCGCGCTGTTTCAACCGACTCTTCTAAGTTCTCTTGTTCCTCTCTTCACCCATTGTTGCAGTTCGATCAAGCCTGGATTTACTAATGGTGCTACCCCATGCCGGCAAAGGGACACCACTGGGAATCTAGTGTTCTGGAGAATCATGCTGGTACAGATCAGGTGGTATATCGACGGAGGGCCGAGCCAGCCCAGGCCAAGTGCGATGGAGCCTAGCCAGCGGATGCACAACGACCAGCACCGCAACTTGATCCTATCTACTCTGCGCAATCCTCAATCGAGCACTAAGATGGTCTCTATTCCACGGAAAAGGGGTCCCATGCTCCCAGGCCGACGTCACCTGCTGGTCACCCACCCCGACCAGCGGCAACTTGCCCTGTTAAGTCAGCCCCCAACGAAACCTGTATATAAAGAAGCCTTTTGGAATATCTAGGATTCTCCAGAATCGAGACTTCTTGTGTCCTCTACCGCCCATACCCCTTACCTACAAACACCTCCTACACCATGGCACCTTCCATCCCCAAAGTGCAGAGGGCTGCCGTCATAGCCCAAACCGGCTCCAAAGTCCAGGTCAAGGACGACTTCCCCGTCAAGCAGCCTGAGGAACTCGCCCCCGGCGAATGCCTCGTTCGCCTACACTGCACCGGTGTCTGCCACACCGATCTCCACGCCGCCCTTGGCGACTGGCCCATTCCACCCAAAGTCCCCCTCGTCGGAGGGCACGAGGGTGTCGGCGAGGTCGTCGCTATTGGCAGGGACACCGCGGAGAGCCCGGTCAAGATCGGAGACCGAGTCGGCATCAAATGGATCGCGTACTCTTGCTTGAACTGCGAGCAGTGTCGCAAAGGCCTCGAACAGAGTGCGCTCTATCTTCGGTGTTATTTGTGGAGTGACTGGCGCTTATCTATGGCTCCCTTTAGACTGTGCAAAGGCCAAGCTCAGTGGATACACCACTGATGGAACTTTCCAACAATACGTCGTCTCATGGGTCAACTGCGTTACCCCCATCCCCGAAGGCATCGACAGTGAGGCCGCCGCCTCGGTCCTCTGTGCAGTACGTCTCCATTCATCCTTTTGCCAGTCTTTCAACCCAGTTTACCTTCCTCTATCAGGGTGTCACCGTCTACCGCGCGCTTAAGTACAGCCGCACCCTCCCTCACGACTGGGTCGTCCTCCCCGGTGCAGGCGGTGGCCTCGGCCATCTCGCCGTCCAGTACGCCAAATACATGGGCCTCCGCGTCATTGCCATCGACGGTGGCGAGGAGAAGCGCCAACTCTGCGAGAAGCTCGGCGCGGATGCCTGGATCGACTACACCACCTGCAAGGACATTGTCGCCGAGGTTAAGCGTATCGCTGACGGCAAGGGTGCCCATGCGGCAGTCGTGACGACTGCGCACCCCAGTGGTTACACGCAGGCTGTAGACTATCTGAGAGAGGGAGGCTCGTTGATGGCTGTCGGTTTGCCGGCAAAGGCTGAGCTCAGTGCGAGCATCTTCTTCACTGTGTTCAAGGTGCGCTGGGATTCCTTCTGTTTTATGAGACTTGGTTCTAATTGTATGGCTAGAGCATCACGATCTCTGGCTCCTACGTCGGTAACCGACAAGACGCGATTGAGGCTGTTAACATTGCGGCTGCTGGGAAGGTCAAGGTGTACTATGCTGCTAAGCCGTTGAAGGAACTCGAGAGGTATGTTGTGACTCTGCCTTCTGTGATGAACAGGTCAATTGATTCTCATTCGCAGTGTCTACGACGACCTTGCAAAGGGGAAGATTGCCGGCCGTATCATTCTGCAAATGTGAAGTGGCCCTCTAGGCTTCTTGGATTGGCAATGGTCTGGGTTCAAAAGAAGAAGATCTGTATATATATTGTATTCTATCCGGCATTTGTATTCTAACAGCAGTGTGCCCAATACACCTGTTACCGATACATGTACTTTGGCGTCCCACCCAACCAGCGAAGCCCAAGAATACCCCCCAACCAGGATACGTGGCACTGGCCGAGCTTGACGCATCTTGCCATCGACTGCACGCATTATCGAAATGGTTCTTACCCGTTTCTCCTTGACCATATCGACCTCGGCAAGTCAAACTCTCTACAAATATTCGAGGGAAACATAGATTAGGGGAACGGAGATGGGGGGAATGGATTGACGGAACGGTTCATCGAGCGTATTTGGTCCATGACATCTCTCGAGCGTCTCGCTCTACGGTGTAACGAGAAACATGAGATGGTATACCCGCTCGCGCTTTTCAAATTGACTCCTAGAGTCACGACACTCGAGATAACATCTCTCCCTTGCACGACCAGTGCGAAGATAATATACTGCGACCTTGCGAACGTATTTGACCAGCTGACGGCCTCGCGAGTCATCCTCCCATGCTTGCACAAGGCTATCGACCTTGAACTGGCCTGTGGGTTCGCAGGCGAGCTCGAGACTTCTGCTCTGGCATTCGTAGAAAGTCGGACATCTCCAGACCAGACGCGTTTACAGCGGCTCGTGTTGCGTCTTACCCGCGGTTTACATCGCCGCTGGGTGATAACAGCGTTTACTAGACGGTTTTCAGATTAAAGTGGTCGGTTGTGAATGGATGATTTATATGGCTATAATGCTATGGTATATATTACTACATGGTGGCTTCGTGAGGTCATGAAAACGAGGTGAAGATCTTCGCTTAAGCGCGCTTGTTAATTTCTTGCTGAGCCTCGCCCTTGTCGCGGCGAACGTTACCTGAAGACATATGAGCAACTTCAGGAATAAGATCGCTATAGGGTACGTACCAGCAGCCTCTTGTGACTTGTCGCCAGTCACTGCGCCGACGACGGCGTCCTTCTTGCCGACGAGGCGGTCGGCAGTGCCCTCAGCGTAGCCCTTGGCCTGGGCAGCCTTGTACTCGGCTTCGCCAGCGGCGTGCTCCTCCTTTCCGGAGTTCGTCCATGAGGTGGCACCGGTAACGTTGCCAATGGCTTCAACGACGTTTCCCTTGGTAGAGTGGAATTGACCGCTGGTCTTACTGTTAAATCAGAATAGTTAGAAACCTTGTACAGCAAGTTTGGAGAAGCTGCTTGTGAACGTACGAGGGCTCGTTGTAGTTGGACATGTTGATAAGTTGAAAGTGAACTGATTGTTTGGAAAATTGGGTTGTTGGGTTGGTATCGGTTGATGAGTTTCAAGTCTTGGAATTACCCTCCTTATATACAGGACTGAGGCGGAACTCGGGAGAGTATGGAAGCGGCGGGGTGCGCGTCATCGACACATCGACGTCGGCAGGATCACGACTTCGACGGTTCATCCGCAGGTCGGAATGACGAGTGCTCTCAGGCTTTGGTGCTCCTTGTGACTCAAGGGCTACTCTGCATTGAGTTGGAAGCCAACCATGTCCCCATGATGCTGGCTCCGTCATGGCAACGTCATCGACTTGGCCCACCAAGCGCTTGCTTGGGCGTCAATTTCTGGATGACATCATTTCCATAATAGGGACTATGTATTATGACGTCACGCGACGGCAAACACGGCTCTCCCGACATTCTTGCGTTAGTTCTCAGCCACAGCGGAGTCTCGGACGCGAAGGCCTATTGGAATACGTCATCGTTTGGCTCTGCCAGGAATGCATGGGCACAGGGGAAGGGTGAAGATATGTATATAAGCTGAGGGAATTACTTCCCCAAAGTACCCATCTTCCACCAACACATCCAACCAACCTATCAAATCAATTCTCATCCATTCTACCAACCACTCGAAATGTCCGGCTCTGCATCTAACACTTTCTCCGGCGAGCCTTCGTAAGTTACTCCCAATGATCGTCGCTCGCTTCATTTCTCACAAATACATTCCACAACAGTAAGGTCAACGGACAATTCCATTCTACCAAGGGCACCGTTGTTGAGGCCATTGGAAATGCTACTGGCGCCACCTCATGGACCGACTCTGGAAAGCAGGAGCACGCTGCTGGCGAGGCCGAGTACAACGCCGCGCAGGCCAAGGCTTGGGCCGAGGGCGCTGCTGACCGTGTCGAAGGCAAGAAGGACAGCATCGTCGGTGCTATCACTGGCGATCGTAGCCAAGAGACTGCCGGTATGTAGCTCAGAGATTTATTGGCTGCTTCGAAATGTTTCTGACTCGGGCTTCCAGGAAACATCCAACATGACAAAGGAGAGGCCCAGCAGAATCTCAACAAGTTCTAAATCGCTCGATACCGAACATGTCTTACTACCATTGTATTCCTAGTACTACCGTATATCCTAATTGACTGAAGATTTGGCATGAAATGATGATATGTGTGCACTGAAGTGACCCACACCCCAACTCACGTTAGTCGAGTATAACTTCGTCCTTCGTAAACAAGTCGGCCACCTCAGGCCAGCTTAACCCAGGATCGTTCATCACCCAATTGGTTTTGTTGTATTGATTCCCCCCCTCCGGCGGTGCATCCATCAGCTCAACAATCAGCCCCCCTTCTTCGCCGTCCGATTGGAGCTCAGGGACGCAAACACTGTGGTTAGCTGGCAGGGTAAAGGCCGCGCGGGTGAGACGCAATACAACCCGTCGCAGACGCGTCTGAGCCTCCGCAGATGTCCGACTTTTAATAAAATCCAGGACAGATGCCTCGAGCCCGCCTGTAAATCCACAAGGAAGTTCAAGGACAAGGGTATGCAGGCATGGGAGGATGTCTGGTGAGTTAGAGAGCTCGAGGAAAAGCATTGCGAGACGTTCGCGGACTTCTGAAAATTGATTGTCTGGGGGTTGCGCGGTTATTTCGAGTGTCGTGATTCTGGGTGCACACCTGAAAAGCGCGGTGGTCGGGTCGTCCATTTCGCATTCCTCGCTGCAGCCCAGGGAGAGCCGTTCAAGGGATGACATGGACTGAATACGGCCCAAGAATCTTTCCGCCAGTCCGTTTTCCCATTGTAGGTTTGGTTCGAAAATCTGGAGGGATTTCAACTGGCTCAGATCGATGTGGTCAAGGAGGAAAGGGTATGAGTCTGGGGGGTTGCTTGTACAGTCGATGGAGAGATGTGTCAAGGTGGGCCAGTGCCACGTATCTTGTTTTGGGGATAAAGTTGACCTTTCCTGGTTGGATGGTACCACAAGATGCATATACCGGAGGTTTGGGCATTCCTTCATGTAATTGATGAAGTATTTCCAGCTGGCTGAGCGCACAATGAGATGGGAGAGCTGGGTAATTGGGAGTATAATGGTGGGGTGCCCTTTGGACGAGAGCCTATCCACAGCGACACGGCGAAGCTGGGGGCATGTCGAGAAGGCCTTGATAGGCCCCCATTTATCCCATCGGTAGTTTGGAGGCATGATCAGCTGAATAATTAGATCTTTGAGGAGGGGGAAGCTGCCGGGCTGTAGGGCATAGAGCTGTCCGACGGGTTCGCCACAGAGCGACAGACTGGTGAGTCGTCGGTGGTCTATACACGAGAGCAGTTTTGGGTGTTCATGGCCACGATAAACGCTCGTGATAAGCTCCAATTGCAATTGCGACGCCTTTGTCATCTCGTGCCATCTGCCGAAGAACCTCTTTATAGTTGACTCAAAGCCTGCTGAAGTTTGGGAATAGAACTGGAACCGGGGCCCGACGTCTACGGGCTCCTCCATGTCGTCATGACTATAAGGCGGGATACGCAGACGTAGGGAGGCCCACAAGAGGGAATATCCCATGGCCACCTCTCTCCATTGCTTGCTGACAAGACACAGCAGCATCGGCGCGACGCTCTGCCTGATCGATGACGAGGCCCAGAGAACGCGCCTCTCTATGTCGTTAGGTAGAGTACAAAGGAAGATTTCGCGTAGAAGGTCGTCGGAAATCCGCCCGATTGGAGATGAGGATAGAACGAGGTCGTCGAGCTGCTGTTTGACTCTCTGTTCCTCGTCTTTGAGCTGGCTGAGTCTGCGCTCGAGGGTTTCGGCCTCTTTGCGTATCAGACTTAGCTGTTGGCGGTAAACAGCTGCAGTAGGTAGGTGTCCTGAGCCGATATATTAGTTGAATGGTTTGCTTTTTCATCACAAAAACCTCACCGCCCATGAGAAGAGGCTTGTCGATGTGGAAAAGTAAGGTTCAAGTTGGCTTGTTGCCTCTTAGATTACAAGCCCCTCCGGATCCTCCTCGAGTCCTGAAGTCCAGACGTCGGAAGTCTCCGAGTCTGATTGCCTTCTTTTGATCCGAACGTTATCGGCCGGCATTCCGTTTTGAATTACGTCCGATACCAGCCCGAGTCCCTCACTGTACGCTTTGACTTCAAGCCTCAGTGCCCTCAGGTTGTATCCACTCCTCAATAAGTCTTTCCTAGAGTATCTACCATGGACGCTATACTCAGAAAGGGTGGCCGTTTAGGTACACGAGTGGCACCGCGGGGAACCCGCCAGAGAGAAAGTCAATTCTGTAGTCCGTTCGACTTCTCTCTTCTCGACCACTGTATCGTTGCACCAATTCGCGATGCTATCCAAACAAGGGCGACAGCTTGCTGATCTTGGCTGGTTTCTTTTTACGAGTAGGCAGGGGGGCGAACCCCGTCATCATCGATGCAGGAGGTCGATGCTTCTGATGGACGTTTTTGTTCTCTCTGGGTGTCCGCCGCATGTTCTAAAGCTCTCCCTCGAGAGAAGATGGGAAGATAGTCTCTTGCTTTCTAAGATTGCGTTCCACTTCCCAACGCATTGGTGAGTCGATAACATTCGGAGATGGTAATTCAAAATGTACTGACAACTTGTTGTAGATGCGTCTCCGCGCGTTCCTGCCCACTGCTTTTCCCGCTATGAAGAAGCTATATCTGAAAGTCCTTTGATATCCGAGGACTGCCAATACTCAAGCGCACGTCGCTGGTTTTGTTGCGCATATCACTGATGCAATGAGTAGGGCATGCGGCTTAGGATCGCTTCGTTGGCACTGCACTTTGTGCCGCGGTACGCGATTCCGTCGACCTCTAGCGCCCCATACTAGGAGGCGGGAGGTCTTCTTTCGCGGAACGAGGCGCCACGTGTAGCTGGCAGTTGCTGGACACAGAGATTCACCTCTTCATCTCAGAGACATAGCAACTAACTTTGGCAGAATGAGTCGCTTCTTGACGTGAGGCTCGGCGATACCCCGACTTCAAGCTATTCGATCGAAATCTAGCTCTTTTTTTTCAGGAGTTCGCGCCCTTATTTAAAGGCCGCGTTCTTGGAACCCCACTTCAGACAGCACTCCAGAGCTCCCCCCATTGACCTTCCACTTTTTCCTGCTTCGGAATGCGTTCCTCGATGTTGGCGAAATTCCTTACGGCTGCGATACTTCTGCCCTGCCTGCAGACGGTGTCGTCCACGCCCCAGGCACCGGAACCATCGTCACAGCCCCAATGCGACTACATCTGCCCACCCCTGGACAAGGCAGGGTGGAGGCCAGTTCCGCTCCTGGACCCAAGCCCCACAGAAATGTTCTGCAGTTATCCAACTGTCATTGGTGAAAACCCCCTGGATTTCTACTGCATCTATTCGAAGGTGTGTTCACTTTCAGGACGCGTCCACTTGAAATCGACTGAGTGCATATCGCAGATCGACTCGCACCTTGTGTACGACCACAATGCCGATCTGTGCCAGGACAACGCCGTCTGTGTCACGTTCACGGGCAGGCGATCTCTGAGGAACGCTGGACGAAGAAATACCCTTCCCAAACGGCGACCGCGTCTATCTCAGTCAAACCCCGCCTCCGACGTCCGTCCAAGCGTTATGAAGACCCGTGTAACTCTTGGTAAAGAGAAAAAACGCGCTACCAAGACGATTTGAACAACCGTAGTCTGCAACGCGCACCACCCTCTGTATCGACACCAAATGGATGCCAAATCGACACTCCATATTCAGCATATGTCGTCCTGTTGTGTAGATACCTATGTCTCTGCCTCTTTCTGAGCTTTATGCAATCGCATCTTCTTCCTTCCCTGCTACATACCTCCCTGTACCATGACTTGATCGGGCGATGACAGGGCAAGATAGGGGCAGAAGTTCCAAAAACAAAATATTGAGGTGGCATGTGATCTCGGGATCCAAGCGGCCAGCGCTTCCGGATTCCGAAATCCGAATGCCGGGATTCGCTTTTGCTTTTCTCCCTTCACCACGACTCGAACTTCACCTGCCTTGACACCAACGACACTAAAGCTAGCACACAATGTTATCGGTACTCCCCAGAGCACTCATGGGCTCTCGTTCCAGGGCTTGTGCACACATTCGAACCATCGCCAGCTCGTCTATCCGTCGTGCGGATCCCTGGCCTCTCCCCCATACCCCGCAACATATTGCTGCGACCCAAACACCGGAAGGGTCGGCGCCTATACCTCCAATTGTTAGAGTTAACGAGTCGGAGGAGAAACTTAGGGCGCGCCTTGTATATCAGTCGCGGAAACGAGGGACCTTGGAGTCGGATCTGCTGTTGAGCACGTTCGCGAGGGACTTTCTCCCAACGATGTCGGTATCTGAACTAAATGAGTATGACAAGGTGTGTAACAACTCGCTGGACATAGGATTGTGGTTGACTGATAAAGTATTACAGCTCCTGGACGAAGCTGACTGGGATATCTACTACTGGGCAACGGAGCAGCGAGCGACCCCGGAGCGGTGGGCGAGCACACCTCTGCTCGCAAAACTCCGTATTCACGTCAAGAACGAAGGCAAAGTCGTCCGGAAAATGCCCGATCTTTAACTACTTCTGTATCCCCACAACACTGCTTGACAATACAACGCTTGCTCAGCACAGCGATCTTAAATGCTACAGGCCTGCCGGACCACAGGGTGTTTTCACCCCAGCCACTTCCCAGGGCTGTGACTATAAATCCGGGCGACTGTAATCAACAGCCTCCCTTGGCGAGCCACTGAGGCGTGTAGAGATATCCATAGGTAAGTACTGGTTTATCTCATGACGGTCCTCACCTGAGTTGCTTAAGGTTTAATCCCCTATACTTACCATCGCCACACACTCCACCACTCCCTAAAGCGTGCTTTGCAACGTTCCGATCTAATCACCTTGGTCGAATGGGCATATGTTGAATCGCCTGACGCGTGTTTGCCTCGTGTTTCGGTTGAAAGAATGATGGAGGTACAAAAGCCAAGGCCGGTCATTTCAAGGAAAATCCACATCCTCCTCTCTTCCCCCTGTCCAAATGCTGGGCTCGCTCTTCAAAACCGCAATTGGCGCAGTCGACAGCTGGGCAGAACGCAAGCCTGAGAAGCCACCAGTCGACTTCTCGACCATACATCCAGTTCCTGGCATCTCAAGATCTTTGGACTACGTTCCGAATAAAGATGACCCCCTTTATCTTGGAAAGTCCCTTCCGACGGCCTTGCTTCAGGAGGATATTGAGCGAGGGAGCTCTACAAAAGCACTGTGAGCTGCATGACACAACCGGTCTCCGTGAGATGACGCTGATGGGCAGGATCTAGGCTACCGCTGACCACAATCCGGGAGAGAACAATGCTGCAATACATGAGCGCAATTACCGACAAACCGAACTGGAACAAGAAGGTAACTTCATGAACCCACTTTCACTTTCCCTGCTCAATAACGCGTTGGAACGGAATGGCTAGGTTCTAGATTCAAGAGTTATCTACAAATGGCGCGTCGAATACGCGAAGGAGATCCAGGCGGGCACTCGGCCAATGATCACGAATGGATCGTTCGAGTACTGCATCGCGGAGCTTCAGCACATAGCCAGAAATATCTACTCGCAGCGAAAGGATGGGGCGCTAGTGGTCTTCAATGGGAATGTGGTCAGGTCAGACGAGGCGGTGTCCAAGTTGAACAAACGTGTTCTCCAGCTAGCCGTGAAGCCATTGGAGCATATCCCGAAGCCAGAACGGGACTGGCACCCAGGGTCGAAGAGGACAGCCCTGGATCTCGTTCACCCCAGCATGTTCCCTCTCGTCTACGGCACCAGCAAGATCCTCGATGTCGGTGAGAGGGTGGTTGGATTAGATGACTGTGTGGTGCGGTGTGGAGAAGGGAAGGTGGTTAAGTCTGGAGATCTTCCTCCCTCGAACATTCACGACGCCGCCGAACCGTTTAGCTCGAAGTTTCAATGGCTTCCCTGCGAGGTTGACATATCCGGAGAAAATGCGAAGTACGTCGAACCCAAAATATACCCATCTACTTATCTCATGGTTCATGATCAGAATCGTGTCCTACATCAACAACGTTCACCCAAAGAAACATGCCGACCTTTACAGTGCCATCGAGAAGATCATTGACGTTGCGATTCCGCTTTGGGAGATGAGCTTGGCCCCGTTATTCGACGCTGATTTCCAATTCTCGCCCCGTATAACTGTCGACAAAGTCGAGTATGCTGACGACACCGCCCCGAGTCCGACGCAAGACGCTCTGGAACCTGGAGATCCCGGGGAAGGAATGCCTCGTTCTCGAACCTCATCGAGTCCATCCATGCCCGGTGGAGTTGCGGAAGAAGACCCAGAAGCTTTCTGGGACAAGAGACAGAGTATATCCGAGGACCATGAAGAAGAATACGATTACATCGAAGACTATGACGAGGCTCACGACGAGTCATACGTTGATAGTCGAGCCGGGGACTACACCGACGAAGACGAGTACTCCGACGAGGAGAGCGACAACGAGGAAGACGAGGGACCGGCCGTCATCCATCCAGAACCCAGGCCCTTCAATCCTAGGAACTTCAAGACGCCGAAATCGATCAGCTTCAAGAAGCTATATGGGAGGCAGAAACGCCCCCTGCAAATAATCGTCGAAATTGTCAGCGTCGAGCTTACACCCAGGCGCCCTAAATATCCAGGAATGGTTTGGAACCTAGAGGGAAGACAGGTGAGCTCCTCGGCGTTTATCGTTTAATACGGACTGCATCTCATAACATCGCGCCCACGCAGAACGAGCACATCGTCGCCACTGCTCTTTTCAACTACTCATCTTCGAATATCACCCCATCGCGGCTAGGCTTCAGACAATTCGTCGACGCCGACACCGTCAACGAAATCGATTACGAGCAAGACGAGTACCGGTTTCTGCGACAGCTGTATGGTTGTCGGAATGGGGGCGCGGCGGTCCAGAACCTTGGGTCCGTAGAACTCAAGGAAGGACGATTAGTGACATTCCCAAACACTCTTCAGCACCAGATACAACCGTTCAGGATCAATGACCCCAAACGCAAAGGCCACAGGAAGCTGCTTGCTCTGTACCTCGTGGACCCAAATGTCAGGATCATTAGCACGGCGAACGTGCCATGTCAACAAATGGAGTGGTGGAGGGAGACGTTGCCGGAGGAAGTTCCTGCAGGCACGACGGGGAACCCGAGGGACAGTGTCAGCTCAGTCGGGGGAGGAAAGCAGAAACGGCCCGAGGGTCGGGTGCGGTCAGCGCTTAACTCGACGTTGGACAGGGGCTTATCGAAGCTGCCGACCGTGTTGAAGGACCATGTGTTTGGGCAGGTGAACGGGTTCCCGATGACGAAGATAGACGCGAAGCACATTCGGGTGGATTTGATGAAGGAGAAGAAGAGGTTTGTAAAGGCTCATCAGAAGGAGCTTTTGAATAGCAACTCGTTTACTTTGCACGAGAACGCTAACACCGGCGAGGATTATGACAGTGAGTGATATCTAGGCGACCATAATCTTTCATAACGTAGAATACTATCTTCAATAATGTCGCAATTGTATGGGGGCGATGCTAAACCCTGGCCAGCTGCTAGAAAGACTTCTGGAGGCTGGTGCAGAATGTGATCCTGTTAATTAGGACTGCCCGGATTCTGCCCTGATTCTGCTCATGTTCTGGTGCTTGCCTAAGCAAGCTTGGCTGCGACGTGAAGGGATGACATGTAGAGGCTCGGCGGCGCCCGCCAGTTTTGAGGCGCCGCTTCGAATGCCGCCGTCGCGACTCGGGGCGACACACCTTTCAAAGTTAATGTTCGAACTCGACTCCCAATACCGCCTTTTAGAAGTGCGCTCACTGGGCTCCATTTGTTCTGCCCTCTCGGTCATCGCGCATCACACAGGTCCCCACTGACATTCCCTGACGCTCACTGCCTTTTGCAGCCGCCTAGTAGCGGCGTCGGGGAGGCGGTGCTCCTTCACTTTTCACAGGAACGTGCAGATTTTGATCATGTCAATGGAGATGGCAGAGGGAACTATTTCGTCACCCTCATGGCTCAGGCTATCATATAAGAACGACGCTGCTCGAAGGGCAATCCCCACACTTCGCCTTGGATTATCTCCCCTTCCCGTCGCTTGTGTAGGACCGCCATGCCTGAAAACACCGTCGACTTCTCTATCGTTCATGCCGTGCCGGGACTAGACAAGCCGGTGGACTACGTCCCTACCGAAAACGACCCTCTGTACGCTGGAAGGCCGCTTCCTACTGCCTTGTTGCAGAATAGCTCGAACGCCAACGAGAGCTTCCTGAAGGTCCTGTAAGGCGTCCTCGGTTTCTCTCATTGTCAAATCTTGAGCCTTAAAATTTTAGCCTCCCGCTATTGACCGTTCGGGAGATCCTCATGTTACAGTTCATGGAGCAAGTCACCGACAAACCAGAATGGCAGAAGAAGGTTCGTCCTGGAGGTGCTGCGATTGATGATTGATAGGCTCTGATCACACGTCGACTGCTATAGGTCTTCGACGAAACCATTGTGGAGAAGTGGCGGGCAGAGACAGCCTCGGGCTTTGACTTCTCGAAGGACATGTTCGAGTTCTGCATTGCCGAACTGCGCTACAAGGCAGAGAATGTTTACCAAGACCCAAACACCCCCATCACTGTGTATAATGGCGACGTCGTCAAATCGGATAGTGCCGTTCCCGACACTGTCAAGATCGCTCTGCAGTTGGCCGTTAAATCTCTAGAACACGTCCCTGATAACGAGAAGGACTGGCATCCTGATTCGAACAACATGGTTCTGGATCTGGTCCACCCCAGCTTGTTCCCTCTCGTCTACGGGAAAAGTCGTGTCCTCAAAGTCAGTGAAAAGGTTGTTGGGTTAACTGATTGCGTCACTCGGTGTGGCGAAGGGGAGGTGCTGGAGGTTAAAGAAGATGAAAATGCCAAAGCGAACCAGTACCGTAGGTCTATTAGCGAGCCCTACAGTCTTAAATACCAGTGGCTTCCCTCTGAAGTCGATATATCCGGACCAGAGTCAAGGTGAGTACCGTCTTCCAATTTCGCCTGCTATAATGGACCACTTGGTGCGTGACACTAATGCACCGATTGTTCTTTAGGATTATATCCTACATCAACAACCTCCACCCCGAGCAGACGGAACTCTACAGCCTCGTCGAGAAAGTTATCGATGCTGCCATACCGCTTTGGGAGCGCACCCTTGCCGCGTTGTATAAAGGAGAACTGGATTTTGTGAAGAGGGTTCCTTGCTACGATGCCGAATACAAGGATCCCGAAGAAGCCGGGGATACCCAAGGGCAGAACCAGGGCAGGGACGACGACGATGAAGACGAAGATGAAGATGAAGATGAACCCCGCCACATTGTCATTCAGCCAGAACCTCAGCCGTTCGCACCGGAGATATGCCAACCGACACTGCCGCTCAGCTTTAAGGAGCTTTATGGGGCCCACGCGCGCCCTCTTCAAATCATTGTTAAGTTGGCCAACATCGAATTGACGCCCGAGAAGCCCAGATATGAAGGAGGCACTTGGCATGTTGAGGGGAAGCAGGTATGTTCTCACTCTTCATATTCCAAATGCCAACACGACCCTGATACTTGAACCCAGAACGAGCATATCTGTGCAACTGCTCTGTATTACTACTCCAACGACAACATCAAAGCATCGCACCTAGCATTCCGCCAATTCGTCGACTCATATTCAATCACCGACTTTAACTACGACCATAACCATTTTGAGTTCTTGGAGGATCTCTTCGGGTGCCAAAACGACACTGGAGGTGCCCAGGATGTCGGGAAAGTGGAGACGAAGGAGGGAAGGCTTCTCACCTTCCCCAATATTCTGCAACATCAAGTTCAGCCCTTCGAGCTCGAGGACCCTACAAGGAGGGGCCATAGGAAGATATTGGCCCTTTTCTTGGTGGATCCGAACGTCAGAGTCATCAGTACTGCCCATGTACCCTGTCAGCAGCTGCACTGGTGGCGCGATGCGACCACAGCCAATGACGGACTGTCTGAAGGCCCTGCAAAAGGACTCGACAAGCTTCCGGTCGAACTCAGGGATCAGGTGTTTGAAGGAGTAGAAGGGTTCCCAATTTCGCTGAGCGAAGCGAAAGAGATGCGAAAGGAGCTCATGGAGGAAAGAAAGAATTTTGTCGCAGACCAGGCCTACCTTCTCGAACAGAACAACGGTTTCTCTCTCTGTGAACACTGATAGTGTTTTCGAGTCATGAAACCAGAACGTAGTATAACCAGTATTGATTCGTGTGTTGTCGTCGTAATAACAAACTAAGGTTATCTAAGAAGAATGTTGGTAGACCAGGTCATTGTCGCGACGCTGAGCAAGTGCCTCCCCCCAACTCAAAGCAGGGTGTCCGGCGCTATATGCATGAGGTGCCTGATGCCATCAATTGGGTGGTCGCCACGCAGTACACCGGCCTTGCTTCCTAGCCACATTGTAGGGTTGTTGGAGGGGTTCGCGCCATTCAATTTGCCCTCGTCTTGTCCTTCATAATGCCTGAAACTACGCAAAGTGGAGGCGCTCGTTCTACCAAGTTGAAACAATCGAGGCTACGAGGAGCCTGTGATCAATGCAGGCAGAAGAAGTGTAAGCCACTTCAAGCTGGGTATTGGACTGGAGAGCTCTCGCTGAACCCTTTTCAGTAAAATGTATGTCTGCGGGATGATTGCGGCTTACAATAACTCACCCCTCGAGCTTCTCCAGGCGACTCTGCAAAGATGCCAGGGAAAAGATGTTCGAGGTGCACCACATCTGGGCTCGATTGTACACGCCTCTTGGTTGTGAAGGTTTGTTTCACACTCTTCTAGAGCTGTCACTGCTGCCGCGTACTTACCTACACCACGATAGCAAACCTTATACAACTTCGGGTTGAGCATATCGGTTGTCACGCAGTAGGATGCCCGCTGACGTACCTTGGGACATACAGATCCATGGGAAACACAGTGCCCGCGCCTAGCATCAAGAACGCAAGCTTGGGCGAAGCACAAGCTCTAATGAGCCCCCTGATCAATGCCATATTAGGGCCAGGTTATCATCCTCCAACCAACCCCGTTCTTCTCCTTGAAACATTCTCCAGTCTTGCTCAGTACGCAAGACTCTTGGAGAAATCCCTATGCAAAGGCCACCCGTCGGAGTTTACTGGGGCCACTTCCACTGGCTCTGAATTACAGCCTGAGGGTGATGCGCGGGAGGACGACACTCCCATTAAGAAGGAACCTCAGAGCCCCCTGTTGGATGATATATGCTCGCTATCGGATAACCTCAGAAAGAATCTCCTTCTCGAATCCTTCGCGCCTCAGCGCTTCTACGGAGCATCAAGCACAGTCATGCTCGTTAAGGCTGCCATCGATCTCAGCGTTGCAGGCACAGAGCAAACAATTGCTTGGCTTTCCAAGAACAAGCGCCCGCAGTACTGGACAATACGACCAGTGAGTTGGCTTTTCTATTCGTTCTCTGCATTTCCTAAGCGATCTCTTACTTATGAACATTCTAGTGGGAAATAGTACCGGACCAGGAGTACCCCCCATACATTTTCCCCGACAACGACCTTCTACTTCACTTGGTTGACGAATACTTTACGAAGAGCAACACACTGCTTCCTCTTCTGCACAGGCCGATTTTCGAAGCTGGCCTTAAAGCAGGACTGCATCTGGTTGACGACGACTTTGGTGGGACCGTTTTGGCTGTATGTGCAAACGGTGCACTATCGACGTCGGACCCAAGGGTTCTTCTCAACGTACCGCACTCCGAGCAGAGCGCTGGTTTCAAGTATTATCGCCAACTTAGGCTGGCAAGGGAGTCTTTCTTGCGGACACCATCGCTACTGGATCTCCAGACACATACAGTACGTGCCACCCGGCTTCACCTCATGTTGTAACGGGTACTCAGCGCTGGCGGAACGGACGCAGCTTGCTGCAATCTACCTGCGTTCCAGTTCCAGGTTGGACAAGTGCTGGCATCTCACAGGCACGACTCTACGTGCCATACTTGAATTAGGGCTGCACCGGAAACAAAATAAAACCGGGAGGACGACAGTCCACAACGAACTGTGCAAACGCGTCTTCTTCTGCTCGGTGATATGCGAGAAATTCATTAGTACGGCTCTCGGGCGACCGACCTGCATAAGACGCTGGGAGTGAGTGGCCATATCGCTTCAAGTCCTGTTTCTCATATTCCCGCGAACTATTCAGCTATGATCTAGACCGTCCGATTGAGTGCGACGACGAGTTCTGGGAGAATGAAGACCCCGAGCTCGCATTTGTCCAACCAGCTGGACGACATTCAGAAATTACCCACTTCAACAAACTCTTGGACCTACTTGAAGTGTTCGATGATGTACAGGCCGCTATCGTAAGTGTGTGTTACTCTGTGCCTCCGAGTTTAGGCGCTAATGCCACGCTAGTACTCTGTTAGGAAGCCTCCGCCATCAAAGGGTCTATCAGTTGAGGAATGGAACGAACAGCAACTAGCTGTGTTCGATTCTGCCCTTAACAACTGGTACGAAAATATCCCAGAGTTCCGTATGTTGATTTTTTGCTGTTTTCCCTACCGAGTCGAAAGCCGCTGACAGTTTTCGTTGCGTGTAGTGCGATGGGACCCAGATGCCCCTAACATCGTATTCTTTAACCAATCTGCCATGCTTATTTCAGGATTTAATTGGGTAAAAATGATGATGCACCGGCCCTTCATCACCCTAAAAAATAGGCTCACCAGGACCTTTTCGTCCATGACTATCTGCACCAATGCTGCCAAAGCATTGATTATGACAATGTCCGCCCAGTCCCGGAGAAGCTTTCCCCTTCCTCTTGTCGGGGTACGTTGAATTGTGACACCAGTACGCCGGCGTTACCACTGAACTTGCTGGTAGATCTCGGTTGGCCTTTCAGCCACCGTTCTGCTCGTCAATATGTGGAAAGAACGGAAAGCTGGAAATCCCCTAGACGAGAAACGGGAAGTAGACACAATAGTCAAGGCTATCGAGATTCTAAGGACCTATGAACGCTGTTGGCAGTTCGCTGGGCGAAGCTGGTAAGCTTTGAGTCATTGTTTGATAGGCATGCCATCACTGCTGAAGCGTACCTCAAGCGATCTCTTATACTCCCTCTTGACAATGAATCGAGCAACATCTGTCTCTCCAGAGAGAAAAGGCCACTCTGAAGGCAGCCTGAACAATTCGACTCCATACCTCCAAGGGCCGGGTTACAGCACGGATATGAGCAACCCTTCCATGCACGGGCAGACCTCCGCTGCTACACTGTTCGGTGACCAAGAAAATGCCGTGTGGGGGCAACCCTTGCCCCCAGCTAATGCACAGATGCCGTATGGCCCAGCTCAACGCGTAGTATTCAATGTCTTCAACTTACTACCACCCCAGGGTGATGCCAACCGCTCAGGTGAGCCGCGATACGCAGGTTTCTGGATACTGTGTGAATTCTCATCTTCCCCCACCAGCTCAAGACTTCAACACAGTGCCGTTCGACCCGATCACGGATTTCTCGGAAGACATTGCAGTGGATTTCAAGTGAGCCTTTTCAATATATCATCTTTGCCACAACTCATTCGACGTTCTGTGTCCGCAGTGGCACGCCGGAGTGGTCAGATTATCTTGACAATCTCGGCGCATTGGTTTTGGGAACAGG
This sequence comes from Ephemerocybe angulata, assembly GCA_013368325.1. NCBI lineage: Eukaryota > Fungi > Basidiomycota > Agaricomycetes > Agaricales > Psathyrellaceae > Ephemerocybe > Ephemerocybe angulata. Next base: position 399,447 of record JAACJK010000221.1, read on the forward strand.
AGACTACCAATCAGCATATGATTTGAAATCGAATGTTTTCTACTAGCCATAATATGCCAGGACGAAAACCGCCCCCATCATCGTGATTCGTCGCCCTCAACTTAGGTTTGGCTCGTTATCCCGAGACTACGTCTCCCACGTCTCCTTATTCTAATTCTTATTCCTATTTTCCTAAGTCGTGTCCTGTTCTTAGTCGACTTGCGTACTGTATCGGGCCCCTGGTTGTCCTCCGCTGTCAAATCAATCTCGATTACTCCTAATAGTTACTTGATGCAGTGATGGTGTTGGCTTTGATGTCACTACATACACCTTGTCTTTTGCCACTCCCAGCAAACTCCCAGTCTGGAGCATTCGACTGCCTGGGAAACCTTAAAGCAGGTCACTATAAACCCTCTCAAGCTCCCATCGACAGAGCAGTATTTCACACATTGGCCTGACGCCAGTCTATGGTGTAAAAGCACCTGTATAAAATCGTTCACGAACACGGGTTCCAGGAAGGCTGAGGCGGATCAGGACGACCATGTCTGGATTTGTTGGTGATAAGTCGGCTGCGTACGCATCCAGTTCCTCTTCTGTGTCTCAATCGCACTCTGAACGTGTATTTACCTCCACTTCAACCCCTTCTATTCCTCCTGGTTCTACCCGCCACCGTTTACATTCAAACACGGCGTCAACACGGCCCAACGGGTTGAACACGAACCACGACCAACATCATATCCAACCCAACAACACCACTAGTAGCTACGAACATGAACTACAGTCGGAATACTCAGCTGGTGGTGGAAGCGCCAATCCATACGCAGCGCCTCGCCTTTCAACGCGCCATTCGCGTTCGCGTTCGGACGACGACGACGAAGCATTGCCATCCGACTCGTCGTCCCCATTTGCTGGCCTCTTGAACCATCGACAGCCATACGCGAAGCTCATTCCACGACATGCTCAGTGGAGATATCGACTACGAACAGCGCTGAGCAGTATCCGACCAGCACACATCTTCCGCCTCCTCCTCTACCTCATCCCCGGACTCGCGGTTTCCTTGGTCATCCTTTTCACATTTTACGAACCCAAAATCGAAATCAAGTTGTACTCGAGGAAATGGCTCCAAGCCGAGGTGGACCCGATACCACCACTATCTGGATGCTTCGAGCAGGCGGGCAGGGATGGCAGCTTGTATAATGTCACGGAGCGGGTGTGGCGGAAGACGTCGACCTGGGAGGTGCAGTCGGGCATGGACATGCAGTCAGGTCTGGATTGTTACGACTATGCTGGGATCATTGGAGGGAGGCCGACCAACAACGACGACACGCCTCTGGAGGGGGACAAACGCACGATATACCACACCTACTGGCGCATCGACCTCGCAACATTTGGACCACGGCAAGAGTACATGCTCAAGTCATTTTTTGCCACACAGCCCGTTAACAAGATGAAACTTGTCCTTTGGAGCAATGGGGATCTAAAAGCGGGGAATGCGATCCTACTAGGATATCTGCGACAATACCCCGAGGCGTTTGATGTACGGGAGGTGGATATGAAGGCCTTGGCGAGAGGGACGTCCCTGTACGGGAGCGATAGGCTGGAAAGTACAGACGCAAAGGCGTGGTTGGACGGCGACTTGCTAAGGTTGCTGGTCCTGTGGAATTATGGGGGAGTCTGGGTGGATATGGACTCGCTCCTGACGAGAAGTCTGGAACCACTTCTCGAGCACGAGTTTGTTACGCAGTGGGACTGTTATAGTGCGTGTGCTTCTCATCTCTCGTCCTCTTTCATCGCCAACGTGTCTTCATGCAGATAAACCATATACCCCCCTCAATGGCGCCCTCATGCGTTTCCACAAGCACTCCCCGTACCTATGCGAAGCCTTCCACATAATGGTCACCGATACAGCGCCGAGACCGGGCTCTACAGACTGGGGTTCGCTTCTGTACACCAAGCTTTGGAGACGTCTTGTGAAAGCAGGTGTTCCTCCTTTCAAAATCCTGCCATGGTGCTTCAGCGATGGTCGCTCATGTCGCATCGACAATCGCCTTCCGGACCCTTTTCGGAGAGATGGCGAGGGTGAGGGAAGGTGGTCCCCTAAAACCTCCAAGACTTCTACTGGTGCTTCTTCGGACGCTTCGAGGCCAAGCAACTCCGCTGCTCGGGTTATGACTACAGAGGATGGCGGCCTCCTGGACGAACTTTTACATAAAGTGTTCGTGGTTCACCTACATAACCAATGGGAAAAGGCGTTCCCAAGGGATGGTTGGGTGGAAAGGCTTCTGCTGAAGAGGTACGAGAAAAAGTTGGATGCTGCGGTTGGCGGATGAACGGAGGAGGCAGCGAAGAGGAGTTCTACGGCCGAAAGCGAAGATGCAACGGAGTTTGTAGCATTGCGAAGCACTTCCAAGTCGGCAGCGTCTGAATCTGCCCCTGCCAGCAGATTCGTCTGTCTCGCGATGACCATAGAGACAGTCCCTCTTTGCCTTATTGGATTCACTCTCGTCTCTTTTAATGAACATGTGTAGGTTTCGCGACGGAATTCGCGGTATATGGGACTATTACTCCCTATCTCTTTCAATCTCCTGTCATCTACCTTGTTCTTCCCCTCTTTCTCGATCGCCTCCTGCCTCTTATCCTGTCAGGTAGCCCTTGGGTGTGGTGCTGGTGCATCTGTTGCTCCGGTTAAACTGTTTCTGCTCAGTTCTCCGGATTCCTGGTGCTTTATTGCCGTCGATGGCACTTTGGGCCCTCCAGAGAAATGTCGAGAAATCTCCTTTTGCGTCACGGGCTGCCCTTAGGCTCAGGCTTAGTTGAGCCCCTTGGTGTCCCGATGGGAGACATATAAGAAGTCATTTCGCCCGTACTGGCCAATCTGCATCCTGGTACGCTGGCACTATGGCTACGTATTCTCGACTTCTATCGATCCCACATGAACTCACAACGGAAATCGTTGCCCACCTCGCTCACCCGGTCACCCTCCCATCCTCCCCCTGTTTAAATTCGCCTTCATTTCAGTCTCACTGGGATGCTTTCTCGCAGTACAAACTCGCCCCTCCGTCCTCGGATGACCTCCGAAATCTCGCCCTCACACACACGCAGCTCCTCCCATTTTGCCGCTCACAACTGTTCCGAAGCTTACGCATATACCCTGGGATCACGCCTGCACGCGTCTCTGCCCTGGTAGACTTGTTTCGCCGCGCTCCCGAGCTCGTGGATGAGGTGAAGATGCTCTGGTGGACGGTGGGTGTGGAGGAATATAAGAGTGCGAGGGCTGGGTGGCAGTGGTTTAAGCATGCTTTCGAGGAGAGGGAGGTGCGCAACGCAGGGGAGCGATTGGATTTGGTGTGCCTTCTAGCGCAGAGGGGACTCGATGACGAGGATTTGGGAATACGGAGGAAGGGAAGTGGTCTGAGGAGGGTGTGGATCACGGGGTGTGAGAGTCAGCGGATGTTTGATGCTGCGCAGAGCAGGGGCGGGCCATCGGGGTTGATGTCGACATTTGAGGATGAGGAAGCAGCGTTGGGCGTGATGAAGGTATTGCAGGGTGTCCTATCCTCCCAGGCGCTATCGTACGTCTCAATGGTCAACATCGCGTTTCCAGCTGAAGCCCTGCGACTTTGTGAGAATCTTAGGGAGTTGAGGTTGGGTGAAGGCGTAACTGTCGTCCCACCCGTAACAGAACATAGGAGATGGCATGGTTGGAGGGCCTCACCTCACGCGCCGGCGTGCTTGCGAGTTTTAACGCTCCAGAGCGGACACAGGTCCTCGCGGAACACCACATCTCCTGGTACGGATGCACTCTTCGAGCATCGGCGGGACTCTAACTTGTGGGACGACGAGGAGGACCAGGGTGCCGAATTTCAACCAGTTCTAGACTTGCGTGGTCTTGAATCGCTCTCTTGCCAGTATCCGAGCCGACTTTTCGCTCCGTCTCGGGGTGACGGTGCGGGCAAAAATCTGAAGGCCGTTTCGCTACAAGGTAGGGGCGTTAGTACATGCGATGGAAACATACTAACCTAGTTTTCCATAGTGACAGACTTTGATACGCTGGCAGACGACATCGAGAGTGGAGCGTTCCCCCTTTCTTCTGATGACCAGCCGCTGGAGCACCTTTCTCTCTCCTGCACCCTGCCTCCGATGCCGTCTGGTTCTCCCGCCGGTCATCTACCGACACAGCCCCCATCCTCAACTCTGCATTCTCCAATGGCGGTTGTACCACCCCTGACGCCATCAGGTCGTCTTTCGCAGATGCTATCGACTCTGGCCACAGCGCGGGACGCACCAGAGAGCATGGAAGTTGAGCTCAGGACGTCTGTTGAGCAGGGCGCACGCATCCTCAGAGCCACCGACGGGCTCGACCTCCTCCCTCTTGCGCGGAAGCTCGCTTCCACCGTATATTCTGGCTTCAGAGACGTCCATCACCAGTCTCGGTCGCTGAAGGTTAACTTCTCGCTTGCACCCAGCTGCACCTCTGTCTCCCCTGATGGATCGCTTATGAATGTGGATGAGCAGATGGGGCAGCAGATGGTGGATAACATTGCAAAATTGGAGGGGCTAATTGCTGACCGACATGCGGAGGCGGTGGCGATACTGGGAAGTGTCGGGGTGCATTTGGGAATAGGGTATACACTGACAGCTTAACCTTGTTTTGCCCACTATGGTCCTGGAGTATGCAGTGATTATGCCTTTTGGATTCTGACCATATGATACTTCCAGTAACAACTCTACCTTCACATACGTGCTGGCAGCATACTCAGTTACCAGAGCAGTTCGACGGGACCAAGACGGGACCATAATAGAATTGGATCAACCAATACAGGCTACATTCCTAGATACTGGTACTCGGCGTACATAACAAACTGTACGAGCATTCGGCGCCGTCGGTAGTGATGACAGCACGTTGTCCAGAGTTCTGTATGCTAGACCACAAGTACGGGCGGATACGAGAAATCCCGCTCATAATAGTCTGAGATTCATACCATGAGCGAGCGACGGTGCAGTATGGAGACGTCAGTAGAATCCGGAGGAATTTGTGCCTTGGTGATTTGTTTGGTAGTTCCCTGCTTCCGAAACCATTGCTCCAAGATTGTCCAGATATGTTGTCCACTCTGACGAGCTACGTATGCGGAAGAATCAGTCAACTGGATGGTTCTGAGAAGGAATCAGGACGAACTCGAAATCTATCGGGATACCAAACGAGAAATCCATCTGGTTATTAGGCTCTGCGGTGAAGTCTTGAGTTGATAGAAGGCACACAGATCTGGTTAATACGTCGGAAATGAACGTTCTTATTTTGGCATACCTTCGCGATATACAGCCCCCTGAGATGGTAAGCCATACGTATCGAATCCAGCTGGACGAGTCTCAGGCTGTCCATGGGAAGATTGGGTACCGTCATTGAGTGTTAAGTTATGTGCAAATAAAATGCCTGGAGACGTGCCAAACACACTCCCCAATTGAGTCTGGATGTTAGTCGACGACGGTTGAACATGCAGGGGAGGTCCACCAAACGCTGGGTACATGCAAGCCCGAGCTCCCGCCCGAGGTATACTCGAATATGCAAACTCCGGCGGCATTCCTATTTGTGAATAGGCCACTGAGAGATCGCCAGGTTTGCCTGTCAATGGGCACTCACTCAGATCAGCGAAACCCGGGGGTGGTCGATTCATTGTCAATTCATTCAAGGTCAGAAGGGTGTATAGGAGGTCGCTTGAGGCGCGTCTTTGAGAAGTTCTTCTCGCAGGAGGATAATAGCACTCACCAGCATCGCCCGGTGAACTGCCAACAGCGGTCATACGACCGCAGAATCTTGATGCACTTGAGGATATAGTCTATTTCCCGTTCCTCGTCAATGGGGTTTCCCGATTTTCGTTCCTTCCACATGTTCACGAGAAGGACGGTAGCGGAAAGGTTTAACGCGATCTAGCAGCAAGGTCAGCGGTTCTTGTAAATGGAAGGAAAAATACAGCCCACCCCGAGAAGCGGAAGCGGGACACCCTTCTGGTTTTGAATGGTCATGATCCTGATAATTGCCCTCGCAGAGTTGGTACAGATGGCCATTGAGGAGAAGGTTTTGGTAACTTTGTTCTTTAAGGCGATAAATGGACGGTGCATCAGAATCTTTACCCAGTAGAACGAGACATAAAGCTTCGCAGACTGGTTGAAGAAAGCCGAGTTGGGCGCATCTGGATCCCATCGCACTGCAAGCAACATTCGTCGGTTAGCTACTCTGGCCTCGGCTGAAGGATTGTGACACCAATGCCATACGTACAGAATTTCGGGAGGTTCTCGTACCAATTGTTCAACTCAGAATCGAATTCAGCCAGCCGTCTTTCATTCCATTCTTCAGTTGAGAACCCTTTGGGTGGAATAGGCTTCTGAACGGAATACTGCAAAAAAGTTGAAGAAGTCAGTCTTACTACGCTGTAGAGCCAGGGTCATTCGAGTTACAATAGCGGCCTGTACACCGTCGAAAATATCAAGCAGGTCCAGGAGCCGGTTGAAGAAGGTGACCTCGGAATGTCGTCCTGGTGGCTGCTTGAATGCAAGCTCCGGGTTTTCGTTCTCCCAAAACTCGTCATCACATTCAATTGGACGGTCAATGTCATAGCTGAGCAAACGGGGTTAGAGTCTTCTGAGTACATGGAAGCAAAGATCTTGAAGAGGAAGGCCCACTCACTCCGCCCGTCTCATGCAACTCGGTCTACCCAGCGCGGCACCAACGAATTGCTCCATCGACCACAAGCAGAAGAACACCCGCTTGCACAGCTCGCTCTGTGCAACAGATCTCTTGTCGTTTTTCTGCTTTCGGTTCAAGGCTATCTCCTGAACAGCTCGGAGAGTCACCCCAAGTAAGTGCCAACATTTATCCAGTCTCGAACTGGCACGCAGAAAGGTTGCTGCTAACTGTGCATTGCGAATTTTGGGTCAGCTATGGTCGTCATTTAAAGGAGAGTGCACTTGCGGTATGTGTTTGTAGTTCCTGTAATGTCGGCGCCCGTAGAAAGGAGTCCTTGCACAGCCTGAGCTGGCGATAATACTTGAAACCAGCGCTCTGCTCGGCATGGGGCACATCGAGGAGGATTCTTGGATCCCTCGAGTAAAGAGCGGCGACAGCGCACACGCCTAGAACGATTCCACCAAACTCGTCGTCAACGAGGTGCATCCCTGCCCTGACACCATTCTCGAATATCGATCGGTTTAGAAGGGGGAACATTGGATTGCTCTTTGTAAAGTACTCTTCGACCAAGTGGCATAGAAGGTCAGGCTCGGGAAAGACGTACGGAGGATACTCTGGGTCTGGTATTACCTCCCACTACCTTGGGGATTAGCATCCGTAGCCTACATCAATTCGTGTAGAGTTAAACTTACCGGCCGTACTGTCCAGAACTCCGGGCGCTTATTCTTGGCAAGACAAGCTATCGTTTGCTCTGTTCCTGCAACATTGAGATCTATGGCCGCCTTTACGAGCATGATTGTACTCGAGGCACCATAGAAACGCTGAGGCGCAAACGATTCCAAGAGTAGGTTCTCTCTGAGAGTGTCCGAGAGGGCTGATATATCGTCATAAAGGGGATTCTCAGGTTCATTTTTAGTTGATTCAGAGTCGTCTCCGGGGCTTGTGACAGCCTCTCCGGCATCAGCGCTAGACGACTGGTTAGGAGAAGCGCTCTCTTCGGAGAATTGCGCAGGGATTCCAAGTTCGGCCAGGAACTTTTCCAGTGCCCGGGCGTACTGCGCAAGGCTCGTCATCGTTTCAAGTAGGACGATGGGGTCGGCAGGTAGTTGGTAAAGTGGGCTCAGTATAGTATCCAGCAAGGGGTTCATTCGAGCTTTTGCTTCTTCGAGCCCCAAGCCTTTGAGGATGGGAGCGGGCACTGTGCTCCCCATAGAGCTGCGGATCCCCAGTCAACTGACGCCTTATGCAATCATCAATGTGTACTGACCCAAAGCTATAGAGCGCTCTCTAGAACGGCCATCTGTCAGCACACAACTTCTGAATTCTTTTGTAGTATTGGCGAATGTACCTTCATCATGTAGAAGTGTGTACAGTCAAGTCCCGACGCAGTGCACCTCGAACATCTGTTCTTTGGCATCTTCGCCGAGTCACCTGTGGAATCCCATGTTTATCGAAGTGGCAGATCGTAAGTCCAGGGGTATCCTTACATTTCACTGTTCATATGGTTAGAGGTACACGAACAAGACCTGCGCTGAGGCTCGGGCTCACTCTTCTTCTGCCTGCACGCATCACAGGCACCTCGCATCCTTGAATGCTTCGACTTCTTGGGTAAGCTGGAACCTCCTTCTTCATCTTGAGGCGACATTCTAAGGCTATTAGGGCAGAGAAAGGATGTTGTGTCTTTGAAGCAGGAAGCCTGCTACTTTGCTTCAAGCTAAAACAAAGTGCAGAAGGGAGTCAGTCAGCCTGCCGTGATGGACGCGTAGCTCAGCGTTCAGCGGCCACGGCTGGCCACAGTTACCAAGATACTTAGGGGCTTCACACGTTGAAGATTGATGGTGATCACTGATCAAGTTGAAGACGCTCTGTCACCGACATAATTTCGAGCCCTGTTCTACTCCGTCAGTCACTGGCGAACTCACTAACATATCCTACTATTGTCAAGTGAATAGTAAACAGGCCGAGTGAGTGTTCAATGCGATGTGAGGCAGGACACTGATCCCGCTCCAGGAATGCCAACAGAGATCGATGAATGTCGCGAACAGCTGGACACTCTGCATCGACAAATCCAACCATTGGAGGCCCAACTACTAGGCTTGAAAGAGCAAGAAAGGGGTCTAAATAAGAGGCTCCGGAAACTGGTGCTTAAGAAGTCGCCCATTAGCAGGCTTACAGATGATATTCTTCGCGAGATATTTCTCCAAACACTACCCAGCAGCCGTGAGAGGGAATTGGCCTGCTTCTCCACGTCCATCCGGCCAGGAATCTCCCCGATGGTCCTTTGTCGGGTATGCAAGGAGTGGAAGGAAGTAGCAGAAGCATATTCGCCTCTCTGGGCAACCCTACGGTTGTTCATCATCGAAATGCCTGGCGATGACGACCCTAACGTCCCAGAATCTACGCGTCCCCACAATCCTCTTCGTGCGCTCGAACAAGGGGTAGCCAACTGCCTCAGGACGTGGAAGAGGAAGACGAAGGCATCATCCATCCAACTTCAAATCATTTTCCTTCAACGTGAACTCTACCGCGGCCCCTCGTTGCTTGGAACTTTGGGACCTACCGACTTCCAGCGCATCACGAAGCTGTCGCTGTGCCGAGTGCGCTATCGGGATGTATCGCAGCTACCGCGAAACGGGTTTCCCGCCCTCGAAGATCTCATTCTCACCATATATAACGTCGGTGACTACCGAAAGAAGACAGGCCCCATCCGTGCCTTCGAGGAATCCCCCCTTCTCAAGCGAGTGGCAGTCGACGAGCTCGTCTCTGGCGGGTTCTTCCCAGTTCTGGCCCTTCCATGGCGCCAGCTCTCTCACCTTGTTCTCAAGTCACCTATCCCAACCAAATTTTTTAACACCCATCTTAGCGATTGCCCTCACCTTTCCCATCTATCCGTCCTGCCGGGCTACGATTCGCTGAGCTGGGGACACTCCATCCCAAAGCAAACATGGTCCTGGCCTAATATCACTAATATCACCATCGGGGTGTGGGAGTACGCTGGTGCAGGGTTTTCGTTCCCCTTCCTCCTGGATGCCATCAATCTCAAAGGGTTGAAATCCTTCCGTCTTGTGGGAGGCAGCTTCAACCTTTCGAGGCAATCGGACCAAGGGTTCCTCGAAAAAGTCCAGTCCATGAAATCCTTGAAATCTCTTTCCCTCTGCTTTATTGATATCAGCCAGAGCACTTACCCCCTTCTTTTCGATCTCACGCCTGAGATAACAACTCTCGAGATCCAACTCCGAACACCAGAAGATAGGGAAAATGACCCCTTCGTCGTGCTCAATCGACACCCGCACCTCTTACCCAAACTCTCGACCTTGGTGCTGGAAGTCCAGCCAGGCTGGATAACCATGTTTGAGAAGAAAGCTTTCGTCACTTTCGTTGAGCAGAGGATGTCTTATCTCCCAGAAACGAGACTCAAGCGTGTCGTTATCCGGTATGCGAGCACGGACAGGGTCGACGTAGATGAACCTTTCCATTTCCGGGACTTGGAGGAGTTCGAGGAGGAGGGACTATTAGTTGAGTTCACTGACGTACGCTCGGAAAGGTTTAATCTTAAAGACGTATGGCATTGGGTGAATCGGGATCCCGACTGGGCTGAAGCATGGCCCGAAGTGCGCAACCTGTTCGTCGAAGGTCCAGTGTACCTCCGGGATGGATATATTGAGTAAATTAGCACCTGTGCGCGGGATACATTGGGTATCATATATCATTGACAGCACAATGCGACATACTGTATATTATAGGTCTATTCCTGAGTAGTAATCCTACCATCGAAAAGAATCAAAATTGTTCAATCAAGGTCAGAATCCGAGGTCTCCGAGGTCTCCGAGTCACCTCCCTCCTCGTCCTCATCTTCCTCGTTCGCCATTTCGATAGCCACACACCAGAACGGTCTTCCCCAAGGCTCCCCGCTCCCCGCTTCGCCATCCTCCTTGCGTTCACAGCAAACGAACCTCACTGGTTGACCGTCCCAATACCTTCCCAAATCGAACGACAGTCCGCCCGGTAAGTCCAGCTGCGGACCCCCACTTTGCCCTGCGAACGATAGAAACCCGTGGCAAAAGTCCGTCGTTATGAGATCCTGGTAGCGGTGCCGGTCAGCTGAACCACTTCATAAAACCTTGAGTTATGGTTGCGGCACTTACCGAAGGGCCGAACGCGACTTGTCTTCTTTTTTCGGGCGACGTAAAGTATGCTCGGCGTTGGGCCACAGTTTCGAGCGATTTTAGCTCGTCCTGGATGCTGTGGTGCTTCGTGCTGCTCGCGTTCGAAGTGCCCGATCTATCAGAGCCGGCACTTGGGGAGAGGCTTCTTCGTATAGAACCTGAACCCGATCCCAGGCCGTTCGTGTCTCGAGGTGAAGATGAGGAGTCCCTGAATCTAGAAGGGCTGGAGGTACCTGGAGACAAAGTCGAACCCGCTGCCGGCACCGCGAGGTACAGCTGGGACACATCGTCCACCAACGACTCCTCGCTCGGAAACGGCGGCAGTAGTTCCCCATGCAAGATCCTCTGGTGCGCAAAGTACGGCATAGTCGATATAAGCGGCGACAATGCCCATGGCTTTGTGGTCGACTGCAAGTCGTGCGTCAGTGTGGGGTCCATGTAGTTCATGAACCGGAGCACGGCACTCGTCCCCCATGGCAGTTTCAGCGGCCGGTCGAAGGTGTTTCCGAAGAGGATGTCGTCTGCACTATATTCTCGTAGAAAGTGACCTTGGACTTGGATGCTCCAGGTCACACCTTGTCTATCGGGACGCGTGAAGTAGCCGTCATCGTTCGTAGATTCGTCGTCGAGGCCTTTTATGTGCACCACTACCTGTCCGTCGAATAGATCGGATGATATGGTGTGTGGTTGGCCTGTGTTCACTGATATAGGCACGAGAGACGATGGTGAGGGACCTGCGAGGACGCGGAGATGAGGCATCGGGAGTTGGAGGGTATGGTACTAAATGGTGGTGGTGGTCGTGGTTTTAGGCCGACATGGTGGTTGAAGAAATGACATCAGTGCCTGAAATAGGGGCGCTCGGCGAATAAGTTCACTTGACCGGCAACTCAATTGCAGGGTGGAAATGCCTTAGTCGATTTAGTTCTACGCAGAAAGTCGTGTTTCTAAAGGCAATACAAACTGCATGGCAGGTAGACTATCTTCTTCGTTTGGGTAGCTCGAGTATGAGAGGCTCTGAGCCCCAGCACGCCTCACATTAAGGATAAGTCGGCAGCCCTATCAAAGGTGCATTTCATCAGCTGGAATGAAGTCAAAAGCACAAGCCACCCACCGTGTACGAGTACATCGCGAACATCCATCTGCACAAATGGAGGGGAAACAATAATTCAGATAAGCTTTTCCCTGGTAGGTCACGAATAAGGATGCATGACACGTACGGCCATACAAGCGGGAAGAAGAAGCCGTTGCCTCGATAGAGAGACAGGAAGAGGCAGAGGGCTTGGATGCCTACAGCCCACAGGATCAGCAACCAGCACTTAAGTAGACCTCTCTCTGTGAATCTACGATACACACCAGTGAGTCTACAATAGAGAGTCAGCATCTACGGTATTCCAGTGTTCAACGCTGTGTTCACTTACTGAACGAATTCAAACATACCATTCCTGACCATGGCTACCAGGAGCGGCGAGACGCACGACGGGTCTCTCCAATCAGCATACGTGATACTAGGATCCATATCCTTCAAGGACATCCAGAGTTTGGCCAATGACAGAACCAAGAAATAGGCTATCGCAGGCAGCTCGTTCACCCAGGCTGATTAAATAGGCAAGACCTAGGATTGAAACGCACCTGCGTTGCCCACTGCTAGAACCCTACACATAGACATAATGAAACGACAATGATTAGTGGTGCTCCCGAACCTATAGAACTAGTAGAACGCGACGCACCATGCGGCAATGAAGTGCCTTTTCAACTCTCCCGATAAAGAGATAAAGTATACCCCGCAACCAGCGAGGTTCGCCAACGCCTCATTCGGCGATATATCGCGCCCGACAAGGTTCGTCCAACGCACGCTTCCGTACAGCGGGAATATGAAGTCGGCTAGATGAATGCACAATTACTATAGAGAGACCGTCTAGCACAAGGTCCTCTGCCATACCAAGAGATAATACCACTGTGAAAGCAAGGACTGGAGGTCCAGTGTCAGATGCCATATTGGGCTGAGATAAAACCAGGGTGTAGGAAATGCATACCTTTGGGTTTGTTATTGTATAGAGCACTCACTCGAATGATGCAACTGATATCGGCAGCCGCTTTGTACAATTTAGACCCAACTCTACAAGCAAGTGGTGGTAAATCGCCATTCTCATAGGTGTTGGTTAGAATGTTGAAGAAAGGGACATACATTGTTATAAGCCGGAGGTAGATCCGACAGCTTTTTGCGAGTTTGTTAAAGCGACCCGCAGCAGAGTACGTTAGATCCAGAGTACTCACGACTGTAGAGAAACCGAGATTTCTCAAGATCTTTCTCTGGTAGATATGAGAAGGAATGGAACGACCCACCTCGGCGCTTGGTTTAACCTGGTCCCTGACTGGTTGGAGATGAAATTTAAAGCGTCAATATCACATTTCCCTTCGTCATGAGTGTTAGACGCACATGCCAGCATTACCCTTCCATCACATATACAGTCAAAAGCTCGCCTTCAAGACAGACACTTGAGCACATACATGACGAGAACGAGGCCGTAATATCTGTTGAATAGATACAACGCTTTTGGGAAGGTCCATTTGGAGCTCCATATGTACTCGAGCTCATCGTCGAAGTTTGCACAAATGTCGTAGACGATAAAGACCAACGCGGCAACTGTCGGTGTAAAATGGGTAAGTTCCAATTCTCCAGATTGTAGAATGAATGGACCTTGGAAGTATCCTTCGTTCTGCGAGGCCTGCACAGCAGATAAATCAAGACTTGTATGAAGTTGTGGCATGGGGAAACGATGCAAAACGAGAACTCGTTCAGCCTTTAACGATGCATAGCTCCGAGCCTACTACAAACTCACAGTGGGAATATTTGGTTAAGCGACAGCGCGCGGCGATCCGAGCTGTGCCCTAGTACCTCTCCTTCTCCGACTCGACCATTGCCGAGATATTACGGTTATTAACGTAGGCGCCGATCGCCCACTATGATCGCCACCACGGAACTGCGGCCGTCGGAGCAGCTTATCGACCATTATACTCAAATTTTGCATCTCTATGTGGGTTCGAAGGTCGTTTCAAGTTTGTTTGAAGTCAACCTAGATCAAAGGAAGCTGTGAACGGAGTCTTCAGCGCATCAGCGACTGAACCTAAGAAGACCCAATACTTATTGATATGGTGTCGACACCCGCCCATGTCGCTTATATGCACTCCATCACTATGGCCCTGTACCTGTTACCCCGCCCATGGAGCAATCTCAGTCCTCGAATGCCGAAGCGCCCGTCGGGGCTGCAGGGTACGCGCCCGTGCCGAGAGACTCGCGCCATCGCTGCCTCATGCCTGCGATCGTGGTACGCAAGGTAAGTGTGTATGCCTGACAGAGGACCAGCCAGACTTTCGACTCTGGCAGCAGCGAGTGGTGGTGGGTGTTACATTTCAAGAGCATTGCCACGTCGGTCCCGCGGGCGCTTGTTTTGGGTTGATTGGTGAAAGTGGCATTGATGGGTTCGGGGTTTGCCGTGGTATGTGGCTGCTCTACTCAAGATCGGAGACACGCTGGAAAATGGTGTAGGCACGTTTTCGAAATATCCTACATGTTGGCAAGTTTCCTCCATTCTCGACGGATTCTTACCTTGAAGCTTCACTGGTTTCACCTTTGTACCGCATGTGCTCTCTTGTACATACGCTTGTTGCGATCTACATTCTTGGACACTAATGTATCTCTTGTTGTCAATGTGACGAATTGTTTTGCCTACAAATGCAGGCGCTAGTATTAAGCGCCAGAAGCGTGCGCTCATCCCAGGTGGGCATTTGATGGGATCGACGGCAAGTCTAGTGTGCCGATTACACCGCTCATTTGGAATTGGGACTTGATTGCTGGAGAGCTTAGGGTATGTTGCGGAAGACAGGGCAGCAAGATGGTATGTAATACCTACCTGTCTCCTCAAAATCCTGCACGGTACCAGCACGTCAAAGTTGCATAAGCGCTCCTTAACTCCATATTTTGACCACGATATCTCTAGCCTTCTATATCGGGGGTAGTCTCGTGAACCAGCCTCTATGTGAGAAGAAGATCGTTCTCAATATCGGGGGCTAGGTATGCATAGAGCGTGGATGGAGTGGCCGTTCCTGCAAGATCATCACAAGTACAGTTTCCAAGCTAAAGTCCGTGGCAAGCATGGGTACACCATCTCGAGTCTGCAGTAACCGAGATCTCAAAGTAACTTGCACAGTGTATTCAAGGTGAAGGGATTAGGTCGCTTTGGCGCTGCGGCGACCTAAGCCCGTGCTGCGGACAGGACAGCTTTCTGCTTACTCGAGAAACGCGGGAATTTGATGAACAGCAAAAACGGCACTATCCAAGTTGCGCCTAGCTCGTTCGCACTCGACAACCATCTCCCCCTCTGTTCGGGCACGGCGCATGCTGCACGTTCATCTCCAACCACCTCAGGACTAGGACAGCAACAGAGTCACCATGATTTATGCTCCAGATGCCAAGGTCAACGAGCCGGAAGGGGAGCGCTTGCCCCGTTACAGTGGAGGGACCACATCCTCAACGAGTGCGCGCGACTCGGAGACTCGGTCTCAGGAAGAGGGTAGCCTTCCTCGCTACAGCAGGGCAGTGACCCCCACAGCACCGGCGGCGGCACGAGTTCCTATCGCAAGCACCACAAGAATGGAGCCCCCGATCCCAGAAGATACCCAGTCCATAATACAGGTTCTCCCACCATCCCCTCTTACGAAGCCAAACCGTCGCATTCGGCGGCTACTACGGGAGTCGTTAATCTTTTCCATCGCCATTTTCGCCTTTTCGATGCCCAGCCATGGCCTCTCCACCTTCTACGTTAGCCCAGTCATCGTTGGCCTCACGATTCTCCATCACGGCATTCTGCTCAGGAGGATCAAAAAGGAAAGCAACCAATACCAAGTCGACATCTCAAAACTGGACCCAGAGGACGAACGGCCGAATTATCGCAGTGCGGTGACGAGGAGTGTGACTATTGTCAACTCTTGGTGGCTCACAACATTGTGGGGGGTATCGCTCATTCTCCTCATCACCCTTGTTGCGAATATCAGGAATGACGACCGGTTAACTGGGAAGCTTGACTGGGGTCGGGGCCTGAATATCTGCCTTGGGAGTGAAATCATCCTAACGGTCCAACAACTTGCACTCATGTGCAGGATTTCATCGTATTGCACCAGGGAACGTCGGGCAGCCGTGCTGGGACACCGTCCGGAACGGCAATCCTATCGGTTCTGGAGATAAGCAAACACTTACTTATCCACTCCAAAAGCCTTCTTAACCTGTACGATATCACCATCCTTTGGACTTCGCTAGCCACCTGAATCAATCGCCACTGTCATTTTCCTATTCCCATCCGTACCTAGCGCCATCCCCTTTACATCTATCTACCGTCTATGCTTATCCTCACTCTGACACTAATATGTCTATTCGATACTTGCCTGTCTATTTTACTGCAGACTAACCCAAGACATGACTTGTTTCCCCCTGTTCCCTTGAGCTTAGATACTCCCGAGAAGTATGCACAGCCTTGAAAACCTTGGTATCAGGCTGATTCAAAGCATCGTCGAACCCTTGGTGATATGTGCGTATATCCCCACAGCGTGCGGGACATGCTCGGGGGCTGCTTTCCTAGCATACATAGCATACATGTGGGTGCAATGTAGACCTGTAACCGGTCGCCTATGAGGATGGTCACGAGTCTAGGTGCAATGTACGGTGGGCGTCTATTGCCCAACTTAAGCTTGCGATAACATCAAAGCTCAAACTTAGCCGCCCGGCCTACACGGCTACCCCCCTATACCGCCATACCCTGCATTCCTAAGTAGTACCGAGCGTTTGGCCTGGTTTATGTTCCATTAAGAACTCATGTACCTGTGCTTTATCCTTGCATATCTAGCTGAAGTCAAAAGAGACTTAAAGATCCGCTCAACTCGCACACCCCAGTGCTCACCCGCAGCTTCACTTGCCTCCCTTCAGAAACGCTTTCCTGAGCCCTTTACGAGCGATACACCTCCATCCACCATGAACACAAACTCAGGCGCTGTATTGGATCGGGCAGCACTCATCGCGATCGCCCAGACGAATCGATCAGCACTCGCGAATACTCCAAAGAACCCCAGGACTATTGAGTTGTCCCTCTGGGCCTCAGTAGTGTTTGCAGGGGGCGCCTTCATATGCTCTGCCCTCCGACTGGGTGTTTTGACGTTCTGGGCCATCCTCGTAACGACATTCCTCACCATCATATTCCAAGCCATCGTACTCTTCCGACTTACGAAGGAGAAGCGACGTTCGAAGCAGCAGCAAGATGTTGTCAACACGCAGAATGGGGCACCCGTAGCAGCATCGAGGGCGCCATATATCACTGCCATGCTCCCTGTCGTTATCTGCGCGTGGATCCTCACCGTGTTTTGGACGGTGTGCTCAGGCTTGAGCATCTATTCTGTTGTCGTTATTCAATCTTTTTTTGGGGGACGCTATGAGGCGTTGAAGATTGTCCAGTCTCTTGAAATGGTGTTCGCTTGTGTAGAAATGGCTCTTTCCGTTACTATCGCCGTTTTGTGTAGCTTAGATTACCAGCATAGCCGTCGCCGTGGAGCAGTAGAGATGTATGCAATTAGCGAGGATGCTGTACTGCTACGATACCATTAGAAATATCTATGAACCATGTCTTTCGTTCTTCTAAAGGTAGCCATTGGGTAGCCACTCACCTGGAGTGGTTGAAAGGTCCAGGGAACCGGTCAAGCTGCAGCTGTTCTTCTTCCCAAGTAAAAAACGCCTATGGTGCTTTGTATGTAAACCGTGGGGAAAGCAGCCGGCAGAGGCTTGGCAGGCTGGGTCGTTGATGCGCCTCCGCGAAACGAGCTTTGACTCGGACTCGAACAGCTTCGTGGATCCTTCGCATGTTCTCAATGTCCTCCCAAATTAAGCGCTGAGCTTGTATACCAATGCTTAACTCTTGCTCACTCTATCCCCGGTTTCAGAAGGAGTGCGCCTTCTCGATTGCTGATCTGTTCACCAGGAGCCTTTCACTGAAGCTTGTGTTTTGTCAGGTTGGCCACGGAGACTCGGCGAGACTCAAGCACAAGCTATCTACTATGGGGGGCCATGCTTGAATGCAGGGTTGGGAAACGGCGACACAGTCATATGCAGAATAAGTTTGTCTGCAGCCTAACGCCAATCATCCGAACTCCCTCCGGTGCCTCACCGCATGGTTCTCATCGTCGACACAGGGGATGCTTAGCCCTTGGTTGCTCCTGGTTCTCCAAAGTTCTCAACTCTTTAGGGGGTATTATCGCACTGCGATATGGGCTGGCTGCGGAATCCCAGTGAAGGGGTACGCATGGAGGGTTAGTGGGCCCTCGTGGACGATCTGAGGGCGGGTACCCCTACCCACTCACAGCTGGTGCACTGACTCTTCTTGGGTACCTGGAGAGGCAAATAGAAAGCCTTTGGCTGAGTATGTAGAATGCATACTATCAAACCGCCTGACTATAGGAAAGCCGCGGTGATTCCTTCTCTCTGCTCTACCCAAGGGCCACGCTTGCTTGGACACTCCGCACCCTCGCAGTTCCCAACAGTCTGGGCCTTCGAAGGCGAGCCAACTCGCCACGATAAGGCCCTGCACGACAGATTGTGCCACATTGGAGCAAGCACGTTGGTGCGATCTCACCTCCCAATCAGACCGCCGCGGACACGCCACCAGCAACCCCTCTGTCTCCCTCTGCCGACAATTTAACTGCATCGAACGACTCGCGCGGGCACGCGTCATTCGATCTTCCTCAGTAACAAGTCTGGAATTCCAGAAACCACTCTTTGAAATTTCTCTAAGGAATGGCAACGGTGTTTGGGACCGGTGCGAAATACAGATGCTTTCTGCCCCGGCGTCCGGGTCGGGATCGACCAGAAGGCTGCCAGCTTCCGACTTTCGAAATCCCTCGCAACGCAATCGAAACCCGTGGCTCGTACAGGAGACCGAGACCGAGAGGCACCCTGTTCATACTCCCAACCAAAATGCCTTGAACGTCCAATCCTCCTCCTCCTTGTAGCTCCTTGTCCTCACTTGCAGAATACTCACCGCAAAGCGAATCCCCTCAGTATGTAGAATGAATGCGCAGCAATCAATCGTCGTCAACGGCGACCCACCGCGTTGAACGCGCGCTTACTTCAAGTGCACCCGAGGCCCGACGGACGCTTCCATCAGGCAAGCGCGGTACCATTTCCAGCAAATTTCCAGCTTCCCAGACGGTGTAGCCGCTTGTAGCCAAATGCCCAAGGCAGGTCCAAGGGGACCAAGAACCCCTCAAGAACCTTGCGGGGCAGAGAGCGGCTGCGTCGAGCCTTTTCGTATTTACTTCAAGAGACGGGAGTCAGCCGGAAAGCTTCGAGCCGTGTACAGTGGAGAGGTGGAGAGCTGTGGAGTGCGCCTTGAGGGGCTTTAAGGTCTTTAACAGTACCACCTGTATGTAGGCTTTGCTTGGGGCTTCTTGGGGCCTGAGCGCAGCAGGCCCCGACGGACCCGATCAACGTTAGACTCGCAGTGGCGAATCGATAAGGAGGTTATAATTATCGTTATCTGGAAAGTTATTAGGCGGTCTAAACATACACAGTTAGAAGATTCTAAAGAACGGATCTACGACGGCTCTTGCTTGTATTATTAGACATGCTTTAGACATATGCAGACTCCACAACAACTCCACAGTACGTCCAGTACGTGCGCAACCACGAAACGAACGGGCTTCATCTGTAGAAAGACTGAGTTCACAATGCCGGGAAAGACTCGAGAGAAGGAAGCAGGGATACTTAGGTCACTCGTTCAGTAGGACGTCGGATGGGATAGACAAACAAAAACAAGTCCACAACACAAGTCCGAAGCCCTCTCGATCTCACTCACACACAACATGGAAGTCAATAATGATATTAGAGCATACGCACACAGACAAGAAAAAGAAAGACATATTCAAGAAACAAGCGAACACTCTATATACAAGCGAAGACATTATTAGTTGCGATAAAAGGAAGGAAAACTTTTGAGGGCGAGGGCGAGGCGGGAATAAGAACGGAAGCGTCAAGAGGCATGAAGTAAAACGGTACTATGTAGAAAAGGAAGGGCGATCCAACCAAATGATAATTCCAGAGGGGGTGAAGGGGGGTTATCCTGCGTGTCGCCGGAGGTCGTGCATCTCGGTCGGTCGTCCGCCGCACAATCGTCACATCGTCCGAAGCCAGCCCCACACCATCCCATCACCATCGCGCTCACACCAACCATCACACCACACGCACGTCGCGCTCACACAGACCAGCCTTGGAAATCAAACGAGAATCCATTTTTATCCTCCACTACGTCTGCGTGAGTAAACAGGTAGAAACGAACAATGCGACATTAGGATGCGACGAGAACGAGATCTTCTAAGCAGAGCGGGCGTCGAGCCCCAACTCCGTACGACGACGGACGGGAAGGCAAAGCGCGCGGCAGATGAGGTGGTATGCAAGGTGTTCGCGCGAACGGGAGGATTAAGGGAGTAGCAGGTATGGCGGGAACGAGTGATGCGGTATACGGCGATGAGGAGGGACGACGACAGCATGCGGCGATAAGATAGGCTGTGCGCAGAGGAGGAGCAGGAGGATGTAGGTGAAGAAAGGGTAAAGGGGGCAAATAGGATTATACACATTAAGACTTCCAAATAATTTCCAAGCGATGCGAGACGTCCTCGAGGGCTTAGGTTCGGCTCGGGTTCCTGGCCAAGGTCTGTCCGACCTTCTGCGCCTGGATCGAGCTGAAGCGCTGCAGCTCCTCGGGCTTGACGTGCACAGAGACACGTCCGAAGCCGACCTTCCTTGCGGCGCGCTTGAGGAACGACACACGGTTGGAGTAGAGCGACTCGTTGATGGAGGCAGCGCGCGACTGGGTGCGGGTGAGGGGGACACCGCCGGCGACGTCGCGAGCGAGCTGGCGCTCGTGACGCTTGCGGAGGTACTTGATGACGGTGGCCTTCATGGCGAACTTGACGAAGTCAAGAGGCAAGAACCAGACGATGTTCTAAAGGAATCCAAGTTAGACAAAGTCGTCGGCGACGGAAACGGCAAGGACTTACCCAGACCCAGACGATACCGATCCAGCCTCCAGAGATACCCTCGACCTTGGAGAAGCCCCAGTCACCGTACGCGGCGATGATGGACGAGATGAGCTGAGCAAGGCAGAAAGCGATGAACAGCGCAGCGGAAGGCCTCTCCATGAAGAAGAATCCGTGGGCACGGGTGACGAAGATGAGGGCCTGCGAGATGATGGCGACCTGGAGGTAGATGATCATGTGCAGCTGGGGGTCGTTGGCCCTGGCAACGTCCCCGGAGAGTCGGACGCCGAACTTGTCCTGGAAGAAGGTGGTCTCGAGGATGGCACACACGAGGGCAATGCTATAGAGCTAGTCAGCAAACCATTCGACGAAACGAAAGAGAGGAACGTACGTAGAGGCGGAGAGGTAGAGACCGTAGGCGATAGCGTAGGCGAAGATCTCGGCCAAGTCCCAAGAATCAGGGGTGTTCGAGGGCAAGACACGATCGACGGAGAGGGTCATGATGGTACCATCGTTCAGGAGAGCAACAACAAGAATCATGAAGGGAGGGAAGTCCAGCTTGTAGGCGAAGGCAAGAATGGCGAAGCAGACGACGATACGGATGGTGACGGCGCAAGCGTAGATGGAGTAGTTACGCATACGCTGGAAGATGATACGGGACTGGCGGATGGCGTGGACGATGGTGGAGAGACCGGGCTCAGTCAAGACGATATCGGCGGCACCACGAGCAGCATCGGTAGCACCCTCAACGGCAATACCGACGTTGGCACGGGAGAGAGCGGGGGCGTCGTTGGCACCGTCACCAGTCATGGCGCAGAGATGGCCGAGACCCTGGAGACGCTTGACGATCTCGTACTTGTGCTCGGGGAAGACTCCAGCGAAACCGTCGGCGTCCATGATCATGTGGTCCAGGTTGACGTGCTTGCTGCCAGGGGCGGGTCCGTCCTTGAGAACCTTGGCGGGGTACATGTGGTCACCCATACCGAGACGACGACCAGTCTCCTTCGCGATGGCGAGCTGATCACCGGTGACCATCTTGACCTTGACACCGAGGGCCTGAGCATCGTCGATGGTCTGCTTGGTATCGTCACGGGGAGGATCGAAGATGGAGAGGAGACCAATGAGCTCAAAGCCGTTGCCCTCAGCCTCGAAGTCGTTACCGTCAACCTCCTCGAAGGCGACAGCGAGAGCACGGAGACCACGGGAAGCGTACTCCTCGACGTCGGCCTCAAGACGGTTCTCGAGGTCCTCGGTCTTGTTGCGGGTGCAGAGCTCGATGATGATACCGGTCATACCCTTGGTGACGCGCTTGAGCTTGCCAGAGGACTCCTCGCGGTAGGTGATCTCGGTACGCTTGTCGACGGGGTTGAAGGGCTTGAAGTCAAGGAGGGTGATGCCAGCGCGAGCACGAGCAGGGTCGCCGAGGGCAGTGACGGTGGCCAAATCAATGGCATCCTGGTTCTCGGTACGGGAGGCGTAGGCGGCAAGGAGAATGACGTCCTCAGCGGAGAAGGGGCCGTAGCACTTGACGGTGTTGCGATCGATGGTAAGCTTGTTGGTGGTGAGGGTACCAGTCTTGTCGGAGCAAAGGATGGTGACACCGGCCAACTCCTCGATAGCGGTGATACGGGTGACAATGGCCTTGTACTTGGCGAGCTGCTGGGCACCGACGGCGAGGGTGACGGACAGGACAGTGGGCATGGCAATGGGGATACCACCGATCAAGAGGACGAGGATGTTGTCGAGACCGCGGCGGTACTGGTAGCGGAAGCCAGCGTACAAGCAGAAGATCTCGGCGAGGACGAAGGTACCGATGGTAACAAGGCAGAAGGTACCGATTTGGGCGAGAATCTTCTGCAAGTGACCGGTGGTGTCGTCGTCCTGACCGACGAGGGAGGCGGCACGACCGAAGAAGGTGTTGGCACCGGTGGAGATGACGACACCCTCAGCTTCACCCTGCTTGCAAGTAGAGCCACTGTAAGGATACCGTTAGAGTGGAGTCGAAAGCGCCATATGCGAAAAAGACGTACGAGAAACACTGGTCACCGGCCTTCTTGGTGATGGGGAGGGATTCACCAGTCAAGGCGGCCTGGTCGATGGAGACGTTGATGGCCTCGGTAAGACGGCAGTCGGCGGGGACAATGTCACCAATCTTGAAGGCGACCATATCACCGGGAACGAGGATGGACGACTCGATTTCCTTCCAGCTTCCGTCACGGCGAACCTTGGCCTTGGGGGCGAGGGACTCCATGAGGGCCTTGACGGCGTTTCCGGCGTTGCGCTCTTCGTAGAAACCGATGGCAGAGTTGATGAACAGGAGGAGGACGATACCGACGAAATCGGGCCAATCCGGGGGCATGCCTTGACCGTTGGAGAGGGCGATGGCGACCAAAGCGGCGGCCTCCATGACCCAGGAGAGGGGGTTCCACATGAAGGACAGGAACTGCGGGGCGGTCAGAGGGGGGTCCGACGCGACAAAGGGGGGAAACTGACCTGGAGGAGGGGGTTCTGCTCTTCCGACTCGAGCTTGTTGGGGCCAAAGAGCTCAAGACGGCGGTCGGCCTCAGCGCTGGGGAGACCTTCCTCCGTGCACTGGAGCAGCTTGAAGACATCGTCGATCACGATGGTCTCGAGATCGACCTTCTCCTTGTCGTAGAGGTCCTCCGCGGTGAGCTCGATCTGCAGACAGAAGACAGGTCAGTACGAGGGCGCGTCGGTTGTTCAGGGGGTCAAACGCACAGTAGCCATGTCGACCTTGGCGTCTGGGCGGCGGTCAGCGACGGGTACGACGAGGAGAGGTAGAAAGACATACGGGTCGCCTCCTCTTTTTCATGACCAAAATCCTTGTACTCCCTCTTCCTCTTGGGCTCCTCGACGGGGGTGGAGGGCTCGACCTGAATTTCGTCAGGCCCTCGCTCTTTTTCGTTTTCGTTGGCGCTCATTGTTGGAAACGACGACGACGACGACGACGGGGGGATGGGGAGCGTCGGCAGCGAGGGGAGGGGCGAGATGGATGAGAGGAAAGAAGGCGACGGGGATTTGAGGAAAACAGAATTGGTTGATATTTGCTTTTATTAGGCCCGGAAGTGCTTATCTCACATTGAGCCGTGATGCCAAGCCGAGTCCAGCCGAGCACGGCGGGTGGCTCCTCTGGGACCACACGGCACAACCAAAACCGCCCGTCCGACAACAGTCGGACAAGCCAGAGCAAAAATATCCCGGCAAATGACGCTCCCTGGGGGCGTAAGCTGCGTGATATCATGGAGAGTCCATTCGCCCAAACCCTCAATTCAAGTGACACCCATCTTATCTACGCCCCCACCCCGTTTCCTGAAATTATTTAATCCACCAGCGGCGTCCAGCGGCGCTCGTCGCTCTTCACGCACAGCCTGCTCGTCCTCGCCAGCGCGCGCCATCGCGACAGGGCGATCGGAGTCGGGTCGGAGTCGGCGCGGGACCAATGTGCGCGCTTGATGGGGCTAAACTTATCTATGATGCCCCCATACATATACCCTATCGCAAAAGCTCATGTGTTCAACGCCAGTCGACGCTGGAGCCGGGAAACCGTCGCACGTTCAAACAGCCTGGCCAGTCTCGCCCCCGGATTCCCCCACACCCCCATGTCCTCTCGACGCGTTTCAGAGCCCCCCTTCGAAGCCCTCGTCCTCACTCCGACCATTGACACGCACCGATCGCGTCCAGCACATGGCCAACGGACCCAACATGAACATCGCAGGACCCCGTCCGAATCACAAAACCCCCGGACTCTCTTTGACGCGAGATCAACGTGGAGTACTACTAGTCCTAATACTTACAGACGCCTGGCTTCTTCGTAGACGCGCAGTGATCGACCTCCTTTCTATGTCAATTTTTGGGCTTTCTATGTTACAGAGTCGACACAAGGTGCCCGAGCCTGCTCTTCCTTCACCTTCACCATGCTCGGAGGGTTGCAGGTCGTCGCCACCCGCTTCGTCGGCTATGGGCTGTTGTCATCGCAGAACCCTCTCGTCATTGATGCAGCAGATGGACGGTCGGATGGATGTATCAAATCCATTCAACAACCTTACATGTACTCTTACAGCCTGTCGACCGACCGTCCGACCGTCGTTCCTCGCACCAAACCGTTTTTCCGCTGTACATACCACCTTTCCGAAGTTGAAACTCTACCATTCCGAGTCCAACTGAGAGAATTCCGCTGGGCGTCTGATAAGAGGATTATGGGTGGATCTAATAATAAATCAAGCCATGCCACCAACCACGCATCCGGCGGCGACCCGACCCCAAAGAGCGAAAATCCCTCCTCCCATTATGATACAGCTATCTCCGAGTCTACAGCCTTGCCCGCTGATACTCTAATGGACCAAAAATCAAGATATCTTCAAGTTTGGGCCCTTGAACGAACGCGACAATAGTAAGGAGGGACCCCGGGGCCCGGACCCACCAGGAATGCAGGCGAATACCGCTCTCCGAGTCGGATGGTAGGGAATGAGAGAATATCGCTGGTCGCTGGCGCAAGGTGCGCACGCCCGGTACGTGCAACCCGCCTTGCAACCCGCACGGTTCAACGGTTGCCCAGCAGTGTGGGTGTGCGGGAGTCCCGAGATTCCCCATCCATCATAGGTGGATGTTTTGTTGGTGTGTTGGTGGGGTAGGTTGAGGGGGAGTGGGTACGTTAATTATTAAGACGTCAGGTGCTTGCTTGCTGTATCAGCTAACTGCGAAACGATAGACTAACATGTTGAGGGGGAGTGGGTATGTTAATTATTAAGACGTCAGGGTTGCTTGCTTGCTGTAGCAGCTAACTGCGAAACGATAGACTAACATTTCGCGAAATCGGGTCTATCGTTTCGCAGTTAGCTGATAGGTAGCTATGATAATAGGCTGTTCTAAGCTGTTCTATCCATCCTCCATGCGTATATATAAGAAGGTTCGTTTGTTGGGATGTATGCATAAACGAGTGCAATTCATGGGAAGTTAAGAATAGAGAAGCAACATCTTATGTTAGTTACGAAAGAGTTTAAAAGTTCAACGACAATTGATTGGATGGGTTCTCCAGTACTGCGGTGCATGGCTACACGACTTTACACGGTCGCCAACCAGTTACCAGCAGCGTTCATATCATCAATATCAGAAATGCGTGACCGACCGTCTTCTACATCCTCATTATTCATATCAAACATGCTCAGGGTAGCACGGTAAGTAGGTATCATGAGAAAACTGACTGACTGACCGTTCACCCGTACGAAGTCATGCGTCTAAGGCTTGTCATCAATATCAGAAATGCGTGACCGATCGTCTTATACATCCTCATATCATTGAACATGCTCAGGGTAGCACGGTAAGTAGGTATCATGAGAAAACTAACTGACTGACTGACCGTTCATCCGAGTGCACACGACCGTCGGCCTCGACGGTGATTGGGACGCGGTGAGCCTTACGACTTACGCTCCCCACAACGCCCCCTCCAACGCGCGGCGCCAATCCCCATTCTCGAAAAGATAAGCAACCTTCCATATGTATCCAGCCGCATCACCCTGAATATTGAATCCTCCTGCCAACAACGAGCCGAAGAAGGCAGCCCGGGAGCTCGCAGTCTCCAAGCAAAAACGTGCCGTCGTCAAGGACGCTTGGCACAGCGGTTCTCCCAGAGAAGATGATGTATGAACTTCAACAGCGCAACACGGCCTATCGTAGCCTATCGTCGCGAACATCAACGGTGCTGATCGCCCTCAGTAGGACATCGAGCTTCTCTTCTCTTCCGAAGAAGCCTCAGAGGCCTTGGCGTGCGCAGCAAGTAACTTAAGTACCTGTAGTAAGGTTCTGTATTAACTTATTGGATGGAAAGACTTGTATTAGATCGCTAGCACGGGCTTGGCTGGGGCTGTATGTTCTTGGGCTCTTCTTGGGTTGCGAGTTTGTTGCGAGTAGCGTCGTAGATTAACTTCGTAGCGTGGCTTGGGTGCTTGGACCCGAGTGAGTACCAGATGGCTAGACACGACCGCCGGCATAGCGAGGACTTGGCGAGGACAGACATACGAAATCGGAAATAGAGTTATGTACCGGTTGGTTTGTCGACTGGTCTTGGTCTTGCGGGAAGGTGCGAACCGTGTGCTTAGCCTGAGGGGTCGACATTCTCTGGGCTCTGTAAGTACCCTTAATCGCGCTATTTTACACCATTTTACAGGACGTGCCCTTACCGCACGTCTGGGTCGCTCGGTGTACGGGGTTTTCCGAGTTCCCAAGGTCCGAATGGGGTCACCGGGCGGCAGGTGCGACGAGCATCAACCGAGCGTGGCTTGCGCCCACACGAACACACATCAGGATCAATCGAAGTACTGAGCAGTGAGCTTGCTCAAGACGTGCAGGTGCCCGTGGTATATGCAAAGACGGCTAACACAGACTGAAAAACATGAGTGAAAACAGGTACGCAGTATGGAGTCCAAGTTCAACCACTGGTTACCAATTCCATAGCCCAGTGTATCAGTTTCTCGTACCAAGAAAGATGCGGTATATGGTATACCTAGTCTTAGTTGAAGTCAAACAGGTGCACCAGCTTTTAAAGGCTCGGGAGACGGGGTATCATTCAGGGTGGCTTTGGGCTGCGGCTGGAGTCACAGTGCAGCGAGTTTTGAGTTGTTCCGAATATGGCACGGCAAATTGCCGATGCAACGACTCGGACAAATGTTATCTTGTATACAAAGTTATGCTGTCCATTGCTTATATACTTAGTCTATAGCCTATTAATCCCAAATAGAAGCATTTGAAACTGGTGGTAGCCCATGCATGCCTATGTGTTGTTCCCTCTCCTGAGCTCCATGTTACTTGAAATTCCAAAGCTTGTAAACATAGAGGAAGCATGGGAACCCGAAACCAAAGTCAGGACAAATCGACAAATGGAAATGATCCGTTCAGGTCCCTAGTATAGTAGTATCACTGCTGAGGTACTTCAATTGATGAATCATGACAATCCAAACGCCCAACACTTAATTAGACGTGTGCTTCCGAGCCGCTGTGTTATATGGCTCGCATGGTTCACCGTAAATTAGCTCGTTTTACCGTAAATCTGCGTAAAACGTTCTGAAATAAGCTCTTATTGAACTTATTGAACTTATTTTACAAGCAAACCAGTCCAGATGTTGCCCCTGTGTTCCATGCCGCAACGTCCAAGCAACGTCTAGAGTCCAGACTCATTTGAATGTGTGTGATCATGTGTGCGCTATCTGCGTCGTAGCAAAAGCCGCGTAGACTTCATTTGCGCATTTTCATTTATACTACACTGTGTCTGTACAAAGCATACCTAGCCGCCTGTTTGCCCACATCCAGTTCTCAGAGAGTTGAGTGCTGTGGTTGCTCTGGTCACCGGCGTTGCGGCGGTGCCGCTTGCGGACCCTGATGACCTTTTCTTTTTCGCTTCCTACCATGTTCGGTGTTCCCACCAATGTAGTCGCTTTTGTATCTCCTTCCAACAGCATTTGAGCTGCTCTGTCGGGATGTCGGGATTCTCTGCGTCATTCGATCGGTGCGCTAGCTCGATCTCGATCACTGGCACTTTGTCTTGCTGTCCCTCGCTAGCACTGCTTGACACTCGTCTTGCGCTTGTTCACATATTCTCTATTACCATGGCACGTCCCAAAAAGCAACGCCCCGCCGCTAAGACAAGCTCTCCCGAGGCTTCCGAAACGCTGGCGACACTGGAGGCTGCTTGTCTTGACAATATTGACAAGTATGGGCTTGCCAAAACAACGACAACTACGTACGGCGGCTACATAGGGAACACACGCGCTTTCCTCGAGAATCTCATAGAAGAACGTAAGAGGCTGGGTGTAAAGGACCATATCTCAAATTCCGAACTCGTGCACTCCCTCGACAAGGTCCCAAACCGGTACTCAGCATATGTCGTGCAGCTTTTCATTGGACAGAAGTGTTGTACGGGTGAGAAGCGGTGTGGGAAGTCGACAGCAGATGGGATATACAGTGCATGGGTTAAGGAATGGTCAAAATCGTGAGCATAGAATTCATCTGAGGCTCTCAAGTCTCAACAAGTTATGGGTAGCTGACTGACCATCCCTCGGTAGTGGGTACGGCGGCGATTACCATTGCGATCCAAAGACCGGGAAAGTGACGGGATGTCCGGCGAAGGCTTACGATGTCAAACAGCTCGTGCGGTCTGTCAAAGCCAGGGCAGCACAGAAGGGTGAGGCCACAGAACGCCATCATGCCGAGGCTATCACCATCGAGGACATGCGGTTGGTCACTAGCTGGTCTGAGTCCATTTGTCCAAACAGCGCACTTGAGAATCCAAGCCTGGGCAGTCCAGAAGCTGTAAAAGTGATGGATGCGCATGGCCTTTACCGTGCTTTCTCCACAACTGGGTTTACTATGTTTACCAGGTGAGTTGTCCCCACGTACATGCAGCCATGCCTGCAAATCCGCTCACAATTCACTTCAGAAATTTTGAGACATGTAATATACGATTTGGGGACCTCAGCTTTGATGGGAAGGGTGCTGCACCAAACTATCACCCGTACATTGGTGTCGAGCTTTCTGAGAGGAAGGGGTGGCAGAAGGCTGCGGGAAATGATGGGGTGACAGGTTAGTACATATCCTTTCCCAATTTGATATACCGTGACGACGGCAAGGAGCACAGATCAAACGTACGAAATCTACGAGCAGCCCAACCACCGGGAAATCGACATGTACACACATTTACTCCGGTGGCTGAAATATCTCAGCCTTCGACTCGGTCGGCCTCTCCATCGCGAAGACTACATCTTTCCGTACATTGCCCCGAATGGAGTTGTACACCCAAATACACCCATATCCTACGACACGGTCCAGAACATGCTCCAGGAGTTCGCATTGGGTGCGGGGTTGAAGAAGACACTCACAACCCACTGCTTCCGACGGGGAGGAGCGCAGTATCGATTTATGTATGCACCTATTGCCGAACGTTGGTCTCTCAATGCCATTCAATGGTGGGGAGGCTGGGCTGTAGGGGAAGGAGTAAGTCATCTCTCCCTGGCAAGCAACAGAATTGACGATTGGGATTCCATCACAGGTTGACATCCTTCTGCGCTATCTCGTAAACTCGCTGCACAATGTCGAGAATACCTATCGTAGTGCTCTCGACCCCGACCGGGGCGCGCTTGGCGACAAGCGAGTCCTTCTAGGAAGCGACCGTCCCTGTGACCCAGTCTCGCAGGAAGATATCCTGGATTTGAAGGCATGCTTGACTGAGACGATGGAACGACTTGCGATTACCATCACTCAGAACAGGTCCCCTCTTCTCTCGGGTCATGCGTCGCCACCGCACTCTTTCCCGGGCCCTCTCAACCCACAGCCGGATGCTGAATTCGCACAACCAAACATAAACAGGAATACACCAATGCAGCCAATGTTGGAATCCGTGCCACCCGACACATCATCCACCAGAACTGCTCGCTGCCGTGCACCAGCAATCCCCGGGGTCTTCATCCCCAACCTACCTGCAGGCTCGGGTGCATGGCGTGAGGCGATACAACAATGGGAAGGGGGAAGACCAGATGGCATGCTGCCTTTGCGAGATTGGCCTCCCGCATGGTATACCGGAGATATGAGAACCACCTTTGGCGCCAAACGAGGCGACCGTAAGACGGTCGCGGAGGAATTCTATCGGTGAGTCCAATGCTTTTATCATGTGCACCATGACTGACAAGTAGCTTGTGCTCCCCAGATTGAAGAGAGACGAAGATGAGTTTCTTCGACTCTACCCCGAAGCAAACAAAGGGTTCCGTGCCCTCCTGTCTGCAATCCAGATGCGCTCGCCTACGCATGCAAGTCGGCGTCGGGTCAGTAAACGCGGGCGCCCAGAGGAGCGTGACTCGCGAGCAAGTAGCATTGAAGCAGGAGCCTAAGGGCTGCGTACAGACTGTACTTAGATACGCATATAGCTGTGGAATCCGTTAGGAATTCCAAACAATATTCAATGTCCATGCAACTGCCCGAGAATCATGAATAAGGGAATTCCAGACTATGGCATACGTGTGTTGTGCACACGCAAAGCAGCAGAGAGTAGCGCGCGGAATGAATGCATGCAAGACGTGCGCTGTGCACACGCAAAGCAGCAGAGAGTAGCGCGCGGAACAAACGCATGCAAGGGGGCGGACCGACCTCACACACTTGTGGCGAGCACACGGACTGCACTATAGGGCTTCGGTGGGACCTAACTAGAGCCAAGGGGTGCCACTGAGGGCTACAGCCTCTCGCGAACATTGCGACACCCCCGCAACGCACAAGATCACAGAACATTGCGACACCCCCACAACGCACAAGATCACAACGGAATTACACTCCTTCAGAGTGACCGTACAAAATAGGTAAGGAAAAAGGATAATAAAGAAGCTCACCGTTTTCGCAGCATCCAGATTCTGCGCGCAGACTATTGGCATGCGCCCCAATCCGTGTACGATGCCTGGTGTGGCTTCAAGAACCGGGGGGACGCGACACCTTTGACTGGCCATTGGAACTGCGACAGGAAGCAAAAACAAGAAGGGAGGCTGTGGTTATATAGGAAAGGGCGGGGCGCAGGGTTGCCGCAGCAACGAGTAAGTAATGAACAAAGAACCAAGAAAGAAGCTCACCCATCACAGACACATCAGAAGCCGAGCATTGTCCTGACCAGATGCATAGTAACACACCAGGCATTGTCTGCTGCGCCGTTAAGCAACCGTTAAGAGCTACTCACCCAGGTCAGTGGAGAGAAAAGGGAAAGAGAGAGCCTGAGAGGAAAGCACAGAGCAGAGCGAGGGAATCTGCACAAAGCCAAAAAGCCGAACCCCGAGTCACCATTCATGCTTGGAAATGAATGGAATTCAATTCAGGGTCAAGTCGCGTCGACGCGACGCGACGAACTCATTAATCTCGGTTCAACCGAGCAGCCGCGCGCCCAGGGCCAGGGCCAGGGGCACGATAAAGCACGTGTTTTATTCGATAAGATAAGGAAATAGATAAGATTATGGGGGGAGCCGAACAGCCGGGCCTGCCGATCATGACAAATCTCGGCCAATCAGATGGCGGTGCCCGCCTGTAAAACGGGGTGGCGCCGGCAGCTCTGATTGGGTGGAACCCGTAAAACATTCAGCATAAGTAATAATGACATCCTTACTCACACGACAACCTAAGGCTTCGTTCGGCCTACCTCACTCTCACCAGCAGGCACCGGAAAAACATCCAGCATCCGTCCAATACCAGCGAGGCAAGTATTTGTCAAAAGAATGCGTCTGGCGGCTACCACGCATCCGTCCCGGGGATGATGTATTCCAGAATCCAGAGTTCCTGGATCCCAAGAATAAGTTCTCCAAGAATAATGAAGACATACAATTCTCAGCGCTCCCCGTAACAGACCATACCGAGCTCCTCTAGGAATCTAAGGGAATTGTAAGCCCTAAATACAACACTCTGTGAGCACAATGGAATCGGGGTGCAGATTAGGTAGGTAAATAGGTAGGTAGGTAGGTATGAAGGCGTTGTGGTCCCACTCCGGAACTACCTCTGTACTATGATGTCATGGAAGCCCCTATCTCCGACAAGCGCCTGCCCCTGCACGAATAGCAGGCTATACCCTGGTCAGCGACGCGCTCAACCAGTGAGTCACCTTGTTATTATTCCGAGCTATGAATAAGTCTGTCAAGCTCATGAATCATTTATTCCGCAGATCACTTAATGCTCACCCGTCGCCACCTAGCAATCAGCGTTGCATGTGAAGGGAAGCAAAAACAGCGCACCAAGCCTGCACTGTTGAGAGAAGAGAACCTCCACAGCAGTAAATGCAGAAGCACCCCAAGCACATCTCGCTTGCATCTCGCAGTCCACAGCACCTGCACGACCCGAACACACCCATAGCCAAGCACATTCAGCCCTCTATGTATGTAAGGACGCAGTTCCGGGACACCCGTCACCATCGAACTTCTCCGTGTGCGCCACCAAAGAGGATTTGTGAGTCTCCCTAGCAGCAAAAGTAGCTCCAACATATCACCTGCATTGCAACCTGACATCGATCTCGACTTCGAGTCTTCGACGTCGTCCCACGCGTCCTGCTCTCCCCGAAGCCAACCGAGCACCTCCGTCCCCTCCAACTGTCTCACTTCAGCTCTAGCCTCTGGACTCGGGTTCGTGACTATGTGCGACGGTCCTATAGGCTATCACCTCGAGGCTCCTCAGGGCCTGTAGCACCTTAAAAATAGACCCTGTTTCATTTCCCCTTCCCCAGGCTCCCTCAGGCATACTCTTGCATACTCCCTGCATGCATGGCTGCCCCAGATCTGGTGCAGCCATCTCGTCACACCTCCACCCCGACCTGGTGATCTGCGTCCGCGAAACTTACCCCATCCCCATCCTTCGCGCGAAGATAACAGGACCCCCGTTTATCCCTCCAGATGCCGGAGGCAGATTTTGGGACTTTTGTCCGGAAATCCCTCCCGCTCAAGGGAGGAAATGTCCGGAAAATCCTCCGGCGTTTCGGTCTTTTTTTCGATTTTCCCCTAGTCTCTAAAATATTCAGAATTGTTTCGCATTTATCACATTTTCCCCAATTTTTTCCCGTCCTCTAAAAGGCTAAAATTTTCGACATCTTGGTCAAAATGTCCGGGAAATTTTCCCAGCCATTTTGCCAAAACGCCAAATTTTGTCCGGAATAGGGGGTCCGGCATGTTTCCCAAATCCCAAATTTTTGTCCGGAAGTGCCTCCGGGATCCCAGGGCATAAACGGGGGTCCTAAGATAACACACTGTGATTATAGAAGCTGTATGAAAGGTGATATACGGGTTTGCTTATCTGTGGCTGAGGGGATGTGAGTGACATGGATGATGGGACGAACGGACAGCTGCGGGGCCTTCTCGTATCGGAGGCAGACGCCCGACCGACCGACCGAAGGATCAATGGGCATTTTGCCATTTGCAATGCGCGCTGCCGCGGAAGGCTGGAGACGGCAGAGCGGCAGGGGTGTCTTGTCCGGCATCTACTGTGTCGCTAAGTTCAAGCATGCAGGCCTACAGTCGGTGGTTGGAACTTGGTCGGTGGTCGTGGTATGTCGGTTTTCCACGTCCGCAAGTCTAGTCCTTTTTCTGGCGTAAGTCGAGCACTTTTGAAGTTGTACCCATAATCTGAATCCTGAGGGTCCAGGATCCAGGGCCTTGGGCAATGAGAGATATACGCTCCTCGACTTGGACAAGGCTCAAGGTGTCAATATCAAACCCCCCTGAACGAACACATGAATTCTATAAATACACCTACAAAGTTCTGAGAAGTTCGAACCCCATCACAGACTCACAGGAAGGTAAGTAGGCTAGTACCTTCCTGGCAGAGTCTAACCATCTATCTCTCTACGCAGCAGCAGCAGGGCTAAACGCACCTTTATGCGCCTCGATCCACTGCGTGACCCCAATTTTGCCCTTGATGATCCTGGGGTCTTCGAGCAAGCGCGCTTCGGAGCCGCCCTCGAGGTCTTCTTCGATGTCGGCGAGGTACTGGCTGAACACGTCGGGGAGGCAGATGAGCTCGGCTTTGACAACCATCCATGTGTGATTGGCCGTCCGAGGGCCTTGCGAAGGATTTCTGCGACCTGGTATCAAGAAACCAAGGCATTGGTTAGCACTGCGAATAGAACTTGAAGGGGAGGAGGATGCATGTACCTCAGGGTATGAAACAAGCTCTAGGCCCGTTAGAATGGGCTCTCTGGAGGGCAGCGTGTCGAAGTTTACGATAGCGTCAAACACGGCCTGCGCGATGTCCTCGACTGCGCCAAGGGGCACACGGCCCGTCGGAAGCGTGTTTTGGATTGCGTTGAAGTAGCCGTAGTTCCTCGCCAGGTTCTCTACAGGTTTTATTCGCATTCAATCCCAACACCCTAAAATGTGGACACGAGACTTACCGACGAACCAAGTAGGGCGGAGCGCGACGTAATTGAGGCCTTGCTTGTCAAGGTAGGTATGCACCTTCCCCATCCCGATGCGCTCAGGGCCCTTATCCGTCCTCTTATTGATAGCGCTGAGCAGAATAGGGCGCTTAACGCCCTTTCGCACCGGCCCGGAGGAGCTTCACCGGTGCGAGACCGGTTTGGCTGGCGCCGTCAGTAATGAGGGTGCTTATGGCTTTAAGTGTGTCGATTGGAGGTTAGAGAGGCATGGAGTTGTGTAAAGCGAGGTCGAGGATTGGAATGGGGAGATTGGATGTCGTTGGGATTCGGGGCGACGGTTGGTCCTGCCAGTGGGGCTAGCGCGAATTTTGCTGTTGAACTCGATGCATGGTGTTAATTCAGCATAGTTGGCTCAATGGGCCGCGTTCAGTGTGAGATGCAGTAGCCAAAGACTGGGGAGAGAGCGTGTTTCGAAGAAGGAGACGACACTGGGTGAATGGAAAGGAAAAGAGAGAGCGGTGCAGGCGACCGACGCCGACCTGATTGGCTGCCTGAAAGTTGGACCTGTCGCCGGAGCGCCGAAGTTATCAAGAAACGCCACGAGCTAAAAGAGGTTAGATTTTCCACCACAGGTCCCACGAAAGCTGTCATGGAATAGTAACGCAGAGCACCCCAGTGGTTTCGACCCCAACCGCCTCCACCCCCCACACGCACACTCGAACTCAACCTTACCCTCGCCACTCACCCCATCACCCATGTCTGTAAATCCAACGAAGCTGAAGGCCAAGAAAGCCAACTCCCTCTCTAAAATAGCCGCCACTTGGTTTTCGTTCAACCGTGACCGTCGTTCATCCTGTTCGAATACCGATTCTCCATCCTGCGTCGTCATACCGGAAGAAGTGATTCAATCGACAGTAGCCGCCCATGCTAGTATTGTCCGCTTTCTGGCCTCAGCTGAACTCGCCCACGAAGTGGCGCTGAGCTCGTACTATCTCTCCAACGACAAGCTGCGACGCTTCGTGCAGTACTATGAAGACACAGAGCAGCTAGAGCAGGCTGAACAACTGAAGCAGCTCATCTGACTTGGTTAGTCCGAGTCGTCCATTCCTCTACGGTCTTCCTCTGCTGACGACCCGGTAGATTATGTTTCTCCTCTCAAGCGAGCGTTAACGCCCTGCTCTTCACGAGGGCCCACTGCCAGCGGCGAGCGGGGGTGGCGCCGGAGCCGTCAGAAGCAAACAACGACAAAGGGCGCCAATGCACAACTTAGGGGCTTGCCTGGCGCCTATTTTCTTATCTAACCTTATTCGAAGTCTCAGTCATTCAGTACCAGCAATGCATATGTGATTTAACTGCAATACCAAGCTCTACATCTAGAGCTCTAGTCCATACGATCGGTCGGAGTATAGCAGTACTTGAAATTCATCCACTCCCCACAGTTATCGTAGGAGCTTCCCTGTTAGGAGGGCACTATGGCTCCCTTTAGCTATATCTGCCAACTATATGAGAGGGAGGACAGTATCAATGGACTACAAGTTCATATTGATAGACCCGGTGCCGGGAGTATAGCAATAATTGAAGTCCTTGCGCGATCCACAGCTGCGAAAAAGTTACAGTCTCATCCTCCCCTATCGCAGAACTTGACATTCTGCGTGGCGTAAACGCACAGAGTGTTCGGAGCGTCGATGCACTTTGGCGGGCCACTGTAATCGCTACAGTCGTAGCACGTAGAGCCTGCTACTTGGCGGCACCAGCTGACATAGAAATCCCGGGGGAGAAGTACTGCTCTCAAGGAGAATTCGTTGTTTGTGACACCCTAGAGTCGCAGTAAGATCCAGCAGTAAACGACTCAAGGGATAAAGCGGAGTCGAAGCTTACCGGTCCTGGGCTTGGTACTGCAGCCACAATGGCCGCAAAAGTGGTCAAGGAGGCGAAGAATAGAACTGTAAACTGCATGTCGAGGTGCTTGCTATGCTGTTGAGGGTTCAGTGCTTCAGGTATGGTGCCTTTAAATGTCACAAATTCCAAAGCCAACACGGTTAGCTAGACCACCTTGAGGTGGCTGTAGCTAAGCGCTTCATCCGAGATTCTGAAACAACTAGACGTGGTTCTACACACTATCAGGACCTACATTACCTCAATTCAACTCGACCCGGGCGTGCATTTTTTGCGAGAATTATGATGTGTGCAACTGCTGCTCATCCGACACAACTCTAAATCCTGGAGGCTGAAAGCATTGTGACGTTACGAACTGATTATCCTACACATACTTACATGACTACCCGAACGTAATTTTTTCGTGGATAATAGGACTAGGCTTACCATATCCATGATCCTACGGAAGGGAGGAGCCGGTTTCAAGTCATCATGACCAGGGTTCTCCCCCTTAGTATCATTGTGCGATTAAAGTACCTCTGGACGAAAAATGGGGGTGATCGTAATGTCTAGCTTGGGACACACACCTGGTCCGCAGACAAAGACCTAGCCGCATCCTGACCGCGTTGCTGTGCCCCTCATGGCAACATGGAAACCTAGGAGTGGAAGCGATCTCCGGACGTCTGCAGCCTGCTCGTCAGCCACCGCGTATCAATATGCCCCGACCAATCAGCATGCAGAACTCCGGGCGTCTATCATGGAAGTATCATCGACCGGGACGCATAAGTCGAGCCTTTCCCTACCAGCGATTGATTCTCCTCTCCTCCAGATGGTCTGTACACAGTTAGGACCGATCGCTTAAAGATAAGATGTAGTCGTCCTCACGCGGGAAGACAGAGCCTAGGGGGAGGGAGGATACATTAAGGGTTTAAGCTGCATGGGCGATAAATATACATATCGAGAGTGTACCAGGAATCAAAACAGTGGGCGATGGGGAAGGTCAAAGATGTAAAAAGACACATTAGACGTGACCAGCCAGATGGCTATGCAAAAAGTCCCTGGTGTCGCTAGGACGGGGCTGGTCGCGACGGAAGTCATAAATATCGTAAGGAAGAGCATGAGATTGATGTTGTATGATGGGTATGTCATGGGTTGCAGTGAGGGAGAGAGAGAGAGCGTTGGGTAGGCGATGGTTGGATGACTGGATGCACGAAGATTGTTGAGGGGAGAGATGTAGAATGAGTCATAATGAGGGAATGAGGGGGGCCACACGGAGTCCGAACAGGCCACGGTTGGTCACAGAATCGGAGGGTCGTCAGCTTGGTTATCGGCGGACAAAGTCAGCCTCTGCGGCCTACGCAGACGGGCTGTTCGTGCTCGACCCTTCGCCTTCATCGATCCTCTCGTCCGAATCCAGCCAACTCTCCTCCACTGTCGCCTTGACTCTCCGGACGTACTCCTTCATGTTTTCGCGATAAAGCTGAGCAGCTTCGGCGTTTGCGGGAGAGTTGGGATTTGGGTCGTGTAGGAGACTTTGTATGCTTGTGAGGATCGCCGCTACATCGTATGTTGGCGACCATCTGTTCTGCAGGATGTCGAGACACAGCTCCCCATTGCTGTACACGTTAGGGTGGAACATCCGGGATAGGAACTTGACTGTCGGTGGTTTGTTGGGGTAAGATTCGTCGAATGTGAGTGTTAGCTTGAAAGTCCCATCTTCGAAAGGAGTGTCGGCTAGTGGTCGTAAGGGTAATCAGTCCATGGTCGCTTGAATGGGATGATCGGCGGTGAAATAGATAGCCAGTTGAAAGACGCACCTGGTCCAAAGATGACAGCGTTCCATAACATGATATTGTCGGGGCATGGGCTACCAGAGACACCGCCTGGTGGGTCGGTAGAGAGCCGCTTGAAGTCACGAATCAATCGTCTTCTGCAGGTGGTGGACTGGATTGATTATGAGCCTCAA
The DNA here is from genome assembly GCA_013368325.1 of Ephemerocybe angulata. NCBI lineage: Eukaryota > Fungi > Basidiomycota > Agaricomycetes > Agaricales > Psathyrellaceae > Ephemerocybe > Ephemerocybe angulata. Next base: position 438,077 of record JAACJK010000221.1, read on the forward strand.
ATTGGCTCGCTAATGCTGGAATCAAGACTAACCATGACTATAAGTTCTGATGTAGTTGGTATATGCAAGCACAAGTCGTATGAGGGGCTCTATGAGAGTCGAAGGCCGATGGTGCGGACGAGATCGTAGTGGTTCGAGTACAATGAGTACAATTCAGGACCCTTGCCCAAATTGGTCGCGCTATTTGTCGGTATTGAGTTTCAACGACAAAAGCCTCTGAGTCAGCATCCGAGTCATCCCACTTCCGAGTCTTCGGGATTGACCATCACTATGCCTATCCCCTATCCCTATCGTTGGGATCGTAAGGGTAAATCCTATGGCTAAGGCCTCGACAAGTTCTGTCGACTTAGGTGCCCTAGGCTATCGTTATACCCTGTGGTGCTGTCCACTGCTACAAGGAGGAGGGCATTACCTGTCAGGCCACAGTCATCTGAAGCTGAAGTAGACGGTTCGTCGCGAGCTGATGGCAGTCCTGTCGCATCTGGGGAGAAGGAAGGCGCATCGAAGCCAGGGAAGCGAAGGAAAGCTCTGATTCCCTACTTATGCGTGGCAAGCTGACTAGTGGAATGTACGAACTCCCAGATCCTTGCTATCGATACATATACCTTTTCGACTGGCCGTTGGACGTCGGGCATCTACTTCCCACATCCCACAATTCGACCTCTTAAGTTGAATTCGCCAACAATGCGATCATCGAGGGGTGCTCTACAGTGAGAAAACATGGAATTTGCTTCCTGGACACCATTATGATTTAAGGAGCTGCGCATTCTGCGAACAATGAGGGAGCCAATCCCCTTGTGACTTTTCTACCTGCAGTAAGGCTTTGGTAAGGCTGACTGAAATTGAATTTTCGGAACCGCCTTCATCGCTTTTACGCAACGCCATGACGTTACGAAGGTTTTTTTAGGCCAGTGTCGAAGGATATCTTATAAAGAGCCTACAAAGTTTACTGCGATATATTTACAACTACCATGCCCACTACACTCACAATTAACTCGACTGTTCGCTTGTCCTCAGGTACGCACCCTACTCTCACTTCCCCACTGGCAGCCGATGATCGATGGTGCCGCGGGCCCTTGTTCACTGCTAATCATAAGCAGGCCATCTCCTGCCCCTTTTGGGCTTTGGTGTCTTTCAAAACACGAAGGAAGCTAGAGAAAGCGTACTCGAGGCCCTCTGCGCTGGGTACAGACATGTGGACTCTGCAAAGATGTATCTTAACGAAGCCGACATCGGGGATGTCGTCAGAGAAATCGGTATCCCGCGAGAGGAAGTCTTCATCAGTGAGTGGATCCTCAATACGATACAGTTTTAGTGAACTATGCTAAGAAGGTCTACAGCTAGCAAGATAAGGTCTATGCTCCACGGGTATGAGAGCACGCTCAAAGCTGTTGACGAGTCTCTGGAGGAGTTCAAGTTCGGTATGTCTTCTCACTTCCCTCTGCAAACACTCTCTTATCAGCACGATTGTAAAATTAGATTATATTGATCTCTACCTTATCCACGACCCGTTGTCAGGAAAGGAGAAACGTCTGGAAACGTACAAAGCGCTCTTGGAGGCCAAAGCGACCGGAAAGGTTCGTTCCATTGGTGTTTCTAACTAGTATGTTATATACCTTGCTTATGTTCATCATTCCAATAACTGACTGAACCATCCTAGCGGTGTTCACCACATTGAGGAAATAATAGAGGCTGGATACGAGAAGCCCTCTGTCAACCAGATCGAGGTAGAGTGATCTTCTGGTACGATTCGCCCGAGTCTGACCACAGTACTCATCACCCGCCCCTAGCTGCACCCGCTCAACCAGCAGAGGCCCATTGTCAAGTACTGCCAAGAGAACGGAATCGTTGTCGAAGCATATTGTCCCATAAGGCGGGGTAAAATGGACTTCCCCGTTATTCATGAGATCGCGGCCAAGGTGCGCCTCTTAGTACGCCGGAGTCAAACTGCAGCTAACCCGGTTTATAGTATGAACGTGAACCAGCACAGATTCTCATTCGTTGGTCGCTCCAGAAAGAGTAAATAGGACATATATTGACCCGCGAAGTGACGATTGCTGACCTCGTTCACACGACAGATTCGTTCCTCTGCCCAAGAGTACCACTGCTTCCCGAGTTAGGTCCAACGCAGACATATATAACTTCGAGATATCTAGGGAGGATATGGAGAGGCTTGATTCCCTGGATCAGGGTAAAGATGGCTCGGTTAGCTGGAACCCCGTCGACTCGGAGTAATAGTAACTTGATATGGCGATGGCGGAACGAGGTCCAGGGTGCGTTCCCAGGTTCGCAGGCGATCCCTTTGAAGCAGTCCATGTTGGTGTCACTGCCACGTAGGGAAATGTGAAGCTGGTACTTCATGAATGCAAGATTCTTTTCGATGCGGGACCGAGAGACCGAGAGCGGGAAGGAGCTGTACATAGGGTGGCAACATCTTATCTAATCGTTCAGGTTCACACCCGTGGGGAGATTCAAAACCGCGGCCCTATGATCTACTCTACCCTTGTTCCCCGCCCCACCGTTCTCTCAAGTTTCTCTACTCTAGGATGCGTTCCAGTTCTCACCTGGACATGCACCTCAATATCGTTTCAAACAATTCTAGTCAGGCTATGTCAGAAGGCAAGGCTTGACTGGCGCTATGTACGCCGTGCTCCAGGTTCACAAACCGCATTCGCGACGTCAACTGTGCGCAAAACGGCCATCCAAAGTAACCCTCTATGGATGGCACCATAGCTCTTCCAGGCACCGGAATATGCTGCTGAATAGCTCTCCAGGATCTCTGACTCTTTTCGACCGGAGCGAGGTCATTCCAGCTCGCCACCAGCCTAGGCACCTTAGGACCATGCCACCTGTCACCACGCACCACGTAGCCTCCCCTCAGTCTAGGCACAATTAATACTGAAATCCGGAAGGCCCATAGGTTTCATAAAGGCTGTGAGCAACAATCTTCCGCCATTTCGTGAAGGTTCACCGGCCATTCACCAATGATCCGTCCCAACATTTGACCCTGGCTGTGGGCGCTTAATTTACGAGCATAGACTTTAAGGTACCATCGATGAACTCCGTCATTCCAGTCAATTTATCTGACTAGCCCAGTGCACCGACCTGGTCTCGCTCCATCTAAGGCCCAAGATATCCTTATTTGACCAACTGTATCGGTATGCGCCCTGCCTAGAACGTCTCCGTCAACCCCCAGATATGTCTGTGCCGCACAGGTGAAAGGGATAAGTAGAGCAGAGGGAAGCGATTTTTAGCTGACCAAAAATCAAGCACAACTCACTAATCACCACAACCAACTACCAATCCCAACCCCCAACACGACTCAAACTAATGTCGAGCACCATACAAACCGCCACAAACTACCAAATTCAGTCTCCGTACCGCGAGACAGGGGGCGTCTTGCAGATTCTCAGCGGCACCGCTGGGCGTGTGGGCCTTGGGAGAGATACGAAGGATGACTTACAGCAGGTGCGTATCTTTGGGTTGGGCATGTTCTTCATTAGCTGAACGACTTTCCTGGGGGCGCCGTCCAGTGGGTTCTTTGGGCGTCCGATACAACAAGTGGATACAGGATCGAGAACTACAAATTCGACACGTTTTATGTGACTGTACCGACTGCTGGGACGAATGCATCGCTGCAAATCTCCCAGCAACCAAGGGACTGGTACTTTATGGAGACAACTGCACCTTACTTCAAGTGTGTTATCATGCTCGTTGTGCAACCACAGTACTAACGTTGACGTATCCTAGCATCTGCGAGGACCCAGCATGTTCGCTCGTTTGGGTACCCCTATCCCGACTATCATCTACAGCAGCAGACAGTAACGATGTACGTATCTCCGTTCCAAATCCCACCTTCAATGACTGCAATTAATGTCAACCAGATATACGTCGTACAATCAACGGGCGCAGACTACGAGCAGTGGGTTGTCGCTCTTGCAGGATCATCTATTTCCGACCCGCAGGGCAACACCACTGCATCTACATCGACGGCTGGCACGATAACCCAAACCTTGACATCACAGCCGCTTTCCACCTACACCCAAACCGCAACATCCACGCGCCCGTACCCTCCTCCGACCTCGAGCCCCGTGTCCGACAAAAACTTGGAGGTCGTTCAACAGGACTGCCAGCCCTGCGGCAAGACCAAATGTACATTCTCCCCTTCAGTAAGCATCTCCAGGCCATCATCATTTGCCCCATCGGTTTATTCTTGACCTCGCGGGTTCCGTTATACAGGGTGATTCCTCGACGCAGTCTTACAGCGTCCTCATCGGACAGGCAATAGCGAACTGTGACTCGGGCAGTCAAGAGTCAACAGTGACGAAGTTGGGAGGATCGTTCGAACTCGAGCGGTCGTTCACTGTCGAGACGACCTCTGGCGCGGGGCTGGGAACTCTCGGTCCGAGCATCTCACTGTCGACGACCCTTGGCAATACCGATTCACGAAAGATCTCGTTGACTCAAGAAACAGAAGTGACCATTAGGCCTGGACAAATTGTAAGTGGGACTCCTTTTCGCCGCATGTAACGCCGTCGCGGACTTTCCTTTCTCAAAATGTAGGGAGCGCTTGTCGCAAATGTTAGCTACATCAAACAGCCAGGGGATATGAAAGTGGACACCAAGTGAGTCATTCACGCTTCGTTTCCCTGTGCAATTGGCTTTCTTACCGCATTCCGTAGGACACTCTCGTTCCTATCAATCCAACCGGAGTACGTCATACAGATGTCAGTCGTCTACACCGACTGCAACTCCAAGCTCGAAGCCTTCACTATTCCCAAGGCACCGGAGTGCAGCAAGAAGAAGAAAAACGACGCGCGCCTAGGACGACCCAAAGTGAACCATCTTACTCTCACTGTCGCCGTGTTACTTGCTAGTTTTACGATCCCATGTTTCTGAGTATTGCTTTGGTCACCATATCACGTAGAAAATCAGTTGCACGCCGCAATCTCAATCAGCATCCCTGTACCGTGCCATAGCCCAGTAGCGTACTGCACTTACAACTTAATTGTCATCGCACCCTTTCCCGAGCCAAGACGATTACCGCGAGACAGGCGACTTCAACGTCGTCGAAAGGATGAAGCCTTGAAGGATTTGGCGCAGCGATCTACTTTGAGGGCGACGCTTCGGAGAACCTAGCTTACAACGGACGCCGCTGACCTCTCGCTCTCGATTTTCCCAATACAGAGCGAGTCCGACCTGCTGTCAAACGAGGTTGCTGGGAACAGAGGGATCGGTGATGCAAGTGAGTTTGTAATGCACGTCGCCCTGATGATTTACTGACCTCTTGCAGGGTATCCTACTCCTCACGTATCGCATCGCAATCCCGTCGCCGCCGCTGCTCTTCATGATCAAGTCAGTGGTATAACAAAGCCTCCCGTCATGGAGCTGGGGTGTTTGTTCTAGGTGAGCGACCTTTCGATGCGTGTTCCCCGTGTTGAAAGCCCTATTACTCACTTCTCGCGGTGTTCTCCTCAGTCAGACCCAGTATCGGCGTTGCTCTTTAAATTGTTTCCGTGTTGATCGATTGCCAGGGATCTCTTCTGGGCCTCTTTTACCAGCTCCATCTCCCCCCTCTTGTCTCTGTTCCCACATCTCGGTACCGTCGTGGTACACCGCTACCTCATTGCTCGTCTAGAATATCATTATCTACTAAAACACGTCGTCCGAACCATAACTAGTACACGCTGAAATACCAATCGCATCAATACCATCCACTCTGGCTCGCAAAGTTGCGCCAATCTTCGCTTGGAAGATAGCAATGAACGGTACGCCACTTCCTAAAATGGTCACCAACAGGAATGCCATGGCCAGGTCTGAGAAAGTGAAAATACAGCATCTGGAACCACCCAGGGACGTGATACCCTCTGGCCTTGCAACCCTCAAGAACCGCCTTCCTCCACCGCTTGCACGACGGCAGACAGCGTAATATGGGGCACTAAAGGTCGCGGTGTTAGCGAGTCCGTGAGTCAAGAGCAAAACTTTGAACGACTAACGCGGGCGTGGACTTGATGAAGAAATATGGTGGCATTCAGGCCCCGGTGGACCTGATCGAAACTTGTATTATCAAGGCACATGTCGACCCACCAGCGCGCGTCGCATGAACGGAGGGTCTCCTCAATATGAGGGTCCTCTGCTTCACAGTTTTCCAGCTCCAGCCTGGATTCCGGACGCATGGAAGGCTTTCTTGACAGGAAGTGGAAGAGGAAGTCTTCGCGATCCTGGTCAGGAACAGTTAATCCTTGGTCTGAAGCGGCGTTCGCGTTGGTGTCAGCTTCAGTCAATGGTGTACACCATAAAGACAAAGAACGTACCTTTGAGGATACGGACGTACTGTCGTCGATCTGGATCAGACCTAACCACGAAGTTCATCCACAAATCACCACATCGCCACTGGTTGTCGATAAAGTCGAGTAAAGACTTGTGGTAGAACTTGATGAGGGAAGTCCTGTCTTCTGGAGGCGGGAGAGAGACCAGGGACGGTATGCATCCAAGGAGGCGTTCGGCCTCGCCAACAGTGGAGTCCATATAGTACCTCCAAAATAGTGCCGGGACCCTTTTCGAATCTTCGACTCGCTCCTCGTGAACAACCCAGATCCACTGGACAGTAGATAAAGGGTCAGGGGAGGCATTTAGGATAAGTGTGTAGAGTGTATCCAGCGCTCTGAAAGGCTTGGACAAATCACCAGACTTTTCGAGGTTCAAGACACGGTCCAGCTGCTTTTGGGGAAGGTTGGAAGGGTCCTCGACGAATCGTACCACTGTTGCTGCATAGATGAACTGGCCAGAAGCATTGGAAACAATGCTGCGGATCTGCTCCAAAGTCGGCCAAGAGGGAGGGAGACAGTATCGGCGGCGTATCGCAGCGAATTTGGACTGTAGGAATAGTTCAATGTCGGAATCCGGATCGTACTTGTCGTCGAGGAAGAGCTCCAAGGTAGATTCTGTGGCGTTGGAGAAAAATGTCGATAAGATGCGCTCGGGGCGGCTGACGGCAACGATACGGAAGGGAAAGCATGGGTCGGTAGCCGCACGGAGGAGGAGGCTAAGTATCTCGAGCTGGTCCTTTTCTTTTATTGACTGCGCTTCTTCTTCTTCCATCGGCCTGTTGAAAGGGTTCGTGGCCTCGCACTCGTCAATTCCGTCAATTATTATGACCTTTGGGGTGGTAGATGCGTCGATTTGATTGTGAAGATGCCGAAGCGGTTTAAGGATAAGCTCCTCGAGCTGGTCGATCAGTCTTGTTCTGAAAACGGTGGGGTCGTGATCGATAGTCGAAAGGATATGTTGGTCGAGAGCAGATAGGCTAGGGTGCCTTCTCAGCTGGTAGGCAAGTGTCGAGACGAAGCATCGCTTCAAGCGCCTATCCTCCGATCCGGAGAAGGACGAGAAGAAGAAGCTCGCAGCGAGAATGCCTTTTTCGCTACAAGACTCCGCCACTGACCCTGCAATCGCCGTCTTTCCTGTTCCCGCAGGCCCAGTGAGCCATAAAATCTTCTTCGGCTCCTCGTCCATGTCCCCAGTTGTAATCCAACTGATAATCTCATCCTGCACGGCTACCCTGGTATATGGATGGCACTTGGGCGCATCGCAACGCTCGTCCGAGTTGTGCGCCGCGCCTGCCGATATATTCTCCTCGAGGCCTATGGGAGCGGCTCTGTCACTAGGAAGAGATGACACGAGGCTAGGATACGCACGTTCAAGGGCGCTCTTGCCAGAACTTCGATTGTTATAGGTCGCGTTGCCAGCTACGTTATGAACGTTGAGATTGGTGATGCTGAAGTCGTGTGCATTATTCAGGAGCTGGGTCATGCTGAGGAGGTTTCTCGAGGAGGGTTCAAGAACGTGGAGGAGGAACCTGGGGGAACTTCTCGCTGGGCACTGGCAACCTGGGTGTCAGAACGGAGTTTGAAGATGCGATGTGTAATCCTGTGCCTGGGAAGCATTTAAGCGCCCAAGAAACACCGGCGGTGTCCTTTGAAGTCGTTTGGACTCCATCGACCATTTACTTCCAGGGTAAAGTGCCCATCTAAGGTAAGTCAATATTTAGCATTTGTCCCTCCACAGGCTCCCCACCAGTTGCTCTTTTCGCTGTTCCACAGTCCAAGGGTGCGGGTACGATGAGAATTGATTGTCCACTTTGATGTTGATGGACAGTGTACACACACACACACTGTATGTGTGGGTTCCACAACGAACACACCCATAACAAGCTCAAGTCCATCGACCGACGTACACACTGACTATCGCCGGAAACGCACACATGGCACGACATTGCCAAACCCAGGAAGAACAAGCCATCGCTCACTCCCAGTCGTCCAAGACTCACCGACGAGAACTTGCTAGATGACCACTGAAGATGGGCGACCTGCGCATCCCAATGGCTACTGTGCCTTACTTTCCTTTCAGGGCCCCCTCCTTGAGATCGCCTGCCTGTATCCAGGCACCAACCGCTGGGGACGGGGCCATCTCAAGGACAAGTATCCCCAGGCGCTGCCGCATCTGTAGTGAACCAGGGATGAAAGCTTGGACGAAGCATCCAGGGTATGAGCTGACATGGCTGCGTCTGGCGGGCCATCGACCTCCGGCCCACAAGTTTCTCAAAATGAACGCGCCCACGATGGCGATGTAAAGGGACCGTGTTTTTGCGGTTGTACAAAGTTTCATCGCTGCTTTACTGGAAAAGGTTTAAGTAAGTCTGCGACTTAAGTTTCTGCATGTGCTTGCTGAAGAAATGGCATGGGCGCCTATTTGTGGAGAACTTGGGGGGGCTTTTGAGTTCGCTTACTCTGCAACTACAGTCCGCGATGGTAATGGATTTAGAAAGCGCAATCACATACTGCGAAAGGGTATAGAGCATGGACTCGAGGAATATTCGGTGTTTATCGAGCTCGACCGACTTCCTGGGCACAGTGTGGCGGAGCAGCGGAGTCCGAATCCGAGATTTCCTGTGTGTGTGCATTCTTCCAAGTTCAAGTCCGTCACCACCACACCCTCAACCACGCCTCTCGATCCACTCAGATGGCAGAAGTACCAGGAAAGAAGAAACCCAAAGTTAAACGGGGTTGGATGAAGCAGATGAAGGATGTCTTCAAGTGCAGTGGGTCTAAGACGCCGAGGTCGGAGACCCCGAGCCTTGCTGAAGGATTCAAGCTGGGGGGTCCAAGTACCCAGAGTGACCATGAACATGGCGCAGGATCGGCCTTTCTCGATGGGCGCTCGAATCAGGACCCTCTAGAAGTGCCTCTCAACTCCGTGACCACTCCCCAATTGGCCTGCGATGACCCTAAAGGAGAGGCCGAGCGACCTCTGATCAAGGACTCCCGTGACGACACCATGCCGGAGAGTGTTTCTTATGCTTTCAGACCCGAGGCCGGCATTTCTGTTCCAACAGAGGGCATTGGGAGCAAGCTCTATGGGGTGGTGAAGACTACGTTGCGATTGGTGGCCGAAATGGGCGACGTCTTTCCGCCGGTGAAGAGTACTGCTGCAGGGCTGCTCTTTATCTTCGACCTTATCGATGTGAGTCCTCCGACCATACACCTCCGAATACCCTTCTCTAACATGAAGGCCAGGCTTATGGAGAGAACCACGAAGAGTTCAACAAGCTCCTTGACAGGGTCAAGATCCTATCAGCGATCCTTGCATCCTGTCCAAAGGATGTCCCGGAGGAGGTGCTCGATCGATTTCGTGGTCTCTCACTGTAAGAGCATAATCTAAAAGTGTTCGGGTTCTTCTACTTAACTTCTGGCTTTAGCACACTGCTTGAGAAGGAGGAGTCGTTGAAACAGAAGCTCGAGAATAGGTCGAGGGTCGACAGAGTGATCCTCTCTGCTCAGGACAAGGAAGAGATTATTAAACACACCCAGGAGATCAAGATAATCATCGAGATTGCAGTAGTAGGACCCTCCAAAACTCATGTCACGCCCAATACTGAACTCTTCTAGTTCACGTCGGTTACCCAGAACGACGTTCGGACGATACAAGCTGTCAGTGAGGTTAGATGGTTGAAGGAAAATGTCACGGGTACGTTGCCCGTACCGCTGTCGTGCGTCGTCTGACTCGAAGCTTCTACAGTCATCGAGCAAGCATCCGGCGGTCTGCGCAGCACGGAGAACGACATCGAGTTCTTACGGAAATCTGGTGTGCACTGTTGCTGGATTCTCATGTGTTTCGCTAACCAAATGTATACTTACAGAACTTCTGGGGAAGCTCGGAGAAGTGAAAGGAGCCGAATACGATAACCAGAAACGCGGTGGCGGCTGTACCCCTGGCACCAGGATCTCCCTCCTGGGTACCCTTCTCATCTGGGCTATGGACCGAGACTCCGCCCATCTCTTTTGGCTTAGTGGACCAGCCGGGACTGGAAAAACGGCGGTCTGCAAGACCTTTTGTGCTCAACTTGCCCAGCGAGGTACCTATGGGGCCAGTTTCTTGTGCGCGGTCCAAGGGAAGGATCTGCAGGACGTATACATGATCATCCCAACTGTGGCGAAGGTTCTGGCCAAGGAACGACCCGAATTTGGCAAAGCCCTGGAGCAGATTATTCTGAACGACCGAAGGTGCAAGAGTCCGAAGGTGATGTCTTTGAACGACCAGTACTCGAAGCTCATCCTTGAGCCTGCCGCAAAGGTTTTCACTCCCGACGATCTTCTCGTGGTCTGTATAGACGCTCTCGACGAATGCGAGGACAAGCACGCCATCAGGATGCTTGTCAGCACGCTGTCGCGTAAACCGACAGTACCCCTCAAGTTTTTCCTCACCAGTAGGCCTGAGATTGGGCTGAGGAAGGCGCTTCAATCATCTGGCAAACAGCTGTGTCTCTTTGATATCGAAGAGTATGCCGTCAAGGCTGATATAATGCTCTTCCTCACTGGACAGTTCCGAGCGGTGCCTGCAATATACGAGGCTCACAAAGGCACTTGGCCTCCTCCTGAGATCGAAAAAATCGCCGAGTTCTCTGGGAAGCTATTCATCGTTGCCTTCACCGCCTTTAAGTACATCACAGCCCCGAACGGAGTCTGCCTCGAGAGGTTCAAATGTTTTACTGACCGTGCTTCTGTCCGTGGCGTTGACGCTCTCTATGATGGAATCATGGCAGAAGTGTTCAAGGATCTTAAACTCGAAGAGCAGGACCTCGTGCACTCGTGCTTGTCGCTTCTTGTCGCCGCACGCAGGCCCCTTTCACCTCATGACTACAGCAGATTGCTCAACAAAGACACATACCTAATCCGAGAGACTTTCAAGGTACTTCACTCCGTTGTCCAGGTCCCTGAAGAAGGCGTGCACAATGCTGGCATATCAACCTATCATGCCTCATATGTCGACTTCCTCACGTCGCATACAACCAAGAAACGACGATGGGCCGTTGAGAAGACTGCTGCCCATTCAGCCGCCGGGGAAGCCTGCCTCCGCATCATGAATTCAATGCTTCGCTTCGGTATCTCAGGGGCCCAAACATCTTACCTGAGCAACGATGACCAGCCAACTCCTCTGAAACTTCCGTCGGAATTGGCCTACGCGTGCACAGCCTGGGGCGACCACGTCATATATGCTGGACTCGAGTCTGAAACACAACAGCGGAAGGTCGAGGCGTTTCTGAGGAAAGAGAAGTGTTGGTACTGGCTGGAGGCCTTGAGCGTGCTCAGGGCTGTGGAATATGGCTACAGGATCCTCTAGGCTCTGGACGATATCAAAGGTGGGTCTTCCTACTCACGCATCATAGGAGCTAGTGGATTGATATTCAAGATAGGAAACAACCTCGATGGAACTCCAATATCTGTCAGACAGCCTTGGAGACATTGTCCACACATTCAAGACACCCATATCCCACAGTGCCCCACATCTATACCTCTCCGCAATTCCATTCGCAAAAGTGCTAAGTACCGAAGTCCCAAAATTCCTTCCTACCTTCGAATTCATTCCTACCGTCCATTACCGTCCTGGATCGGACCACGAAATGCTCCGTATCAACGTTGGGGTAGACAAGGAGTGCGAATCTCTGGCGTTTTCTCCTGATGGCCAGTACCTCGCCACTGCTATCTACTCCAGCCAATCGAACACATCAAATGTTGTTGTTTACACTCGGGATGGTCAGCGCGCCTCAGAAGTAACCCCTATGAAGCACCCAGCCTGTGTTCGCTCCGTTGCATTCTCCCCCGACGGGCGGTGCGTTGCTTCTTCCTCAGATGACAGGGTCATTAGAATATGGGACCTTCAGACTGGAATCGCCACCTCTGAGCTTTCACAGGGCCATACCGATATAATCTGGGCGGTGGCATATTCTCCTGATGGCAAGTATATTGCTTCAGGATCCGACGACCAAACCATACGGCTCTGGGATGTCCAAACTGGTCTTCCTGCCTTTCAGCCACTCGTGGGCCATAGAAACGCTGTTCATTCGGTGGCCTACTCCCCCGATGGCAAATACGTTGTATCAGGCTCAGCGGACGACACCCTTCGAATTTGGGATGTTCAGACAGGGCATGCCGCACTCGAGCCGATTACAGGACACACCAACTTGGTCCGCTCAGTAGCATACTCTCCCGATGGAAAACACATCATTTCCGGTTCATATGACTCTACGGTTCGATTGTGGGGTGTGTGCACAGGACAGGCAATTCTAGGGCCTATGGCGGGCCACACAGGCAGAGTCAATGCAGTGGCATTCTCCCCTGATGGGATGTTTGTGGTGTCAAGCTCAGGCGACAAGACGGTCCAAATTTGGGACGCTCAGACTGGGGAGGTTGCCTCGGATCGCCTCGAAGGCCATACACTTGCAGTTGCATCAGTCGCCTACTCTCCTGATGGAAAATGCATCGCGACAGGTTCTTTCGACAGTACTATTCGATTTTGGGACGCTCATTTGGATCGGCCTGCCTCTGACCTTTCTCCAGGCACCAGCGCCAAAATTTTGGCCGTGGCCTACTCTACCGACGGAAAGTATGTCGCCTCAGGCTCCGATGATGGCTCGGCTCGAGTATGGAATGCCCTAACCGGAGCCCTCTCTTTCCCGCCAATTCGGATAGCAAAGAACGTGGCGATCCTTTCCTTGGCCTACTCCTTTGATGGGGAATATCTTGTCTGTGGTTTACAAGATGCATCCATTCGTCTGTGGCATGCCCAAACGGGCAACCACAATGTGATGACAGGCCATGCAAAGGTCGTCTATGCTGTGGCATTCTCCCCTGATGGAGGCACCATTGCGTCAGGCTCGGGGGACAAGACCGTTCGACTATGGGATGGCCGAACAGGAGAACCCCGAGGCAAGCCATTGACTGGGCATACCGACCAGGTCATTGCCGTCGCATGGTCCCCCGATGGGAAGTACCTCGTGTCAGGCGCATCCGACAACACTGTGCGAGTTTGGGACCTCACTGGCGCTCAGCGTGTCTTTGAGCCCATGACAGGGCACACTGACGCCGTTTTATCGGTGGCCTACTCTCCAGATGGCCGGAATATAGCTTCCGGCTCCGTGGATAGGACTATTCGTCTTTGGGACGTCAAGACGAGGCAGCCTATTGGCACTATCACAGGTCACAGAAAGGCAGTTACATCTATCGTCTACTCTCCCGACGGCAGTCGCATTGCTTCATCGTCATACGACTGCACCATTCGGCTTTGGGACGCTCAAACAGGGGAGCTTGTTTCTCCTCCCCTCGTTGGCCATGGTTCGTCGGTGACATCAATTGCATTCTCCCCGACCGATGGTCGAATTGCCTCGGGTTCTTTCGACACCACTCTGCGGATTTGGAAGCGGCCTCCCAAGAACTTGACACCAACATTGGACCCAACCCAGACCCTGGACGGTATGCGTGCCGTCTTTCCGAGCATTCTGCTCACTGATTTTTTTTGCAGGTCCCATATATCTGCACGACTATCCGCACGGTGTTTTTACCGTCGGAAGCGATGGATGGCTGCGAAATCCATCGGGTGATCTCCTTCTTTGGATCCCATATGCTCATCGCACTGGCTTATATTGCAACGGCCTCGAGCGTATCAACGGGAAGATTGCAACGACAAAAGTGGAGCTCACAAAGGCTGTCGCACATGGGGAGAACTGGCTCAAGTTAGTCCCCCAATTCTGATTCGTCTCATAGTTAAATCAACCTTCCCGTAGGTGCAGGGATCCTCCTTCACGCGGTGAAGTCCACTATCGCCCGTGGCCCATTTAAAATCCCAGGCTGCTCCTGGCATATTTGGCGCCGCCACCATACCATTCTTCATTGGGCGGCACCCCGACTCGTCATTCCGAGACTCTGAATCCTGTGCCATCATTGCTTTTCGTACGCCTCAACATTCCTCCCTGTACTCTTCAGACCCCGCTTCTATTTTTCTTTCCTTTCTTGCTACGTGCACAGTGCTCCATCCACGATCGCTGGTTTGCAAACCTATCTTAGACTCTGACAGTTTCGTTGACATGGCCTAATCCTGAGCTTCGTCTATAGTCTCGGCCCCAGATATCCTTCCCCGCTACATTATCTTTTGCCGTTTTCGATGTATTCTGATTCTCGCTTCGTCTTGTACGTGTTTTAGCCTGCCCACATCTACTCGAGTTCTTTTTTATCCAGTATGAAGGTTGCTCATCCCCTAAACGCTTTCTCTTTTATCTGAACTTTATCTCCTCCTTCAATATGTGCAGGCGTCTTGCAGATTCTTAGCGGCACCGCTCTGTGTGTGGGCCTTGGGAGAGAGATACGAAGGACTCCGACGCAATTAATGTCAACCAGATATACGTCGTACAATCAACGGGCGCAGACTATGAGCAGTGGGTTGTCGCTCTTGCAGGATCATCTATGTCCGACCCGCAGGGCCAACACCACTGCATCTACGTCGACGGCTGGCACGATAATCCAAACCTCGACATCACAGCCGCTTCCACCTACACCCAAATCGCAACGTCCCATGTCCGACAAGAACTTGAACTTACATCAGGCATACCACGACACAAGTTTTTTCATATACAGTACGCTAACGCACATACTCACACGATAATGCTGTGCTTATCGTTCATGGGAAGCAGGGAAGTTCTCTGGCCACTACTTGGCCGAGTTGAATACTCGACATAGACTGAGACTCATAGAGGCTGCCAGTGGTGGCCGTGGGAGGAGATCGCTCGGCGCACATCAAATGATCAACTCCCCACTTGTCTTGAACTACCATGTCTGCGAAACTTGCTTATCAGAAGCCATCCGTTACGCTCCCAGAAATACCTCCAGAGATATGGATCGAGATACTGCGGCATGCCACCGATGTTCCAGACAGCTTGGAGCATCCGCAACTACTGGTAGATCCCGAGCATTTTTACATGTTCAGGTTGTCAGGTCCTGCCACTCGAAGGCACAAAGCTGCGCTTGTGAGCTTCCACAGGTCCATGGTTTGCGTTGAAAATGACTTGCCGTCTCCTTCAGATCACCAAACGGTACATTGTTCTCGTCTGCCGCGAGTGGTATGCCATCGGGATGCCGTTCCTCTACGAGCACATCTCCATCACCCGCCCTCGTCACGTCCACCAGCTCTCTGAAACACTGTCAAAGACCATGACGCGAGGCGAGGTTAAGGAACCACTCGCCTTTGGCTGCTTCGTCAAAAGGCTGGACATGACTATGCCAGTGGCTCTGGACCCAGGAGTTCGGTCGGATGAAGGGTGTGGTACCGGCTTGCGCCAAGTTCTTGACCTCACCCCGAACCTTGTCACTTTAAACATGCCTTCGACGAGATCACTTCATCGGCAGATCGAGCGAATTCCAAGGGCAGCTATCCCAGGACTCCGAAGCCTTAATTGGACCAGCACAGGTGCCTCGCCCGCAGGGTTCAAACCGTTTCAGACCGAGTTTTTGGACTCGCACCCACATATCGAAAACTTGGACCTCACCAACCTGCATTCCGAAGACAAAGGTTCCCATATGTGGCCTTCCATTCGCAGACTGAAATGCCCATCCCCTATGGTAGAAGAGATTCGCTGGCAGTTCTCCTTCCCCAACCTCGAAGATGCATTTCTTTTCGTTGGTTTCGACGGTCTTCCCCATCTGGACTCGTTCTGTGCCGCGCATGGACGGCTGCTCAGGGTCATTCACCTGGTTGGCTATGAACCATGGCTCTCGAGTGTCATGGCCCAGGGTTTCCTATCGCTTCGAGATCGGTGCCCTATGTTGGAGGAGATAAACTTCACCAGCCCGCATAGTAGCGTCATACCCTCTCAGGCAGTGGCTTCGACAGTCACCCACCAAGGCATACACACCGTTGGTTTCCACGCATCAACGCGCCAGCTATCAAAACGAAAGGCGAAGGACTTCTTGCAGAACATTATCACTTGGGCCCAAAGTCCGGCGACTCCCAACGCACGCACTCTGCGACTCATTTCGGAGGAGAACATCCTGCATCTACAGAGCAAGCATGCCAAGCTATTTAACACATTTCTGAAGGATTGTGTTTCCCGTAGTGCAATTGTAGTGGACAATTTTCGGAGGCCTTTGTACCCGAAGAACGACGAACTGTAGACATGCGTTATTACTTTATTTACACGGATGCTCTCCGCACGAATACAAGAAATCGGAACACCTCACCTAGCTCTGACCGGTGTACGCATATTCTCGGCACTCGATCTGACGGTCAGAATCCAAGATCAATCCATTTAGGCGCCCAAGGCCCAGGACGGATCGGAGGCGCCGTCTTGAGTTACCAACACCCGTAAGCCCAACTCGACAGCCCCGACGTAGGCGAATACGACCGACCATACCACGCTCGAACCGCACACCGACTCGCCCACCCAGAACCTGCAGACCCATCCTCTCCAACACCCAACATCTCACCCCAAACAAAACAACCGAAAAAAGCCCCGAACAGCATTGGCAACTTCGTACACGCAGCCACCAGCCAGCCACCTCAAACCGACTTCACACACCAACAAATAGACTCGAAACCAGAACCTTGGGGTGTGGTGGAGCAGTTTCGAAAACCCAAACGCCAGTAACGGCTGGTCTCCAGCCTAACGAATAAAACCCCCTGACACCACACAACCCAAAACCTCAAAACACCCCCCAAAACCAACGACAATACGAACAACAACCATAATATACACTAAATTCGACATCGACAACCGGGGTAGTATAATAGCTAGAGCTAGCGTATAGTAAGTTGTACGTTCGCACGTATATGAATGCATGCATGTAAGTATGGATGGATGGATGTGGCAGCCAACGCCTAGGCACTAATCGAATTTGCACAAGTGAGAAGAGGCCGAGGAGCAGGCGTAGTAGTGGAGGGAGGGAAGGGCGCGGGGAGGGGAGAGGAGGGGACGAAAGGATGCTGGATGTTCGGGTGTCTGGACTGGATCCATGGGATAGCGGGAAGAATGGAAGGGATACGACAGGATGGATGGATCGGTGGATGGACGGGTTGAATGGGTGAATGCGAAGGAAGGATGGGTGAATGGACGGGTGAATGGATGGATGGAGGAATAAGCAGCAGAACCGGCCAAGGGATAAAAACGGCAGGCAGAGAGTCAGTCAGTCGGGGTTGCCAAGGATTGCAGAGGCAGGCGGGGTATGGCTTGCAGCATTTGAGAGCGTGGGCCGCAAGAAAAGTAACAAAAATCAAAACGTGGTGGCGATGGCGGTGGTAATGGCGATCGACAAAGCAGCGAGCGCGATGACGAAAAAAGCGAACGGTCGGTCGGGTAGCGAAAGGACGGTCGGATGGGCGAATGGATGGGTGTCGACAACAACAACAACGACAGCGGTCGACGGGCAATATAATCGCGAAAAAAACAGCAACTTCTTCTCTTCTCCTCTCCTCCTCCTCTTCAGTTCGTCGGCGGGTGATAACTCCTCCTCCTCCTCCTCCCCTTCTGTACCCTTCAAACAGCCCCTCATCGCGCAACAGGTGCTCCACCCCTATACGCCCCCTGCCCTCTCGGCACCTGCCCATTCTGCCTCATCATCATCTGCTGCTGCTGCTGTTGCACCTGCACCGGATACCCTCCATTCCTCTGCTGCTGCTGCCCCTGCAACTGATGCGGCGCAACCCTCTGCTGCTGCACCTGCTGAGCCTGCTGCGCCTGCACCTGCTGCTGCACCTGTTGCACCTGCACCTGCTGCACCTGCTGCGGCACCGGCTGCACACTCTGCTGCTGCATCTGCTGCACCGGCAACGGATTCTGAAACGGCCTCTGCCTCTCCTCCTCCCCCACCTCCGGCGCCACATAAAGACTCCTATCAATACTCTGCGGAATCGGCTGAATCTCCGTCCCCAACTCCTGCTCAATCTTATACAAATTAAACCGATCTTCATACGTCACCAAGTTGATCGCGAGCCCCAGGTGCCCGAAGCGCCCGCTGCGGCCGATGCGGTGCAGGTAGGTCTCGCTGTTCTTGGGGAAGTCGAAGTTGATGACGACGTTGACGGCCTGGATGTCGATGCCGCGCGTGAGGAGGTCGCTGCAGACGAGGTTGCGGCACACGCCGTTGCGGAAGTCGTGGAAGACGCGGTTGCGGTGCGATTGCAGCATCTTGGCGTGCGAGTAGAAGCAGGAGTAGCCGAGCTCGGTGATCTTTTTCGCGAGGAGCTCGACGCGGTTCGTGCTGTTGCAGAAGATGATGCTTTGGTTGATTTGCAGCTACACACGAGGGTTAGCACACAAGAGGATAGGGATAGGGATGGGAGGAGGGGGAAGGGGGGGGAGGGAGCGTACCTTGGAGAAGAGGGTGTTGAGACAGTGCACCTTCTGGCGCTCCTCGACGAAGGCGTAGTACTGTGTCACTCCGCGGAGGGTGAGCTCGTCCATGAGGTTGATCTCGTACGGTGTTGTCATATGTTTGTCCTGTCAAAGCACACAACATATCAGGGGCCGCCCTCACACTGAAAACACGCGCAAAAAAAGAATGTGGGGAAACGCACCTTAAAGTCCTTGACGATCATAGGGAACGTAGCGCTGAACAGCATGACCTGGCGCTCCTGCGGCAAAAACGCCAGCAGCTGCTCCATAACGGGCGCAAACTCCGGCGAGAGGAGCTTGTCCGCCTCGTCCATGACGAACACGGGGCACTCGCTCAGATCCGCGACGCCCTTCCCCGCAAGGTCGAGTATCCGCCCGGGCGTGCCCACAAGCACATGCACAGTCTCGCTCAGCCGCATAATATCGTCCTTCAACGTCGTCCCGCCCGTCGTCACCATAACCTGCACGCCCATATGCTTGCCGAGGATCTTGCACACCTGGCTCGTCTGCAGCGCGAGCTCGCGCGTGGGCACGAGGAGCAGGGCTTGGATCTTGTTCCGCGCGACGTCGACCTGCTGCAGGGTGGGGATGACGAAGGCCGCGGTCTTGCCGGTGCCGTTCTTGGCGCGCGCGAGGACGTCGCGCTTGGTGAGCGCGATGGGGATGGCTTCTTCTTGGATTGGGGACGGCTTTTCGAACCCGGCCTCGAAGATGCCCATCAGCAGCTCGCGCCGCAGGAACATGTCTTCGAACTCGAGGCCTTTCGTCGCTGTCACGTCTTCTGTCTGCGGGCGCAGGTCCTTCCGTGGGGCCTTGAGCCCCGTTTTCCACTCCTCATTGGGCGCGGGGGTTCTAAGGGTTTTGGAGGGTGAGTTGGGGTGGAAGTGGGCTGGAAGGGCGCACGTACGATGATGATGATGAGGCGCTTGCGGGCTGGGCCATTATGGCGTGTTATACTGAGATGCTTGTGTGGGGGAGCTGCTGTGTGTGGGGGCCTGAGCGTCGATAAGGAGGCTGGAAGTGAGGCTGGAGGCGATAAGGATGGGTGCAGCTGCGATTTTTTGCCGTGGATGATGGATAAGGCGGTATATTCTCTCCTCTTCTTCAAAGTTCTCGTTCTCGTTCGCTCTCTGCGTGGGAGTTGCGGTGGTGGTGGTGTTGGCCGTGCTGGTCGTGCGTGGTCTGTGCACGGGAGTGCGTCTGGCTGTCGTGCGTGGAGGTGAAAACGGAAAGCCTTGTGTTGTCTTTTCCGATTTCACTTGGCCTCTTTTGCTTTCCCACGCCTCCGCTGACGCGCCGACCCTCCACCCACCGCCCTTCATCCAATCCAATCCAAACCTACGTATATATGTCTGAGCTCGTCTTTCTTGTCCTTGCGATCGCTGCTTACGAGGTTCAATAAATAGCGCACTACATACTCTGGCTGGTTACGATCAAGGGCTAGATTTGCGGCTTGGACCTGCCATGATGATACCAGAGGACTGCGTAGTTGTCTGTCTGCGAAAGAAAGCCCCTTCTGGCGTACATAGCAACACTTCTACTGACAGCGCTAGTGGAGGTATCCCGAACTCAGAGGGGGTACCTTGCGTACCCGGATCATTCGAGTTGGTGCTAACTATCACGAAGCCACCGCCCAGCGTTACACTACTACTAGGACGTCGGCGATTGCCCAAGACCATCTGGAGTCTGGAGTCTGAGTCGTGGTACTTGGCAGACGGGCCAGTTCGGCGGCTGCGAGATACGACTGCACCTACCCCGAGTAGGAGGTGCACACCAAGCCGCATGCAGCCTACCAGCCAGACTCGGATTCAGCCATCTCCGCTCACCTGCCTGCCTGCATCAGAGCACATGAGGACCGCCCTGATCACCATCTTCTACTCTATACAAGTACGCAGTGAAATTCTCATGTACGTTTACGCTCTCTTTACACCGAGCTTCCTCTCACATTTTCAACAGAGTGTACCATCGATGCTAAGGACGACTCGGTGCAGCCAGTATCACTTGTGCTGAAGTGACAGCTCCCGACCGCCCCCTCCAATATGGGCCGGCGTATATGGGTGTATACGTATACATACCCACTCAGTGCCCACCCATTGACTCGGCAGCGCCGTCGACCCTGCGTGCTCAGCAGACGCGACGGTCCCACCAATCCCTCCTCCGAGTCAGGCCCTCAATCTCCCCGTTCATTCATCCATCCGTCTCTCTGCTCGCTGCATACGTACGTCTAAGGAGACCCAATCCCTGAATCTGAATCTGACTCGGAATATCTGACTCGCTGGTCTTGTCAAATCCTGCTCCAACCCATCCATCCATCCATCCGCCTGCCCGCCTCTCTGCCCACACCATACGGTCGGTCACGGAACCTCGTTCCACATTCCTAAGTATCTATGTACCCCGACCGACCGACCGACCGACGGGCCCTCTGCATCTGCGTCTGCATGCATCTAAAAGTCTTTGGTTGGATGAATTGGATCCCTCCTGCATGAACGCATCGACGGAGCTGAGCTCCTCGGCTACGTGCACTCCGGCTGTCCGTCCGTCCTTCACGCAGATCGCGTTTTTTGTTGGATGTAGATGTCGCATCTATCTATCTAATACTATGATGCGGAAGGGAGTGTGACATACATAGCTTCTCTGATATGTTGGGGTTTCCTGGGATTTAGCGCCTTACTACTTTGATACTCTAGGTTGTACTTGCGGATGGGCGGGCGGGGCGTGCAGTTAATGCTTCTTGATGGTCTGTTTATCTATCATTTTCGTTCTTTCTTTTTTCTTCTTTCTTCTTTGATTTGTTAAGAACAAGATGTGTTGTGCGTCGGGCGGTGGATGCCGCTGTGCGAGGAGGTTGCAGGGTCGCCGACGTTGCGTCGAGTTTCCATTACTTACTCGGATGTTCCCAAACCTACTCGTGTCCGACCGTCATCCTCGCCGCCCTCTAAGTCGACAAGATCCCCCAAGTTGAGGAATGACTTCATTCTCCTAGTACTCACATGTGGAACAGACCTGATCCTATCTGTCAAGCAGCAAAATCCCCAACATATCTCTGATCCTTCCTCGAATTCTGGCGCTTCTGCCTGCGCGGTGGGCTTGGCGCTCGTGTTACACACGCCTGCGTCAGAGGTAACACAAAAATCCGCAGGCGTTGCGTCGTTGTATCATATCAGAGGAAATTCTAACTAGGAGAGATCCCATACAGAGAGCGAATAGCGCCCCCCCTGAGGCTTGATCATGAGCATGCCCCGACGCCGAGCGACCGGCGTTTGGCGGGGGCTTTGTGGGCGCTGATAGAACGGTCGGACGGCATGCATCCCCCAACGCCAACGAAATTTGGGCATCGGATCCCCATTTCCTCCTCCGAGTCCTCCTACGAAAGGCAACTCCCACTCCAAATTTCAACGTAGAGGGGACCCTGGATTACCTACAGCGACATAATAGACGCCCAGGTCGCTCCACAAATGTTCCTGAGAACGAAGCGAATATCGAGGAGCAGCTTACAGCAGCTTACGGACGGCATCGCCGGGGGTGTGAAAGCAGCCTTGTGTGCGCCCGGCGTGCCTGGGCGAGCGAGCGGGCCAGCCCGTGCATCAATCAAATGTCCGTCCATCTGGGAACACGAACGAGAACATGGAAAACCAAAAGAAAAGTCTATTCCGTGACACCAACCGACCGACCGTCGTCCTTTCGACCCCTCCCCCTCCCAAACCAGAACGCCCGTGCCCCCGCCCACTCGCCCCTGGACGCACGCACGTCCGCGTACATACGTACACCGCGCAGCGCTTCTGGTACGTACAAGCAACCTCGGATCTGCACGCAATACAGCCCCTGATGATGAGACCCTACCCTAATCCAGGCCCACACTCTTTTAGACATCCACGCTCGTTCGTTTGACGGCTTCTGTCGGTCGACCAACCGTCCCCACCCAGCTAGCCTCCGAGTCGCCTAAGTAGCCTAGTCACTCAGTCACTCAGTCAGTTGCCCGCTCGCCCCCTCGCTACTGCAGGCCTGCCTGCACTATCCCCGAGATGTTCACGCCACCCGCATCACCGCGCCCAAACCCCCTCTCCTTCCCCGCCCCACCCTCACCCTCGCCCTCGCCCTCTCCACGCAGACACCTCTCCCCGCCCACACCTGAAAAGTACATCCCCTCCCCCTCCCCGGCATCCGTACATGCACCATCGCAACTGGACCTCTCAGCCCACGCCGCCCGCGAAGCGCACAAACGGCGCCAAGGCCGGCGCCTCCTCACCTTCGTCCTCCTCGTCCCGCTCCTCCTCATCCTGCTCACATTCAGCGCGCGCGTCCTCTCTTACGGCCCGCCCGCGTGGCTCGCGCAGCTCGACTTGCCCCATCGCTTATCCAATATCGTCGCGCCCACCCCGTGCACGGCGAAACATGGACATGGCGGGCATCGCGCTCAGGCTGCTGCTGCATCGGGGGTGGAGGCAGGGTCTGCGCCTGTGGGGGAGAGTGCAGGGGAAGGGGGAGAGGGGGAGGACGTACCGGAGAACGCGTATGGACCTGATGCAAGCCTTGTCCGGCGGCAGCCCCAAACCGCCACCGCGTTTCCCTCCGGCTCCTCCACCTCCACCTCCACCTCGTCAAGCACGAGTGCAGGCACCTCAGGCATCCCCACCACCACCACCACCCCAACGTCCAACACAGACGTGACCATCCCGCCCGTGCCCTCCGTAGCGCCGGTGCTCCCGACGCCCTTCCCGCAACCGTTCAACGACGGGCTGATCACGAAGAACTTCTCGAGCGTGTCGTGCATGAACTTTTTCACGGATATGGCGGCTGCGAAGCCGTTTAGGAGTTGTAGGCCGTTCTCGATGTTGTTGAATAGCTCGGATGACTTTGTTGCTGTGAGTGTGCTTCTGTGTTTTTGGTTCTCTTGATCATTCCCTTCCCGTTCCTGGTCCTGGTCCCATTTCCTTCCCTCTACCTTTCCTATCCCCTCCCCTCCCCTCCCATCTCCCCATGCCCCCTCCCCATCCCCTCCAACCCATGCCCCCTTACCACACAACCCCATCGCGAAGCACCCCACCCCATCTTTCATCTTCCTTCTTGCTCTTGTTCTTGTTCTATCTTCGTCCGTCCCATCCTTCCCTCGCTTCCTTCCATCTCGACGTAATCACACCAACACATCCTGCCCCATCTTTCGCGCGTCTTAACCCCACCCCTCCCTTCCCCTCTTCTTCTTTCCCCTGCCCCCGCCATCACCCGCCCCCTTCCTTCCCACACCCCTATCATTCAACCATTCATCCCGCCCCCCCTCCCGCGCGTGCGCCCCTTCTCACTGCGTCCGTCCTCAACCGAGTTTTTAATTGAGATATGGATATGAATATAAATGAACTAACGACCAACCCCCCGCAGGCCCAAAACAACCTCACCCTCCTCAACACGCTCATCTGGGGCACCTGCAACACGGCGACGCCCGAGGCGGAGTGCGTGGGCAACATGGCGAGCTATGCGGGGAACCTGCAGGTGCAGTGTGCGCAGGACTTGAGGGACGGGAATGCGATGGCTGTTGGGGCGCTTACTTGTACGTGCTTTCTCTCTTTCTCTCGTCGCCTCTCCTTCCTCTTCTCTCCTTCCTCTCCTTCCTCTCCTTCCTCTTCTCGCCTCTCTTCGCCTCTTCGCCTCTTCGCATCTCTTCGCCTCCCTACCTTCCACCCTACTCCTCCTTCTTCCATACATCAAACTCAAACAGAGAACGCAATACTGACGCTAAAAAACAGCCCTAACATCCTACGCCCTAATGCGCACCTCCGCCTGCCTCACCGACCCCTCCACCTCCACCTACTGCTTCCTCACCGCCGCCGCCTCCCCCAACCCCACGAACCTCTACTACTACAACCTCCCCCTCGGGCTCAACATCCCCTCCACAAATGCCAACCCGGACTGCACGGCGTGCTTGAAAACGTTGATGGGCGTGTATGGAGATGCGATGGCGGATGGGGCGGTGCAGAGGGTGCTGGGGGGGCTGAGGGGGACGTATGAGAGGGCGGCGGGGGTGACGAGGGCGAAGTGTGGGGAGGGGGCGGCGAGGGTTGGGTTGGTTAGTGGGGCGGGGGGAGGGGGGTTGGGTGGGTGGGGGTGGGGGTTGTGGTGGGGGCCTTTGTGGGGGTTTTACTGTGATTCATTTTTGGGTTTCTTTGTTGGGATTTTTGGGGTCTTTTGGGTTGATGAGTGCGTATCCTGCACATTTACTATACATGCATCCTCTTATTTCTGCGTCGAGTTGTTTTCTTACTTACTTATACCCTTCATCGCACTCACTCTTTGCTTTCGCTGTATACTTTCATGGATGGGATATTTTCAGTGTCGGTTTTTCGATGACGAAATTCTTAGTGTAGTTTTTCCAACTTAGTCTTCAACTCTCAAGGCTTCCTCGAGTGGCAGGAGAGGGGTTTTCGTCGTTGTTGGTGTTGTTGTTGTTGTTTTGGGAGGCTGGCTAGCTGATACATACTTCGATGTGGGATCCGTCCATTCCACATCGAAGGTGGTGGTGACGCTGCATGTCGTAGAGATACGAAGCAAGCAAGCCTTGAGCGAGCGAGCGAGCCGCGTCCGTCCTTACGTATGGCTACGAAGACCTCCCTCTGATTATTTATCTCTCTGTCTTTCTTTCTTTCTTTCTTTATTTCTTTCTTTTTTTCTACAATCAACGAATTCGAATCGATCGAGCAACATACGTTACAACATACAGTCCAGGCCTGCCATGTATCTCTACTCAGCCGAGAACAAGTTCGAACTGGATTCGAGTATAGACGCCACCCGACGCCGGGCGCTTGCCAGCCTCCCTCCCTCCTGAATCGGTTAGGCGCGCGCAGCTGAGTCGTGTATGTGAGTTGAAGGGGTTGTGTGCGAGGGGTAAGTAATTGAACGTTTCCGGGGTGTGTTTCTGATTTTGGGCCGCTTACTTACCCTTCTCTCGGTGGGGAGTGAATTAATCTTAAGTGTCGATGGGTGGGAGCGCTATTGGCGCATTGCACTTGGTGGTTCCGCTGTGGCAGGCTGGCACTTGGCGCTTGAAAGAAAATCGGAGATGATTCAAATCATCCATTGGCTGACCCTTGACACTACTCAAGCCGCTATGAAGTCGTTCAGAATTTAGAGTTCTCAAATACGTTAGATAGGACAGGACTACAAGCTGAGTACCTCAGTGTACGGGGACACGACCTCCTTGAATAACACACAGATTCTCTCGATGCTAACTACTGGACACCGATTGACTCAAGCGAGATAATATAGACCGTGCCCGCCCCCGCCTGGCATTTGAAAATAATCTTGCAGAAGTCCAAGTACTTCAAGTTGCTGCACTGTGCCGATACCAGATATTCGTAAACCTGGAGAGATGGCCCATTAGAACATGTGGCAGACGGCGAGACGTATTTCCCTCACATAGAAAAGGTCAAGAAGTGACCCCATGAAGTGACCTTTTCGACAACTATGACAGTTCTTCCCGTTTGTACATACCAAAGTCAGCGCTGAGGGGGCCTTGGTCAATGTCCGAAGTAGCAATGGATGTTCCGCTAACGGGGAACTGGGAAACTGGGAAAGTCGCATAGGGTGTGAGTCGTTGCACAGAATATTCTCGTACATTGTGTGCGTACCTTTTCTCGAATAGCTTGCGTGGCCTTCTGAAGACGTCGAAGATGGGCGTCGGTTTCACAACGGACTACACCGACCGTCTTCAACATCAGGAACGTCGAGGCGCTGATGATACGTATGTCGTACTTCCTGTCCGCGAAAAAACTCTCGACCAGGGTTTCGTCATGTTCGACTGCTAAAGCAAAATGCATCAACAGGAGGCCCAGTATGACGATACAGGTCCCCCTGGTTGGCCGGCCTTTCTTTTCCAGCACTAGGGTGCCGTTGACTGAAACGAACATCGCTTCAATGAACATGATGAGGTCGAGTAAGAACCTTGTGTGGAGGGATGGCAGTGATATGGACGGATGGGCTTCCTTGATCAGCGTTTCGAGATCCACTTTTAGACGGGCAGTCCCGTGGATGCTCAAAAGCGCTAAGAGAGCCCATCCTGTCGGAGCGTGCAAAATCGGTCTCTCCCCTTGCCCTACGCTGCGCCGGCCGTGAATGAGAATCATTGTGCGCATCTCTTCTGGTCCCATTATCTTGCTGAGCGCAGAAGCCCGATGCAGCGTTGGCTTTGAGTCGGGTAGAACCAACGAGTATAGCATACTGACGATCCCCATGTACTCCACGCGGTCTTCTATACGCGATGTAAGCCCGACGAGATACAATCGAGCGGTGTCGATGTCACAGTTGCGGACGTCTTCGGTCCATTGGCTATACAGGACAGGAAAAAGTGCAGTGTGATGCCTAAGTTCGATTGCGTCGAGGCACCTGTAGACTATGCGGAGGGGATACCCAGGACTTGCGCAGAAGCCATGAGAGCGTGTCGAGTCCGTCAGATAGTCGCGAAAGGAGGTGTGGTAAAAGGTGGCCCGGCCTTCGTCAGTTCCTGGGACGTTCACGATAGCTCGAAGATTATCAAGGGCAACAACAATGATGTAGACTTTGATATCCAAAAGCAGCGACATGTTGGCAAGAGAGATGGGTCTGCGAAGTAGAGCGAGGGTGGAAATGATGTCATTGAAGTGGTCGAGGTGCGCTGACTCTTGAAGCTTATCCGTGTAGAGTGTATCAAGGCCGAGCTTCATGGAGAGCGCGCATTCCATCTGGTCAATAGGGTTTGGAGCATTGAGGATGAAGTCTGTAACCGTGGCGGCAAGGATGAATGAACCGTTAACGCGTTCAGCAAGGTGAAGCCGCTGTTCGTTGCTTGGCCATTGGTCCCCACCCTGCTCGTATGCTTGGATGATCGCGTTCTCTTCAGCAGCTTCTTTAAAGCGCGCCGCCAAATACTTGTCGATATCCTTTCCTGGAGTCCTGGAGTCCAGGTTATCCGTAATGACGGTGGATGCTTTCTTGAGTTGACCTTGGATGTGTCCCTCGATTCGACTGGTAATAAGAATGCGGAGCGGAACATTGGGCTCGCGATCGAAGAACTCGATCGTGGCGTGAATGAAGTCCGATACTTTATTGCGATCATCGCATTCGTCGAGCCCGTCGATCACGAGAAGGTATGGGCGTCGAACGTCGACCAGGTTCAAGTTTGGCGAATTCTGCGGGGCGGGAGTGGGGTGTCCCCCGAAGAATGTGAGAAAGATGGCAGAAACAAACGCTGCCCAGGCAGCCGCACAAACTGCTATACAGAAGGCGATCCAGGGCGGCTCCACAGCTGAAGGAATGGGATGGTCCCTGGATCGCTTCGAGTTTTGAGCCGCGGCCTCGATAAAGGGTTCGAAAATTAAGCGTCGCAGAAGGACGTCCACAGATGCACCTTGCAGGGCATGGAGATTGGAGAGCCTAACTCCGACAGTAAAGCGAGCCGCGGGGAAGGAAAGGCGCATTTGCTCCGCCAAGGTTATGACGAACGAGTCGAAATGACTTCTGTTCGATCCCCGGAAGAAGAAGAAACTTCCAAGAAGCCTCCCCTGAGCTCCATCCCCAAACTCGCTTGCTACCGTTTGCGCAATTGCTGACTTCCCGCAGCCAGCCGAGCCATACAACCAGTATATGTGTGCCCTACTCGGGGGATCCTGAGAGTGATGAACGTCGTTCGCGAGGTTTTCTGCATCAGCCCAGGAAACAATCCTCTCGATGACGTCCCGCCTCGTGTTTGGCATGCAATTCGAGTTTGGAGGATGATTCCTCCGGTCACGGATATACGAGGCCTCGGAGATGAGCTTTGAGGTGCCGACGTTTGGATCTGTAAAGTGGACCGGGTTAAATGTGCTAATCAGTTATAAGATGTTCGAAGGGCAGCACCTGGGTGATGTGCATGAAGATTATGAATATATGTTTGGACCCCAGTGCTTGAGTTGACATTGTCGAAAATAACTGGAGTTCCTCCGCAAGACCTGGTCAAATTCAAGGGGAGATGAGAAAGGTCGTCGCAGCAGCTCCATCAGTCCTCTCACCCGTCTGGACCATCGTGATCAGGTACCAGTTGTGCGCCGTCTAGCTTCTCATTTGGCACACTAGGAGAAGGAGAACGTGAAGGGCTGTATAATTCAAGCCCACAATGTACATCAGCATGAGGACGATTTGGTGAGGAACTTGAAGGCTTACATTTTTCCTCTCAAGGCCAGTGTTAGAGAGCCATGATAGTAACTGCCATCGAGCACATCGGTGAGGCTTTTGATGGAGCTGGCCATTGGGTGCTTGCAGATGCCCTCTGCTTGGAGTGGGCCTGCAGGGACATATATGCACTTTTTGTTTGACGTAATGTTAACCGGTGTGAACGTTGTGCGGCGGGAGAAACATTGAAGCCAGATTCAGGAAGACGAACTTCAAGTCAAGAACCCGTGAAGCCATGAGCTACCAGGTTCCTATAATTTAACTATAAATCGACGCGAAGACGAGGAAGGCTGTGTCACGCATGAACCGAAGTTCGCGTTCGCCGTTGAAGCTCAAGGTTCGGTTTCATGCGCACGTTCAGGCGGATAAGATACAACTTCTCACTTTAAGAACTGTAACTCAGTGATCTTAGACTTTGGGGACAGCAAAAAGTGGACGTACAGTCTGAGAAGGATTCCGACGAGAAACGGTTTGGGACAAGTTAGCAATGAGGCCGGTGTTTGCTATGCAAGTCACCGCAAAGTAAACCCAATACGGATCAACTTTCGGAGTCAGCATGCTGGCCGGCGCGCGCTTGTTTCCTACTTATCTGCCTTCATCCCCACTCCACTAGCTGCCATAGGTGAGCTCACTACTTCATATGTGCACCGAGTAACTGTACAAACTCTAATGCCAATGGCAAGCCAGCATAGCAAAAGTCGTAACAAAATACAAAATGCGTTAAGAAGCCCCGAATCATGATATCCGACTACGAATACAACCCCGTTTTCCTCGCACCTACTCTCCATAAGGGAAGAGCTGGTCGCACTTGACGGTCGAGCCAGGGAGCGTCGGGAGCGACTCGTACAAGTACCCCAAGTTGATCGCCAAGTTCCTCTTCAAGATACCCGTGGGGTTGGGGTACAGCGTCTTCACCGTCTGGTTCACAAAGTTATAATAAAGCGCACAGAAGTTCGTGAAGCTTCCACTGTTCGGGTCCACGGTGTAGCTGTTAACCTTACCCGCATTCTTCCCAGGGGCGATGGGGTGCGCAGTGAACACCTGCACAATCCCATTAGCCGAAGAGGGCTTGGGCGCGCGCCAGAAGTCTTTGGGGAAGCGGTTGTCCTTGAAGAAGAGGGTGGCGTTGCTGATGTGGAGACCCTTGTTGAGGCCGGTGGTGGCGTCGATGGCGGAGCGCCCGTCGACGAAGAAGGTGTAGGGGAAGGTGCTCTCGGC
This sequence comes from Ephemerocybe angulata, assembly GCA_013368325.1. Taxonomy (NCBI): domain Eukaryota; kingdom Fungi; phylum Basidiomycota; class Agaricomycetes; order Agaricales; family Psathyrellaceae; genus Ephemerocybe; species Ephemerocybe angulata. The sequence continues at coordinate 468,180 of JAACJK010000221.1, forward strand.
GTAGGCGGTGAAGTAGCGCGGGGAGGTGAAGTCGAACTCTGGGTTCTCGGCGATGGATTGGAGGATGCGCCTGTTGCGGAGCTCTTGCGCGACGGTGAGGTTGTAGTAGCCTGCGCCGTAGGTGTTGCTGTACTCGACGTACTGCGAGAGAGCGAGCGTGTTATTACTTGGATTATGGAGGGATAGAATTGTAGAAGCGTGCCTGGTTCCAGAGCCCGTCGTTCAGCTCAAAGTTGTTGCCGAAGTAGGCGTCGAGACGGGTGGTGCTGGCGTCGCCCTCGAAGACACCATGTGTGTTGAGTCCACCGACGATAGCGGGGTCCGCGAGGTCGCCCGTAAGCACCGACTTGCGCCCGATGCTCAGCAAGTCCGTGATGGGGTTACCATCGACAACGAACGCCGCGTAGGTCACGAACTTGGCAATCCCGTTCTCCATGTTGAATCCTGCAGCACAAAAAAGAAAAAGAAAAAGTGGAACTTCAATCAGTCTCCGCGTCCTTAGGGAAGGGAATTGAAAGAAAGAGGAAGGGCGACCGACGTACCCTCCATGACGGCGTTGATGATCTGCGCGGGGGTCGCGATACCAATACGGGGGAGGTACCCGTGGTTCGCTAGGGTGTTCAACCCAGGGCAGGGCCCGCGGATGTCGAGCGGGCCCGGGGGGATGTACGGGTGCAGCGCGTCGTAGATGAGCTTTGTGCCCGTGAAGCTCGGCGGGCCCGGGGGCGTGCCGGGGAGCGTGATGTCGAGGCTCGCGACGGCAGACGCGAGATCGCGCTCGGAGAGCCCGTGCAGGGAGCCGTACGCGGGGAACGCGAGGGTGAGCTGCGCGAGGGCTGAGAGGAGGGCGAAGAGGCCTAGGAAGGATTTTTGGATGGACATGGGGATGGCGACGTCGGACGAGGGAGGACTCAATTCGCTTCGTTCGGTGGGGGACTCTTGGTGAGCGCAGTGCGCGGGGTTTTATACTTGTGTGCTATGTGTGAGCCTTGGCATTGCATTTGGATGAGACGGCTGTCCTCAGCTGACGAAGGGTACTTTTGCGCATGAAAATGGGGCGTGGGTGCGTAGAGCGGCAGGGGGGCGTGGGGGGACGGCGAGAGCCCTTTCTCGATGTACCAGCGTGCACGCTCGAGCAGCTGACCCCCTTTTTGCGATGTGAAAGAAGCCTCTGCGGCGACGCCCAAGAGGTCTTCCTATGGGTATTGACCCTTGCTATGGCGGGACTTTTACTACCTACGCGTAGTGAGTCTTTGTTGCTGGAGGTTTAGTTGCACCGCGGGGGGTGTGAGCTGATATTCGCGTCGTGCAATTGGTTGGAGGACGCTGCTTCTTGGGCGTTTAGATTGCTTCCCCCGTACCAAATGGAAGATGCGGGGCCCCGCAGTTATAGAGAGCGTGTTTCCACCGTGATAGCGAGCTTTGATACTGAGTTCTATTATATTCTCCGAACTACAGCCGTTAGTTTGACCGTGCGTACATGCGTTTGTGGTCATGGAGCCCAGGGACATTATCACAGGCACTCACATCAACGAAATCCATGAGCTACACATTCATATGGCCCCGGGCACAGTCGTAAGAATCCGTCGAGGATGGAGAAAAGCCAACATGTAGGATATTTCGAAAACCTGGCCTGATGCACCTACATCTCACGGACAGCAGTTACTAGTATCGGGCGCACTCTCCCCTACACCATTTTCCAGCGTGTCTCCGACGACGTTGAGTAGAGCAGCCACATAGTACGGCAAACCCCGAACCCATCAATGCCACTTTCATCAATCAACCCAAAACAAGCGCCCGCGGGACCGACGTGGCAATGCTCTTGAAACGTAGCACCCACCACCACTCGCTGCTGCCAGAGTCGAAAGTCTGGCTAGCCCTCCGTCAGGCATACACACTTACCTTGCGTATTACATCGCAGTCATGCGGCAGCGATGACGCGAGTGTCTTGGCACTGACGCGTACGCCCTGCGGCCCCAACGGGCGCTTCGGCATTCGAGGACAAGGAAGTTGTGAGATTGCTCCATGGGCGTGGTAACAGGTACAGTGTCATAGCGATGCAGTACATATAACCGACATGGGCGGGTGTCGAGACCATATCAGTATTGGGTCTTCTTAGGTTCAGTCGTTGATGCGCCGACTCGGGGAGACATAATCTCGGGATAACGAACTAGCCAAAGCTAGGTTAACGCCGACGAATCACGATGGTGGGGGTGGTGTCGTCCTTGCATATTATGGCTAGTAGAAAACATTAGATTTCACGCCATATGCTGATTGGTAGTCTCCTGTTTCCAAAACCAATGCCCCGAGATTGTCAAGATAATCTGACCACTCCGGCGTGCTGGGGATACAGAAGGTCGAATGAGTTGTAGGAAAGGTGATACATAAAAGGCTCACTTGAAATCCACTGCAATGTCTTCCGAGAAATCTATGATCGGGTCGAACGGCACTGTGTTGAAGTCTTGAGCTGGTGGGGGAAGATGAGAATTTACACAGTATCCAGAAACCTGCGTATCACGGCACACCTGAGCGGTTAGCATCACCCTGGGGTGGTAGTAAGTTGAAGACATTGGATACTACGCGTTGAGCTGGGCCATACGGCATCTGTGCATTAGCTGGGGGCAAGGGTTGCCCCCACACGGCATTTTCTTGGTCACCGAACAGTGTAGCAGCGGAGGTTTGTCCGTGCATGGAAGGGTTGCTCATATCCGCGCTGTAAACAGGTCCTTGGAGATATGGAGTCGAATTGTTCGGCCCGCCTTCAGAATGGTTCGTTCTATCTGTAGAGGCAGATGTTGCTCGATTCATTGTCAAGAGGGAGTATAAGAGATCGCTTGGGATACGTTTCAGCAGTGCTGGCATGTGTATCAAACAATGACTCCAAACCTACCAGCATCGCCCAGCGTACTGCCAACATCGTTCATACGCCCTTAGAATCTCGATGGCCTTGACTATTGTGTCTACTTCTCGTTTGTCATTGATGGGATTTCCAGCTTTCCGTTCTTTCCACATATTGACTAGCAGAACGGTAGCTGAAACGCCAACCGAGATCTACCGGCAAGTTCAGTGGTAACGCCCGCGGACTGATGTCACAATTCAACGTACCCCAACAAGAGGAAGGGGAAAGCTTCTCCGGGACTGGGCGGACATTATCCTGATCACTGCTCTGGCAGCATTGGTGCAGATATTCATGGACGAAAAGGTCCTGGTGACCCTACTTTTTAGGGTGATGAAGGGTCGGTGCATCATGATTTTTACCCAATTAAATCCTACAAAAAGCTGGGCAGATTGGTTAAAGAATACGATGTTAGGGGCATCTGGGTGCCATCGCACTGCACGCAACGAAAGTTGTCAGCGGCTTTCGATTCGGTAGGGAAAACAGCAAAAAATCAACACACGGAATTCTGGGATATTTTCGTACCAGCTGTTAAGGGCAGAATCGAACCCAGCTAGTTGCTGTTCGTTCCATTCCTCAACTGATAGACCCTTGGATGGCGGAGGCTTCCTAACAGAGTACTAGAGTGGCATTAGCGCCTAAACTTGGAGGTATAGAGTACCAGACTTACGATAGCGGCCTGCACATCATCGAAGACCTCAAGCAGGTCCAAGAGTTTGTTGAAGTGGGTGATTTCTGAATGTCGTCCAGCTGGTTGGACAAATGCGAGCTCGGGGTCTTCATTCTCCCAGAACTCGTCGTCGCATTCAATCGGACGGTCTAGATCATAGCTGAATAGTTCGCAAGAATATGAGAAACAGGACTTGAAGCGATACGGCCACTTACTCCCAGCGTCTTATGCAGGTCGGTCGCCCAAGAGCCGCGCTAATGAATTTCTCGCATACCACCGAGGAGAAGAAGATGCGTTTGCACAGTTCGTTGTGGACTGTCGTCCTCCCGGTTCTACTTTGTTTCCGGTGCAGCCCTAACTCATGTGCGGCACGTAGAGTCACACCTATGAGATGCCAGCACTTGTCCAACCTGGAACTGGAACGCAGGTATAATGCAGCAAGCTGTGTCCGTTCCGCCAGCGTTGAGTACCCGTTACAATATGGGGTGAAGCGTCATGGTACGTACTGTATGTGTCTGGAGGTCCAGTAGCGATGGCGTCCGCAAGAAAGACTCCCTTGTCAGCCTAAGTTGGCGATAATACTTGAAACCAGCGCTCTGCTCGGAGTGCGGTACGTTGAGAAGAACCCTTGGGTCCGACGTCGATAGTGCACCGTTTGCACATACAGCCAAAACGGTCCCACCAAAGTCGTCGTCAACCAGATGCAGTCCTGCTTTAAGGCCAGCTTCGAAAATCGGCCTGTGCAGAAGAGGAAGCAGTGTGTTGCTCTTCGTAAAGTATTCGTCAACCAAGTGAAGTAGAAGGTCGTTGTCGGGGAAAATGTATGGGGGGTACTCCTGGTCCGGTACTATTTCCCACTAGAATGTTCATAAGTAAGAGATCGCTTAGGAAATGCAGAGAACGAATAGAAAAGCCAACTCACTGGTCGTATTGTCCAGTACTGCGGGCGCTTGTTCTTGGAAAGCCAAGCAATTGTTTGCTCTGTGCCTGCAACGCTGAGATCGATGGCAGCCTTAACGAGCATGACTGTGCTTGATGCTCCGTAGAAGCGCTGAGGCGCGAAGGATTCGAGAAGGAGATTCTTTCTGAGGTTATCCGATAGCGAGCATATATCATCCAACAGGGGGCTCTGAGGTTCCTTCTTAATGGGAGTGTCGTCCTCCTGCGCATCACCCTCAGGCTGTAGTTCAGAGCCAGTGGAAGTGGCCCCAGTGAACTCCGACGGGTGGCCTTTGCATAGGGATTTCTCCAAGAGTCTTGCGTACTGAGCAAGACTGGAGAATGTTTCAAGGAGAAGAATGGGGTTGGTTGGAGGATGATAATGTGGCCCTAATATGGCATCGATCAGGGGGCTCATTAGAGCTTGTGCTTCGCCCAAGCTTGCGTTCTTAATGCTAGGCGCGGGCACTGTGTTTCCCATGGATCTGTATGTCCCAAGGTACGTCAGCGGGCATCCTACTGCATGACAACCGATATGCTCAACCCGAAGTTGTATAAGGTTTGCTATCGTGGTGTAGGTAAGTACGCAGCAGCAGTGACAGCTCTAGGGGAGCGAAACAAACCTTCACAACCAAGAGGCGTGTACAATCGAGCCCAGATGTGGTGCACCTCGAACATCTTTTCCCTGGCATCTTTGCAGAGTCGCCTGGAGAAGCTCGAGGGGTGAGTTATTGTAAGCTGCAATCATCCCGCAGACATACATTTTACTGAAAAGGGTTCAGCGAGAGCTCTCCAGTCCAATACCCAGCTCGAAGTCGTGGCTTACACTTCTTCTGCCTGCATTGATCACAGGCTCCTCGTAGCCTCGATTGTTTCAACTTGGTAGAAAGAGTGCCTCCACTTTGCGTAGTTTCAGGCATTATGAAAGGACAAGACGAGAGCAAATTGAATGGCGCGAACCCCTACAACAGCCCTACAATGTGGCTAGGAAGAAGCAAGGCCTGCCGGTTCACCAGTGCGTGGCAGAGGACAACCCAATTGATGGCATCAGGCACCTCATGCATATAGCGCCGATCGGCGCGGAGCGCTACCCAGCTTTGAGTTGGGGGGAGGCACTTGCTCAGCGTCGCGACAATGACTGGGACTACCACCAATCTTCTTATATACCCTTATTTTGTTATTACGACGACAACACACGAATCAACACTGGTAATACTACGTTCTGGTTTCATGACTCGAAAACACTGTCAGTGTTCACACAGAGAGAAACCGTTGTAACGTTCGAGAAGGTTGGCCTGGTCTGCGACAAATTTCTTTCTTTCCTCCATGAGCTCCTTTCGCATCTCTTTCGCTTCGCTCAGCGAAATTGGGAACCCTTCTATTCCTTCAAACACCTGATCCCTGAGTTCGACCGGAAGCTTGTCGAGTCCTTTTGCAGGGCCTCCAGACAGTCCCCCATTGGCTGTGGTCGCATCGCGCCACCAGTGCAGCTGCTGACAGGGTACATGGGCAGTACTGATAACTCTGACGTTCGGATCCACCAAGAAAAGGGCCAATATCTTCCTATGACCCCTCCTTGTAGGGTCCTCGAGCTCGAAGGGCTGAACTTGATGTTGCAAAATATTGGGGAAGGTGAGCAGCCTTCCCTCCTTCGTCTCCACTTTCCCGACATCCTGGGCACCTCCAGTGTCGTTTTGGCACCCGAAGAGATCCTCCAAGAACTCATGATGACCCTGGTCGTATTTAAAGTCGGTGACTGAATATGTGTCGACGAATTGGCGGAATGCTAGGTGGGATGCTTTGATGTTGTCGTTGGAGTAGTAATACAGAGCAGTTGCACAGATATGCTCGTTCTGGGTTCAAGTATCAGGGTCGTGTTGGCATTTGGAATATGAAGAGTAAAAACATACCTGCTTCCCCTCAACATGCCAAGTGCCTCCTTCATATCTGGGCTTCTCGGGCGTCAATTCGATGTTGGCCAACTTAACAATGATTTGAAGAGGGCGCGCGTGGGCCCCATAAAGCTCCTTAAAGCTGAGCGGCAGTGTCGGTTGGCATATCTCCGGTGCGAACGGCTGAGGTTCTGGCTGAATGACAATCTGGCGGGGTTCATCTTCATCTTCATCTTCGTCTTCGTCTCCATCGTCGTCGTCCCTGCCCTGGTTCTGCCCTTGGGTATCCTCGGCTTCTTCGGGATCCTTGTATTCGGCATCGTAGCAAGGAACCCTCTTCACAAAATCCAGATCTCCTTTATGCAACGGGGCGAGGGTGCGCTCCCAAAGCGGTATGGCAGCATCGATAACTTTCTCGACGAGGCTGTAGAGTTCCGTCTGCTGGGGGTGGAGGTTGTTGATGTAGGATATAATCCTAAAGTACAATCAGTGCATTAGTGTCACGCACCAGGTGGCCCATTATAGCAGGCGAAATTGGAAGACGGTACTCACCTTGATTCAGGCCCGGATATATCGACTTCAGAGGGAAGCCACTGGTATTTAAGACTGTAGGGCTCGCTAATAGACCTACGGTACTGATTCGCTTTGGGATTTTCATCGTCTTTAACCTCCAGCACCTCCCCTTCGCCACACCGAGTGACACAATCAGTTAACCCAACAACCTTTTCACTGACTTTGAGTACACGACTTTTCCCGTAGACGAGGGGGAACAAGCTGGGGTGGATCAGATCCAGAACCATGTTGTTCGAATCAGGATGCCAGTCCTTCTCTTTATCAGGGACGTCTTCTAGAGATTTAACGGCCAACTGCAGAGCGATCTTGACAGTGTCGGGGACGGCACTATCCGATTTGACGACGTCGCCATTATACACAGTGATGGGGGTGTTTGGGTCTTGGTAAACATTCTCTGCCTTGTAGCGCAGTTCGGCAATGCAGAACTCGAACATGTCCTTCGAGAAGTCGAAGCCCGAGGCTGTCTCTGCCCGCCACTTCTCCACAATGGTTTCGTCGAAGACCTATAGCAGTCGACGTGTGATCAGAGCCTATCAATCATCAATCGCCTGGACCGTGACGAACCTTCTTCTGCCATTCTGGCCTGTCGGTGACTTGCTCCATGAACTGTAACATGAGGATCTCCCGAACGGTCAATAGCGGGAGGCTAAAGGTTAAAGGCTCAGGATTTGACAATGAGAGAAACCAAGGACGCCTTACAGGACCTTCAGGACGCTCTCGTTGGAGGAGAACCCGTGTGACTCGACGGTATTCTGCAACAAGGCAGAAGGAAGCGGCCTTCCAGTGTACAGAGGGTCGTTTTCGGTAGGGACGTAGTCCAAAGGCTTGCCCAGTCCCGGAACAGCATGAACGATAGAGAAGTCGACGGTGTTCTCAGGCATGGCGGACCTACACAAGCGACGGGAAGGGGAGATAATCAAAGGCGAAGTGTGGGGATTGCCCTTCGAGCAGCCTCGATCTTATATGATAGCCTGAGCCATGAGGGTGACGAAATAGCTCCCTCTGTCAACGCCGTTGACATGATTTAAATCTGCACGTTCCTGTGAAGGAGCACCGCAGAGCACCGCCTGCCCGACGCCGCTAGAGACTGCAAAAGGCAGTGAGTGTCAGGGAATATCAGTGGGGGCATGTGTGATGCGCGATGACTATATTGATGCGACGGGGGTATGAAAGTTGTATGAAAGGCCACACATACTAAGGAGTGGCAGAACAAATGGAACCCAGTCACTGCGAAAAGGCGGCATTGAGAATCGGAGAGAAAGGTGTACAGTCGGTCGCGACGGCGGAATGAAGATACCAAAGCGAAATAAAATACGTGCAATTATCTGTTTGCGTCGTCACACAAGCGCACACCACATCTCCATCTCCGCCTCCTTCACATGGTTCGCCCAACCCGGGTATTTTGCCATGGGATAAAGCCCAACGATGTCGGCAGGCCCCACTTTCTCAAACCACCCTTTCATCTCCGGCATAGATGTCGTGTGCCTCCAGTCGTTTCTATGTCGTCTCCAGCTCCAGTCAATGCACACGTTGTGCTGCACGACCAGCGAGGCCCACCGCTGTCCATTTGAGGGTTGGCCCGGGGTTTTGCGAACGACGCCAGCTTCGAACCAGGTGTGTGAGTTGGAATACTTTGTGTTGCCGTGGTGCTCTGGTCCACCACCCCAACCTAGAAGCATCCCGTGTGGTTATTAAAAGAACATGGCCAGTGAAGAGTATCAACGTACCTTGGTCGTGGGAGACGGTATGAAATACAACCCGGCGCAGAGCTCCAGAGACAACCAAGGAGACATAAGGTTCATCTGGGTCGAACTCAACCACCACGGTTTCCTCTTTGCGTTCAACACTCGTTTTGACCCAGTGTTCGCCATGGTCCATGATAGGGAGGACGACTTCGCGAGGCAGACCGAGGGACCGTTTCAGGATCGAATAGACCTTCCAGACGTCAGAATGACGCAGGAGGGCCGACTTCTTTGGAAGATGAGAACGCTCAAGGAGCTTAATCAAGGTAGGATGCCACGGTTTATCCCCTCCCCATTCGAGCTCGTCAGCCGAGACATTGTCCAACACCTCGGCCAGCCTCGCATCTGGCATTTGCTGGATTCTCGACAGGATGTACTCGATTATGGCATCGGTTCGGAGTTCCAACGCCTGCTGCAGAGCCGTCTTCCCACCCGACGTCTTCGAGATCATGTCGCACCCAGTCTCCACCACAAGTTTGACTGTCTCTATCGATCCACTCTGCAGCGCCCAATCGAGAACCAGCCTCCCTTTATCCTCCTCGTTGCAAGCCTGCACAACCAGCTCGATCAGCATCTCCATTATCTTGGGGTTGCCAAGGTATGCTGGATAGTTGAGAAGCCCGCGCTCGATATTGTCGAAGGTCGTAGTCACCGACTTTACGTCCGCCCCATTTCCAACCAGGAAGCTTGTTGCCTCCACATTGTTAGAGAAGGCGGCATAGCAGAGTGGCGGTATCTTGATCCAACCTCGCATCGTGCAGGCCTTGTTGATGTCCGCCCCCAGGCGCAGTAAGCATTCCATCATTGCGATATCGTTCTGCCCAGCTGCAATGATAAGTGGAGTACCACAGCTTCGAACGGGCTCGTCAAGCCACGATGGCGTCTGGGCTATGAATCGTTCGACCGTCGTCGTCAACCCACAATAGAGAGGGTAATACAGTGGAGGGAGGTCGAATTCGCCGTATGGGTGTACGTTCCGATCTGATTCGAATATCCAACTAATGCCATGATGCCTTTCGTCTTCGGGGTTGTTCCCTACTCGAATTTGATAAAAGGTCCGGTAGTTGCCTCTGAAGTCAGGATGGAGAAGAAGCTGCTCGGTATAGTGGTATACCCGATCTATCGAGGATGCGATATCGTCAGATCCCCCGCGCGCTTGAGCGAGATTGAGCGCCTTTACATGTTCCGGCCAATACTCTACGGAGTAGTCAAGCAGCGGTGGGCGCGGTTCGGGCAGTTCGTCATAGTTCCGAAGCTCTGGACGCGCGAGATAGGCGAGTGTCGCTATTGCCAATGTTTCCTCGGCCAACACTCTCCCGACGTAGAATCCAGAAATACCCTGTTTGTTTTGTTTAAGCCAGTCCGATGTCAAAAATTCCTTGGGAGTCATAAAATGAGCACAAGGATAATGGAATGCTCCGTAAGTTGACATACCTTGACTGAATAATGGGAGAGCGACAACTGCTTTGTATCTTCATCATAGATCACCAAGCTCCCACAGATTTCGATGATCGCAGTTTCCCTAAGAAGTTTTGGGAGGAGAGCCGGTTCGACACGAAGGGATTCTGCCACTTCTTCAAGGTAAAGCGCCCTCTTCGCGGTGGCCAGCCACAAGAGCGTGTGAGTAGCTATCTTCCGCCGTTCTTCGCGGGTTATTTTCTTCAGGATCCTGGTGTAAGTTGAGTTGAGATCAGTCGGGAGGTCGGCCAGAGCTGCTCGGATAGACTCTTCCGTTTCGCTTTGCAAAATCTCAGAGAGTTGGCACCGGACTAATTGAAAGCTATCATACGAAGTTCATAAAACGCAACAATGAACACGGGGAGGAATGCACTTACAAAGTTGCCCGCTGTAGAAGTGCAGCCGAGATTTCTTCCCGAAGAGAGTCTGTGAGGTCTTCCAGTCGCTCCTCTTTCAAGGATTGCTCAACGTAGAGAGCCACATCGCGACTGTGCTCCTCTTCTTCAGCCAAGTCGATACACTGGATGGTATCCCTATACTTTTGCTCCGGCGCAGTGAGCAAAAGCTTCCTGATGTCGTGCTCCGGTCTGCTTGACAACAGGAGTCTGACCCGCCCATTCGTGTCTATCGGAAGTTTGACGAGCCTCGAAATCAACGCCTTCCTGACCTCCACGTCACATTCGTCGAGTGCGTCGATGATAATGGTGGCCTTGTCGTATGAGGAAGTAGCCTGCTCGATCATCTCCACCAAGTCGTCCAGGTTTGTAGGCGCTCCTTCTCCGAGTTTCTTCCTTTTCTCGAGCTTCTGGAGCATGTCATCCAGCACCTTGTTCAATGGCTTGGAGACCATGTGCTGGGAAAGCAACTGTGCCAGGATAGATCGGAGGACGCCTGAGGCCGCAGAGTTGTTGAGTCGAGTCGTTTCTGGCTTCTCGAAGTGGCAGTAAAGGTATGCTCTTCCGATGTTGCCTGGCTGGTCTTCAGCTGCTGTATCTTCAACTATACTTGACCTAGACTCTGCAATAAGTAATCTGGACAAGGCAGACACGGCAACATGGTGATACGCACATTAAGACTGATTTTCCAGATCCATCTATATGCGACGGCGAGCTGAGCAAAGATAAAAAGGCGGGGTTGATTAAAATCCTCTTACGTATTCCGTTCAACCACAAAACCGACCCAGGCGAGTCTTCACTCCTCCATGCCTCGTACGCCCCATTCTCAAATATCCATGTACCGGTATTATGCTGGCGCTGATCCTGCAGCTGGCGATGCCTCGTGCTGAAATCGATAGTCGACAGCCATTGCAACACTTCGAAATACTTCTTATCTTGAAGCTCAGAAACACCGGCACTGTGTTCAGGGGTGAGAGATAGATTCATAAAGATAGAAGACCGACGCACTTTGTATCAATCGCAAGAGCAAACGTGAAGTCTTTCGAGTATGAGTCCATCACCTCGAGGTAGCCTTGGAACTTTGACTCCGAGAGAGGCCACAGCATCCTTCGAAACCGGTTTGTCCATTTCTTGCCGCTCTTTTCGGTATGCTTCTGTAGATCCTCGAGTAGCCCCGAGAGTTGCTCGTTGTAACGCTGGAGAGGCCCGCCTGGACGGGCCAGATGCTTATAAGCGGCTTTCTGGTGTCGTATGCCCAAGCCCTCCAACCTCTGCGCATTCTCCTGCGCGACCTGGAGCTTGGTGCGAAGATGATCGAGAGTTGCAGGATAGTTCCGAACACTCTTCTGGTATTTGTCGATGGCCGAAGTAAGCTTCAAAGCGAAGTCGACGAAAGCGATGCAGGATGCAGCGACTTCCATGGCTGAAAACTAAGGATGAGAGGGGGGGAAAGTAGGGAATTTGGCAGGTAAGTGTCTCCTGCATTGGCACACGTTATGTAGGTCAAGTTTTAATTTAGGTGCACCGTCAACCTGTACCCGACCTGTACCACCGCCGTTGTCCGTGATGTTGTGATTCTCATATAACAGGGCATGAGAAGAGGGGCCGTTTGAAGACGACAGATGTCAGGCCCCAGGGGACAAAACAGCGCTGCTTGATTCTCCTATGGTCGAGACTGTCTTATGCCGTGATCTGTGGAAGCGTTGATTCGTAGAGGCTAAGTTCGTTAAAGACGGTAAGCTTGGCATACCCAGAACTTACCTCTGAATTACACCGGCACGATCATCACAACGGCTGCAGAACAAGTGAAGTAGTGAACAAACGATAAGACTTGGGACATTGAGCAAGCCTCAAGAGTAAAGGGCGCAGTCACGAATCAGCGATGTCGAACGTTCGAACCAAAGGAGTGGGGATGCCAGCAGAGCGGAATCAAAGCGCCTGAGCGCTTATGTAATTTTGCCAGCCAAGGCAACTTGGCTCAACCGGACGCTCAGTCCTTGAAAGAGTATATTGACTTCGCTACGCAGTGTGCCTACGGACACGGTACTACCATCCTGTTCTCGATAAATATATGGGCCAAAGGACCGATTTTCCCCTTATAATCCCATACCGTCCGCTTAGCGCTCGTACTCCTGAAAGTTTTAACAATAAGCGCCCATTATCAACAGAAGTCGTCACTGGGAACGTCAGTGCTATAGAGGTGAAAAGAAATGATTTTCTGTGGTATATAGTCTCACAACTCTTCGAAGTTCGAACAACGTCCTATTGATTTTCATAAATTTCTCACCCAACGCCGTTCTCTCGTACAATACTTCGCAATTGTTTCAGCGACTGCAGCCTGTCCAAAGGTGACTATAATCTCTACCACCCGCCTCGAGTGGTTCTTAACCCGATATCGCCCAGTGGCTGCAGTGACTATCGTCGACACAATGACCAAAGAACCGCACAGGATCCACAGGAAGGCGAGGGAGCATGCGCAAACAACGGTCCACAGCGTCGCGACGATGCTATCCGCCGGATCCGGTGCGACGGATATTTTAGGTCCCTGAAAGTCTGTAACGACCACCTCCGCGTGCCTCTCGCCCACATTGAGCTCCGTGTGCCTAAGCTCGACGTCGTACAGCCGGTTCCGCCTTCCCTCCCTCCACAGGCTGAAGAGCAGGACGATGTTGAAGATCGTCGTCAATCCTGTCGCTACTGGTGTGACCCAGTACGATGATTCGACTTTCGTCGCCATCGTGAATCCAAATGCGATCCATGAAACCACAATCGACACGAACAGGAGTCGGAAAATGCGTTGGCCGTATGTGGATGTGAATGTGGGGATGGCTCTGACTGTTGACTGCAAGACGTTTAAGCGTATTGGCGGAGCGTTTGCACCGTTCGAGCCTGTGTGGGGAACTTCTAGATCGTTTTTGCTATCCTTCACGTATGCTGCTTCAGGCTGCTCGACCTTGACTGGGGGCGATTGGGGGACCAGCATCTTCTAACAGGGCAACGATGAGGGCAGAGGGTGTTAAGGAATTGTACGGAATCGCTTGGCGTGTTAGAGAAAGACCCGTCGAATATAACTATGTGAGAGGAGTTGCCTAATCGCCGCCTCCCACGTCAAATGTCAGACTTGCCTCTGTTCTATAATGCAGCGATTGCTATCACGTTGGAAAGTGTCCCCCATTCCGATAGGCGCCCATTGCCAAGCCTCACAGCAATCGAAACTGTAGTCACAATAGTGTGCAAAACGTGATCTATTCTGCAATGTGCGGTGATATAGGAAGAAAAGATTCGGAGGAGATAACTACACCTCCTGATCGATATACTCTTCCTTGAGAGTCATCTCATCGAACTCCTCCAAAAGCTCATCCAATTTGACCTCAGGGAAATCAGGCTCCTCTTCCGCATCCTCCTCCTCAACCTTATCATCAAGATCCATAGCATATTGCACCTTCTTCTTTCCACCGCTCTTCTTCTCCTTCTCTTCCGTATCCTCGGTCATTGCGACGTCCGCAGCCTTGTACAGGTTAACCGCTGAACGAAGCTCAGGATCCTCCTCCAACTCGCGCAAGAAGATCTCGTAATCCTCCTCGACCTTCTTGTTGTCACGACCACCCATGCGACCGATAGCGCCGCGAGCAGCACTCGTCTCGCCCTCCTCACCAGCCTCCTTCGCCATCGACCTCAGCTTCCAGTTCCTGGCCTTGCTCTTCTTCCGCCTGTTCGGGTACGCCTTCTTCACCAAGATAACGTCGGGGATGCGCCCAGACGGCAGATCAGCGAACGCGTCGGAGTTGTAGTTGGCAGAGGTAAGGTGGTATCCCATCGCCGCGTCTCCAGGCTGGAGAATCGCGCCCAAGTGCGTCCGCGTGTGGAAGATCATGCTCGCCGAGCCGACACCGTCGTAGTCCATCATGATGTCGTCCCCATCGTCCTTCTTCGTCGAGCGGAACGCTCCAGAAACGGCCACCTGCGCGTCGGCCATAACCCATTTGCCCTTCTGTCGCTGGAAGTCGGGCTCGATGTCGAGGATCGTGAACTCGACGAGGTCCGTTACGGATGCGAGAGCGTCGAAAGGCGATCGCCAGTATACTGTTGGTGGGATTTCGCAAACCTGGAGGGTGGCGGGATCGAGGAGCTGGAGGGAGTTGCCGACGCGGGTGCACACAGTCAAGGGACTGATGTTAGAGAGACCGCGAGCCTGCTTGAGCGGGATGCAGACAAGATCGTCCTTGCAAATGGGGACGATCTCGACGGAGTATGAGTACTTGAAGTTGGCGGTGCTGGCATGGATATCGGATGAAATGAGCTGTTCTGAGGATTTCGATCTAAACGTGCGGGTCAGCAAGGTCATATAGACAGGGAGAACGGATGTGCGTACTTTGTAGGGACGACGCCAGCCAAGAACTCAACCATCTTCAGGGCATGGGATCTACTGCTATAGAAGAAGTCGAGACCATCCTTGACTTCCTTAATCGATATTGTGTCTTTTTGCGCGTTGTGCTTGATGATCAACTGCTCGAGGTACAGGAACGTCCGCTTATGGGGGACTTTTTGACGGACTTGGACGAGGGCTTTCCAGGTGTTTTTGGCAGCCAATCTTGCACAATCCGGGCACTGTCCGTGCTGAACGAGGTATTCGATCTCAAATGTTTGCTCGAGGATAGTATTCGTCAAGACCTTTCGTTTTTAAGAAGATCAGACAAGTACGCATAATGTTATGTAGAAGGCGCACCTCTTTTTGAATCGTCATCGCAACCTTCAGCCTCTTCGAATGGGGCTCCGTCCAGATAAACCGGGCATCGGTGAGCCGTACTTTCGAAAGGCCCTTCAGTTTCTTCAGACAGATGGCGAGTAGCTCAGACGATTCGGGTTTAGCGAGTGTCCATGCAGTTGGGGGCGACAAAAAGCGTTCACAGTTTCTGCAGAACGCGACGGATGCTGCAAGAGTGCTCATGTCAGTTTTCTCCCATTCTCTCCCAAACCGGTTGAGCACGCACCTTGTTTAGGGATTCCTTCCGTGATATCGATGCTATTGAGATTTTAGTTGAGTAGGCAACCCAAAGGCAAGGGATACCCACGTATTTCTCAAGCAAGCAACGCAAAGATTGGCAGAATTGGGCACAATCGGTGTACCTATCGAAATGCTGCATAAGAACCGATCGTATTCTTCCTTAGTCAACACAAACTCACCGCAATCGGCACAGAGAACTCTCAACACAGCGGGCCCGGGCGTGAAATCCATTGTTGGGATGGTAAATGAGGGAGGAGGAGGGAATAGAGCTCGTTAAAGAGCGTTAGTGGCCTTCTAAAAGGTCGGTTAAAAGATTTAGTCAGCCCGTTACAGAGATTAATGAGCAGACCAAGTCGCGGCACCGCGATCAAATGAATCAGAGATAAAAAATAGTCCCACGTGTGGGTATCAGATAAGATAAGATTGTCTACAGTGCTGAAGGAAGGAATCAACCTCGCGTGACGTCATGTAAGTATCAGCGGTCAGTAACATACTAGCAATGGCAGAATGGGGCCGCGTCGAGCGTCAGACTGAGACAGAGACAGTGGAGCAAGCTGTGAAGCTCAAACACTGGCAACCCTGGCGCTTGCTCTCGACCACCTCCTTCTCCAATGCCAGCCCAAAAATTCCTGTGTAACATCTGCATGAAATACTACGAGCTACATCAATTACTGTTCCTATCGAACGGTGACTGCGGTACGTACGACCACTATCCTTTCTCTGGCAAAAAGGAAAACTGAACGACGACCAATAGGGCACGGGTTCTGCAAGACCTGCACCGAGCAAAGGCAAACACCAACGTGCGCTTTATGTGACACACCGTACGGAGATCTACCGCCTCGTCGTCTATATTTAGATCCCGTCGAGGACACACCGGAGGAGCGTGCGAGGCGTCTCACAGCCGACAAGAGCGCTTTCTTAGTAGAACCTAATCTGAAGAACTTGAAGAATCTTCGGCAAAGCCTGCGCGATGCTGAGCATGACAGTGGTGAAGGAATGAGTGACGACTCCGTAAGTCACTGACATCTGCATATATCAGCATGTACACAAGCTGACTGTCTAGTGCACGTTTACAGAAGGAAGAGTTCCGTAAGGCAACCAGGATATTGGAAACTGGGGCCAAGTTGCTCAGCCTCAGGGTGGAGCTGGGAGGAGGAAGACGGGTAAATAACGGGAGCTCCCAGCTCAAAAAGATGAACAGTGACGACACGGATGAGCTCCAGGCCCGTCTGCAATCGCTACAATCCCAAGTCGACGAAATGCCATCTCAAATCGCCGAATTGCGATCTCGAAAGGCCGAATTGCGATCTCAAATCGCCGAAATTCGAAGCCAGAGCCAGGCTTTGCGGGAGCAGCGCAAAATTGAGGCGATGATGCAGGGGGCACCGGGAGATTTGGGCGAGGTAAGGAAGCAGGAATGTGCAGAAGCGAGAAAGACGTTGGCTGCGGTCGACGAGGAGGATTTTAATTTGGGGCGTGGCACACTGTACATGTGAAGGACAACACGGTATCGTCAATTAATAGCAATTCCTGTCTTTCCAAAATTCGCCTCTATAGGTCGGTTCAAGGAGGCTCAGCCTTGAGCTGACCTCCATCATATACCCCTTACGGTCGATCCAATATTTCACTCTCGGGTCCTGACGGCCGTGTCATTCAAGGATTCATCTACATTGCGCCCAAGTTGAAGTATAAAACTTGCATTGTTCCACGGAGCCTGACCTGAGTACTTTGCACTTTGCATAGCTGAGCAGACTAATGAGGAGGAAAGAGCACACGGATCGCCCATACGGAGTACGAAAGGCTGGCTCCCATCCTTTGGCCACATATGGTTGACTCAGATCTTTGTGCCCCAGACGATTTCGTAGAACACCATCGGTACCCTAACTGGGTGGGTCGAGGGACAAGTGCTATTTCGGAAGAAGATTCCGTCAGGTCGAACGTCTCCCTCCATGAAGGCCATATGGCTCTGTCAGGTTTGCTTTGTGAATCTTTCGTGCTAGTATTTCAATGTCCCCCACTTACCTTATGATCAGGCGAATCAAGGTTCTTCGCATCCCAGTATCTATCGAAAAAACCAAAACCTCGTAAGTTATCGTATGTCGTCCTGTTAACGAAGATGACTCACGAAGGGAAGAAGATATTGCTCCTGATACCACCGTTGCAGGCGCGATTGGGCAACGCGAATGAATCGACTGGCGATCCTGGCCCAGCGAATGGCGGGTTTGACGGATTGTACAGACCAAAAGTGTCCCAGCATCGGAATGTCAGGGCCCACGATTCACGAACGAATATCGTAGTAGCCGCACTTCTCAGAGCGTATCATGGATCCGATCATCCAGAAGCCCTGTGAATACAAGCTTCAGTGTGTACGGAGTGGACGTGAGTCGGTTGACAATCACGCATCCTGGTGCAAGTAGTCACCTTTTCGTAGACCGGAGGACTGAAGTAGTACACAGTCAACCCGCCATTGGGGCTCCCCGTGAAATGATTTGGAATCTGGGGAACCCTCATGAAGCTGCCATTCTCGTGTTTAAAGTACATGACGGCTGACCAGTAGTTGAATTTGTCTTCTTTGAAGCGGCAAGTGGTGCTTGAAGTTGCGAGGTTAGGAATGTCAAGGCTTGGACCCATGGTGAGGTTGAAGGCGTTCTAGAGTTGCTTTGAGTGCCCCTGATATTGCGCATGAGCTCAGCGAAGTACCCCGCCAACTATTTGATGGACGTGGGGCGAGACTTGCCCCGGGGTTACGAGTCTGCGAGAAAGAACCTTGAATAGCTAACGTCAAGAAAGGCAGCTGAACGTACGGATCGAAACGCTCTGTGACGAGCTGAGAGCAGGGAAAGCGAAGCAAGCTCTGCGACGCCAAAAACGCCAACGACTAAGGCATGCCAGAACATCCTGTTTGTAGGATGAATATGCCGATCGACTTCTTTCCCGGCAGCGAAGAGTAAAGCACAATGGCGGCACTAGCCCAATGAAACAAGTTGCTTAAATTCGCGGACCTCAAACCGCGGACCTCGAACCTCGAACCTCAGGCTCGCGAATCTACGTTCCAGTCGGTCGGTGTCCTCTGGAAAAGGGTATCACAGGGAGATTACTAGTGAGAGCCTAAGCAAAAGGTATTGTAAAAGGTTCGCAGAAAGCAAGTATAATAAGTCGTTTCGATCAGTGTTCTATTGTCCCGACAACTCCAGGAGGCGGCCGCGGCCGGCTTGGATGACGGGCAAGTACCTGCCCCGTTGACTGAGCCTGGATACTCGAGATCCGCGTCAACTCGTCCGGCTTGACGTGGATCTTCCCACCAAGATGAAACCTCCTCATCGTCCGCCTGAGGAAAGTCATCCGGTTGGAGTACAGCGATTCGTGTACGGACTGAACACGAGAAAGGACTCGTTCGACGGGGGCTGGGGGGCCCGCAGCAGCGATTGCGGCAGCCTGAACCCGACGACGCTGACGCTCGTGAATCATCTTAATAACCGTAGCCCTCATCGCGAATTTGATTAAGTCCAGAGGGAAGAACCAACAGATATTCTGATTTTAAAATCAGCAAGGGGCGAGAGGAGAAAGCATAGGTATACGTACCCAGACCCAAACGATTCCAATCCACCCTCCGGAGATAACATGGACGTCCGTGAAGCCCCAGTTTCCGTAGGCCGCGATGATAGAGGAAACAAGCTGCGCGATGCCAAAGGCTCCCATTAGAGCGAAGGACGGCCTCTCCATGAAGAAGAATCCATGGGAACGAGTCACGAAGATAAGCGCCTGAGAGATAATAGCAACCTGCAGATATGTAATCATATGAAGCTGAGGATCGTTCTTGTCTATGAGCCTTCCACCGGGGTTTCGAGCGGGGTTTGACAACGCGACTTCGAATGTGCGTTCGAACCAGTTTGTTTCCACGATCACAACAACGAGGGTGATACTAGAACATAATCGATAATCAGCCACCATAATCGACGAACGAAGTGAAACTGAACCAGTACTCACGTAGACATCGTGAGGTAAATACCGTACGCAATGGCATATGCAAAAATCTCCGTCAAGTTCCAAGAATCAGGTTCGTTTGAGGGAAGCACACGATCCAGAGAGAGCGTCAGGATAGTCCCGTCATTGAGTAGGGCAACGACTAGGATCATGAACGGCGGGAAGTCAAACTTGTAAGTGAAAGCGAGGATTGCAAAGCAGACGACGACACGGATAGTGACCGCACACGCGTATATCGAGTAATTGCGCATACGCTGGAAGATGACACGGGACTGGCGGATGGCGTGGACTATTGTAGACAGACCAGGCTCCGTCAGGACGATATCGGCAGCTCCTCTCGCAGCGTCCGTCGCACCCTCGACGGCGATACCGACATTGGCACGGGACAAAGCAGGTGCGTCGTTCGCACCGTCCCCAGTCATCGCGACCAGATGTCCCAATCCTTGAAGACGCCTGACAATATCGTACTTGTGTTCCGGGAAGACTCCCGCAAAGCCATCGGCGTCAAGGATCATCTGGTCGAGGTTGTTGAATCTGCTACCGGGCTCCGGACCTTCCTTGAGCACTTTAGCAGGATACATATGGTCTCCAAGTCCAAGGCGGCGTCCAGTCTCCTTTGCGATGGCCAGTTGGTCTCCCGTAACCATCTTGACTTTGACTCCTAGAGACTGAGCCTCGTCGATCGTGGCCTTGGTGTCATCGCGAGGAGGGTCGAAGATAGAGAGGAGGCCAATGAGCTCAAATCCGTTCCCTTCAGCGTCGGGCTGCTCCCCATAGACTTCCTCGTATGCGACTGCCAATGCTCGAAGCCCACGTCTCGCATAGTCCTCTACGTCCGCCTCCAGTTGTTCCTCAAGTTCCTCGGTCTTGTTGCGTGTACATAGCTCAATGATGATGCCCGTCATGCCCTTGGTGACTCGCTTGATCTTCCCGCTAGACTCTTCGCGATAGGTTATCTCGGTACGCTTGTCGACAGGGTTGAAAGGCTTGAAGTCCAGGAGCTTGATACCGGCACGGGCACGAGCGGGGTCACCGAGGGCACTGATCGTGGCGAGGTCGATGGCGTCCTGATTCTCCGTTCGCGATGCGTACGCAGCGAAAAGGATGACGTCCTCCGCGGAATAGGGGCCATATGTCTTGATCGTGTTGCGATCGATGGTGAGCTTGTTGGTGGTGAGGGTGCCAGTCTTGTCGGAGCAGAGGATCGTGACACCAGCCAACTCTTCGATAGCGGTGATACGGGTAACGATAGCTTTGTATTTTGCCAACTGCGTTGCACCAACAGCGAGGGTGACCGACAGCACGGTGGGCATAGCGATTGGGATACCACCGATCAAGAGCACGAGGATGTTGTTGAGACCACGACGATATCGATAGCGGAAGCCAGCATAGAGACAAAAGATCTCGGCGAGGACGAATATTCCTATCGTGACAAGGCAAAATGAGCCGATCTTAGCAAGAATCTTCTGGAGATGGCCTGTCGTCTCGTCGTCCTGGCCAACGAGGGATGCAGCGCGACCGAAGAACGTATTTGGACCAGTGGATATAACGATGCCTTCAGCTTCTCCTTGTTTGCAAGTCGAGCCTCTGCGGTAATGTCAGTCACAGTCGAAGTGGAAGATCATAGACCTACGAGAAGCACTCGTCACCAGCTTTCTTGTTTTGAGGGAGCGATTCGCCTGTGAGCGCGGCCTGGTCAATCGAAACGTTGATGGCTTCGAAAAGGCGACAGTCAGCAGGGACGATGTCCCCAATCTTGAACGATATTATATCTCCAGGAACAAGGTACGCCGATTCAATCTCCAGCCATTGCCCATCTCGTTTGCACTTCGCCTTGGGGGCGAGCGACTCCATCAGAGCTCTGACAGCATTCCCAGCATTCCTCTCCTCGTAGAATCCGATAGCCGAGTTCGCGAACAACAATGATACGATACCAACGAAATCCTCCCAATCTGGGGGTGCCCCTTGACCATTGGACAGGACGATGGCGACGAGGGCGGCGGCTTCCATGACCCATGACAGTGGGTTCCACATGAAGCTCAGAAACTGTCGGGACGAGTCAGAATTGAGTTCATCTAGAAGGGAAAGGCAACGCACTTGCAAGATGGGGTTCTGCTGAGTGTCCTCAAGCTTGTTAGGGCCGAAGATCTCGAGGCGCCTAGCTGCCTCTTCATGCGTTAATCCGTCCTCGCTAGATTGAAGGAGCTGGAAGACGTCCTCGATAACGATCGTTTCCAAGTCGACCTTTTCTTTGTCGTACAAGTCTTCAGCCGTGAGTTGGATCTAACAAGAACGATGCGTTGTCAGCCAGCACGTTCTGCTATGGGGCGACATTGCCAGTGGCGGCTTACGGTGCCCATATCCACTTTGGCGTCTAAGGGAAGGGGCCTCAATATAACAGACGGAACTATATTGAAAGTTCACGTACGGGTTGGCTTCTCCTCTTCGTGCCCAAATTCTTTATACTCTCGTTTCTTCTTTTCTTGTCCTGATGGCGTCTCGCTGGTGGTCCTGGCATTCTGGGGAACTTCTAAGTGTCCGCTCGAGGCAGCAGCCGCAGGCGCAGATGAACTGCCTTCGGGCGGTGGGTCGCCACCCCCAGGCTTTTCCGTCGGGTTTGTAGTACTCATGTCACCGTGGAGAGTGCAGCGTTTGATTCAGCGTGGGGGTGGGTCTTGAGCGCGCCTCCTCAAGGACTGGGCGTCGAAAGAAACTGCGGTAAGGGAGGCTGAGGAAAAGTTGGTGGAAAGGGAAGTTTGTCCAAGCCGGTTGGGCTGTAAATGCAGAAGATATAGATCGAACTGCCAGCCATTCTGCACGTCTGCGCGCATTGCTCCAAGTCCTGGTCTTCCTCCAAAGGCTTAAGCGGACTAGGACCCGCCAAAATGGCCTTAGACCCCTATGTCATTTGCAAGAGTATGGGGGTTGTCGTCCCTTGCGCTGCAGTGGTACTGAGTGGGGGATGCATGCATGGTGGTTCGGGAACAAGATCGGCGCAACGATCAGCCTGAGCGCGTTTGATGGTATCGCGAGGCTCCCCTTCAACGAACATAGCGGCTTCGCAACCTACCATCACCATGTTTGGAACAGAATGCCTTCAAGATCCTCCGCCCTTCTTGTCATATACACGGGATATCTGAACCCCTTCATCTGTAGCGAACACCATAATTTCGGTGGCCTGCAGTTTACGTGTTAATTTGTGCCCCCTGAGCTCTCTGTCTTGTCTCCGCCAGCGGGACACAGGTGATTTTGAAATATGCTACTTTCGAAAACAACAACTAATATACCATCTGCTCCCGACCCGTCGGGCGCCAGTAGAAAACAAAGACATAGTGCCACTTAGGCCCTTGTGTGCGATAACCTTCCTCAACGCGCTTTCCCCTGGTCTATCTTTGCGAGGCATGCATCGTTGCAAAGGAGAGAAAAGTGGCTACTTTCTACAAGGAATTCTTGTACCTTCGTCGCCAAGAACTGGGATTCTGAGCGCTTAAAAAGGGCGCACACTCATCCAAGGAATCTGCATCCAATTTCTTCTTCATCTTTCCTTAGCACCTATTTCTCACCTATTTCCCTCTTCTCTCCGGCTTGAAGCCTTATATTCCATGCCTGCGATTTCTTTTAGCAACCTTCCTCCTTCCAATACGCCCGCTGGCGGGCGCCTTGCTCAAACTAAGAAGCTGCCTACTAAGCCCATTGGCACAACTATGTTCGTCTGTTTGAGGACGCTCTTTTATCTTCCATACATCAGATACTGAGCTTTCATTAGTTTTCAAGCGACCGTCCGAAACGCCGTCACGGAGACAGGGATTGTTGGCACATTCCCAAGTCGCTCTCAACCCAACTCGAGGCAGAATGAAACGTGCGTGTTGCCGCTTCCTGGGCCCTGGCCGTGCATCTGCTAACTCGTACCTGCCCCAGCATGCCTTCCAGCAACCGCCAAGGTCCTCGACCTGCTCCTTCGCCTGCAAAATCTTCCACGTCTGCCTTAAGGCACTCAACAGATAGCCAAGATTCGCCTGGGTATGTTGTGCTTCAGGGACAATTTCTTGACATAACTGAATGTAAAACTCATTTGGTTTCCTTCAGAAGAGTAGCAAGAGGCGCCCAGGAGACATGTCAACCACAGTGGGATGCTGGACCCATCTCGGCCAACAACCGCAACCCGCCCAAGAATCCTCAGGCTGGAAATGCACATAAAGCGTCTTCTTCCGGAAAAGTCCAGGCAGTCACCCCCAGGCCGGATTCCTCTCGCTCTCAGCCCAGGCAATCGCAAGGCGTTCCTGTTGCTCGAGCCCCATCTCTCAACCCTACTCGGCCTCGTAGTAGAAACTCTTTCCAATCTTCAAGGTAAAATTAGCGTCCTGAAAGCCGTTTCTCATGATCCTTACTTACCCTTCCATCCCACACCCTATAGGTTCAAATCTCCAGGATGGTCGGCCAAGCCAGCCAAGGTTCAACCCCCCGCACCCAGCACCTCCCGATCAAGACCGACAACCCATCCTTTCCCTTCAAAAAGGGCTGGTAAGAGAGGGCGGTCAGATACCCTCGGTTCTAAGGAGAACGAATCCCGACCAGGAGACCAGCATGACAGGCCCGCATCAACGGGAAGCAATGCCTCTCGGCGAAAAACGAAGAAACAGAAGGGGAGTGCAGCGGGACCTTCAGGGATCCCGCGTGTAAAACCCATCTCCCCAGGGAGTGGAAAGGCCGCTGAAGCTGTAGCTGGCCCCAGCTCCAGCGCCGTCACACCGCAGGCATCGAAACCTCTCCGGTCCTCCCTCCCCTTCAGCAACGCTCCAGCTGTCGCTAGGCCTGATTTGGTACGGACGAAGGTTTCCTACAATGTTACCGTCAACAACTCTATCTCAGGGTGAGAATTGAATTTCTCTGGCTGCGATCTAGGGGTAAAGTTCTGACTATCCATACCAGCGCGACACCTTCATCCAGCCAGCGTGCCACGACTGGGGCGGGTACTGCACTTTCTCTTCCAGCATCAGCCGCGTCGAAAATGCTTCCTTCTGCGTTGTCCAGCCATGCTCCTCTCCTGACTTCCCCGGGCGCCAAGGAATCTGAACCCCCAACTTTGACTCACAAGTATCGATGCCTGTATCACCGCACAGGATCGTCGGAGGCAAGCCTGGTGAGGTGCCAAGCCCGATACACAGACGGTGACTCGGCCTTGGCCCATATCACCGAAGAGCACATAACGCATTTTGTTGCTTCGGGCCACAATAATTCTGGATGTAGGATCTGGGTGAAGTGTGGGGTGATCGCCACGCATGGATTCGGAAAGGGTGGAATCCTCAAGGAGTGCAAATGTAGGTGTGACCTGCTTGAACTCAGGGACCACCTCAGGATTGTTCACGGTATGAAGTACATCCCGGATAGCGTACGCCTGCCGTGCTGCGACCAGTTGATCAAAGCAAGAGACGTTAAAGAACACGTCGCAACGAAAGCATGTGCAAAGGCCTACTTTCCGGGTTGGGTAATGGCTGAGGTTAATCGTCCATGGCGAAATGTACGTTCCAATACAGCAGTCGCCTGGTTGTGCAACCTCCTTCAGCTTCATAAGATTCCCTTACACCTTCAATAACGTAGTACTTTGCTTCCTTACGATGGACTCATTCCAGCTCCTCTTACCCACTGCTCCACCTACTCCCTAGTGGTG
Source organism: Ephemerocybe angulata (assembly GCA_013368325.1). Taxonomy (NCBI): domain Eukaryota; kingdom Fungi; phylum Basidiomycota; class Agaricomycetes; order Agaricales; family Psathyrellaceae; genus Ephemerocybe; species Ephemerocybe angulata. The sequence continues at coordinate 493,402 of JAACJK010000221.1, forward strand.
GTATCGGCCGCTTCTGACCTATCATGTTTCGACCTATTCATGTAGAATCAAACTCGCCTTTTACCCTTTGTTTCGTAGGAGTGAATAGATTGACACGAGACGGGAGAATGCCGATGAGGAAGATTCACCCTAGAAGTCTTGTATATGTATACTGCATTATGCAGTATAGGATGAGTACAAAGAAGGGAATGAAAGAGCCCACAGCCTTAGTCTTACGGCCGGTAGGCTGGAGCCTGATACCCGTACGAATTGAATTTGCTAATTTATGACTGGCAGCCCGAGCCCTACGGCCCATAACTCGCGCGACTGTCGTGTAACATCGCGGTAGAGCTCCAATCAAACAGTGAGTATAGTACCCAGAACTAAAGCTAAAGTCCGGTAAGCTCTGGTTCCAAAGACTACATATGCTACAGATTAATCTACAAATAAAACAACAAGGTAAAATAGGGAATCATCAAGAAAGCAAAGCAAAGCAAAGAAACACGACTAAGTACATACTAACAGTCCAGGTGAGTCGAGAATGAGAATTAGACCTACAAAACGGAAGGAGAACGCAACAACTTGGCTGGAAGGTAAGTCACAGTCCTTCAAGTAGGCCGCTGACTTCGTCTGCCTCCTCCTCCGAGTCAGACGAGTCCATTGTGAGATCTATAATGTCGGCCGGAGAAACCTGTTGAGGACCCATTGACAATTGAAGCCGGCTGAGCACAGTGCCAATGTCGTCTTCTTGTTTGGTGATAGTGGGTGATGCAGTTACGGAAATGGATTTCGGGACGCTGAGAAAGCGAACGGCACTGAGTCATTACAATGGAAGGACATTGGCGACTGTGTACGACTCACCTGTTCTTTGGCCTGGGTTTGGGTTTGGGTTTGGGTACAGGAACTTCAAGCTCATCTTCGGAGTCGGAGCTGATGAGCGTGATGTCTGCGTCAGGAGGAGGCGGCATATTGGAGGATCTGTCATAATGGTAGGCGGTGAATACTACGCCTACAAGAATACGCCAAGATAATGGTCAACAAACCTCCTGGGCTGTCGTACAGCTCGAGGCTCTACAGACTCTTCTTTGAGAGGTGTTGGATTTCGAGGCGGTGTGCGAGCACCACGCGATGAGGCGCTTAGTCTACGTAGATCAGATCCCACTCAGTAAATTGAATAGTAAATTGAATATAGATCCTCACCTTGGGCGCTTATTTCGTCGCGTATCTCTACTGCTCCCCTCGGCGATTTCATCCACGTCTGTCGAGGCGGTCGACCTAAACGAAAGTTAGAAAAGCTTTCGCTGCCAAATTCGCGCCATTCCGCACCTTTTCTTTCCTCGGGCTCGGCTCTGAACATCATCAATACCTTCCTCAATGTCCGATTCCACCTTGTAGATGTCGTGAAATTCAGAGAAGCCTTCCCTGATCTTTCCATAATCTTCTTCACTAATCCCTTGCAACATCTCACGATACTTAGAAGTGAACAGAGTCTCGAAACCTTTCAAAGCCTTCTTTGACGAGTTGTCACTCGGGACATGATACTGAAAGGGAAGTCGGTCAGCAAGCTCTGCACGGTACGCGACGCATGACGATTTCACGATCGACACTCGAGAGACCGACCTTGCACAGTAGCTCAGCTAGCACTTTTATCTTACTGATCTCGAGCTCGTCCACTTCGTCTGGGAGAGACTCCGCAATGTGGTGTAACATCTGGTACAGAGCCCGTTTATCTTCCTCTAAAGTGTAGTATATATGTGAATGGATAGCGCGCAGATGAAAGGTGGGTCGACGTACTGATGAATCTGTCTTCGGAATTCTTGTTGACCTCGAAAAGGGCTTTGAGAATATCGTATGCCAGAGCGAGCTGAACCCCTTGATTGAGCTTTTCCAACGATGGTCTGCGCGAAGATATTCCCGTAAATCAGCAGCGGCCGGGCACTTGCAGCTAGAATACATACAGGGCAACTTCTTGTATCGCTGGATCTGTCCATTTCAGGAACTGCGTGCACAGTTTCGAGGAATGTATGATCCTATCTTGGACAGGAATTTTCGTAGACACCTTGAAAACATCCACAAAAATCTGCGGCATTCTCTTAGCTGTAAGACGATGAATGCTAGCATCGCGCGACGCACCTGCTGCAGCGTTACCCGACAGTGAGGAGAACTGCGAGCGTACACTTCGAAGAAGCAGGTGAGCCCTTGGATGAGCTGCAAGCAGTCCTGCCAGTCCGGACGGAGGTAGAACGTGAAGAGCGTAATAAGAATCTAGACCTTCGTCAGTTGAGCCAGCCAAGCAACAGAGTGAACGGCCTACTTCACAGCTCTGCAGAAGTCCCAGATGGAATAGCTTCATCAGACCTTCGCAAAGAACTGTCAGAACTTTCGGATCTCGCTCTTTCGGGAGCCATTCCTTGACTATTCCATCGACATAGATTGCCTGACGGTTAGTTATAATCTCATCAGCTACCGCCCTTCAATTATCGGGACGATCATGACCTACTATCTCCTTCTTTGAGCCTGCTATCATAAAATGTCTGTCGTCATTCATAAAGAGCAGGATTGCGTCGAAAGCTACGTGTAGCCGGAGTATGCGTGCCTCGGCGCTTAACTCTGGATCAGCGCTCATTCTCGCAGTGCCATACTGTACAGAATTGGTGAGGCTGCGCTATATGAGTTTCGCGTCGTAAGTGTGGATTTGGTATAACAGGAGCACTAGAAGCCTTACGAGATCGATTAAAGACCATAGCCCTTTGCAAGTAAGCGCCCGTCGCGAGAGCTCGTCGTTGTCACGTTTTGACAGATTACCAGAGATCAAAGTCGAGCAGATGCGCTCGAGAGTCTTATCCGGTTTGAACATCTGTAAAATATGAGTTGGCTGAGCACCATTGACGACGCAGTCTGTTCATACCGGCTGGGATTTTATGCGTCCCAGGAGGTGGTTGCACATGAGTAAACATCGAGAGTCTACCTCATCGATCGTGCATTGCATTTCCTCTGAGATAGGCTAAGTTTCTGGTGTGAGATAACCGCAGCACCAACAAGATTTGAGTTACGCACCATTGTAGGATCCTGGGGGGAAACGGATTCTCTGAGCTCTTTGATTACTCGGTCTACACCACGAACGAATCCCTCGAAGCCTTTTCCCTCTGGGACCAGTAGGGTTTGGAGAACGTCGAGAGACGGTGCTAGCAGATCTTCTGGCAGACGCTTATCCAGTAGCATCTCCCCTGTATTCATGGATTAGTAAGGGAAAAGTAGAATCCCAACATGTATGTACTCACTGAGTAATGGCTCCATAGCATCAGACCCCATATGATCACCGTCGTAGTCCACCCGAGCTCCCACTTGCAGTAACTCCCTCAAGATAAATGTTGGCTCATCCAAGTTGCACTGTTTTTCGTCATCGTGGGCACTGCTGTGCCGCGCAAGGAGTGCGTTGAACTGATTATGAACACAGACTTGAACCGACCTGGCAGCCGGAAGATCGTCCTCTGCATCACGGTCCTCGTTGTCGGTTTCTCGACACCAATCAAAGAATACGCGTGCAAGCATGACGCGCTCTGGGCTTGGTGTCTCCCAGTACTTTGCTAAACGATGCATCAGCTGCTGCCCAAAGTAATGAAAGCGATAAGGGCCAAGGCTGCTCACCAGGAAACTTGATATTTTTGACAATGTCATCCCGGGATGCGAATACAGTTTTCAGCAGCCTCTCCACGACCGCCAGTTGTGCCGTGTCGCATTTCGCCAACCCGATAGGCCTCAACAGAGCGACAATGCCCCTCTCGACCTGCTCCTTTGGATTAGCTTCTTCACTGCTGTACGATTCCTCTTCTTCGTATATCTTGACCCAATGGTTAATCACTTCGACAGCTGCGGCTTCGATACTGGACTCTCGGTCGCGTAGTCCATTCGTGATAATCGCGTCCAAGTCTGATGGGCAAAGGCGCTCGGGATGGCAATGTCCTATTATTTCTTCGTCGTCGCGGAAGGTCGTGGACCCTTCCTTCAGCACTCCGTAGACCAGCTTCCGCACCAACACGTCTTCATCCCGGGTTCGCTTCACGATGTGAGGGACAGTCGTCTTGTTGAGTCTCACGTTCGATATGATTTGCTTTCGGACCTCACTAACTCGGGAGGATATCAGCGATAGCGAATAGGATAGATGACTTTTGACAAACCTGGATGGTTCGGTCGCCAGCAGTTCTGTCAGGGTGTCCTGGACTGAGAACTCGCCATCGGGGACGTCAACTTTTCGTTCAGTGCGGTATATCAGAGCTAGACAACGAGCCGCCAGGGCGCGAACTCCACTATCCTTATCCAGCAAGCGTTCCACCAGTTTTCCCCGCAATTTCTTGTGTAAGTTTGGTCTGGCATCCAGTTCAGTCACTTTGCCCCGGGTGAGAAAACTCCTCTACTTACTCGAGTTCACTCAAATGTGGCTCTATTTTGGATAGAAGTAGGAGCACCCTGTATCTCACCTCCTTTCGGTACGCGTCAAACCCTTCGAGGAGGAATTTGAGAAGACGCGTGGTGATTCGCTGGCCATAGGTTTGCTCTTTCTCGTCGACTTTCTCGCCTTCCTCAATGCAGCGTTGGCGGTCTTCCATGGCTATTCGACAAGAAGCGTTTCACTCGCCCATACCACAAGTACAGAGACGACCGAAGACGCACCTTTTTCATTCACATATTCAATGTAACTCCCAATGAAGCTCGCGATCCGGTCTGCGTTGGCGTCGGTCTTGCTACACGAGAGAGTTCGCAAGAGACTCGATTGAAGTGCCTTTCGAAACGCCTCCTCTCCAATTAGATCGTCGTATCCCGTCTCTCTCCCCCGCCGGTCGAGCCTTTTCTCAGTGAAACTTCGCGCGTCGACGTGTAGGTTGTGCAGGCTGGTACAGTTCTTCTTATGGTTGACTGTGCTGCTCTGTGCTTCTTGGAATATCGCTGCAACACCATCTTGCAGGCGGCGTTCGAGGGGAGTGCACTCCAGAGCTACCATCGAGATGGCGCAACTGGGACGATGGAAATAAAATGGCGGGTGATGACAGCTGGGGACCTGAAAAGAGCTGATGCAATACTTGGTAAAACGCGGTCATTCAACGGGATTCAGGAAGCCCACGTGCGACGCGTTTGATCCGGACGCAATTAGGGGCTTTTAGTAGTTCGTTCCTCGAGGTACCTTTAGAAGTGCAGACTATAATAGTTATGTACTAGAGAAGCGCTCTGAAATAGAACAGGTTTATTTGACGTAGAGACTGCCCGAAGAAAGGCCAGTGGAAGGAAATTGTCCGCTACTATTGCTATAATCCACAGTACTACTATGGAGAGCTGTGCTAGTCGTTGGGTCAGTTCCTCTGCTTGCGAACGCGAGCGGCATCTCCGCCGATGTGAATGCCGACTGTGCAACCTCCTTGCTCCATGCGCGGCCTTGCATAACACGGATGATGATGAATTGTGGTGCGAGCGCCTATCGGTATGCCAAACGTGAGCCTTTCAGCTTGAAGCTTACCATCAACGAACACTCACCGTAAACGCGACCCAGAGTATCATGGGCGAGAACCTGATACTCTCAATATGGCCTTTCCCCGCACGCTGGAGTGCCGCCGCCAGCACTCCAAACACCGCAGACGGAAGCGCCGACTCAACAAGTGTCGCCGTCAATCCGACATAGAAGTTGCCGTGGGGCCAATTCCCACCGACACTGCGCATCTGTCTCCGGGCGCCTGTTATCCGTGCAATTATAGCGAAGGTGATGGCAACGTTGACTAGGACGTGCAGCACAACTGCTAGCCATGGAGAGTGCCACGCCAAGAATCCGCCTTGGGGGAAATTTGCTGTCCACCATGGGTCAGACTTTAACCCTAGAGAAGCGAGTTTGGCAAGCGCGATGAATCCTATAAACGGCCCGGCTATTAGAGTATGGGTAAGCTTAACATCGAGTCTTTAATTGAGGAATGTCAGTTACCAAGGGAAAGTGCTGAGAGCACTGCGACTACAAGATATACCCACCTCCTTGTGGAAAATACCACATAGAAGCGATAGAGCTGTGGTTAGAAGAGCCATCATAGGCTAGTAGTTAATATGTGAGTGAAGACTAGGCAAACTCCACACGCACGAGGGTAGCATCCACTGCAAGGATCAAAGCTTCAACTAAGCTTGCGTACGCAATCTCCAACCCCTTGTAGCGAAGCAAGTTCTTGGTAAGTTTGAAGAGCTTACAATAATCCTGGCCTCCTGGAGCTACGGCGCCAGGAATGCAAATCATCTTGACCCCATCGTGCTCCGGGTTATCTCGGAACCACTGCATTGCTTCCTCCTGCGTCTTATCGAACGTGTTTAGCGTTGTCACCGAGAGGTACCGCCGGCTAAACGCGACGCAATACACCAGAACGCTGGCGGTGTAGAGGGTCACAAGCCCCACGCTGAGATAACACCATGTTCCAGAGCTGGGTGCTACTGTTCCCCGTCGATTTGGGGTGCCTCGGTTTGCTGCTGAGCTTGGGCGCTGCCTCGAGATGATGTGTTGTCGAACGATGTAGCCGCATGCAATCAGATTTACTCCTAAAGCCCAACTCAGAGTGCTGGTTAGTCTGTCGTCCACAGCCTGAGTACAAAACGGACTTCGAGCGGCCTACCTAGGAAAAGGGTAGAAAGCAAGGTGGCGGCGATATAGTCCGCAAGGAAAATAGGCCGAAGCAGAAGCTGGACAGGGTAGTCAACTGCTTCGGGAAACCAGAGGTCGGGTCGGAAGAGGGACATAAGGCTTGGCGCTGTGTCGTACGGGGGAAGGATGGAGGCGTCCAACAACGGCCTTGTTGGTTTGAGGAAAGAATACTCCCACTCTGATTCCCATCTCTTTTGCATGCCGGAACTTGGGCACTTAGCGCCCACCTCGCAACTTTCAATCTTGGTTCTCAATCCATCCCTGGTGATGAAAGCTTGACGTCGAAGTTGATATGATATGTCCATTGTTCAACCGGCACAACGGTGTCGGCGCGACGAAACGGGAGGCTGGGGGCCTGGGGCAAGATGAGATGAAGATGTACACAGTCAGTCGTTGTGGCTATCGTATTGAACCGCTCTACTCGGTAAAATGTAGACTTGGGCTTCATTGTCGTGGTGGTCGAAGGTGAAGGTCGCGCAGTCCGAAGTTGGTCCGAAGCGCCCGAAAAAAAGGTGGGATTATGATTCCATCAAGCGCGTGTGACTTTCTTCTCGGCAGCACTGCGCTCACCCTAGTTGCCATCATGTTCACTTCTGTTCAGCCTGGACTTTTGAATCTTCTCTATCCCAGGACTAGCTCAAACATCACACTATTACTCTGGACTGAACTCGATTCTTCTTGGAGGCTGGAAGGGGCAGGAAATGTATCTGGGACCACCGAAGACTCCTCGACGACGCTCGTAACTCGTTCACGATCTCAAGGCTACATCCCCCACACCATCCCACGCTACCATCATCTAGGGTGAAAGTTCGCGAGCGATGGATCATCCCATATGAATGGACCCACTAGGATCTTGCCATGGCGAGTGCTATTCGCAATTTAGGTGCTCTCGCCGGTGAAGGGTTTGGGCCAGCGGATGGCGGCTGGGGAGTTGCGGGCGCCTAACGAAGCTGATCCAGCGAAATGGAACGCCTAGGAGAAGGATGATGCTCATGGTCTGTCCACACTGGAACTTCTTGGTCCTCATGAGTACTTGGTAGCGGAGGCGTCGAATCGCCACTCACGTTATGCACCATGCGCCGATGCTTGTTAAAGGCGGCGGCATCTCCAAGACGAGTATCTGAAAAAGATGTACGTCTCCGTTCAAGCCCTTCAAATATCTAACTTACACATTGCATCTTCGCTGACTCCTTGGATCTGGAATTGCCCCAGATTGCGTATTGTGTTGGCCTTTCTACAAATGCGGACCCAGAAAAGAGCCCTTTAGTTCTGGGCATGCAAGTTGCGGGGCTCGTATAAAAGGTCGGCTTCAACGCTAGTTTTTCCCTTACTACTCAAACGATGCTCGCCCTCCAAGCCCTCGTTACACTCGCCGCTGCCCTCTCAGTAGCCGCTGCTCCTGGCATTACGTTGCGTGTGGAAGGTAATTCGCCTCTGCTCCCCACCGAATTGTTCTAATTATTTGTGCCCTAGGCGCTGAAACTGTCACCGATGTCGACAACCTCAAGGTCTCTACCATAATCACCAATAGTGGTGACGAGACCTTGAGGATTTTGCACCATCCCTTGGGCCCACTATCGAAAATCCCCACCAACGGTTTTTCTCTCGTCAACTCCAAGGGATCTTCTGCGGGCTTTGGAGGCGCTGTGGCTAAGTACGTCCCCGCCGTTGCAGCTGCAAATAGCGCCTTCACAACGTTGGCGCCTGGCGAATCCGTCACCGTTGATCGTGACTGTAAGTTCTACCTCTTTCTCGCCAAAGGGTCATTCACTAACCTCGCACCAGTGAGCGATGCTTACAATCTTACCGCGACTGGCGCCGGTACCTACGACGTCAAGCCCAATGAGCTGTTCTACCTCGTCGATGATAAGAAGGAGGTCTTCACGCTCAAGGCCCAAGTCTCGAAGGCTCATAAAGTGAACGTAAAGGGCCGGCTCGCCAAAGCCAGGCAAGAATTCGACCCAACCTCCTCCAACCATACTCTCACCAAGCGTGGCACCTTCACCAATTGCATACCACTCCAGCAGTACGTTGCTGGAGTTGCGGGTGGGCAAGCCCATAACTATGCGGTGGCTGGCATTGCGCACCTGGATGCGATGGCCATCCCGAGCAAGCGCTTCATTACCTGGTTTGGCGGTTTCGACTGGGGACGCGGTGCTACGATCAGGAACATCCTCACCCCCATTAAAGACCTCAACTTTGACTCATTCAGATACGATTGTTCTTGCACTGATCAGGGTGTTTACGCTTATGTGTACCCCAATGAGTACGACCACTTCCACCCTGAATACATCTCCGTCCATGCTTTATGATAGCTTACTTCTCTCTCTCTCTTAGCTTTGGCAAGATTTACTTCTGCGGCGTGTTCTGGAATGCTCCCGCCACCGGCACTGATACCATTGTGCGTATGTTATATCAACTTTTACCGTACACAGGCTGGACTTACGACGACGGGGATATCTCTGTTCCTCTGTTTTTAGGGCGGCACCCTTGTCCACGAGGCATCTCACTTCTACGCTATCGGTGGTGGAACCTCGGACTACGCCTATGGTCAGAGCGCCTGCAAGAACCTGGCTATCAACAACCCTGGGAACGCCGTCCGAAACGCGGATACTTACGAGTACTTCGTCGAGAACAACCCTTATCAAGGCTAAATAGCGCGACCCTATTTTGAGCCTCGCAACACGACAATACAATAGGCAAGACTTGTACGCAAAACTACATTGGCACGGATACGAACAGCCGCAACAACTCAAATAAGCAGGTACAGGGTGGTCTTTTTCAGGAAGCTAATGTTACACGAATCTCTTGGCCGATGCTACATTGTCTCCAGCATGCCCTACAAACGTGGTCGAAACAGGTAATTCGATGCAATGGACAATGTTTGTGAACTCCTGGTGAAGGCTGCCCGTGACGGCTGCCTTCGCACCCCCACTGTGGCCAGGCCGTAGCGCTTCCTTGGTACGAGCCAAAAACGAAAGCTTCTCTGCCTCTCTCACTTCTTGGTGCTTCCACAAGGAAAACATGCGCACACCAATAGTCTCCACTGGAGTTACCGACGGCTTCGGGCGGAGTACGACGATGGGAAGGGCTTCCCCAAGAACCGTCAAGTCCGTGGCATCGACCTCCGAGTGTCCCGAGAAATATTGGATTGTCATACTAGTCGGCCTCTCCTTGTGTTTAATCTGAATTGGGTTCCAGCGCAGCTCTTCCGCCTCTGTGGTTTCAGAGCCATTCGTGCGTGTGTACCCCGCCGTCACCTTTGGGCTACTCGATGCTTCGCCTTGGATGGACACCGCCCGCTGCTTCGTGTTCTTCTTCGACCGTTGCGTGGTAAATGTTTGTGCGAGATTGAGTCTTCCCTTTGGGTCCGGCAGTGTGCTGGGCCAATTACATGTCTGATTGCAGATTATGCTGATGTCGGCTTGTTCGAGGGAGTACGTCGTAGGGCCTCTGTAATAAAGTTTGGAGAACGTAACAATGTGCGACGTAGGTGAATCGTCTGACTTGTTGACCTGTGAAAAAAATTGCAAAAACACTGTAAGACTCGAGGACTCTGTAGACAGTGTCGACTGTCGAGACACGTACCGTAAAGTCGAGACCCATCGACCACTCGATGCTCAGGTCGTTAGAGTCTGGGGCAGCGCTCGCACTGAAGACAACCTCCGAACCTACACCACCGGTAATGGGACCAGCAGAGAGCTCCCCTTTCTCCGCAGCCTCCTCAACCCATGGTAGGAAGACCTTCTCGTCCGACACTTGCGCTCGTTGCTCGCCCGAATGAGGGAATCCAACCTCCCAGCCCTCGCCAGTATTGCACCGCAGAACGAAAGGGTAGTCCGTCAGAATGGGTTGCAGGCTGAGCGCGAGCTCCTCTCCTTTCCTTTTGGAGAGGCTACCGAGGAAAGTTATTACAATTTCCTGATCGTCTGACGAGACGAAGACATTTTCTTTCAGCTTAAAACCCGCCTTGGCCACCCAATACTTCTCCTTGATTCCGTTATTTTTAAAGAGAGTGACCATACTTTTTCTTTTGCCGTTGATGTGGCGCTTGGCAGCAAGCGCAAGAATAACAGCATGTTTATACTGTGGAGGGGGTCCGGAAGGGCCACGATGTACTGGCGACCCCATTGCGGTGATGCCCTGGGGAGGCGGGGATGGCAAAGATGGGATACTCTCGGCCGAAATTACAGTATCTGGCGTATTGGGTGTTGGAACTTCAAGATCCGGAGTGCGGAGGGGTGTTGTTCTCTCTTGGAGAGGCGTCGCCGAAGTGGTCTCAGAAAGTGGGGATGGCACATGCCCTGTTTCTGGGCTTGGAAGCTCTGGGCGAGTCAGGAGAAGTGGATCGGAATGATTCCGGGAAGAAGGCAGCAAGGAAACTGAAAATGCAAGTTCAGGCGTCAGGAAACAACTATATTTAATTGCAGCACTTACGCTGCGCTATATCGTGCGTAATTGTTGTTGTTGTTGGTCTGCCCTCAATGTATTGCTCTATCCCAATGGCAGAGTCTATGTTGTCAAAGATTGTCAAGTCATTGGGCGCTATCGATCCATCCGAGTCTTCGGGAGGGGGGAAAGGTGAGGGAGATACGGGCTCAGAATGCGCCGCAGGGAGCGATGAGCTTGAATCCTGTGCAGGAGAATTCGAGAGGAGGTGAGAGAGAGATGGCGAAGGAGAACCTGCATTTGATGAGGGTTACATTTCATTCGAGCTAGACTTTACACCGGCGTACTCACCCATGGAGGGGGTTGAATTATATCGGAGGTGAAGCTCTCCCGACCCGCTCTCGACATAGCTCTGTGTATGTACGGTCGATCTTGTGTTACGAAATATTGTCTTTGCCTGAGAATTTGGCATGGCAGCGGTCAGTGAGGGGGTCGAGGATTGGATTCAACTTCGCTGCGTGGGGCTGGATGAGGGCAGGAGACAGAAGGATAACGCCTCGTTGCATTCCAACCTCGTCAACCTGTCAAGGCTGTGTGATCTTTCCAGATCGATTAGCCTGCGGTGTCCGGCGTTGCGGCCTTAGTGAGTTCGATGATCCCATCACTTCACAAATAAGCGCCCAATTACTCGCAGCGTCTTATGCCTCAACGCCTCCCATTACGATGTCCCTGACTGAATTATGAGCGAGTGCGTAAGAGGGAATATAAATATGGTTATTCTACACGGTGATCAAACCTCCATAGGGCCTGGTTTCGGCCCTTGTGAAGACCACATTTGAAGTTCCACTTCGCCAGCATCAGAGGTTTCGTCCCCATTCGCAGGCATCACGAGGCTGGGACGAAATACAGGGTTGCTATTGAGTACCCATGGAGGGACTGACGAGTCGCTCCCTGCATATTCGCTGTGTTGATCTCGAGCTGCGTCTACGCGGATTGCGATTAGCAAGAATACTATGCCTAGTCGAGCGGGAGTAGATGTTAGTCATGCTGAGCACTATAGCTAGACAGGAGGCTTACCGATACTGGGTATAAGAGAGCCCCGAATAGTGAACTGAACAGGATTTCCATCGAAATAAAGAATTATCATAATTAATAGCAGTAGGGTGTAAAGCATGGCACTTTCCACTATTATTCTTGCGACTGTTAGAAGGCTCATATTGGTTGGAGCCGTTACCAGGCCACTGGACTGGGACCGCCTATGCTGTCGTATAATCTTCCAGGCAATCAGGCCTGTAGTAAGGACGTTCTGGGCAAAAGGTATAGGATAAGCTAGGTTGACGAATGGCTCGACCCCTTTGTAGGAAGTCCATTGATGGATCCACCAGACATAGAGAGTAATGTTGATGGCTTGATAGAGGACGATGAGGCGCTTGGTCGATAATGGTTTGTGAGAGGGGCCGACTTACCCATTGCAGCGAGAGATAAAAGCGCTGGAAGAATGATAACATAGACGTTGTTGCCCCATATTACATAGCAACGATAGATCTGGTAGTGTAACCCACATTTAGTCGAAAGCAGGCACTGAACCGCAACGGGAGACTTACGACTAACGCGTCTGCAATCCAAATCATGATTCCATTCAACACAACGTGGGCATAGTTATCCCAGTATGAAGCCATGCGAAGGTATCCCACTGGAAGGCCTGTGGGAGACAGCATGAAGCCGAATGCTCGAAGGAGGCGGTATGTCGTGAGGACTTTCCATCAGGGTATCCGTGGTCGAGTCTATGGTTAGCGGGCATCTTGGTTAAGAACGAGAAAGATGACACTCACATTCGTGAAAGGTCGACGTGACAAACATTAAAATGATTGAACCAAGAAAGATCTGAGCCGGTGGAGGAAAGCGCTGCCAGTTAGAAATCGCCAGACCTTCCCCGTTGTCCATAGTTCCGGCCCAGGGAGCGTATCCATACCTTCCAGGCTGTTGACTTCTCTGAGTTGGCTCGACGGGTGATCATGATACGCATGGCGAAGGTGAACAGACATGCATAGAAGCCTTGGAACTATTACTTCGTGGTACCGTTGAAGCTGATGGGCATTGACTGACCGTAGAACAAAGTCTATGGTGCAGAGGCATCCGAGTTAATTCCAGAACCCAAATGGATATGACGCACAATGAACACACCTCTAGCCACGCTCCGGCCAGCAGACAGACCTGGTCGATTCTGTCATTTCCCTTGTAAACTGGCATGTCACGTTGGAATGGTCGTCTCAGAACGCTTCATAGGTACCAGTGCCGTAACTTTTGCACTTTTGAGGGAGAGGTCTGAGAGAGAAGGCGGGAGAGAGCCGTTCTAACCAAGGGCGGTGGGATGTGTGGTGAGGTTCGGTGTATGTTGAGAAGCGTATAAAGTATGGACTGTATGGTTCAGCGCTTTCGTAAAAAAGACTGTGAGAAAGCCACTCCCGGCAACTTGTCTGCTAGGCGGTATGATGATGGGACCAGAACTTGATTGAACTCGTCCATCCCTGAGCCAGCCTGGCATGTCCGCGACTCGGCAGGGCGTAATCTTGTGCTACTTATATTTTGAGTTGTCCCCGCGACGTCGAACCTGTACCGGCTAAGTTTAGAGATAAGTAGGGCGGTAAGAGCAAGGAAAGGGAGGACCCTACACGCGGTGCCCCAAGGGAGTCTCAACGTCTGCTGGTGCTTCCAAGTTTCTCTTTTGAAGCGCAGGAAATTGGGTATCCCAGCCTCCAGGTGGGTGGCGCTTGAGGCCTGAGTCACAACAGTTGCCATATTTTACCTCCGTGTGAGCAAGGCACCGGCCTGTCATGGTGTCCAGTGAATATACCTACGAATGCGATTATGCAAGTTCGTACTGGAAGTTCAGAGACAAGGGGCTCGCTCCTCGCCAACTCCGCTCCAAGCAGGCGGTTGCGCGATTGATGCCTCCGGGATTCACGATTTTGCCGGTCCCAAGTTTTACTCACCGGGCCTCTTCTCTCACTATCTCTATCCACCATGAAGGCTAAACCGAATGCGAGTCGTATAGCGCTCAAACGAAAGCTCAAAGGTAGCTCTGGACCTCCACGCAAGAAGGTCAAGGTCTCCAGCAGCAATCTTGAGGATTTGCCATGGAAAACGCTCTCCCGCCCGATGGAGACTGGCCTCGATGGTGACGATGGCATTCTGGACTTGGAGGAAGTTGAAGGTGTAGAGATTGTGTACGAGGAAACGGAAAATGGCAAGGTGGCGATGTTCAAGGTCATGGAGGACGAACCGAAGGCAGAGGGCGAGGAGGAGTCCGAGGTCGATGGAGAACAGAAGGAAGCGGAGCCAGAATCCAGTGAAGATGAAGACGAATCCGCAATGGACGCGGAGGAGGCCTTAGATTGTAAGAGCTCTACTCGCTCCTGCATCCCTTCCCACTCACTCCTGCCCCAGTCGAAACCCAACTTCCTGAATGGCAGGCGTTTGGTTTGACCCAGCGTCTGGGGAAGTCCCTGCTCGCAAAGAAGTTTACAAGTCCCACACCTATCCAGGCCGCCTCTCTTCCTCACGCGATGAAGGGAAGGGACATTGTTGGAATCGCTCAGACTGTGAGTACGCTGCGCGTTTGACTATTTCGCTTGGTGGTTAACATATTGCTTCCCTTAGGGTTCCGGAAAGACACTGGCGTACGGCCTCCCCATCCTCCAGCACCTACTCAGCCAAAAGCGACCCTCACCCAAAAAGCGAAGACCATTACGAGCCCTCATCATTGCGCCTACCCGAGAACTGGCTCTCCAGGTTACCCAGCACCTCGACGACCTACTGAAGGCAGGAGAACCCGCCCAAGCCCAAGGTTCAACTACTCAAAAGAAGCCACCTCCTCATGTCAGCGTCGCTGCGATTGTTGGTGGAATGTCTGCTCAAAAGCAACGCCGTATCCTTGACAGAGGTGTCGATGTACTTGTTGCAACGCCAGGTCGGTTGTGGGATATCATCGGCGATGTGAGTTTTCTCGTTACTGCCCCGTTCCTCGGTGCATTGACGGCCCCTCCAGGACGACACTATGGCCCGAGAGCTCCGTAATCTCAAATTCCTTGTCTTGGATGAGGCTGATCGCATGATTGAAGCTGGGCATTTCGTCGAACTGGAAAATATCCTGAGGCTCACTCTCAGAGAATCAACGTACGTTCTACCGCTAAATGTTCGTGTTTGACGGCTGAGCTCAATCGCTTGATAGTGAGGAGCAAATACCCGGAGAAGACAATGAAGAACCTACCAATGGTCAAAAGGAAGCTGGCGACGATCTGCAGACTTTCGTATTCTCGGCCACCTTGAGCAAGGACTTGCAACGCAATTTGAAGAAGCCAATGCGCGCGAACTTTTCGAGGAAGAAGAAAGCTAAGCCCGCCACTACTCTTGGTACGTACTCAATCATCTTGCTGTGGCATCCATTTTGACGCATTCCCCGCCTCGTAGACGACCTCCTTATGCGACTTGATTTCCGTGACCCCGAGCCTGAAATCATCGACCTCAGCCCACAGGGCAATCTTATTTCCACTCTTCAAGAGGGGAGGATCAATTGCCTTTCCACAGATAAGGTAGGCTTTTTTGTTATCCAAGAAACTAATCCCATCTTAACTTGGCAATAGGACGCATACCTTTACTATTTCTTCCTTCGATACCCTGGTCGTTCCCTCGTCTTCCTCTCATCTATCGACGGCATCCGGAGACTGCTACCCTTGATGGAGCTCCTCAATATCAAGGCATTCCCTCTCCATTCGCAGCTCGAACAGCGACAGCGTTTGAAGAACCTCGACCGGCAAGTCAGCCTTCTTCTCAACATTAGATCCGTATACTGATTAACCTGCAGATTCAAGAGTACACCAAACGCCGTCCTCCTCGCTACTGATATTGCAGCTCGTGGTCTAGATATTCCAGCTGTCGACCATGTCATCCATTTCCAAATTCCCCGGACAGCGGACACCTACGTGCACCGGAATGGACGAACAGCCCGAGCCAACAGGAAGGGTTTCAGTATGTTGATGTGCGCTCCAGAGGAACGTCGTATCGTCAAGGCTCTCATGCACAGCTTGAAACGAGGTCTGTAATTGCCAACTCGCCCATCTTGGCAGCCCTAATTCTAATACCATATCGTAGAGGAGAACGAAATCGAGGAAATCGATGTCGAGATGAGCATGCTCGATAAACTCAAGGATCGGGTTGTTCTCGCTCGTCAGATTGAAACCTCCCAGCACAAAGTCAAGAAAGTGAACCACGACCGTAACTGGATGAAGGAAGCAGCTGAAACTCTCGGAGTCGACCTGGATTCTGACTACGCAAGGTACGTTATAATCTCAATGCACTCGTTGGGAGCATGTCTAATCTCGGTTGGGCGTGACAAATAGTAACGACGACGACGAAGACAACCACACGAGCAAGGTCAAGAAGATGCGGGATGGCAAGATTAAAGGCTTGAAGGCGCAATTGAAGCAGATGCTTGCTACTCCCATCGTGGGTCGAGGTGTCTCTGCGAAATTCATCACCTCTGGAAGTCGACCAATCGTCAACGACCTGATCGCTGGGCAATGTGAGTTTCCGTTGGCCAGCTTCTTTCAGTGAGAGTGGGCCCACTGACTCCAACATCCGTGTTTACAGTGAATGACGAAATGATTGGCGTGAAAAGAACGGAGGCTGGTAGCGAGATGCTGAAGCACAAGAAGAGGAAGCGAAAATCGGACGTCAGGGCCGCTGCTCCAGCATCGCCATGAGCGACTGGCTGATCGATGTCGATGGGAGGAGATGGGAGGGCTCAGCCGCTTCGGCAACCCTCAACTTGCCCTCAACGGTACCTCACCATTGGCCCCGAATAAAATTACTGGGCGTGTTTGGAAAGGAGAAGAAAGCCACTGATGTCGTCACAATCAGCAATGAGAAGCCCCGAGAACTTGTCATCGTCCTAGGAATTTCAAACGAAGTGGAATCCTAGATCCTCATGCGAGACCCTGCATGGTTAAACCTGCTTTTCCCCGCATTTATTTAGGCATGTCTACTTTTACCAAAGCGAAGGAAGTGCCCCACCAAAGCACACTTTGCGTCCTTTTGCATCCCACTTTTGGAAGACACAGAAATCGATGTCGCAGGGTTTCAAGGGGATACGAGGTTAAAGGCATCTTTGGGCAATGGGCATCGTTACTCCTTCTTCTTACGAACCCAATGCTCACGACATCGGTACTCACAAGATGGTTGAGATAAGCTCCACCAGCGAACTTACGCGAATCACCGACCCAGTTTCATGTCGAAGTGTACGGAACCAAGCCGGAATTACGATGACTGGTTCGTCCGCAAGAAAAGGAATGTTCAATTTCTCAGTTCAACCGACGGGCGTGGAACATCGGCACGGACGAGGTTCCAACGATTTGATTGCTCACGGATCTTTCGCCCGTTTCTCTGGGCGCTTCTTTTTGTTCACAGGGCGCTTCCTTCAACACCTGTCTGACTTTTGCGGGCTAAGGGCTGCTAAGGGAGAGTATAATCCAGGTTGGTTCCGCCACTTTGGCCGATCGCTCCCCTGAACGGCGCCATGTGGCCGATCGCGTCCATCAATCGCGTCGCGTGAAAATGCCGATCCACCATTTTCTGCGCCTCAGATCTGAGGATGAACGGCCGCTGAATATACGCTTTCCTATACAGATTTTTAGACGTTCGGCCAACGTTCAACGTTCAGCACCAAACCCGGTAGAAATGGCTGTATGACATCAAAGCGAAAAAAAAAAATTGCTCCGTTCACCCTGTCTATCCTTGTCTATCCCTCGCTTAGACTGGAACATTCGTGCTTGCCGGAGGGGATATCATTGTCTGGGGAGCCGGGTTCACCCGCTCGCCCAGCGCGTTTGCCTCCGTTTGCCCAGGTTTGACCCGTTCCCAAGTGTTCCGAGAAACCCAATCTCGAACGACCGACCCGACTTAATACAAGTCTGCCAGCAACGAACCCACCTTTCTTTGATCCACCCACCCAAGACCCCTTACTCCCTCCCAACTACCTATTAGACATGTTCTCTACTATGATTCGCAGGGCTGTTGGTGGACAGGCTCCCGTCTACACCGTCCCCAACCCTAACTCCGCTCTCTGGTCGGCTGTGAGTTGACCATCCTTCCTGTGTCCTTCGAGACTTGCACTCGGAGTAGACATAGGGGCCAGCGGAACACAATATTGACTGACTACGTTTCTATCCTTCTTTCCGATAACCAGACCGCCGTCGCTACCGCTGCCACAATTTTCGGCACCCTCACCTACTACCTCAAGGAGACCCAGAACTTCAAGGCGAAGAGCAAGTGAGTATCTTTCCTCCAGGCACATGCAGGCCTCGTCCCCTTGACTGGCACGAGACTCACCACCCTCACCCTTTTCACAGGAACTAAGCCGAAAACTCGCCCTGCGCCAGTCAACACATGAAATGACAAAATCCTCGTCGCCTCCCCGGACCTCCCCTCCCGGTCACGACATTCTCTCGACATCGGCACTACACTACCACACCTCCACTCTCCTTCGACCCGGCCATCGTCCCGCCTTTCGAACCAACAGAGATATAGAATCGCAGGCAGCAAGAGCGCTCCTACGTCAATAAACGCCGTCGATATAGAGTACGGATACGAAGAAGTATATTATGTACAGCAGTTCCGTTTTTAATCGTCAAAATAGAAGATAGATGTGCGGTCTAAAGAAGCTCGTGTATGACGGAGGGGCAGACAGTGCGGGGAAGGTCACGACATTTCTTGATCCTGGGATGCGGACTGCCGTTGAGCGATCTTCGACTGATCAATGAGGTACGACAAGGCAGAGGTGTTCTCATCGCAGCTAAGAGAAAACGGGCGTCACGTCAGTCAAAGGCAAGATCATCACAGAGGAACGTTGGAAATATTGCCCAGAACAGGGCGAGCAGCCAAGAAAGACAGGAAGACGTACATTTTCGATATCGATTGCTCCGACTCCACCAGCCCCTTCTGCAGCACCCTAAACACACTCGCATACTCTCCCGACCTCTCCTTCAGATACCGCCCATGTACCATGAGCAACGTATTACTCCAAACCAGATGGAACTCCAGATGAGGGCTCTTCTCCAGATTCTCCGCCACAAACCGCAGGAGGAGCGGCACATACACCACAGGCAGCTGGCGCGCCATAAGCCGGATATCGGACGGGGGCACGCTCTCGTACACGCGCTGAATGATAGGCTTCTCGTTCAGCCTGAACGCCATGACGAGCGCCTTCAGGTACTCCCGGGCTGCGAGCACCTCGAGCACGGACTGCGGCGTGAGGTCGAGCGAGAGGTCGAAGGGGTCGAATGTGACGGTCTCGTCCAGAGAGTAAATGAGGAGCCCCTCCGTCGACGCCGCAGCCCACGCGCGACCCGTCGGCGAGAACTTGACGCACTTCGTCCTCGCCTCCTGGCGGTACCTCCGTACGGACATGTCCCCAGCACCCTTCCGCGCTCCAGGTAAACTCGTATCGAGCCGGTCCTCAAGATCGCTGCCCTCGTCGTCGTTGATGAGGTCCGTATTAATCCCATCGTCGTTCACCTTGCGGCTATCGAGGAACTCCTCCGTGCCCTCGAGCGAGAGGTTCTGCGAGATCTGGAACTTCTTCAGCATAATGCCCTCGCCCTCTCGCACGTCGTACAGCACGACGTATTTGCTGTTTCCCCCCGCAAGCACGCACTTGCCGTCCGCCGTGTATGCAAGGCTCGTGTATGCCTTGCCCGACGAGCTGTTCGCCGCCGACACGCGGTCGTCCGCCTTGCGGCCGCCCGAAACGTCCTTGCGTCCCTCAATCACATTCGTCTGCTTGCCGTCGGGGATCTCGAAGAACGTGATCTGCCCATTCAACGTCGACACCGCGAGCTCCCGTCCGTCGGGGCGGAAGGTCATCGCGAGTGCGTCCGCGGAGAGCTGGAACGGCTCCACTGCGCGAGAACGACCAAAGACGCTCCACACACGCACAGTCTTGTCCCAGGACCCACTCGCAAGCTGGTTGTCACCGACGGGGCTGAACGCAAGCGTGCTAATCGGGCCCTCATGCCCCGTGAGGATGTCGAGGAGCTTGCCCGTCTGGACGGACCACAGGAAGACTTCGTACGAGTCGGACGAGCCTGCGGCGACGACTTCGCCTGAGGGGTCCACAGCGAGGCACGAGAACTGCACGGGCGACGGCGAGGTGAAGGTGCGGAAGTTGCGGTAGCGGATGAGGTCGTACGCGCGCACGGTGCCGTCGAGCGAGGCGGTGAAGAGGACGCTGCCCTGCTTCGCGAAGCACACTGTCGAGACGGGCGCGGTGTGTTCCGTGAAGGTCACGAAGCAGAACCCAGAAAACGCGGACCAGAGCTTGACTTTCCCGTCGTCGCCACCCGTCGCGATCGTCTGCCCGTCCGGCGCATAGTCGAGCGTGTTCATGTCGAAATAGTGTCCTTGCTGCTTGAGGACGTACGACTCGGACTGCCACTCCCACACGAGCAGCTGCCCGAGCTTGCGCGCGCCGAATGCAAGCCATTCGCCCGTCGAGTTAATCGCGACCGACGAGATCTTCTCCTGCGAGATGCTCAGCGTGTGGATGTTCGAGAACGACGGCATCTCCCACAGCCCGAAGATGCCTGTCGAGAAGCCCACGACGAGCAGGTTCGCCGCCGCGTGGAAGGTCGTGCACACGACTTTGGTGTTGGCCTGGTTGAAGTAGTTGCGCTTGTGCACGCCCCATCGCGTATTCGCTATTCGGTGGTACAGGTCGTTTTGGGAGGTCGAGGGAATGGGGGAGTCGTTTTCAGAGTCGGACGCTTCGTCGTCTTTTGCTTTCCATGTAAACACCGACCCGTCTTTGCTTATGGTGTAGATCTGTAGTAAGGGTCAGTACATGAGACTTGGATTGAGAGATAGAACGCACAGTGTTCCCGTCTGCTGCAAAGTACGCTGCGACGACAGCATCGCGGTGTCCAGCGAATGTTTTTGGGCGGAATCCAGGGAGAGGGTTAAGTGTGAAAAGGCGGGCAGTCATGTCCTTGGAAGCCGAGATGAAGCATTGCGAGTCCGGCGACCACTCGATGCTCAGAACATCGTCGTGGTGGCCCGTGTACGTCCTGTGCAGTACGAACGGCGCGAACTCGCGGACAAGGTGGTTGGGCGTGCACCAGACTTGGACGTGCGATCCGTGGGTCAGTGCGATGTATCTGAAAGTTCGTCAGACGCCGTAAGGTGAGCTTTGGGCTGTTTTGACGCACTTTCCATTCGGCGAGAACTTAATGTCCCGGACGGCCTGCTTGAAGTTGAAGTGGTGCAATACGACGCCTCTTCGAGCGTTCACGAGCAGTGCTCTGCCGTCTATACCCCAGTGAGCACAAACCACCACAGATGGCGAGCGAACGCACCTTCGTCCACCGAAATCAGCACATTTCCATCCGGACTCAGCGCAATCGCAGAGATGTTCTTCCTGTTCTCGAACCCAAAGGTAAAGCTCTTGTTGCTGCCAATACACTCTCAGCAAAGCCTTTAGCATACACCCAGTTCATCAACTCACTTGACTAAATCAAACACAGACACCCTATTGCCCACCGGACTGTAGAGCGTGTTCCCGTCGGGCGTAAACAGAACGTTTCCCTGCCTGTACACTGTCCCACATATGTTCGAAAACTAGCACGACAATCATATCATTAGCTTCAAATACCGGATATCCATCCCAAAGACCGTATGCGCACCTTGTAGTTCGCCTTCATTTTTGAATTTTGCACAGCCACCTGGCTGCTCAATCTGTGCGATTCCCAAATCGGAAAGGCTCCGAGCATGCGTGACTCGCCGAACCGTGCCGGGAGTTCGCCGAGCCGGCGCTTATCCGGGAAGGAGATTCTTTGGGAGATTTGCAGAAGATATCGCGTTCGATCTGGAGCGCCTACTTGGCTGCTTAACAGAATCTCGTGGGCACAGGAGAAGATGGCTTGGCTGATGACGTCTGGTGGGAACTTGTCCTTGAAGCTTGCAGCGCGACAGGGGCCAGATAGTGATGAACCGGGCGCCTAAATGCTCCAATCGGCGCCTTCCTTGGAGGCCATGCACGAGATGGATAGGCCATGTCTGAAGTCACAGTGTATGGTTGATTTGCACTCCAGAATGCTTGATTATCGTGCATATTCTGAATCGAGCCACGTTCAGCCTCATCGACCCAGCTCAGCTCGCGCTCGCACCCCCTTCGTGATCACAAGCCCCGGATCGCATACAATCAACATACAATCGCCCACTTTAAGCTATCGGGTATGTTTGATACCCACTTCTGACGCTTCTAACCACACTCGTACAGCTCGTGGTCGTGCGTCATAGTCGCGTGCGTGCGGAGGCAGTTCTAAGCAGAACATCGACGCGGGCGCCTGAATTTCTAGGGCTCAAAGCAAAAAGGCTGTACAGCCAATTTGACCTCAATCCACCAACAAAGATCTGAGGTACTTAAGTAGGCTTAGCGCAGTACTTGGCTGGCCACCCCGAAAGGGTGCTACCAGCGCTGATGTCACCCACCGCCTTACAGCGATTCGAAAAGGAGGGTTCTCCATGCTCATTCCACAATACAATCTGCCCATCTCCCGAGTCCGAGTGCGACTCCCGGTAGCATGCTTCTTAGAAGTACATCTAGGCACAGCATCTGTTAACCCCCGGTGCGTGCGTGTACAAGTGGGTACGATGAACCCCAGAACGCGTCAGGGAAGGGGGTTGGGATCGCGTTCTTACTCCGAGTCGGACGAATGAAGGACGAATGAACGAACCGTCAACGGCAATTAAGTACCAAGTACATCGAAGGCGTTCAACGCAACCTTCTCCGGGAGAAGTCCCTCGTATATAGACATACAGTTCTCATTGAAACAAAAAGACACTGCAAATCCCCCAAGAACCCACGTCAAGCTTCGCGATTGACGGAGGCCGACATTGGCAGAGATTGGCAGGCAGTTTTTGAGACGTTGACAGGCAGGCAGGCAGGTGCAGCGCTGCCTGTCATGTTAGCGCTCAACCACACAACTGGATGTTGCCATAAAACTGGGCAGACGACGAGTCTGTCTGCCATACATACTTACTCTCCGAGTCGCAAGTACGTTTGGCCTGTTCTTAATTCATGACGAAGAGATTAAACCGATCGACACGATCGAACTTGGCATACGCACAGCAAAAACACTCAAAACGCGCGCTCGGTGTGCGTGTGCGCGCGTGTCTGCGCCCTCGCTGCTACTTCGCTACTGCGCTTGAAAAACTGGGGTTCACACCAAAACTGTCAGCACATAACATATCCCGTAGGTAGTCGTACTAGAACAATCAATACAATTGCTGACTTACATAGTATATGTTTATGGAAGTCATATATCGTGATGACGACGAACGCTATTCAACGGGTCCGTAAAACCCTCGATGAGCATGTCCGTTATCCGTCCGTCTGGTGGCGTCAACGGAGCAGAACACCGTGGCCCGAAAGTGAAGAGTACCAACCTTGCGCTTGATCTACGAGCCTAACTCGATATACCTTGCTCCGAGGAAAGAGAGTCATTGTAGAGGCTCCAAGGGCCCTGCTCCTGCTGGTACTTACAGAGTCGAACCAGCTCCACTGTCCCTCATCGTGCAGGTCATTGTTCACCAGGAAGTACGAGTTAGTCGAGGTCGAAAGCAAGTTAATTAACCGACGTCCATCGAGAGCACCGGCGGCCGCCTCCCCTGAAGCGAACGAATCGCGCTCGGTCAATTAGTTCAAGCCGGTATGTGATTGTAAGTATTGTATCGAGTAAGGCCTCCTCGTTCTGGGGTCTGACATACCGGAAGTACATGAAGGAGAACTGTCGTTCTCACCACCTCTCACCTCGCCCCTCCCGCGGTGGGATGTGTTGGATGTGACGATCGCAAAACGAGGCTGAATCAAACTTTCGAAGCGAACTTGCATGGCATTCGTGAACTGCTTGTCCTGACCTTGCCGACGAGCGGATTTCGGCACGCGTAGACATATCACCGATGACGTCGTATGACGTATGATGTCATCGCGGTAGAGGACATCCGCGAGGACCACCGATTCCGAACCAGGATGAAACCGAAGGGAACATACCTTGGGGGACGCTGGGGGTGACGAGGAGGAGCCTAATCCTCAGCGATAAGATGAGATGGAATGGAATGTTCAATTATGCGTGGAACGCTATGTGGAGTTGTACAGCTACAGTGATCAATGAGATGGATGGATGGATGGATGCGGACGGGGATGCGACGGGATGGATCGTTCTAGTCCAACAGTGACGAGTGAGTGAATGCAAAACAAGACCGAGGATAGATAGATAAATAGTGTGCGTCAAGCAGACGAGCAGAAGAAGAGCGAAGTTTAGATCGAAGGGGAGAAGGGGGAAAGCAACGCGAAAAAAAGAAGTGAAGACCCAAGAATAAGATATCCAACGAAGACGATATAATAACGGCGACCCCAACCAACAACCCTAGAACCCTCCACATATGAAAGCCAAAAAGATATCCGAGACGTGCGCCCGCGCGCCTGCCCGTGAGCGTAGGGAAGCAGACGAGGGGCGACGGCGATTAGAGTTCAGCGCGAACGAACGAGGGGTATGGTAGTAGCGAGCGGCGCAACGGGCGGCGTCGAGGAAGCAAGCGATGCATAATGGTCCTGGGGCGCGTGTATATGGGGCCATCGACGATGAGCAAAGCTCACGGAGGGCGAAAAGGCTGAGTGCTGGAAGATTTTAACAGCACATGCCGGCGTTCTTGTCCTGGAGCGTCGGCGTCGGCTGGCATGGATGAGAGTGCGAGTGGATGGATACGAGGGCGCAGGCTGTGCAGGGTCCGGTGTTGGATGGACTCCAGTCTAACTTTGTAGTCGTCGTCGCAAGGCTCTATCTGCGCGCAACGTATCTCCAGTAGAGCGCGTTGGGGGGCTGTGTTCCGGGGGTCGAGTCATCTGCGAGTACGGCGGTTAGCATTCATGTTCGGCGACGTCTAGCGGGTGTTGCTGCTCACGATCGCGGATGCACTCCCAGATGTCGACGCCCTTTCCCTTTGGATCCCAGATGCCGCATTGGCTGTAGACCGTCCAGCGGACGCCGAGCTCCCAGATCTGCGTCGCGTTCGAGATGACGGTGCCGGGCATTGTGCAAGGTGGTGGTGGTGGTGGATGTGGATGTGGATGTGGGGAATCTGAGGACGTTGCTCAGACGAAAATTTGTAGCAGTGGTATGGGTGATTGGAATGGAGGGGTAGAGGTGGCAACGGGAATAGAGCATGCAACCCCGGGGCAATATATATTGGGCTCGTCCGCCCGCCCGTTCGCGACCAACCTGGTTTGGTTGTCCCCGTCCCACCCGGTTCGGTTTGGCGCGTCCGGGCGCTCGCGTGATGAATTATGTCATGTCACTAGTTTCCCCGATCTGCTCGTTTGGCAGTTCATCTCCTGCGCTCATTGTCTTCGGGAGATTTCGCCATGGGGGGTGGCCACCCTTGATAAAGAGGTGGCACGAGGCTTGGAGCCTTTGCTCATACCAACCTCATTGTCCTCCGAGCCTGATGCCATCGGCCCCAAGCCTGACGCGCTTGCCTCCTCCAAGTCCAACAGCACTCTTGTGTATCTTGGAGTAAGCACTGGAACGATGAGGAAGAGGGTAAGCTTGCTTCTATGAGATCTTTCCCGAATCTTCTTTCGTTGGCGCTGAGCTCTAAAGTTACTTTTCTATAGGCGTCGGCGGAGAAACGGGAAGGCAAAAGCCTCGACGTCTTTGTGGTAAGTATAGCAGCAGCACTGCACGGCCGTTGAATCTCCG
Source organism: Ephemerocybe angulata (assembly GCA_013368325.1). NCBI lineage: Eukaryota > Fungi > Basidiomycota > Agaricomycetes > Agaricales > Psathyrellaceae > Ephemerocybe > Ephemerocybe angulata. The sequence continues at coordinate 519,244 of JAACJK010000221.1, forward strand.
TCGTCCCTCGGGACGGGCATTCCATGTGCGGCGTGCCTTTCGCATCCCGAGAAGAACAAAGCAAAAACGCGGTGCGAGTTCATCCCGAGCCATGGCCTGCCATGGCTCCCCCCGACCTTGCTTCTTGTCTCGCGCCAAGCCCTTCCGACGACTTCGTATGGGCAAAAGGTTTGGCCGCAAAGGAACCAAGGACAGCAAGGAGGTTCGGAGTAAAATCTCTATCACACAAGTCACAGCTGACTGGCTCGTTAATCACACAGGCTGACCGAGTCGTCCTATCTTCCTTCCTTTCTTCTTTCCTTCACCTGCTTTCATTTCACTTCACGCCGGGATGGTCACTGGCCTTCCTTTGTCCAAGGCTAGAGGGGACGCACGAACCAAGACGCTGCCCACCTCATGATTCCCCGCGACGCTGCCCACCTCATGATTCCCCGCGACGCTTGTCCTTTGCCTCGGCTAACGATGAAGACTCAGGGAGTGCGCAGCCTTAAGCGCTTCTTTCTCTATCCAGGCTGCCTCGCGTCGGACAACAGCATTGCTTTCCCTCTACGCGACATCTTGTCTTTCTCTGCGTCCACGACGAACCGACTGCGACTGGTTTCATGCTCTCATCTTCAGGCACATCACCCCCTCGCGCTGCGCGGGTCCCGGGAACGACTCGCAGCGCACAAGGCCGATAGACAGAATGGGCTTACACACATATGTATTGGGCGATGCTCGAGGCCCTCAGCTGCACAACTGATCTATCACGTCTCAGCCCACTGCCCCATGGGCCTTGGTCACGAACACAACGAAACGCTCAGTGCTAAAGGCACATGCACTCATTCATTCAACCGGGCCTCCCTCGTACAACGTCAAGGAAGTCGACATCGGAAACCAGACGGATCTTACAGACCCGTTGGGCGATGCTCGAGGCCTTGAGCTTGCCAGGCCATCGATTCACTTTCGCCTTCTACGACATACTCCATGGGCTTTTGCCCCGAGTCCTCGCTATGTACAGCCTCCCATGCTTGCCCCCCTCCTACGTTCCGGGATTAACACACTGGACCTGCGAATGCGCCGCGCTACTTACTCTTTGCCTCGGCTATCGACGGGAGGGCCTTTGCTTCGGTATATCGAATAACAGCACCTTTGAAGGCTGTCCAACTTCTTTCTGTCACCAACTCTACCCGGCCGATGAATCGTGGCTCTCGACTCTTGACTCGCGATAACAAGGTGGATGTATCTATCATTGATAGGTGTTGTTCGTCCACAACGATCTACTTTACTTCGTCCTGCTGATGAGTCAAAGCGGTATCGACGCACCCCCGTGCTCCTGCCCTTGTGCATCCGTCGCGTTCCGACCATGGCCGAGCGTCGCTGCGCTCACGCTCACATCCACGCCTCTGCCCCTCCCTGGCCGAACACGGTTCTCCGACACTTCTATTCAACACTGAAATCTGTAGCTTAAAACGCGCATCACATCCATCCATGATCCTTCCATGTTCGTACCTATATCACACTGACCCAGGACAAACGAACCATTGACTTTTTCCCTCCTTCTCGGTTTAGCCCTGTTCTATAAGTATCCTCTAATGCATCACGTCAACGAGGTATATGCGGGATAATTCAATTTGGGAACCCCCCTTCCCCGGGGAATCCCAGGGTTCCTCAATAAGTTATTGAGGAACCCTCTGCCGTCACCTCGGCGGGACGCCAAACATATCATGATGGCTGGAGCTGAAGCTTGAAGTCCCGAAGTCCTGGGCGCGCCAGGGCGCTGATGTCCGAATGCGGAAAGGGCGCGCGGGAAGCCGCCTGGATGGAAAGCTAGGAGGGCGATGGTACACGAGTACTTGCCCGATCCGAGCCAAGTTGAAATTCTACGCTTTCTCCACATCCCACCTCACAGTAGAATTCGCTTATTTTACCAATATACAGAGATAGTGGGAGATCCGATGCTGATTAGATTAGATTTTGTACCCATGGATCACAGTGCAGATTTGGCACTAATCGTGGATATATTTCTACTGAATGGGGCCAAGATGCATATATGTACGTGTTGGAGAGGGATAGAAATTAGGCCTTAAAGCTTTATGCCCTTCAACCGCTGCAGAGGCTGAGATCCATGTCCTGTCCCCCTCTGCATCAAGCGCGCCTTTCCCGCTCACCGGGCGCAATCATCACCATCCCGGACCACCCGCGGCCGACTTCGTCAAGCGACGACAAACAAAAATCCATCAATTGTGCTCAAACTTGCATCAAACGGTGGTTTTAGGGGGAAGGGGGGTTCCTCAATTGAATTATCCGTATATGCGGAGGTTACTTGCCGCGGTCGAGACCTTCAATTTATGATTTATGCGCACCTCGGCTGACCTTGGTCCTTCAATCCTATACAATTCCAAGTTCTGACAACCACCTTCTCCGACTGAATTGCAAGATATTAATCTCGCTTCCGTACCAGTGGCTAGACATGCACTCGGTCACATACCTGGCCGAGTTGAGTCGAGACCCGGTGAGGGTGGGCGCTTATCTATATATAATTTGGACGAAAGCACAGCTGATCGTCTTGTGACCCCTTGAACCTGTTTCCGAGGCTCAGGCTCGGGTCTACGTATTAACCTGTTTTGCATACAGAATGCATGTGCACGAAGAGCTGCGAATAGGCTCGAATAAATTCCAGTCAGCTGTGGACTTGGTTAAGATAGGCTATTCGACATCCTGTTAGCCCGGTACTCAAGCTCGTTATAGCCTAATAGCAAGCGGCTTGAGATGAGAGAAGTGCGGATACGAGGATCCGCTGATTCCAGGCATCGTTGATAGCTGATTGGAACTGCTCGACTTACTAACAAGGGGGACTGTGCTGGGGAGGCAGGTGATTGAGGTTCAGTATTATCTACCTGATGGCGCCAAGATGGCACACCTGATGAGCGGCTTGCATTGGAACTTCTATGTAGCAGATTGCAGTGCTCGGTAAGTAAGCGAACGGGCGAATCCAGATGATCTTTCTGAGAGGGACTGATAGCAGGGCCTTGCACTGGTATGGATAACGAGCTTCTGCCGGCACGCCAGATTACCGCCGCGGCATGTAGAGAGAAGAAGAAGAAGGAGGACGTATAACGGATACTATACCTGTTCCTGCTTAGTTATGCAGTGTTCGATGTGTAAGTTTACCTGACTTTTGCCGAGCTTGGGATCGTCGGATAAGGGCATGCGCGCTCTACGGCGCTTATTCGTTTTGTCTCCACACGTCTTGGTCAAATTGCCTTTCGGGAGAGCTGCAGCTTGTCTCGAAGCTCACTTTAGGATCTCACTTCTCCGAGGCCCAGCAATCTCGAGCATAACCTACCGACTCGTTAAAGACAAACCGCATATCCGGATGTCTTCCCTGGCAGCACGGCCGACCGACGAGTGCGGACTCGGGGTTCTCTTGGTAAGATACCTTTCCTTTCCCACCAATCTGGCTGGATTATTTCAAAGCGAAGTCCAGCTGACGCCGAGCTTCCCTTCCTTCCCTTCGCGTGTCGATACTAAAGACAGTACTTCTGGATATATATATTGGCTTGGAAAGCATGTCTTCGCAATACAGTTTATTTCAGAGGAAATTTGAGCCTAAGCTGAGCGCCCGTAGTATATGGAACCTCTCGTCTCCCGGCGCGATCTGATAGGCTGTGGTTATTTGGTGGCCAGACGAGCCTGGTGGCACTGCGCACTTTGCATTTAGAAGTAAGTAGATACATATCATGCCTGGTTCTCAGAGCAACTGCGAGTTTACGAAAAAAAAAAACACGGCGGATGAGCATTGAGCGGACGAGCGTGTCAATAGAATCTACTTGGCCCATAGCCACTCTTACCATGCAACTTAGAGTTCAGTCTTAAGCTATCTTGGCCTACTGGGCATGCCTCCTTCCCCGGCGTCTATCGTCCAAGTCCTTCCTTCTACGTTCCTTGTGGGCGTACTTAGTGGTAAGCCCTGGTAGCCGTGCTCGGCGTTCATCGAGCTCCGCTATCTATATACATAACATGTACTTACGGACTTAGACCGCCGTCTTTTCCTTATCGTCGGAGAGGACTGGATAGCCGACTGCGCTGCGTAGTGGACAGGGGTAGATCCTGGTAGATGTTAATTGAGAATAGGTATATTCTTAGATGAGGGTGCCACTCACTCGCTTTATTCTGCGAGTCTGGTTCAAAGCTGAGGTGGAACTCAAGCTCCCAGCTTCAGCTGATCGGCCCAGCTCGTCATGTGGGTGCAGTAGGCGGATCAGCTGGAGCCTGAGCTGGAGCTCAGCGCTCAGCGCTCAGCTTCGAACCAGGCTGCTATACTTACCAGTGATCACGAAGAGAAGTATTTTTGGTGTTGGGGTCCTATTCCTGGCAACGAGCCAGCTATATTCATTTCAGGGTGAGCGGGTGCATGCACGGGTTCAAGTTGCGCGGCGCCAGAATTCAAGGGCCACCGGCACATGGACGTCGAAGGCTGAGCCGGCGCTACGTTGTCGCGGCGCAGTCGCGCTCCCCTCCAACTGGCGCCCAAGTCGCAACGTCCATCAAACGAGCGGCTCAGAGTGTGTGGACCAAGTGCGGACCATGGTACTTACACAAGTTGGTTGGAAAGGAAATTAGGGATGCACAGCTTTCAGGGCTGCTTGGGTGGTTCGTAACGCGTAACGTGAGGGGGATTTGAATACTACAGTAGTGAGGTACGGTGTACGCTGATTCAGAGTCTTACATAGAACTCGGTGTTTGTATTGCATCTCAGTACTCAGCCAGTCAATCACCTGTCCTTGATAGTAAAGGTGGCCGTAACCCGCAGTTGCCACTGAGAAGGAACGGCCTTGGACGGGGTTCAGCCAGCCCGAATGGCAGCACTTTCACAAGCCCGCTTGGAAGCTGTGTGAAGTACATGTACAGGTTGGGACCGAGTCGTTGGCATGCCCGGAAACGCGGAGAGTCGCCCCGGTTTCTGTGGAAAGGGTATGGGTAGCCCGAGGCTTCAATTGAATTGGCGTGGCCTTGGGAGCTTGACAAGAGCTTGATGACAAGAAGGGTGCCGGAGGGCCTGGGTCGTTTGCTAGATTGTGGGTATGTAGGCTGGAAACAGCCCTTCCATGGCGGAACTGGTTGTGTTGTCCGTAGCACAGCCCAAGCGAGTAAGGGGGTAGAGAAAGTTTGAATTCTTGAGTGCCTCGTGTAGTCCGTTAGAAACCAAGCATTCGCACGTCCTCTTTCCAAGGCATGGGCGAGGGCCACGCACCAGTTCGACTCTTGCATGAACCAGTGACAGGTGTAACGAATGCGAGTCGGACGAAGATCTGGTTGAGCAAGAAAGAGTAAACTGCGAGCACAGCAAGCCCCAGGTCTTCTTGGAAGGCGACATTTGAAACAGGGTGGTGGCTGGGAAAGGGATCGAATTGAGTAAAAGCATGAAAGCACTGGAAGTGGAGGTAAGACCGCAAATCTCCAGGCACCCATGCCACTCGCTGTGGAGCTCGTCCTTCTATCTTTAATCTCGTCGGATCCGTCAGATTGGCGTTAGCCATCTAATGTGTGACTTGCTTACTGGTGGCAGAGAGAGCTGTTATAGCCGATAGGTGCGCTGTAGAACACCGGCCATCTGCATCCGACTTCAAGCCAAGGTTTCGTTCTGCCGGCGGGAAAGGAGAATTGTGGGCTTTCCGATGTCATTCGGGACACAAGCAGGTTCGAGGAGCAAGTGGAGGGTTATGCGGCGACAACGTTTTGAGTTATGTAAGGCTAAGATAGACAATTCTGGGGAGATTCAACAGATCCTCCAAGGTAGTATGGGCCTGTGACGCCATTGGAAATGCTTGAGGCTATCGTCGCGGGCACAGATGACGCATTGTCAGTGTTAAGACGCAATAGTAGTCGTGCGACGCAGCGAGACCCAGTAAGCAGAGCGACTAGCGATGATCGACCAATTGGGTGCTTGAGAGGCGTTGAACGTGCGTCCAGAAAGCCAAGTCAATTCAAGTAGCCCCACAGATACAAGGTTCTAGTCGGGCAAGAATTTGAGAATAGGAAGCTAGTATAATCGAGCTCACGCATCTTTCGCGGCAGTAGCCGTTCGACAACCCCAGAAACGAGGGACATGAAGGCTCGCTGGCCTCGTTGAAGGCGGCAGGAAAGGAGCATCAGAAGCGGATATGAATTTGAGCCAGAGGTTCGTCGTTCCTGGGCCACGGTCGGAAAATCGTAGGTGCGAGTAAGCCAGGGTAAGGAAGAAAGGGCGCTGAAGATTGTGGAGCCAATGCTATAAGGTGCTTGTGGAATGGTTCTGATTCCTCTGAAGAAGCATGGATGAGCGCGCTATGTGCGACCTTGCTTCACGAAGGATCGGGTGTAGAGCCTCATGGTGGGTCTAGACTCGGTTCTAGGGATAGAGACTAGCAATAAGACTCACTGAGAACCTAATCCATTGACTGGAAAAGAAGAGCTCCTAGTTGTAAGGGTGAAAAGCGATCAAATGCTCAGTGGATGACGAGATGCGATATTCATTTCTGCGGGAATGACACCTGGTTATGAGCGCTCCCCTCGGAGCTTTCCATTAGTCAAGACATGGGGTGAGTCGCCTGCCTTGGGTTCTTGTACTTCTCTTGGGATTGTAAGAAGTCTTCCTCGCCTTGGTTGGCCAATGGTTGACCGCGGATCCCGAGAATCAAGCGGGCGCTTGTTGTGCAGACCAAGCGCGAACCAGTATACCCCCACTCTTGCTAGAAGACCGTACTTTGGGCATGCCTTTAACTTGGTCACTGCGTGGTTATTACGTTGAAAAGTACGAAACATTCAGAGGTCCCGACGGTTTTCGATGAAGTCCTGGACGGTGGAGGGTGAATGCCAAGCTCCTCAGACGAGGTTAAGACCAGGCTTCCACGACTTTCTGGGCTTCAGTAGAAGAGGTTTTAATGCTCACATGAGCATCAAAATTCATGGGAGCAGAAGCAAAAGGCTGTCAACTTGGTTGTTCAAGTTGAGTGTTGAAGTTGAAGTGACGCGGCGGGTTTGCTTCCAACTCTCCGTGTGAAAGGCCGTGAGAAATAATATCCCTCTCGGGATGCCGATGGTTCGCCAATGCTGCCGCGGCCAGTGTTCCTCAGAACTCTCATCTGCTTTTGCTCTTCGAGTTGCGCTATGGCTGGATTCATGCCACATAGAAACATGGTGAGTAAACTTCACGGTAGATATTCCATAGGCTTACATTGCTTGGTACTAGGGTGTCAGGCTGATGGGTGCGCTGGCAGTAGCAGGTGGATTCCTATACTATGCCAAGCATCGCATCGCAGTTCAGCGCAAGGCTGAACTTGACCAGCATCGGTCGGGTGGGCAAAGTAAGCTTTATCGCGAACATCTTTTCTTAAATGTGACTAAGACAACCTTCTATCGCTTTGACTTGTTAGGCTCTTCATGACAATCTAAAGGATGCATCGTCGCTATGAGCAATGTCCGGCTCGTTAGGATGGGAAAGGTCGACGATTCTGTGTCAGACTCAGGGCTCTCAACTCCCTATGAAGGTCTGACTGTGGGGTAGAACGGAAACGGCCTGAAGTGTCGTTGATACATTAGAGTGCGTCTTGTTATGCCGATCCCAGTCTGCATACTTTGGCTTCATAAGAATAGGTTTGTGTGGAAAATATGATTTCTTTAGATGAATCGCCGTCCTCTGAACTTGCCTTTTGGAAGGTTGGAATAAATCTGATCTCGATACAATCGCCATGAACGTCGCCAAAATCGGAAGATATAAAACTCATCTGGTCTTTCCTCGCCCTCGTCGTCACTCCCTGAACACCACTGCAACAGCCGACCTTCACGATCCTTACCAAGTCGCGTCATCTAAACTGGCATACTTGTGACGCACTATTCAAATTTGAGCAACGCTAGACTAGTCCAGCCATCTCAATTGGCAGGGGAAGGTTCTTCGTCAACGTCCAAGCAGCACCCTTCACATGCATCCTTCGCCCTGGCACCGTCCTCAACACTTGGACTTTACCGCTTCGATTCGCATTGAAGTTGCTACCAGCACCGTTCCCACCGACTCCAGTTAGACCACCGTTGCCCAGACCCCGCCCGGAATCGACTCAACAGCGCTACACTGGCCTGTGGCGAGACTCGAGGTCGGCATTCTTGGGCGTACCATTGGATTACCGCAAATGGCTTGAACAGAACCGATGTTTACAGCACTCGGTCAATTCTTCTGCATACTGGGCCGTTGAGCATGACACTCTTTCTCCGTAACTCTTAAGGCTATCACAGGCACGAGTGAAGCTAGTGAGGGCTGGAAGGGGCGTGTTAATCAAAGCTATGCCAATGGCCCATATCTGTCCGGTGTGTGGATATGAAATGCATGTCAGAGGCCACTACTGAGATACTGGACAGTCGTGGTTGATGTTTATCCTATAAACCACAGCACCCTACAAGCTCCGAGGTTCCGGCCTCAGTGCTGTGGCACGTTGCGTGCTGGGCAGCTTGCCAAGAGCGACGTGTGGGTGATCAACTCCGATGTAGCATGCATTCTCTAGGATCCCTTCATCATGGTCGAGCTTTCCGCTCCAAAAGCCGCCTCTGAAATATGTGGATGTTCCTTGAATTGGACCAAGCGCCCAAATAAGCGCCCGACGGCGTCGGGTGGCCGTGGTTGGTGGGCTCTGCATCAGTGACTCAATGGCCTCGACGATAACACTTCCATCTCCCATTCGAGGTCGGGAGGGCACGCCACACCACCACTCCCACGTTCTCTCAGGACAGCAGGTTACAATGTGCTGAGGACAAGAGTAATGTTCGAGGCAGGTAAACTTGCGCAGCCGCCGCAGCATATCTGTCGAACTAAGCTGCGGGCCTCCCTCTGATGAGGATATCCTTATCAGATCGGGGCAAGGTTGGCCATATATGGTCCTGGTAACATAGCTTTCATCCCGAGAAAGCCGGTCAAGAAATTACGATAATGAGCACTGTTCAATTGAGTCTTTTGCGTGTGACTGCGGTTCAGGGAGCCGTGCCTCATTGTAGGCTTGATCAAGTTCATATAAGGTGAGCACCACGTACAACGCTTACTTGCATTCACCTCCCTTCTGTGTAGACCTGTCAAGCAAATAGCAATGTCCAACTCTACCTCCTTAGATGGCCTCTCCCGTACGTCCGAAGCTTTTCAATCATGTCCGATTCGCCATTGACAGGATTTTAGGCGAAGAGCTTGGGAAGTTGTCCGCCTATAACTACCTACCTTCCCAAACGGTTGCTATTATCATGCTTGTGCTGTTCGGCATTTCCACGAGTAAGCCCATACTTCGACCTCTTGCTCTTATTCAAGTTCAATTTTGAATAGTCGCACACACTGGCCAATCCGTATACTACAGAAGATGGTTCCTCCTGCCAACTGCGGTCCTCTGTGGTGTTCTGGAGCTGCTAGGCTGGGCGGGCCGCCTTTGGTCGTACCATCAGCCATTGAACTTCGAACCCTTCCAGATGCAGTAAGTGTTCGCTGTAAACTTGTTCTTCGAGATACATACTTACCGAGGTGAACAGGATAACATGCACCATTATTGCCCCAACGCCGCTCCTCGCTGCAACGTTCATCATATTTGGCCACATTATCAACCGGTTAGGAAACATGTACAGTCGTCTGACACCAAAGCAATGTGAGTTTCCCTCCCCTCTGCATTCGCAATAATCTGACGGACCCTTTGTCAAGACATGATTCTCTTTTGCACATTTGTGAGTATACGATAGGCGGATAGGCTGTTATGAGACGCCCACCAATCTAACACCGCTTCTCAGGACGTAGTATCCCTCGTTGTTCAGGGCGTGGGTGGAGGACTTGCAGCAACCGCCAGCGAGGAGAATGGCCGCGATCCCAGAACGGTAGGAATTCCTTCTATTACTTGAATTGCTATTTACTAACAGGATAATAAGGGCGGAAACATCATGCTTGGAGGAATTGCTTTCCAGCTACGTGAGTATACTTAGAAATATATTCGCGGACGTTCCAAACTCTTATTCCTCGCACGCCTGGACAGTCGTGATCGCTGTGTTCTTCATTTGCGCGATCGAGGTCATCTACAGGTACTTGAAGGACCGCCCTGTACCTTCAGCTGTTCCCGGAGAACGAGGCACGCTTACGCCCAAGCTCAAGATCATGGTTGGAGCGCTTGCTTTGAGTACGATCGTCCTGCTCATTCGGTGCGTCGGCGAGATCAACGTTCTATTGTCGTCGCGTCTAACGCAGCACTACTTTTTTTCGCAGTGCTATCTACCGTACCATCGAGCTGGCGGACGGTTGGACAGGTAGAATCATCAGCACCCAGGTCTACTTCAGTACGCATTTCTCAGTCTCGTTGAGGCCTTCCTAACGAATGCTGCACATTAGACGTCCTCGACGGTGCTATGGTCATCATCGCCATCTGGCTGCTCAACATCTTCCACCCGGGCGTGTTCCTGTTCCCGGAGCTCGGCTTGCGCGATTCCCTCGAGAAGCCAGAGAGCAGAGCTAGTAGCACGGCATGAGTGTGCTTTATACTATGGCGCACCCTGATAGTAGTTTCGATTTCGCACAGATGGACGATATTGTATCCTATGTCAATACATACCCGCCTTTAATTGTTTAATGCCAGTCTTGATATCGCTTTGCTTCAGGCCTATACACACACACTAGGTTCGAACGATTCATGCTGGATGGACGGTTTGATTGAATCACACCCACTATGATACATACATTGTTTTCACTCTACAAAGTCATGGAGGGTCCTTGGCAAGCATCTACCACGCACTACTCTTTCATAAATAATCATCTCTTTAAATTTACGACTGGAACGGGTTGTTCTCCGCGAAGTACTCATGAGAGTCGGCGTTGATGACGGCGTTATTGGGGTTGCTGATGGCGAGGTTCTTAGCGCCCGTCTGGCCGTAGACAATGTCATCAGTGCCGCCAGCGTTGGCGTCAAAGTGCGACGATTCGTGAATGAGGGTACCGCCCTGTTAAAGAGATGATTGTGAGCTAATCTTGCATGTCCAACTATACAGCAAAGAAAGCTTACCCGGGAGTCAGTACCAGTGACGTTGACGTTCCAGAAGACGGGGCAGAGGTAAATCCTACCAAATCTGGCAAGGGAGGCCGCTAGTTAGCTCTTTATATTGGCGAGGCCAAGCAAAAGCGGAACATACTCGGCGGGGTAGACATAGGCGTAGGTTCCGCTACGTGTGCAAGAGCAATCGTAGGTGAAGGAGGAGAAGACGTTGCTGTTGATAGCGGTGAAGTGGGACAAGACGGTGTTGTAACGAGCAGTGGTGAAGGCGCCAAACCAGGTGCTATAGCGCGTAGTGGTGGCACTATTCGCATCGAGGAACGACTTGGCCTCGGTAGCGTAGGCTTGCGCTGCAGCGGCGGCCTCGACCAGGATGGTTTGGCGAGCAGCAGTGCAGGATACGTAGGTTGCTCGCTTGGCGAGGGTTGGCGTAGGCCTGACCTTGGAGAGTCGCCCGCTGACGCGTGCCTTGTGGACCTTCGAGACGCGGGCGTGGATGCTCGAGATCTCGTTCTTTTCGTTCACAAGATAGAAGACATTCCGGGGCTCGACGTCGTATGTGCCGGCACCCGTTGCAGTCAGGTTATAAGCCTCGCTCACTATAGGCGAGAGATGGTGAGCATTTTCAGAAACCAGGGAAAAGAAAGAACATACGATCGTGGTTGACCGTTATGGACTGGCCCGGCGCCAATGTCGTATAGTCCCCGACTTCCGCTGCAACGGCGGGAACATACTTGGCCTTGGCGCCTGCGAAGCTCGCGGAGGATCCTTGTGAGTTAACAACGGAGAAAGAGTCCGTAGGGAGGTTAGAGAGTGGGCCCAAAGGGTCGTTCAAGATCTTCAAAGTCTCATCACCGGTGTTGGTGAGAATGGTTGAGACCTTGAAGTTGTCAACGTCCGTGACAGAGGAAGCGCCTAGGACACATCAGCGATGACGACAGTGGGCAGAAATGCTGGTGCATTACCCTCTACCTTCAAGGTCAGACCAGGAGCGGCGGCGACGGAGAAGGCAGTGGCGAGAACGACGAGTGCTTGGAGAGCGAGCATCTTTGGACTGTTATATGGTAGACGAAAGCGTTCACCACAGTCTTCCCTCAAAGACCATCGACACTTTTATATCTATCCAAGTGCTATCTTCAAGGCGTCCTCGCTGATGAGATACCGGGCTGTTCTCACATCCCACTTCTTCGGCAGAGACGGATGGTAGCTCGTGTTGGAAGGATGCGATCAAGATAGAAGACGGCGCTTGAGTGACCCAGAATACAGTGGTTATCGGGACCTTGTGCTTCGGAAGCTCGTACTTGTCGCACGTCGATGGCGTTTGAAGATATCACATAGAAGTTGTGCAGTTGGATGCGTGTTGCAGATGCGTATGTGAACCAATGCGGGACGGGGGCAGTTGGTTGGGGTCGCTCAACTTCGTCAAGGGTTTGCTTTTCCAACCCAAATAGCGAGGCAGGCCATCTATCGGGGCTTCGGGCTTGTGTAGGCGGTGACACGCGGGCGCTTGAGGCCGGAGTGCTTCTTTCAATGGGTCGCAGTTAGACCACAGTGCAGTGCGACAACAAAGATACTCGCCTTTTTGTATTTCTTAGACCATCCAGCAGAGTTTCCAGCCACGGTGCCATATGGCATAGAGAGAGTTTACTGGAAGAAGCAACATACAGAAGTAGCTTCTCGATATGGGCTTAATTGCTTCAGTGACCGTGGGCTCTTTAGGTCGCATGGGGGTTTGAATAATAAGAACGAGCCCTGCCTTGAGCCTGAAAAAGTCTTGTGTACTGCAAAGTCTAAGTACTGGTGAGGGTCAAGAACTGAGGAAAAGATATTACGAGTCCGTAGTATGACGGAGGAATCGTTCTAAATATTCCGTCCTGGAATTTTTCGCGAGACGCTAGATAAGCGACTTTAGGAAGGTGCACGTGACATCCGGCATTCACCGGCTGCCCCTACAATCCTGCGCGAGACGCTCTCAAGCGACTTTGGTGGTGGTAGCGCACAGCCACTGATCCGCGAGCGATGGGATCAAATACATTGCTTTTTGGCGTTGACGTCGGAAATCTGCAGACCGTCACAGCTTCAACGACCATTCCCTCCCTTCCGACTCGCCCTCTGCGACCATCCACCACTCGCCGCCGGCGGGTTCGAGACCGAACCTACCGGGGCACACACGCAAGCCGGGCCCTGCACCGCTCCTACCAGCCAACCACAACCTTGCGCTTCTCTTGGTCTTACCGTTTAGCGCATGGTTGCTAGGTATAGGCCAGGGCTTTTCAAGAGGTTGGAGGTGACTTAGGGAGGAACGATAAGCTGAGCGGGGCGAAAGGAGAATTGTGGGACGGGGCCCGCGTGCGCATTGGTGCACTGTAGGTCCACCTTCCGCGGCGATACTAGCACGCCAGATCGCCCTGCGCCGTCGCTTCCGAACTCATGTGAGCACTGTTCCCCGTACTCGCTAATCACCAACTGACCGGACCTATAGGCCTCCCCGTTGCGCAGTCCGAGGCTCGCGCTGCCAGCATCTCCCGGTACCGACAGGTGAGCAACACGACGATCCTTCGTGCATCCCCACCACCAGCCCCTAACAACCCCGACAGCCCTCCGTCCTCTAAAACAGGTCAGCTTCGGAGTGCCAGCTTCACCGCAAGCCCCGACGAACACCCTGTCTCCATTCGCGCCCACTTTCAATCACCACGCCGCCCAACCCTCGCCATTCACACCGGCGCCTTCGCCCCCTCGTCCTAACGCTCAGGGAATGCGGCAGTGCATAGTGCGAATAGGTGAGCTCTTTTTATACCATACCTCCCTCTCGGTCCCTAACGCCCCCTTGTTCAGCGCCCCCTACCTTCGACGGCGCCAGCTCCATCACGCCCTTAGATACGGCATGAGCCACCACCACCGCATCCGCTGGCGCTGACCGTCCCAAGACGACATCTCAATTACCACAGCGCCGTGCGACGGCACCAGACCACCATCCTTCGGTGCCCACCCTCCAGCTCCCCCAGCCTCCTCACATTCTCATCGAGCGGCTTGCCCAGTTTCCCCGGCGCGCTGCCGCCATCGACAGCGACCAGATGACCACCACCAACAAGGTGCTCCGTCCTCTGTTCTCACCTCCAAACGCTTCCGCGCACGCCACGCTCGCTGAGGTCCGGACCTCATTCGAAAGGTCGCTTTTTGGATGACAGGATGGCCATTGCATCGCATGGCGTGAAGGCGTCGAACTCGAATTGATTATTGGACCTGGGGAGTGAGGCATGCCGCGCCTTGAGCTGGGCGATATTGCACGAGTGTTCCGCGAGGGTACAGAACTTGGGCGTCAGGTGGGAAGGAAACACTGACGTCAAGGGGTCACATAGCTCAGGTACGCTTACCCTTCCTTAATCTATCTAGATGAGTAACTAATTACACCACAGGTTCAGAGGACGAAGACATCTTCACACTCTCCAACCCACACCTGCCCATGCTCCAGACGCTCACCTCGATGGTCATGTACGACCTAGCCTCGCTCACGCCGCTCTCCTGCACAGCCGCGCTCCTCAGCGCTCTCATCCATTATCCCTCTGCACTCAACCCATCCTCCCCTGCGCCCAACCTCACGACCCTCCGCGGCCTCAACCTTGCCGGGCTCCCGTTTTCCCACCCCAAAGCGCTCTGTTAATGTCAACTTTCACGTAGGGAATACCGAGGTGAACGACGCTCACTCAAAGGCCTAGTGGATGTCAAAACTCCAGCCCCGCAGGCTGGCTCATTTAAAATGTCCTCTACCGTACACTCAACAACATCGAAGCGCGCCTAGCCGCCCTTGCGCCCTTCCACCCTCAGCTTGGGGACGTGAGGCTATGGTGCGGCTGGGAGGCGGGCACATACCATGCTCCTCGCAAACTTGAACTACGTGGATTCTGTGAAAGTGATGCGGGAGATCGATGCACGGGGTGTGTCGGTGTATGAGCGCGCTGACAGCCATGCTAAAATTGGGGTGTTGGAGAGGAGGAGGCCCCTGCACTGGACTGGTTTGCCACGACTGCTTTAAAGTACTCCCTCAAGTACTGGTACTAACTAGAACTAGATAGATACAGAATGAATACAGCGAAAGTAGAGAAAGTCCGAGTTCTTCAAGACTGCAATGAGTGGGGATCTTCGTCTGTCTGCGGTTGGTCTTCCGCTTCAAGCGCGCCCGCATGTATTAATTTTCAAAAAAATTAAAACACGGACTCGTAACACGCCGTGCTTGCAACGGCCACTGCACAAGTTGATCTGGGCTCTGGCCGCAAGTCGTGGTTGGCCGCCTTCCAGTCAACCGGCCTTTGACGTTCGACTGTGGCCATATACAGTGTATCATTGTAGACTAAGTATCATACTGTGAATTTCTTGTCCTCTATCACGCAGTTGCATGCCCCCAATGGCTGCAGGGCTATCATTCTTCACAGATCATATACCAGGGCTTCCGGTTCTCGGGTAAGTGCTCTATCCTCTCCTCCTGTCAAACTCGCTCTCTCCATCATCCTCAATCTCTGACTCCTCCTCAGTCTCAACCTCGGAAGGGACATACATACTCCCTGTAGCAACACTTCGGGACTTAGAGGGTTCCCAATGTTCGGAGTCAGAGTCCTCGACAACCATAAGTTGAACCATTTTCTCCTCGTCACTGCCATCCCCGGCAGTGGACTCTCTCGCCACATCCTTGTTGCCCCTGGCTGTCCATGGCCCTGACGGCGCCTGGAAACCAGGCTTCAGTAACAGTTCGTCCGCGTCATCGTCCTGACTATCTTTATCGCGCAAAGGTGCCCAAAGGGTTTGTCCGTCTGCGGGCTTCACACCGTCCCCGACCTGGTAGTCCCATTCCCATGGATAGTCCAACGCTTTTCTGCCTTCCTTGGGAGACATCTTAGGGATCCGCACCACTTCGAGACCCTGCTTGACAAGCCTTCGGGAAAGGATTTGGAGGCGGATGTCTTTGCAGCAGAGGATGACCTTTTTTATCTGTGAGTGCTCGAAAATGGCGTCGGCAACATCGACTGCAGAGATAGAAGTTGGTTAGCAGTCAATACACTACAAGTGACGTTGTGCATACCCGCCATTTTGGAGGTAATTATGCTATCGAGTGTGGCGTCATGATCGACGCAACGCAGGTCGATGTTGGCTTCCTCCATCGCGTTGCGAATAAGTATGTTAGCGTCCTCGATGTCTGGGACATAGGCGAGGAAGCTCGCGATGTCCCCAAACTTCGAGCAGATAAACAACTTGAAGCTGCGGATAATTTTAGACCCCCCATCTCTCTCCCTCTGACGGGCCGGGATGCAACAGTGGACTATATTGCGGCTAAGGTTGAGTGAAGAATTCGAAGAACTTTTAGACTTACGGAAGTCCCAAAGTATTATCACATTGGAGATGCTGCTAGAGGAGCCACCCGATGCAGAGTGCATGCGGGTGTCGCTCTGGGCAGACAATGTGCTCATTCTCGACTTCGAAGCACTCGAGCCCTCTGGTGTCGTGGTACTAACCGGGGCGGGGGCTACACTTATCGCTATGTTTGTAATGGCGAAGACCGTGGATCCAAGAGAGCGGAGCTCAGCGGCAAGGCCTGAGAGATCGTGTTTTGAAGCAAGGACAATTATGGTGTTCTCCGGGCTTTCGCCTTCTGACCAGTTTGGCTGGTTGACTTGACACGGGGTTAGTAAATATACCGGGGGACAATGGAGAGATAGCTAGCAAGGAGAACGTACGAAGTACATATTTATCCCTAGCATCCTGCGAGGGAAAGCAGTGCAATTCTACTTCATGTTCCGCTAACACCAACTTCATCTGCGACATCTGTCCTGGTGCAAGAAGGTTACACGCCGTGAGATGGGCATGGAATTTAAGGAGGTTTCCGGGACCGTAGGTCCCAGCTTTCGACTTCAGGTACTTGGCCATGCAATGAATGGCCTGGTCGCTATTTTCTCCGTACACCACGAAGCTGTCTGTAGTTCATGTGAATTGCAAGTAGGTTAATAGGCAGTTTGTGCGCTTACCCAAATCCCAATAGATGAAAGTTCTACCCTTCTGCTGTTGCGTGGGCGAAGCCATGATGATGTTGCGAGGAGAAGAGAGGCGGCCCAGGGACGCGACTTTAATATTAGCATTGTTTGTCCGTTCCTCAATGTTTGGTCGATGGACCGCGTCAAGATTGAGATAGCTTAAGCGCTGAACAGAATTACCGCGACGTCATTAAGGGCTAGAACTATATCTTCGAAATCCGATCTCTCAGATCTCAGAACCTATAAATAGTGATCAAAGGAACTTCATTGCGGAGGTATGGACTGTTTTCTGCAACCGCGACGAAGGAAATCGAGATCGAGCTCTATTAATCCTGCAGTGGCTAAAATGGTACCAGCAGGCTCTAGAAGCTCGTCAGATCCGGAATTATTGAGTATGAAAAGGAGTTACAGTTTAGCCCTGACCCTTTTTCCATGCCATTCGAAAGGCCACAGTCCTGAGTGGATTCCAATCTGCGTTTGGGGATCGCAGACAATGCAGAGAGTCCTTGGCTCGAGCTCGAAATTCGGACGCCTCATTCGGACTCACATTTAAAATTGCCATTAAAGAAGCCAGTTTATGCCAAAGTGAAATGTCAATGGTAGGTCACGATATTCGATATAAAACGGTGGTGTGGAGGTACGAGAACAAGAGGGAATGATTGAGTGAGTGAGTGTTCGAAGTAAATTAGTCAGCCCTTGCGACTTTGGGCGCCATTCAGAACAAGCTTCGCCCGACTCTTCGCTCGACGCACTCTATACTATCGTCGACCATGTTCAATGGCGTGGCCTTCTGCCCCCTTTTGAAGATCGCGTAGGCACCACAGCTCTATCCTTCTCTGCCTTCGTGGGGTGGGCCTTCCTCCGCTTCGATCCCTCAGG
Source organism: Ephemerocybe angulata (assembly GCA_013368325.1). Taxonomy (NCBI): domain Eukaryota; kingdom Fungi; phylum Basidiomycota; class Agaricomycetes; order Agaricales; family Psathyrellaceae; genus Ephemerocybe; species Ephemerocybe angulata. The sequence goes on from JAACJK010000221.1 coordinate 537,158, forward strand.
TTCATCCGATTCCTTAGCCTTGGCTCTCTTGCGTTTCTTTTCCCGATATTCGTCTTGTGTCTCAGATGGGCGAGGCCAGTATGAATCGGGATCCTCTATCTCCGCGAAAGAGTCGCCGGCCATGACCAAGACAACAATCTGTTTACCATGCTTGTGGAGCATTTGGGCGAGGGATGTGAAGTCGCGGTCTCCAGTGATGAACACGATTGTTTTAGTTTCCGGATGCTCCAACGTGCAGTAGAAGGCAATGTCGACTTCAAAGATGTTCAGTAAAGAAGAAATCTTTCGAATAACTTGTGTCCTGGCTCCTTACCTACGATCTGGAGTCCGATTGTTGGCCTACGTCTGCAGTCTGGGGGGCAGAATTTTACCTCCGAGTAGTTCAGCTCCGCGAGTCGATTATACAGGGGCCGCTGCTGCATGCTGTCGCTGAATTGTGCCTCTGGGTCGTATTGCGTATACGCAGTCAGGTTCTTAATCTGTCCATAGGGGTCTGCGTAGCCCTGGATGGCTGCGATGATCCCCTCCGGTGAAGCAATGTTCATCGCTCGGGTTTGTTCTAATCGTATGTCAGTTCAAGGGATTGGGAGAGGGTACTATAAAAGCACTCACCAAGCTCCCAAAACACGGCTACGTCTCCTTTTTCGACCATGAGAGTCAAGGTATACGACAGACAGGAAGACAGCGGGTTGAAGACACTTCTGCTTAGGATTCAGTTGCAAGCTGGGAGGGAAGTCGATGAAACTGTGGTTTCTTGAACTTCCTTGGAACTTCCGCTACTTAAAGAACAGGTTTACAGGAAGATTATATTAGCCCAACTTGGGATTCGCAACGATTCCTCAACCACGACGTCTAGATCTTTCATTCCATCGGCTCGGGAAAAAGCCTGATTCCGCTGGCTTCACAATTGTACGTCCCAAACGCCGCTTCTATCATAGCAACGATTCCTCAATCACGACGTCTAGATCTTTCATTCCATCGGCTCGAGGAAAAGCCTAATTCCACTGGCTTCACAATTGTACGTCCCAAACGCCGCTTCTATCATAAACTGGATCCAATCTGGCTCTCCAGCGCTCCGGTCATTCCATGGCTCCTCGATCCCAAACAATCCTCTCCGGTTTCGTTTGCTCCAACAACAAGTCCGGAAGAACATTAAAATCTAGGTTCGTCACACAAGGGGGACTAACTATACATTCACGCATAATGCATAGGCAACGCAAAGGATAGAAAGGACAAACAATGTAGAACTAAGAACTCATAACCGAAATGGACGAATGGAATCCATTGCGTGAGCATTGAATCACCCAGATTGAGGCGGCATGATGGAGAGCAAATGCGGAGTCATTGAAGCCAGTACCAGTAACTCGAGCAAATAGATAGCTGCTATCCTGACTGAATGACTAGGTCGCACCTCGCCCGCACTACAAAAACCATCCCGAACCCTTACAAAACAACGTCCATTGTGTATGTAGATAGCACAGGTCAAACAACATAGCGTAATTACATATAGATAACAATCATGAAAATGCGTCAAGTCAACAATGCCCCCCTCAAGGAAATCAGGATAAAGGAACCACCAACTCATCGACAGTCAGAACTTCGAGACGAAGATCCCTTCACCGAATGAGGAAGCTCTGCGCAACCGTCAACGCGCACACCGCCGCACATATCACAAAGCCAAGGTAATACCCCGACGGATGGTCCTGCACACTCGCAGACCAAAGCTATATAAAATAAGATGCATCAAGGAAGGTAGAGAACAAGAAGATAGGAGAAGAAACAAAGGATCGATCAATCAGCGCAGTCCCCAGTAGCAATAGTTTGAGAAGGCGAAAAGGACTCACCCATCCTCCAATAACAGGTCCCACACACCGGGCCAGACTGACGATACTTTGCGCGATGCCATTCGCATATCCAACGGCAGCAGGCGGACTCACTATACCAAACAAAAGCAAGAAGCTGTTAGCACATATACTTCATACGACGACGAGAGACAGTCCGTCCGAGCTGAAAGGAAGGAAGAACACATACTGTAATTCAGAAGGATCGATATGGCGGTATACCCGAACACAGTCCCCGCATATCGTATGGCTCTGTTACGCAAAAGTAAAAGCAAAGGCAATGACGGACGATCGGTCAGTATAGGCTTTTAGTCGGGCATCATAAACAAAGCAAGAGCTAGCTGACTTACGTGCTGATAACAAGCGCTATAAGCCCGGCGGAGAGAGAGGTGCAAGGAAGGTTACGACAACGTCAGTACCATACGCAGCCTATCACAGACAGATTACGACGTACCTATCATGAGAAGCAAGTTTCCGCCATCCTCAGCACTCGCCAGGGGACGGTACAGCGTAACCGTAAGATACGACGGTATGAACAAAACGGTGCCAATGCGGAACATGGCCAAATGCGAGAATCGTCCACGCGGAGGCCTAATGGGTACACCGTTAGTATTGGCCGAAGCGACATATAGGGACGCAGTAGCGAATGGAGTTGAAAGAGACTTTGTGCGTACCCCATATTTCTGCGGGAACAAAGAGGGTAAGTACATGCATACGGAATGGGGAAGGTAACGTACGGATAGAGATAAAATTGGTAGGCGATCTGGACGAAACACATGAGGGCGACTGAGTAAAATAAGTTTTCAGTACAGCAATCCCCATAGGACAGACAAAGGACCGACTCAGTTGCGCAAAGTGCCCTGCATTCAGATTCAGCCCGCCCGATTCATAATCACTGTCTGAAATTAGTCCCGGGTGGAAACCTGGAGTGGCTAGAGTGAAGAACGTACGATACAAGGTACGACATGAAAATTTGGTCATGCGTGGTGGTGTGGAGGGCCATTACACCATACTGCACGATGATGAGCACGGGTAATTGAGAGGCAAGCGAAGGTGGCGGTTCCTGAAGAGACTCGGCGTCGGCCTGGGAGGCGCTTTGTGAGGCCTGGCGCGATTCGGCAATGGTATCAAGGTGATCATCTCCCTCACCGGACAGCAGCTTCTGCGCCTCAAGGATACCGGGAGGCGTCCGCACACCCGAGTGGCTGAATATACTCGGAACAATGGACGGGCGCCGCGGTGCATGAACCGTCGGTGAGAAAGAGACTGAGGGTCGGCGGAAGGACGAGCGGCGGGCACTAGACGGCCGGCGCAGGTTAGGCGGTAGTAGTGAGCCGCTACTTGGCCGGTGTCTTGAAGGCCGGGACAGTTGGCTGGATGGCCCACCGTCCTGACCTTCTATCGCAGTGGTGCCGAAGTCGAACTCGTCTTCCTCCTCTAGCTCCTCGTCGCTTTCAAAGGGATTCTCGTTGTCGACATTCATCGCCGAAGCGACCCAAAGATCGGCGATGTTGGTGACCGCATTTTCGTTGGCCATCAGCAAGCGCTGAGCGAAGTTGAGGTCAGACGTATCAGTGGAGTCGCGGACCCCGTCATAATTGCTGCCTCTTCTTTGACGCAAGGTGCTCGCCAGACTTCCTCGTCGGACACCACCGCCAAGCGTAGCATTGCTTGCAAGGCGATTCCTATAAGCGCCCGAATAACCATAGGCAGAGCCATTGGCGCGGCTTGTCCTCGAAAACGTTCTTGTCCTTTCCAAGCTCGTCCCTGGGGGTATATTAAGAGGGAGGGTTGTGCTGGACGAAGGGTTGTCGTTGGGATTGATATCCGGCACGCGTTTGGCGAAGATATTGGAGAAGCGTCTCGAAATCTTCTTCTTGAGGTCCATCAACCCAGTGGACTCTTCTTCCTCGAATGGTGAGTCCAAAGCGACAGAATCCTCCTCAGGTATCGTAGGGTGATTATTATCCTTCTCTAGCGGCAGTTGAATGGCACCTTCCCGAGGGCCGCCGTCAGGGCCAAGGAAGCAGGCAAGAATAGAGCCTTCGTTACCGTTAGAACCAGGCTCACAAGATAAGGTCAGAGGAAACTTACCTGAAAGCATGATCCCTGACGCGATAGCGCATGGAAGAATATATGGGTATGTGTTGAAGAGCGGGATATCTCTGAAGACTTCCGGCCACTTGTCAGCCGGACGCTCAACTGCAGTAGAAGTTAGTGACATGGGTGCGAAAGGAAGCCTTGAACCGCACATGATCCTCCCACAATTGCGCCAGCTACACCTCCAAACCCCCAGCAGAACCTTCATTATTCATTTCAAAATGAGTTGACCAAAAGAAGGGTGGATGACGTACCCCAGGATCGCGTAGGCTCTACCTTCATTGCTTGGATCCGTAATGAACGCAACTGAACCCCTGGCAACGCCGACATTGCCTGCAAACACTCCTTGCAGCAACCTGATGCAGATAGCTTGCTTCAAAGAAGTGGCCGTTCCGAACATCAAGCAAGTAAGCGCCGTCCCAAGAAGCGAAACGACGAGCACCGCACGCCTTCCATGTTTCTCGGCAACAGTAGCCTGCACAGAGGTAAATTAGATGCCCCTGATCGTATGTCAGGCAGGGAAGGCGTACCCAAAGCAAGGACGTGAGGAATTGGGTTAAGAAGAACGTTGAGACTAGGTGATAGTATGAGGCTTATTGGCTCCAAGAGTAGTTTTAAAACTTTACCAATGATTCCAGTCCATAGAGCGACTTCCGCCTCGTCTGATAGCTCACCGAACCCTGAATGATACGAGTGTGAATTACTGGTTCGATACCAGAACAACAGAGCGTGCACACCTTTCACCATGAACAACAGGAATGGCGTGGAAACATTGGCAGACAAGAATTCTCCTAGCATCGTCTACATAAATTCTTGAGTCATTGTACCCATCTAGAGAGTGAAGAAACGCACTATTGATAGGACGATCATCGAGAGCTTCGGGAGCGGTGTAGCGTCTGTCTCTCCTGAACCCATAGTGGGTATAGGAGGTTGGTCGTCATCTCCTCCATCCGCCGTGCTAAACAGGCTAGGGCGTCTCTTCGAGCTCGCTCCGAAAGACAGCCGGCTTAGCACTCGACGCACTGCACTGGCGGGTGTCTGTTGGATTCCTTCCTGTTCCTCCGCTGGTGTATCTTGTACGCCAAAGGTGCGAATTGGGACAGAATCTCTCTGAGGTTCAGCCATTTCTTCAAGTCTTGTGGTGTCTAGACTCTAGGGCGCGCGAGAGCTATCACCATGGAGGATCCCGAATCGTGATAAGTGTGGTACTGGACTGAGCTTCAACGACGTTTATACACTGGTTCTGCCTATTCCGTCATTGTTTGGCAACAACACGCCAACTCATCAAGGTGGCAGTGCCACCGCACGGGCGCTTGACTCGTTTCGTGATAGGGGCTGCGAGCGTTCGCGCGTTAAAGGCAGATCAGAGTCCAGAAATATAGCAGAAAAGACATTATAGTCTTCTTCTTATCCAAAGTCAGCTTTCCCATATACGCGTAGCTTTAGGTAGCAATGATAAAGTTGACTTTTCATAGTTTTTTACAGACCCCATTGACAGGCCCAGGCTGGAAGCTTCTACTCCTGACCAGGTCTGAACATTTTCTCAGTAAGTAAGGCTCGTTCAAAATACTTACAGCCCGTTCCTCTATTTCTCTGCGAGTCTATATGCAGCGTACTCGGCTGAAGCTGGAAATGAGTCAGTCGAGCGTTCAACCACGTTTCCCTGCCCAAACAAGTTGATTTGTGGTTATCCAGATTCACTGGTATGTAGAGTTCGTTCTCAATAACCTCCTCTAGAAGCTTAAGTTCTCTCCTGCGGGGAAGAAAGTCTTGTGGCAAATGAACGGAATTGCAGGACCTACCACGGAAGATGCCGGGGTGTCGTCCGCCGGCGAGAAGAAGCTGCAGATGCCGATGAGGGTGAGCCTAGTTATTTCAGGGTAGCTCTTGGTCTACATTACTCATTCTGATGTCTGGGAAATGTCGTTCCAAGTAGAAGGGCCTGCAGCGGGCGCCGGCGCTTATTCATTTGCTTTGTGTATCTCTAATGCCCCAGCCAAACACATTCGATCGGAAGTGCGCATCAATCGTCCAACCTGTTCGGAACCCTTCAACACCACATGCAACTTCAAGTCTACTAGGACGAGAGCTAGAAGGCCGAGTTCTAGCATCTCCGTGACGGTCAAAGGGCGGAAAGGTCGCCGCCGCCTTCGTTGACTGCCTCGGAAACGACGACGGCTTTGCAACCTTCAAGCTGAATGGCGGAATTTCACCCTATCCCACCGCGCCCGAAAGATGTTTGCGAAGTGGTGCGTGGAGCATAAGTACGTAGACCAGACACTTGTTAGCAAATGTCAGAAGGAGTCATGGGGCTCCCACCTAAAATCCGCGGCCGTGGTGAACTCGCATTTGTTGAAGGTCAGTACTCAGGTCCTTCCTGTCGACGGATTCTGCTAAATCATAATATGTTTGCTCTGTGACAGATATCTTCCTTTCACTTCTTTGTATTGCCAGCCCTTGTATCATCCTGTCCAAGTGCTATGCATTATCGCAGGCTGGGCACGTTCTGTCAGTGCGTGCTACGCAGATAAAGCGACCCGGAGGTGCGAGGTACCACTCTGCAGCCTCTCACGCTGTTCTTCACGTTTGGGGCATTGTAATCGTGTTTTCCCTCCACTCCCGATCTGTCTCAATATCTAAGGTACGATCCTCATGACAAGTCGCTTGCCCCCGTCACTGCGCACTCCAGCGGTGCCTGGACTGCAAAGGGGAACAACACGACCAGGTCTCCCACTAAAAGTTGGGAGCGTGATGGGCTATTTCCTCCTTCGGTGGTGGATAGGCAGTCGAAACCATTCAAGATGGTAACCAGCGATAACGTTTGCTTACCGTCTTGGTTCGACCAGCTCAAATTCCAAACCAGCGCCGATGTGAAGGTGCCCTTGCATGGAACGGGACATTCCTACCGAACTCTTGTTTAACCCCTTCGAATTCAAGCTACTTCCGATACGGTCTCCCCCTTTAGATCCACTGGCAGATACAACCCCCGGATCAAACACCATCCAGGACCGACCGAACAGAATATGGACGATGGTGTGCGAACACCGATATCCTCAGATCTCGCGCTATACCTGTCGTCAGATCCAAGAGCCCAAAGCCTGTAATCTTCTTTTTGACGTAGCCGACAGCATGAATCGGGCCTAGCGAGGTCATCCGTGCTCTTATTTGGATTCCGCCCCCGACCGGTCAGCCACCCTCTGTATATAAATGCACTGCCGCCCTATGTCGGGGCTTCCAGGCCTTGGCTCCTCTAGCTGCCCCCCCTTTCCCTCCCACCACCATAGTCAGCGACATTGGCATGTCTCCCGCTGCTTCTTCCTCCAGCTCGAAACAGGATATGAGTCCTACGAAGATCGTCCTCCCTGACCTCGTGTCACATTGCAACTTCCCTCTCCGCCACAGTCGCCACCGTAAACAGATAACCTCGGAAACCAAACGGTGGTTATTTAAGGGCGACAATCTTATCGGTCGGGCCCGCGATAAATTCCATGGACTCAAGGCTGGCCTCCTCACCTCCATGTGTTACCCCGACGCCGCGTATCCGCAACTCCGCCTCTGCAACGACTTCCTCACATATCTCTTCCATCTGGACAACCTCTCCGACGACATGGACAACAGAGGCACACGCAACGTAGCCAACGTCGTCCTCAACAGCCTCTACCACCCACGCAGCTACCAGTCCCCCGAACGTATCGGCAAAATGACTCGAGAGTAAGCTGCGACCGGACTACTATGACTGCGCCTTACTCGTGGCTGACTGACTACTCTGCATAGCTACTACAGACGGATGATTCTTACCGCGTCCCCCGGAGCCCAACGGCGCTTTATCGAGACATTCGACTTTTTCTTCCAAAGCGTCACACAGCAGGCGCTTGACCGTGCCTCCGGTGTTATTCCGGACCTGGAATCTTACATCGCCCTACGAAGAGATACGTCAGGCTGCAAACCTTGCTGGGCTTTGATAGAATGTAAGCTTTTCTTCTAATCCATGGAAGTTATGGCATTGGGCTGATGGGAATGATCTTTGTATCTCAGATGCTAATAACCTTGATATTCCGGACGAGGTCATGGACCACCCTGTCGTACGCAGCCTTGGTGAGGCAGCCAATGACCTTGTGACATGGTCGAATGTGAGTAGCAATCGCCTATCGGGCCGGGTGTAACACATCTCACAGAAAAACTAACGCCTCTCCCCTCTAGGACATCTTCTCGTACAACGTCGAGCAATCGAAAGGCGACACGCACAACATGATTCCTGTCGTTATGCATCAGGAAGGAATGGACCTCCAGTCAGCCGTTGAGTTCGTAGGCGACATGTGCAAACAGTCGATCGACCGATTTGTCGAGGAGCAGAGATATCTACCTTCCTGGGGACCCAAAATCGACCGAGATCTGGCTATCTACATCGACGGGCTCGCAAATTGGATAGTTGGGTCGTTACACTGGTCCTTTGACTCGGAGCGGTACTTTGGGAAAGACGGCCGGCAAGTAAAATCCACACGAGTGGTAAACCTTTTACCCCGCCGTCGCTGAGGAACCCCGAGTCCGCCCTCCTACCAGTAAGTCTAGATTATCAGTTGTTGCTTGGCCTTTCTGACCACCATCTCGCCTCTTAGCCCCACTGCAGGCGCTTTAGACGCCTACCCTCGACCTGAGCGATACTGGTCTTATCTCTTCCAGGCAAAATTTAAATCTCGCTTAAGTTTATAGTCTCACTGTTCGGTCCTGACGACGCACGTCCGGCCGCACACCCCACATTCTCTTATCTTATCCTTACATTATTGTTCTCCCTTTCAATCATGGTTTTCGCTCTCTACATCTCTTCAGATGACCACACATTCTTTATTGCGTATTTATGAACGTAGCATCCCATCTTCCTCCGTCTCTTTCCCCTTCCTAATATACACTCGATCCCCTTACAGCTTTCACATACCATCCGCACTCATTCGGTTTTATTGGTTTCCTTATGGCCACACCGCGAAATTTGTATTTGTATTCTAGACAACATTCAGTGCCTGTCGTACTCCACGTTATGTTAGTATAATCCTTTCGGTTTACTTCTTACATTGGACAATAGACCAAACCCCAAGCGGCATTTTTCTCTCTCCTCTCTCCATGCCCCGCCTTCATTGCTTGGATCTCTGACCGAGCTCTACCACACCACTGGGCGCTTCAGATCGTGTCTCGCAATTCATGCATTCGACAGCCCGTCTCGGTCCGCCCGTGCCTCACGGCGATCTAGGGTTTTATCCTGAAAGGCAGGAGGCTGGCCTCTGAGCGCTGAGCGCTGGGATGATGTTGCCGCACAGAGTCCACTTCAACCTGGCGGCATCAGATCCAGAGCTTGGAGGAGAACAAGTTGCGGGAGCTTCTGCGGCTTCAAACTTGACACAAACAGTTTGGGACGGGGTAAAGCATACGAAGAACGTACGAAAGGGCTGAATTACGTGCCTGATTTCATTATCGTGGGTTGGGAGAACTCCTTATCTTTGTAGGAAGAGGATATCCAGAATTGAGGGCAGTTGATTGACCGGTCCAGGTGAGCACTTGAGCGCCAAAGAAATCAAATTAAACCGCTACGAGTTGCAAGCGATTGGTTTGGAGGGATCAGTGGGCGTGTGCCTTGGGGCTTTAATTTGGACAGCCCACCTTGTGTAACCGTAGACAACGTCCCCTTGTGCACCATTCCCCAAATTCCGAGGGCTATCAGTCATATGGTTGCAGGACACCCCAAACTAGAAATTTGGTAAATGCTTCAGACGTCGTACTTTACGAGTCGACTGTAGGAGATCCATGTGAACACAATCGTACGCGGTCGATCGAATGGGGAGGAGGAGGGACTGGGCAGCCGCTACGATGCACTATCCACTAAGGGCAAGCCATATCCATCTAAACACCCATCTATCTGTCCAACGGCTAAAAAACATGCGAAGAGTTGAAGATTATAGGTAGTATTTCACATCACCTTCAATGATATGCCGCCACCACCCTTCAACTTGAACCCAATTCTGCATGCGTCCCAGATCTCAAATTTCCATCCAGGTCCAGGAGTTACTTACCGTGCCCTCCTTTCTGAAACGCATACACCCCATGTGACGCATTCAACCCCATCGCAGGTCCCCTCTTCCGTCACGATAGATAACCTACGACTCGGGGGGAATGTATGTTTTACAGCATCCTACATGCCCAGAAATCTGGGTAAGTTCCAACTTGTGTGTGATCAACTGAAGTGCATCTGACCTTCGACCAACTTGGACTTAAGCTCCATTGCTGTCCAGTGGCGGATCGCCTGGAAGGTGAGGGCATGTGGCCATCTGACGAAACTTGGGCGCCAAAAGAGTCAACCTGTTTGCAGCACGGAACGGCCCCGCCCCCGCCCTTGAAAGGCGCAGGAAAGACCGTCGATCAGCGGGCCCGACTTGGTTCCGCCGCGACCGAGGTGCAAGGATTCGGAACTCCACACCTCCAACACTGCATATATGTGCACATGCAGAGTCCTTGTCAGATGTAAGGCACCAGAGAAGAAGAAGAAGAGACGCTCTAAGTCCTGTACTTACAGCGATAATGAACTGTCAGAAGAAGGACCCGCAGAAGAGTGTGAACATCGGAGAACAACGCGGCGCCGGGTGCATGCAGCAGCGTGGGGCGTCTATGCCGCTGCTGCTGTGCGAGTTCTATAGCCATCCAACCGCCCCCTCCGACGTATGTGGCCAGCCTTCTTCACCTCTTTGCGCTTGACAGGCGCCGTGATGGCACATCCGTGCAGGACGGTCCCTTTCAATCAACTTTCAATAATGTTCAAGGCGATCTGAGCTCGCAGTATTTGCGTCATTGGGCAGATGGAGGAGGCTATGGAATGACTGACATTGGCAGCTGCCCAAAAACCCACCATCGACTCTCACCCTCTCTCACCAGCACCCAACACGGTGCAGCTCGGAACGGCGAGGTGAGAACAGGTGACACGAAGATACGCAACTTGTGCTCACCTCATGAGAAATTTAGCCTCTGAATTTATCCTGCTGTGCCAAATTCTAGATGGGGGTGCTGGAAGAGTAGCGATCTCTGTGGCCGGGCTTGGGACTCTAGATCCAGGGCTGAGGTACATCTAAGTACCGCGTTTGGGGATGAAGATAGCCAGTCGCATCTGAGGGAGAGCTGTCAAGGCATTTAGGATTGAACAGGGCCCAGGTGTGTTGCACGATCTGAATTTAGGGGGTGACGAGAGGAGGGTATGACCTTCAAGACACGGAGAAACGTTGGAGATCCTAACCACCCAACCGTCAGAAAAAAACAAGTCCAAGAGTAGAAGAAAGCGGAGAGGCTTGGCACCTGCAAATCAGTGTCGTACTCGTATCATACACCCCAGAAGATTTCACCTGCGGGAGATAGATAATCAACTACCCGCGAGAGGCAGAGCACATCTTCTCTGACTGCCGTCAGGGTAGTAGCTTCATACCGATTAACATTCGTTACGCCATCGTATGCCTCAACCATAGTCGATCCGACTCAAAATCCAAGTACTGGAACTGGTGGCTGAGATTAGCAGTCAGAAAAAGCAGCGAGATGTAAAATGCACCCTGGATCTTTCCAAGTCCAGACAGGATTTGAACCAAGTGCGTCAACGACATCAAAAGAGCTAATTGAAACCCAAGGCTTATCGTGGCCGCTGCGCTGGGCGATCCCTCGAGGACCGTGTCAAAGCGTCCCCGTGTTCACTGGGACAGGTGCGCAGCGGGCGCTTATTTTACCCGGACGTTGAAAAAGATAAGAACAATGGTTAAGATTAGTATCCGCTAAACCCACAAGAAAAGCAAGCGCAATACGGAGTGTACCCTAGATCTAACTGCCTCCACCGACTCTGCGCCGCACCAACCAAAGCCTCCATAACGATAACTTTAGGCACTTTAGGCCGAGTCCCACTTCTGCTCCCTGAACACCCAGGGAGTGTCGTACCACATCCGCTTCTCCATAACCAAGTACTCCGTCACGCGCTTGGGCTTAGCAGCGACAGTCCCATCAGCGCGCTTCGTCGCGCCCTCCGCCACCTCGTGAAGCGGCTCGCCCCGCGCGCCATAGATCTCCAACGACTAGAACACATGCATTCGTCAGCGAAATATAACAAAGAGAACTTCTATTGAACTTACCTGCTCGGTGTCGAACTTGACTAGTGCGTGGACGAGGTACCTGTTGCCGAACTTGGGGTCCTCTCTGCCCATGTGGTATTGGGCAGCACGGAGCGAGACGATCTGGGTGGGCGAGACTTCGCGCTCGAAGGTCCATCGGAAGGTGAAGTTCGCGGGCTGCTTTTTCAGGCGGCGGAGGAGTTCTGTTTGGTACTCCGCGGCCGTGAGGGTCTTGACAGCCTTCGAGTCTCCCCTACGCATACGATTAACGATTAATTAACTCTGCGGGCGGAGAAACACTGTGCGGGTTATAGTTATAGCTTACTTGGCGACGTTCTGGTTGAGTTCTCGGTAGGTCTCGAGAGCGATTTGGCGGAGGGGGGATATCCAGACGTTGGTTTTGGTGGACTGGGACTTGCCCGCTTTGAAGAGCCAGCCGAAGGACTTGTACCAGGGTACGCGGCCGAGCTTTACGCCAGGGATGGCGTCGTCGCCGGCGAGGTACATCATGCTGTCGAACAAAATTGCCACTGTGAGTCCTCCGTCCGTCTACACCAGAGAGAGTCGACGACGGCATACCTCATAAAGCTTTTCATGCCGTTAACCCGGTTTTGCACCAGCTGTCCCCACCACTGCCCGAGGGAGGCGTACTTGCTTATATGGAGAGGGCTCGCAGGTCGAACCAGCATCACATCTTCCTTCAAGATTAAACGTAAGAAAACTCCTAGGAAAGCCAGTGGAAGGAAGGAAGGGGGTTCTCGCACCTAACGAGCTCGCAATAGGCTGCCCGAAGGGATCCGCCGACCGCATGACCTTCTTGAAGTACTCAATAGCCTCCAGCTCCTGCAGCCCCTTCTCCTCCACCGTAAGCTCCTTCCCTAGAGCAGCAGCCTTTGCAGCTGGTGCATTCGCCTTTTCCACCGCTGCCGCCTCCAAGACTCCCGCTTTGGAAAGTGACCTCTTCTTCGAGCTGCTTCCCGCCAGCGCCTTGGCGTCGGTGACAGCCGTATGTGGGCCAGTATGACCCGCCGCGCGTTCCTCGACCTTCGTAGAGACCTTCTTGGGTGCCGCCGACGACACGTTCGCGCCCTTGTGCGTCGCCTTCGCCGAACCCGGTGCGCCTCGTCGTTTCGAGTGGACAGCGCTCTCCGTTGCGTATGCGCGCCAGGACCAGGACTGGGTAACGCACGTCGCGAACGCCGGCGACGACGACGACGACGGGAGTCTGAGACGGAGTGCGCACGACCTGGACACGCTCAGGGCCATTTTGAGGAGGGCAGAGTGACGAACGAGCAAATTGTCGACGTTTGGTCGAGCTCGCTGAGCCCGGAGGACGGGTCACGGACGGGACGGATGCGCTGTGCTTGGTCTTGTTTGGTCCTCGGCAATCCTCGGCCCCCCATTGGCGCGGGCGCTAGAAATTTCGCTCAGCAATCACTTTCACCCCAACCACCACCATCTCCCTCAACTTTCTCTCATAATGCCTGTAAGTGCTCCAGACAGCTTCAATTCATTGAATTCAACTAAACGTATTGATTCATTCATTCTGCCTAGCGTCAATCCCGTGGACGTTCCTCCGCCGCCCCCCGTGCCGCCCCAGCACAGACCCGGAGTGCATCCACCGCCGCCGCACCCGCAGGCTACGCCCCCGCGCACCACGCCCCCGCACCCCCCGCCGCAGCGCAGCACGCCTCCTCCGCCGCGCAGCCCAGGCAGCCCGGCATGATGGCGCAAATGGCCGCCACGGCGGGATCCGTCGCTGCGGGCTCCGTCATCGGCCACGGAATCTCCAGCATGCTCTTTGGAGGAGGAGGGGGACACGCTGCGGCGGCGACCGAGGCCCCCGCTGCCGCGCCCCCCATGCAGCAGCAGTCGTCGGGCATTCAGTGCGAGGTTCAGGCTAAGGGTGCGTTGTGCCGGCTGAACACGTCAGCGTTGCCGAGTCAGAGAGAGCTAACTGGAATGTTCTACATATAGATTTCACCAAGTGCTTGGAGAAGGCGGACCTTCCTTCTTGCCAGTGGTATCTTGACCAGCTCAAGGCTGTGAGTTTACGCGTCCTAGGAGCGTGCCGTGCTGCGTATGCTTACGATTCTTCTTTTCTTCCACAGTGCCAGGCTGCTGCCGCGCCTTACTAAGGGCTTTTTTTCGCTTTCGGGATGGATTTTGTGCTCTGCCGGTCGTTTATTAGGGGTGTGGGTAGAATATAGTGGTTGGTCAGAGGGCGCAACCTGTAGTCCTCCTCTGTCGTGTGTGTATATCCATCCATTGACCACCCCGCCTGTTACCCCAACTCATACTCAACGATTCAATGAATTATAATGTTAACAATGTACCATGCAGCTATCTACAATGCAATATGCGGGTGTTCCATGAGTGATGTGCAGGGCTGGGGAACCCGGAGGAGGAGCTGTTGTGGACTTCATAGCTCCAAAGTGCTATGCGTTGTTGCTTTTCGAAAGAGACAGGGTACGCGACGGGGGAGTAGAGCATAGCTAGCACACGAGTGGTCAGGAAGGGTGTCGAGCGGGGCGTCTGAATCGTCGTGACGAAAAGGATGGGCAGACGGCCCGGGCGACACGCAGAGGAGGAGGGCAGGAAGAGGGCCTGAGGGCTTGAGTGGTGGAGGGTGGAGGGTGGACCGTCAGGGGGCGGTAAGTGTTACCCCAACTCATACTCAACGATTCAATGAATTATAATGTTAACAATGTACCATGCAGCTAGCTATCTACAATGCAATATGCGGGTGTTCCATGAGTGATGTGCAAATTCGCTCTCGGCGAAGGCTATGAACCAGTGACTATCCAAGCAAGCAAGAAAGGAGACAATGCGAAAAACGAAAGCGATTACAACAACAAGACTAGAATAAAAATAACGAGAACATAATGAGGATCGGCTAAACCTGGACAGTCCGGAAAGCCATCGGATACGAGTGGTCGACAGGCCAAACGGGCGCGCAGGGCGCATACGTATGCATCGGCAATGGCAATGGATGCGAGAAGACCGGCTGTGGCCACACAAACTGCTGCTGCTGGTGCTGCTGCTTCTGCTGCTGCTGACCCATCATCCTCAGGCTGTAAGGCGCTAACGGCTGCTGCTGCCGCTGTGGTAGCGTTTGTGTTGGCAGTGGTACGTTCTGCTGCGACTGCTGACCCATCCTCAGGCTGTAAGGCGCTAACGGCTGCTGCTGCTGCCGCTGTGGCAGCAGTTGCGCTTGCGGCTGCGTCGGTACGTCCACCCACCCCCATAACTCTCCCCCTCCGGCACAACATAATCAATCGGCTTATACGTCTTAAAGAACAACGCATTCAAGTCCAGCGGAACCTTGTACATGCGCACGTGCGCCTCGATGTAGCGCACGGCCTCGCTGGCGGCCTCGACGGCGTGGTCCGCGGTGTCGACGCGCTGGATGTTGTCTGGGTTTGAGGGCGCGCCCCGGAGCATGCGCTGCGCGTGCCAGAGCTCGAGCTCGAAGGCGAGGCGTTGGTTGATGACTCTGGTGTATTCGGATTTGAGGAGGGCGGGGTCGGAGGTGACCTGTGCGCAGCAAGGTGAACGTGGGGGTGGGTCAGGGGGTGGATTGGGTTTTGGGTTGTATGGGCCAATGGAAGGTGGAGATTATGGTCGTGAGATGCAGCGAATGTAGTGGGTCATGATCAGCCTCGGCTATGGGGTGGCAACCTTGAAGCGCGGCTCGGGACTCACCAATGGGTTCGAGCTCGGATTGGGAAGGTCCGTATACCGCTTGTCCACATCAAACACAATCGTAATCTTGTCACAGTCATCGTCTGCAGTTGGGTATGGGGATGGGGGGAGAAGCCACCACTACTGGGGCCGTTGACTCGGAAGCCGTATTGGTGGAGATGCTGATGCTGCCAGGGTGCGTTCAAGTTTGGAGTGTAGTAAGAGGAAGGACCTGGCTCCATTGGGCTCAGTGGTTCAGGTATGAAGGGGCTGGGGAAGCCGGAGGAACAGCTGTTGTGGACTTCATAGGTCCAGAGTGATATGCGTTGTTGCTTTTCGAAGGAGAGAGGGTACGCGACGGGTGAGTATTGCATAGCTAGCACAAGTCAGGGTGTCGAGAGGGGCGACGGTCGTGACTTAGAATAGGCGCGCAGAGGGCGAGGAGGAGGGAGGGCCTGAGGGGTGGAGGGTGGACAGGGGCCGGTAAGGACAGGATGCTTTAACCTGTTGCAAACATTCGTGGTGTCCTTATAAACTCCCGTGGACGGTCGCCCCTCAGGGCTCCTCAACTACTCCTTTCCCGGCATTCAATTAAGTCCACGAGGCAGCGGGACTTAGCCCCGGATAATTTAGTGGTACCTACCTGCGGGCCGCACGCCCCTATACTAGTGGTCCATTGAGCTTTCCGATTCGTTACTAGTAGTCTTCTCGGTTTCCGAGTCTCAAGAGTCAAAGGCGTTTGCGCAGATGTCGTGAGCACCCACCTAGGCCCCGCGAATTGATTAAGCACAAAGCCTAGCTATTGTGCTATGTAGAGCCGGTGCTTCGACCACGATCCCCACATATGCTTTGATCCCTGATGGAAAACTTGAGTGGGTCAAGTACTTTTGGTCATTTGCAGCGTCACCTTACACTCCATACTATTCCTGAGTGGCGTTTTGGCGGATGCAGTGGGAATTAGGGGGCCAAAATGTGAATGGGGAGATACGTATAGGAGCAGGAGGCATAGCTAAAAGGAACGTTTGTGGTACCTTCCATTCCTTTAGGGCAAGGAGTGACTGGGAGTGCGACCCTTTGAATAAGGCGCAGCGCTTCATAAGCGCCGGGCCTGTAACGTACAAAGCAAGCATGATGCTTGTCACCCGAATGGGTGTTGTCGTCTGCCAGCCAGTCTCGCTTGGTGATCATTCAGTTCTGCTCCATATGATTATGAACACTATGAATAAGGATGACCCTGAGCTATTGATGTCCTATGTACATAAGACCACCTGCTCGAAGCACACATATCACAATCCGAACAACAAGCTCCTGCAGCATACAAAGGAGTTGTTTCTTGGTGGGCGTAAAGGCGCTTTTCAAAGAATAAACTAGAATCACTAGATATCAGGCGCATCTTCGAAGGCTTCGCCACTGACAGGCGCTTGCTTGTGTACAGGTGAGAGAGGAAATGCAAGCCAAGACCTTGTTTACACCAATTTAACCTTCAAATTCCTTCACAAGGTGTCAAAGGAGACAACGATATGATAATAAGAGAAACCATCTTCCACAAGTCGTGCGGTGTGCGTTTCAAATCTCAATAGGTTATTTAATTGTAGACTTGAGGTCCTCAGTGGCTGCTCCCTCAGCCTCCCTGGGAGTCGCTGAGAATCCGGGTGGGAGCCATCGACGGCTCCCGTCAAGCTCCCATAGCCCGCCGCGAGGAAAGCCGCAACCGCAAAAGTCAAAGTATGCTCGGCAAGCTCGCGAGCGCTGACGACCAACAAACGACGACGGACAGATAGGTACCTCGGAGTGGCGCTTAAATTGGAAAAATGTCAAAGGTAAAATTGAAGAGTTATGTCACCTGGTCCGACTCCCGAGAGGTGTGTTTAAGCTCCGTATCGTGCTTGCTTGGTGCCGTCGAGAAAAGAAAGGAGAATTTCGGGGTCGTGAATTTATTGGTGGCGGTCTTGCGGTCGGGATGTCCCTGCATTATGATGGGCCGTTATCCTACCTTTATCCTTGAATACTGCATCATGATGCCGGTCGTTGAAAGGTCGCTCGCTATACAGTCGGGTGCTGTGGGAGGCTGCAGTGTGCACCTGGGCCCTCCTGGGCGCTTGAGCAGTGAATACCTGATGGATCAGATTGCCTTAAAAGTTAACAAGGATGCAAAAAAGATGAAAAAAGTAGGTTCAACCCAGACTTGAACTGGAGACCTTCTGTGTGTTAGACAGATGTCATAACCAACTAGACCATTAAACCGATATTAAGCGCCCAAGCCATGTTTGTCGTGGCCTGACAGGAGACTAGAGAGGGGATGATACTGGAACAGTAAAAGGTTCTGCTTAGACCGGCAGTTCGTAGAACAGTACCATACGGGTTGACATATGCATTGGTGTCATACCAAGAAAAGAAGCTGACCTGGTGGGATGGATTCGAAGTTCGAAGTTTCACCGTTAGAACCTCGGGAGTTCCGCAAAGGTGGGTCTGAGCTCGTCTTCCGAGTACTCTTTATCCACTGACAAGCTTCGTAATGGAACATGACATAAACATCCTCTCATTTGAACTTGCTCAAGAATCCATTGCCCCCAGAAGCTCCGATACCACCGTGATACCCTTCGAGGTGATGGTAGTGGGCGTCAGCTTCGATCATATGCAAAGTTCTTAGCATCGGGGCCGGGGGTGGTGCCTGCCCTTGGACTTTGGAGTCCACCTCGAAATACTTTACTGGTGTTCCGGGCATCGAGGCGGCGAAGGGAAGTGGGGAAAGGTATGGTACTCCGCTGCTTTCTACCTCCTGGTGCATGGTAGGGCTGTAGAAAGGAATTCGAAGGTGCAGGGTCGGGTGGGTTACCGGAGGGGCATTGGGCCGTACTTGACGCAGGAGCATGTGTGGCATCCTTGCAAAATCCGGTGTTGTCGTGCAGAAGCCATCGGGACCCGCCGTATACTACAAGAACCAAAGATGAAAAGAGATGGTTAAGGTATGATACAGGGTGCTTCTATGCTGCGATACACAATTAGCCATGTGTGTGTCGATGTAGCAATGACACAGAAATCTACATAGAGTAAACGCCGGTGAGATAAGTTCGCTCAGTTTGGGCTGGACTTAAAGAGATGCGTATGGTGAATTCGAAGATATCAGGAAGCCTTGATGGTCGCCGAAGGGACAAGAAAAGGGTATCATAGCGGTACCGGCCTATGTTGTGAGGTTAGTTATGTTTTCAATAGACTGTTTCGAAGCAGATTTTTTGAGCTGAGCTGTGGGCTTGGTCCTTGGGCGCTGCAGAGATAGCGCAAGTCCAGCACCAAGAATCGACTCGAACGGGAATGGTAGATTCTATTGAATCTGACTATCGTACATACACTTTTTTGAACTTGTACACAAATATAAAAAGAACGGCTCTATGCATAACCGTCTATCGAAAGGACCGTGCCCGTCGATTAAGCCTGGGAGGGGTTGTTCTCAGCGAAGTATTCATGAGAATCGGCGTTCATGACAGCTTGGGATGGGTTGCTGATGGCAAGGCTCTTAGCGCCACTCTGGCCGTAGACAATGTCGTCGGTGCCACCATTGGCAGTGAAGTGAGAAGCCTCGTGAATGAGAGTACCACCCTGTAGAATAGTAGTCAGGTATGTTTCTGGGATGGTGCAACAGCTCAGCGTACCCTGGAGTCGGTGCCGGTGACGGGAGCGTTCCAGAAGGCGCCGCAAAGGTAGATAGTGCCGAATCTGGAGGAGAAGGTTATCATCCGCACTCAGAAGCTGTGTAGGGACTGAACGCACGAATCCGGGTAGACATATGCATAGGTGCCGCTATCGGTGCAAGTACAGTCGTAGGTGAAGGACGAGTAAGAGTTGCCGCTGATGGCGGTGAAGTGGGAGAGGACGGTGCTATGGCGGGAAGAAGTGTAGGCACCAAACCAGGTGGTGTAGCGAGTGGTAGAGCTAGTGTGCGAGCTCAAATACGACTGGGCGGAAGCAGCATAGGACTGGGCGGCAGACGCGGCAGCGACGAGAAGCGTCTGACGAGAGGAACTGCAGCCGTTGTAAGAGGCACGCTTGTTGACGGCGCGCTGGGCCCTGGAGAGCCTTCCGCTAACGTGAGCCTTGTGGGTCTTGGAGACAGTGGCGTGGATGTTAGAGACCTTCTTCTGCTCATCGACGAGGTAGAAGAGGTTCCTGGGCTCGACCTCGTAGGTGTCGACACCGGTGGCGGTGAGGTTGTAAGCCTCGCTCACTGTGAACGTATGGTCAGCCGTGGCCAGTAGTCGGTAAAAGAGGGACTTACAGTCGTGGTCGACGGTGACTGACTGGCCGGGGGCCAAAGTGGTGTAGGCACCGGCGGCAGCGGCAACGGCGGGGACATACTTGGCCTTGATACCTCCAAAGCGCGCAGCGGATCCCTGGGAGTTGACGACTGCAAAGGTATCGGTGGGGAGCTTGGAGAGCGGGCCCAGGGGGTCGTTCAAGATCCTCAAGGTCTCATCACCAGTGTTGGTAAGAACCGTGGAGACCTTGAAGTTATCGACGTCCGTGACAGAGTCGGCACCTAAAACACTTCAGTTACACAACCATGAGGGTGGATTGACGACGACGAATTACCTTCAACTCGCAAGGTAAGGCCGGGGGCGGCGGCAGCCGAGAGGGCAGTGGCGAGAGCAACAAGAGCTTGGAGGGCCAACATCGTGGAAGAGAAGTGGTTGAGGGGGTAGTAGACGAGTGAATTCACCACACTATTTCTTCGTCGAGACACATAGCCATTTTATACGCCAATGCCTCTTCCCTAATATGGCTGCCAGAAGATAAGACCTCGTCCTCAGACCCCCCAACTACGGAGGTCATGCTATGTTAGCTTGTGGTTTCAAAGGACGTAATAGAGATAGAAGCAAGTAACAGATAGATGCACACAACGGCTGCTAACGCGACCTTGTGCTTCGGAAGGCGGAATACGAAAGGCGCGTCGCATAGATTATGGCATGTGGCTGGTCACGGTGTTTAACGATACCCCAGAGAAGCCAGGGAGCAGCGTGGACATGCATATGTCGGGCCTGAGTAAGGCTGAAATGGAGTCACGGCCACGATGTCATGGTAGTGGCTTATCAAGTCAGTGAGCGGCGTAGAATCAGCATCTGCGAGCTCAGTTCACCCAAGATCCCATGAACTGCGCCAGAGAAAGCTGTTCTGTTCGACGTTCTGTTTCAAGGTCCCGACAGTGATTAATCATGGAAGAACGTAAAGGTCTTTATGGCTTTGATAGTCTTTTGTGTCCCTGTGCAGAGGTCGCCTAGTTGGTCAGGATTCGTATGGTGTGCTTTTCTGGGAGACCGGCATTTGGACTCGAAGCGCCAAAATGTAAATAGGAGCCACATGACGACCGACCGCCCCATGAGGAAGTGAGCTTCTTCCTTTCGATATATCGGCCGGCAGACACAGTGCTGAACTGACTCGGGAGAGTTGAAAAGCAGATAACGAAGTGGCCATATGGTGTACGAAGGTTCAGCAAGGTTCAGTGCAGCAAGAGATGAGCGGAAGAACCTTCGCCATAGGCTGCCATAGACGTGGATCGCATGTATGAAGGCCGCCTGAGCATCTCATGCGCTCGGATTCACAGTTTCGGGAGCAAAAGTGGCCTCCGGTGGTCAGCGTCAATCGCGTTCGAATGACGTGCCCAGCTCGGAATTGCAAATTCCAGATCTCAGCTGCATGGGCACAATGGAAGATGACCAGAAGAAAGCCTCGAGCACGTCGGTACAAGTCCAATAACGAAGAACGAGGATGGACACCTGATTCCAAAGGAAGGGGGCGACCGCACACGCCATTTTGCACATTTGCTCCAACTATTTTTGGACCCGCTTCAAGTTCCTTGAGGCTCGAACCTATCAGACTACCGCCAGAGACTACACAGTGTCCCAGTGTCCTATTCCTCAAGTTCTCTAGAAGGGAAAGGGGAGTATGAATCGAATCGGGTAGTTTGGGTTGGGTGGGCGCAACATAGTCTCGACAGAAGACCTACCTTCACGTCCTGTGAGAGCGGGATTAGTTGAACCAAGGGCGCAACATGGGCGTGGACAAGGCGTGGAGGAGTAGAGGTGAAATGGACCAACAATCAGATGGTAACACGCAGTTCGGACTCTAAACCCGGTTTTCGCACGGTATCCGTTAGGCGTCGATGACCGGTGACCCCGGGCCCGGATGTGCGGGAGGGTTCCTCAAAAGGGCAGAGTGTGTCTCTACCAGATACGTGTGCCAGATGCTTGGGTGGAGTGTCACCTCGAGGAGTGCAGCTGAACCTAGCTGAACTTGCTAATTATATGGAATCGGCGTGATGGCGAAGCAATCTCCCGCCTCTGTTTTACCTGCCGAAGGTCTGGGACTCTGAATCGGCGAAACATCAGCACAACGCCCTCTTAAGGCCGGGTGAAAAAAGGAGTACCGCCTTCCTCACATAACCTCGCATGCATCAGCTTAGTTAGTGCAGCGCAACGATAGGATAGGAAGCAATAGATAGTAGAGAAGGCCCGCCTTGCGCCATGGCTCGTTAGGACATGTCTGATACCGCCGCCACATGGTCCAGAGGAGGGCTGGGTCCTGGGAACCCCATTTCCTGGGGCTGGGAAAGGCGATAGAAATCCGAGAATCCACTGGCAGGTAGTTCCTATGTGGGCCGTCACACTACGAGTTCTTATCTAAAGTCCCACTTCGCTCCGCCAGAACAGATGGCTCAATTACCACGAGAGTCACGATATGTCTTCAGGAATATGTGATCGTAGTTGAAGTGCAGGTAAGATCGCTCCCGCCGTACGCCAACGACAGGCGGAAGTTACATAGCGCCTGATAGCGCATCCAGGGGTCTTGTGACAATCGCACCACAATGCAGGCAGCTAACAGTTCTATCCTCACATTGTTTAGAAAAGAAAGCTGCTGGGGAGGGCGTTGGAGGATAGTTTGGTGCAGGCTTATGCTACACGAGGACATTCTTAACATAGTGCCAGATAGGAGTCAAAGCAATTAACGATGGACGGCCTCATAAATGAAGGAGAAGAAGATAAGGTCACATATTAAAAGACTTCGATTCTTGTGCAGTCTGTTCCAACGTTTGCCACGAGCTTATCTGTGGATCTCCACTCTAGATTTTCTCTGGGGTGCCCTTGGGCTCTTTTGGTACTGTTTATCGTAACTTCCATTTCACTTACAGCTGCGACATGTGGCGCGGCGGCCTCCGCGGGCGCTTATCTCATATTACCCATGTCCAAAACTCGCTGCCACACTACTGGGAATTCCATGGACAAGGTAGTATCCTCGTGAGTAAGGAAATAGGGCTATATACTCTCATTGATAGGGTGTCAGAACTTCTTGGCTTTAAGGAGACTCTCTGTTGTCCTTCACCGGGAGACCGAAAGGATTGGCGTTGAGTTTACGACACAATGCAGTCATTGCCGGAATACGGTGCTGGTGCTGGTGTTTCACGGTGTTCGAGGTGTGGCCACCTATACAGGGAGAGTGGCTCACTTGAAGGAGAGGTGTACCCATCGCTCTTGAGAGCATGAAGGTAGAACGTAACCTTAACCTTTCCTTCAAGTTGCCACTCCGATTCGCGGCGCGACGGGCGCTTATCACGCTTACGTTCCCACGATTACAATTCTCGCAAGCGGCGGAACGGCGGTTGGTTTCCTGCTCTCTCCCACCCCTCTCCCACCCACTTGCCCTTGGCTCCGTATCTTCAATCGTGATGGACGAAATTCTTCCGGGCCTATGGCTGGGTGACTTCACTAGCGCACTCGATACCCAAAATCTGAAAGAAAAAGGCATTCGGAGCGTGTTATCAGCAATGAGGGGAAGAGTCACTGTGCATGAGGTATAGCGCTCGCCACACCTCATCATGGACGTATCTGAACAGAGATTTGATGTGGAGTAGACGTTCATTCGACACCAGATCTCGCTAGACGACGATCCAGACGCTGATATTCTCGTCCATTTTCCGTCATCTATTGCATTCATCGGATCGGAACTGGCGAAAGGCAGAGGTGTTCTGGTGCACTGTCAAGCTGGTATCAGTATGTGCATTCACGATCCTCGCTCAACTTCCTTTTTCAAGTCAGTTTTTAGGCAGGAGCGCAACGATAGTCGCGGCATACTTGATGAAGACGCGCAATCTGAATCCGCAGGCGGCCCTGAAAATGGTGCGGGATGCACGCCCTATCATAGGGTGGGTCTTGGAAGTTTGTCGAGCTATTATATAATATTTACAGGCTTTGCTGCCCCAGTCCAAATCCCGGATTTCTAGAACAGCTCGAAGTATTCTATGAAGCTTTTTATACGGTGTCACCTGAAGCTCCTGGTGTTAGACGATTCTACATGGAGAGGACGGCAGGGCAACTTAGAGGTACATACAAAATGGCTTAGGTGTGTGCCCACAATCGACTAATCTCAACTTACATCTAAAAAGGTGCCCAAAGTGGTGGAGTGACATCGAGGCCAGAGATGTACGCTAACCTGGACCCATCGCCTACCCCACCTGCATCCAGTCTATCATCACCGCCATCGGCAGAGGGCTCCTCCACGATGAACGATATTCCTCGACCCCGCCGACGCCGACGCATTAGGTGCAAAATGTGCAGACAGGAACTCGCTACTCGAGAACACATGCTCGACCACGGACAAATTGGGCCTTCTACTCCTAGAGCTGCTTCACCTATCGTCGGGGAGCTCGATCCAGGGTCCTCACTTCCAAAGGAACTCCAACCCACCCTTATCTCCACCACAATTATCCACGGCGGCACTCCTACGACACCATCCATTACACTAGCGGTTCCGCCTATTCTGACGGACCCGCGTTGCTCGGGGTACTTCGTTGAACCAGTCAGTCTCTCGGTTTACAGACTGTAATTTCCGTAATCTAACATCGTTCACAGCTCAAATGGATGGACCCATTCCTGAGCTCCGGTGGGATATCAGGGAAGATCGTGTGCCCGAATAAACGATGCAAGGCGAAGCTGGGTAACTATGATTGGGCTGGGGTATGGTGTGGGTGTGGACAATGGGTTACGCCTGGGTTTTGTATAAACAGGTCGAAGGTCGATGAGGTGACTGTCTCATAGGCAATAACCACCACACTTCTGCCGGAAGGGGGCCAGGGGTGCTCGAACCGAGTTGACGGGAATGAAGCCTGTAGGTGCCAACGAGGACAGCTTGATTTATGAATTGCCGTCCGAGCACCAGTATTTGACTAGTGCTAGCTCCAGTCTTCTTCGGATGCCCTTCAACTTCCCATCTTTCGATCCTGTCCATTTAGCGGCTTGGATTAATATATGAACGTTGCCCTTGGGCTCTTGGAGCACCACAAATCCCTCGCAGAGCCACTCAACCATGAAACTCATCAATACCTTCTCATATCTCCTGACCCTCGCCTTCTTCTTGAAAACATATGCATCAGCTCTTCCCATTGATGACCAGGACTGGGACGCGTTCGTCGACTTCAAGGGTGAAAAGGTGTCGGCCAAGCTCTCAACTGGCATCCGAGTCTAACTGGTATGTCCCGCAGTCCCTGAGGGTTGGATACTTTGTTAACGTTAGCTAACCTCCTCATCCCCAAGATAGCGCCGACTCGAACCTTTGTGTTGGACTATCACGTCGACGTCGAAGTTGAAGGCTCCCAACTACTCGTTCAAGGCGGATTGGATTATCATGCGGATACTTTGGGTTCTGGTCTACGTCTACTTTGCTGCTCCTGTCAGAAAGATCTATCTCTCATTGCACTCTTTCCGTCTACGAGTCGTCGATGAACGACGTTGCTGGTTAAGGAACTCCACTATGGCACAAAGTGCGATTAGTAGGCTCACGTCAATTGCATAGAGTAACGCTCACCCCGTTTCCAACAAAGACGGCAGCTCGACGAGCCAGGTCCATATCTATCGTCATCCCGACATCCTTCTCCTGCGAGTCACTAAACACAAGATCGTGACTTGTTACGACTTTCCATCCACGGCCTTTATCATATATCCTGGACTTGAGATCCTGGACCCATTCTGGGTGGGCATTTGTAAGGATGTAAAGAGTATCGATGTGTCCAGCTCTGAGATCTGAGCTAGTGTCAGAATTGGCGTAAGAAAAGTAACTCTCGAGGGGCCAGGATTTTGGATGCTTACCAACCGTTTCTTTCTCCCACTCATCTCTGGTGGCATGAATCTTGCCTATTATCCGCTCTACATCAGGTAGACAGTGCTTCATGTACTCTCCTTCTTCGTGCCCGTTCTCTCCCACATCAATCTTGAAACGATCCGGCGGCCAGGGTAGCTGGCTCCAACCATAAAACGACGCGTTCCCCTTTGCCAACCTGACGCAGTGCCCTTCATAGTCGCCTCTTCTGATGTGAACTGCAAGAACCTTACTGAAAGGGTCCCTCGCCTTCCTACTACCAAACTCCGTGAACTGCAGGAATAGATGCGTGTTACGCTCCACAGCGCGCTGGACTATCTCACTAGGCCGCGTAACCCTGCGGACGACGCTATCCCCGAAATCTTCCCAGAGGTCGACGATCCTACCCCCAGACCCAACAAGCCACAAATCAAAAACCTGGCCCCATCCCTCCACGTCGCGCGGACGACCTCCACACAGTTCGCCCCCTCTTCCAAGAGGATACGCTTCCAGACGTCGAGCAGACACCCTCACTTCCATCGCAGTTCTGGCTGTATGATCCGGATTCCGCAGTAGCGACAAGACTAGCGCCTGGAAGTTTAGTGCGATCGACGATGCCGTTGACTGAGCTGTGCGGGGAGTGGGACGCAGGAAGATCGTACGCACGGCCTGCTCAAGCTTGAATAACTGAGGTGCCGTGAGGGACAGGTGGTAAGTGGGTATTTTCCAGTCAACGAGCTGGGGAGCTGGCCAAGACCTCCTAGCGACAAAAAAATTCTGCCCTTCTGGGGTGCCCAATAGATGGACTCTACAGGTCTACCGCTATAATCGAAAAAACTTCGGTTTTGGAGCACAAGGAATAGGAAAAACTGACGAAAATGTTGCACAGGAACACTGTGGAGCCAGAGTCATGCTATATACGACGACATTGCTAGCCTGTGTAGAATATATACCAGTGAAGGGTCCGGTTCTGTATTTGTAGAGCATATATGGCATTGCATATACACTAGTTATGAGAAAGAGTGGAAGATGTGGCATAGACGGATGGATAACCGGGCGGGAGACTATAAGATTTAGCAGACCGAGCGAGCAAGAGGGGGAGGGGTTCAAATGGTAGGCAGCCTATAGTAAACTGGCCGATCCAATTGCCATGTAGGCGACCATCTCAAATGAGGACTTTCAGACATGGCATGGGCCACGATATGCGTCCAGTGGTGGGATTTGCAAGCGGGGAGTCCTGACATCTATCGTATCCCATGAGCACTAGGCCAACAAAATGAAACACATGTGCGTGATAATGCATACCTCAACCAGCGCTCGCCGTGGCATATTGCATCCTGGAGCTCAATCTTTGTAGTCGCCACTTTCCCGATAATATGTTGCAGACCGCAGATGTACAACCCATCCCGGAAGGAGGGTGGAATCCACATAAGGACATCCCCGTTGGTATTTCGCAGCCAGCCATCGTCTCCGATCGTGGTGCAGCCGTGGGGATATTCGTGGAGAAAGACGCACTCTGGAATGGGCGTAGATGCGAATGTGAGTTGCAACACTGGTTTTACACCAGCTGAGGGATCATCGTACCTTGACTTTCGCGGAATTCATGGGCTTGAGGGATCTTCCAGACCCGGACGGTCTTATCATCCGAGCCAGACGCAACGCAGCTCCCGTCGGGAGAAAACGATACCGAGTTGATGGCATCCGTATGTCCTACAAACGGATCCAAAGCAGCTTTCCCTGTCTGCGCATCCCAGACCCGAACGGTTTTGTCTTCCGAGCCAGAAACGATGTACCTCCCATCAGGGGAGAAGGCCACTGACAGAACCCAACTCGTATGCTCTCCGAATGGGCCCACAGTCACTTGGCCAGTCTGCGTATCCCAGACTTGGATGGTTCTGCCGTCCGACCCAGAGGCGACATGCCTCCCTTCAGGTGAAAACGCGACCGACCTAACGCTGCGGTCACGCCCGTTGAATGGAGCCAAGGTGAGCTGACCCGTCTGCACATCCCAGACCTGGGCCGTATTGTCGTCCGAGCCAGAGACAATGTGCCGCCCATCGGGTGAGAAGGCAACTGCTTTAATCCAATCGGTATGTCCTTTGAATGAATTCAAAGCAGGGTTCCCTGTTCGTGCATCCCAGACCCTGACAGTCTTGTCTGCCGAGCCAGAAGCGATGTGATTCCCATCAGGTGAGAATGCTACACACGTAACCCGTTCCTCATGGCCTGTTAATGGGCCCAGCACTGGTTGGCCAGTCTGAACATCCCAGACTTGGATAGTCCCATCGTTCGAGCCAAAGATGACACGGCTCCCATCAGGCGAGAATGCCAGTGACCGACCCCGGGCCCACTCGCTATGCAGAGGATATGAATCCAAAGCAACAGCAGGTTGGCCCGTCTGTACATCCCAGACCCCGACTGTGTAGTTGTACGAGCCGGACAAGATGCACCTCCCATCGGGCGAAAAGGCTACTGAGTGGACTGCGCTAGTATGTCCTATACGTGGATCAGAAGCTGGTTGGCCGCTCTGTATGTTCCAAACTTGGATAGTTCCGTCGGCGGACCCAGAAATGACATGCCTCCCATCGGGCGAGAAGGCGGCTGACCAAACCATATGGGTGCAGTGTCCTGTAAATGGATTGGAAGCCGGCTGGCCTGTTTGCGCGCCCCACACGCGGACCGTCCAGTCGTTTGAGCCAGACACAATATGGGTACCATCAGGAGAAAAGGCCACTGACCGAACAAGGTTCGTATGCCCTATGAATGGATCTGAAACGGGCAGCCCCGTCTTCGCATCCCAGACCCGAATGGTGTGGTCGTCCGAGCCAGATACAACCTTCCTCCCGTCGGGCGAAAAAGCTACAGAGTAAACCTGATCTGTATGTCCTGTGAATGGATCCAGGGCAAGCTGATGTGTTAGCGTATCCCAGACTTGGACGGTGTTGTCAGACGAGCCAAAGACGATGTACCTCCCGCTGGGAGAGAACGCTACTGATTTCACGGCGGTCGTTTGTATTGCGGAAGAATCGAATGCAGGTTGACCTGTCTGCGCGTCCCAGACCCGGACGGTCTTGTCGTCCGATCCGGAGACGATGTACCTCCCATCGGAGGAGAAATCCACCGAGTTTACGGCCCTCGTATGACCAGTGAGTGGATCCAAAGCCAGCTGGGCCATTTGCACATCCCAGACCTGGACGGTCTCACCGCAGCCCGTGGCAATTTTCCTTCCATCGGGAGAGAAAACCACTGAGCTAACATAGCCCATATGCTCTTTGAATGGTCCCGCGACCACCTGTCCAGTCTGGGCATTGAAAATGCGGACGGTCCCATCGTTGTCAGCTGATGCAAAGGTCTTGCTGTCAGGGGAGAATGCAACTGAGGTGATACACCTTCCCGCATTTACGGTCAAAACCTGCGGCCCTCCAAGAGGTCGATGGTGCACCTTGGGGACCCCCTTGAGCTCAGGAAAGGAAGCTTGGTCTGGCTTCTTTATCGCTGCGTAGCACGGCAGGGCAGATAGGTAGAGATGAGGTGCACTGTGAGAGATGGGAGTATGGAAGTTGTGGGTAAAGTCCCCAACGTCACTCAGCAGGCTACCGAGCTCTGTGGGACCAAGCATCTACTCCGATGACATTAGATATATTCAGAGATAAGGAGAGCCTGATCGCTTACCTTCGCTAACCGCCATAGAATGGTGTACGCATACTGGACGTCCCTCACAACACTCAGTGCCTCCAACCAATGCAGCACCGCCGTCCCGCTCAAGAACTCCCGCAGCTTCGACTTCCAGTGCTCAACTCCAGCCTCCATAACATGCTCCCCCCAGGTTGTGCACGCATATGCAAGTTCTGTTGAAACAGACAGGGGCTCGGGCTGTTCGTCGTTAGCCTTGTACGAGGTCTTTGCTCCTGAGACCCCCATGCAGAGTTGCGCGTCCATGACGCTAAAGCAGGCCCCAGCGGTAGCCGAATGGGCGACAGAGATGACCACGGCCCATCGGGTCCGTTCCGCGCGACACCTTTCCGAAGTCACGTAGTCAGAGAAGGATGCGTGAAAGATGGAGATCGCCGCATCGTCTTGACCTTCGTCTGGAATTTGAACAACAGAATGAAGAGCCTTGAATGCATCTCTAACCTGCCAGATCTCCACGCCGAGCAGCTTCGCGTAGTCGTATACCGAAAGTGGTCTCTGAGCGGTGAGCAGGAGTGAGAGGCTGCGCTGTACCAGCTTCACCTCGTCGTCTTCCAATCCCTTAAACGCCTCAGTCAGGATGCGCTCATATAGAGCATCAATTTCTTCCCTTTTGAGGTCTGAGGTGCTCTGGACAAAGTCTTGGAAACGTTTCAAGCAGCTTCCGTTCGGTGCAGTGATATACTTGAATGCGGTGGACGCGACGATGAACATGTTGCCACAAAAGTCGGCGATGGCTTGGATGTGCGATGAGGGCCATTCCGATTTATAATGCTCGTGAAGGATGTCGACGCTCTTGAACTGGGCTTGGAGATATAGAAGGATGTCCGAGCGAACGATATGTCCTTCGATTTCGTGAAGCCGAAGGGACCCATGGCGTGTCGAGGATTTGAACGACTGCCGGACACTATATTCCGGTCGACTAGTGAGAAAGAATTTGAGATGGCAGGTCGGAGCCTTCGACAGTACCGCCGAGATGAACTCCTCGATGGATTCATGACCATGGCACTCGTCCAAGGCGTCAACGCAGAACACCACACATTCACCATTCGCGAATGCTTCTTGGGCAGGCTCGAGGATGAGTTTCGCATACTGGGTCGACAGGTCCATGTCCATAGGGTCGCTGTCGCTCTGGTCAACCACGGTCTGAAGCGCGCAACAGAATCCCGCATGTGCTTTTGCCAATATCTTTGCCAATGCAGGTAGGATTGACGAAACGTCCCTCCGATCCGCCGCCTTCAGAGAGCAGAAGTGGCTGCCTCCAAGGCGGCCTTCTTCGTGGAGCAGTGAACAGAACGTCTTTGAAACCGCCGTCTTCCCTGTCCCCGCCAGTCCGCTGAGCCAAAAGAGGTGGGGTGATTTCAGGTCTCCAGCCCATTCGAGCAACTGGTTTATCAACGCCACTCTGGATCCCGGAATGCATCCCGAGCCTTGGCTTCGGTGGCTGAACTCCGCGCCTTTCACGTTCCTGAGCTTCTCAAGGAGCCCTAGTGAACGTCTTTAATATTGGTGGACACTCTAAGGAGAGATAGCATGACTTACGTTGAACTTGAAGCGATTCCTTCACATGGTTCATGATGGCGGTATGCAGGTCTATCTTGTCCTCGATAGCTGTGTTTCGCTATGAGCTGTTGAAGATAGGGAATATGCGAGCAACGTACTGTTAAGTTGACCTTTCATCCAGCCAATCTCGCCAATGATCTGAAGGGTCCAGCTTCCATTCTTGATTGTGACTTCAAACTGAATGGGTACTGTGAGTCGCCGATTGGGGTATTTGTACGACAGCGCAACGAACCATTGTCTCCTCGATGAGGCGGGAGATCTGGTTTGTGAGATCGGAGATTTCTTGCTTATCCTGCTCCGAAAGGATGGCACGCGATATCTTCCAGCGATCCTCCGCCGTCTTCTCCTCGACCTTCCGTTTCATCATATCCAGGTCCCTGTACATTCAAGAATCAGCAGGCGGTCAGAGACTGCCAGAAAGACTGCGTTGGATGAATTATTACTTTGACATTTTCTCAAAACGACTTGCCAAGCTCTGACGTAGGTCAGGCGATGGGCACGACTCAATGGTCTTCGCCAACAACTCCACCCTCAAAAGAAGCTTGTTAAACTCTTTGGGGTTCTCGCTGTATCTCTGCTCCCCGAAATAAGTATGATTCATAGTAAGTTGAGTAAATAACGTACATCGATCGTGTCGCAGATAACCAACAGTGCTGCTGCCGTGCTCTTCAACGGCGGGAAAGCATCGGTCACTGCTACAACCGTCCGCAGGGTTGCCTTGACGCCCTGGTAGACCTTGTTGCGCAGTGTTTGCGGCTTGTATCCAGCCTCGAGACTTCCCACTGTGCAATTGTCATTAGTCTGGGCCTCAGCGCTGACGCTGCCTTGAGGTGGGTTCGGCGAGGGATTGACTGTGCTGCTGGGGGCTTGGTCCGGGCGCTCGTTTGCGCGTTTCCCCCTGCCAGACAGCGGAGAAGTTGTACCCGTTTCACGCAGCTTCTCAGGGATGTTTGGTTAGGTGGGAATAGGTGCAATGTTTTTGTAGGCTCACTTCGTCCGTGATGGGCGCGATTGCGGGACCCTCGATCTGAACACCTCCGGCTTGAAAATCTTGTGCGCCCACTAGAGTTGCAGTTGGTCGAGCGGTAGGCTGATGGCTGTGGACTTTTGATACATCGGGGCGGGTGGGCGCCGGAGAACGGGAGCGAGAGCGAAAGCAGGGGAGGTGCCCCTTAAACCAGTTCTTGGCCCTATCATGTTTATGAGGGCGGTCCATCTTGACGAGCTCGAAGTCCCTGGAGGAAGATGGCCAGAGTATAAGACGATAATCGCACTTTCAGTCCTTAGGGAGAGCAAGATGCGTTCAAGCTCCGCTGTGTGTCCAACCTTTACTTTGTGTGTGTGGGTGTGTGATATTTGGCTGTACACCGCCAATTTTGACAGATAACACACAGACATCAGCGTTTGATCGCTCCGGGACATAGCGCCGGATGCCCTTCAACTCTCCCAAGAGGTGTCACCAAAAGCATTTCCGAATGTGCGCCAACAGACATCTCTGGCTACCTCACCCAATTGACTCTATCGGTGTTGCCCATAGCTGTGGACAGCTGGGTGATCACTCCCAGACATCAGGGAATGATCCCGGGGATGTCAGAGCCCAGAGCACTGGGCGACGTCTGGCAGAAATGGCGGTGTAGCTGTCAATGCCAGAAATAAGAAAAGTAGCAGACTATGTCGGACGGTTCTGGTGTAAAGTTAGTGGATATGCGAGAATACGAAGGTAATAGAGTTGCTCACCTCTCCTCAATGAAAGTAGAAATCCATCTGTGGTATCTGCGAAACAGCCCTAACCTCCGCCCCGGTCTCCCTGCCCACCCTAGGTCCTACGCCGCCCACAATGAAGACTTCGAAGTCACCGATTTCATCTATATCCCATCCCTAAACGAGAGGGTTTAGCGCCGTTGACATTGAGAAATACAATAATAATTGCGAGAGGTCGTGGTCAGAAAGCTGGCTGATCCGCGTCGCGCGTCGAACGTTGACTCGTCGGGCGCTGAGGCCTGATAGGCTCCGTTGCTGACCTTACGATCACAAAATCCGATGAAGTGATGGCTCTTTAAGCTTTAGTCTCGACGCTCTAACTCCGAGTCTTGGCTAGCTTTCCTGGGTCCCCATCCTAATGCCCAAAATCTCCGATGAGCGTGCAGCACAATTATCCTCGTCCTGTATCATCTCTCGTGCAATCTTATGCGTGGCCAGAGAGGAGAGGTGGTATGAAAGACTTATAGACGCGGGGTGGCTGGCTTGGGGCGGCGTTATGGCCTTGGTGTGAGCAGATGCCCTCTCGTGATACGTACATTTGCGATTCCAAGACCCAGGAATCGGGGCTTCAATTGCATTTCTCCCCATTTTCAAGATCAAGTCCCCCATCCTTACCCCCGCCGATTCAGCACTCCTGTATCCTCTCAGGTTTTGACCTCCACATAAAGCACCCGGACCTCCTGCTACCTGTACCGCTCCGACTGCTCTCCGCCTAAAGTCCCAGAACAGACACCCTTCCATCAGTAGCAGTAAGAGCGGTGTGTAGGAATCCAGTGTGGCCGACCGTGACAGTCTCGGAGGATGCAGAGACCAGCATCCAGCATAAAGCCGTCGAGTTGGTCGGCCATTTGCACTTCGACGACAGCGACATCAACCTTCAAATGGCCATGATAAAAAAGGCATTGCGTGGCGTTAGTGGGTTGTCAAGTGGTTTGGTGGAGAACTGGATCAACCAACCAACCGAAGACTTGCTTTCCCGAAGCTGAATGGAGGGCGTGTTCCCTCTTTACTTCGTGCGTCCATATTTGCTTGACCCGTTCCTTTGGACATACGATGTGCCAGTGGCTCTCGTGGATGGATCGCGGGGTTGAGTTGTCTCCGGGTGGCCATGGTGCGCCAGTGATCGGCCCGCCGATGAGCGCTCCGAGAGGCGTGCGCGGGGGCGCTTCGCGTTCCAGTGTTTTGTCCACGACCCATGGGTAATGACTCGGTGCCCACACATAGTCTTGAAACACGTACGCGCGCTGTGATTTATACGCGAGGAATGCAAGGAGAGCTCTGCACAAAGGGAATAGCAGTGACGGTTCAGCTTGACTCATAGGCGCCGGGCGCTAACTGGCACTGCGTGGCGCAAAGGGAACTTTAGACGCACATATCTGTAAGGACGTTGTTCCACCCCACCTCGTGTGCTTGCGAGGAGAACTTGACGTATCGGCCTGAAGCGCCCTCGGGGAATGGCAGGCTCAAGTTGTGCTGGGGGAGATGAGCTTGGAAGTCGATCAAGTCGGCGTAGAGTGGAGGTGCGTTCAGGTCAAGGTCGGGGCCAGGGGCTGCAGGTGACACGTATAGATGGGACCATACCAGGCAGATGCCAACGAATATAAGGATCCTGGGGGTGAGGAACCATATGCTGCGACCCGGAAGGCTTAGGCGAGGCTGCCAGATATGTGACCGCTGCGAGAAGGGTTTGCTCTCCGCGACCGTGTTTGGGAATGGGAGGAGGGGGACCTGAAGTCTTTCGTCAGTGTACATCTTGGTGCACAGAGTTGGGGCGGTAATAAAAGTTTCAGAGCGCTGCTACACAGGTTAAATGCGGTCGTGTGACAGCAAACGGCAATAATTGTCAATCTGACGCAGTTCTGAGGGAGCTTTTCTTGAGGGACGCTGCCGAGTCGGCGCGTACGTGATACCTGGACGAATGGCAGGCGCTACCAGACAGCGTGAGCTTCTTTCTGAGTTTTATTGAGAAAAAATAGCACCGCATGAATCGTCGTGACAAGGAGAGCTGGCTTCGAAGATGGTAATCATCTAGTTAGCGAAGGATTAGACGGTGTCCGAGTGTAATCGAATATTGAACAACTAATCGTTCCTCGATCTTTCAAAAGCGCGAGAAAAGGAGCCCATTGTTATGGGGGTATAACTCAGAAGAATCTATTGCTGAGAACACTTTTCTTGTCGACTAACCGCTGATGTATAATATTGCTAGTAAAGGAGCTCCACTGAAGAACAGGTTAGAATATTAGTCTGGGCCAGAGAGGTCTCGAAACACGTACCCCATTGCCCAAGAAGATACCTGCTCTCCGTGCGAGCTCCATATCCACAGCCATCCCGACATCCTTCTCTTGCGAGTTGCCGAAGACAATGTCGTGGCTTGTGACAACTCTCCATTTGTGATCATGTTTTAGCTTCTCCACGAACTCGTCATGCCATTCGGGGCTCGCATTCGTGAGGACGAAGATGGTGTTGATATAGTGACTGTCTAAAGCCTTGCCCACTACACACGCAATGTATCAGTGGACGTCGCTCGCCAGGGCGTAAGAGAATAACTCACCAAACACGTCCTTCTCCCAATCCTCCCTCGCTCCTTCGATCCGTTTAATAATCTGGTCCATCTCCGGCAGACAGTGCAGCTTAAACTTCTCTATATTCTCCTCCGTATTGTTATTAGGCTCTCCTCCAGAGGGTAAAACAAACCGATCAGGCAACCACGGTAACTGATTCCATCCATAAAACCCGAAATTCCAATTCGCCAAATGCCCACAATGCCACTCATAGTCCCCACGGCGAATATGCACCGCCAGCACCCTCGAGAACGGATCACGGTGCTCCGAGTCGGGCGTCTGGAACAAATGTACATTCCTTTCCAGCGCGCGCTGCACAACAGGACTCGGCCCCAACAGCTGGCTCACCAGACTCCCGCGAAACTCGTCCCAGAAGTCTAGGAGCCTGTCAAAGCCCACGAGCCACATGTCGAAGACCTCGGGCCACGGGTCGTCCTCGATCGCGGGCTGCATGACCTCGACGCACTGCGCGGGCTCTTCCAATAAAATCTTCTTCCAGATGTTGAAGATGTAGGTGGCGGAGCCGTTGCGCCGGATGTTGTATTGGTCTTTGACGGTGCTCGTCCATATCTGCTTTACTTTTTCGGGCGGGCAGACGAGGGGCCAGTGTTGCTCGTGGATGGCGCGCGGGGCGGGGTCGCCTGGGGGCCAGGGCCCGCCGGCGGTGGGCCCGGAGATGATGGCGCTTATGGGGGTGCGGGCGGGGTTCTCTAGCGTTATGTTGTTTTCGGGCCAGGGGTAGTGGCTTGGGGCCCAGAGGTAGTCGCCAAAGACGTATCCGCGCCGTGCCTTGTACGAGAGGTAGTTGTGCAGCAGGCTGGGCACGAAGTGCTCACATGTTGGGAGTGCTAAATTGTGAGGGTGTGAGAATGGACATACAGTTCTGTGAAGACGTTGTTCCAGCCTAGCAGCCGTGCACCGCTCTGCGATGTGAATTTGACGTAGCGCCCGTTCGCGCCTTCGGGGAAGAGCAGGCTCATGTCGTGTTGGGGGAGCTTGCGCTGGGCTTCGAAGAGGCTATGATATAGCGGCGGAACGTCCAAGTCCATATCCTCCTGCGGTGGGGGAGTCGGCGGTCGTTTTAACCAGAAGAGAGCTGCGAGGAGGAGGATGGAGAAGACGAGACCGCCGAGGAGTGTAAGGCGCGTCTTGCTGCTCTTGAGCCACGAGTGGCCGCGCTTTTGAGGAGATTCCCCCTCCATCTCCATGGGAAGGAGGGGGCCGTCTAGGGTATCATCGCGCTCAGGCATGGCCGTAGCGTCGAGGGTGGTGAGGAAAGAGCATTCGTTTCGGCTTCTTTAGTCCGTGGCCACATCATATCTGCCAGCACCATATTCCCGCCTTCACCGCTCCGCCATGCGAATAAGTAATTGAGCGCTGAGCGCTGAGCAGCGGGTTTAGCGCTTACTAGTTTGTGTACACAGAGAATAGACAGCCTTTGTACTCTCGTTACAGTCCCAAGTTGGAGAACAAAAGCCGACTGGAGACAATGCAAGCGCGCGGGCGCTTAAGGTTTTTGGTAAACTATAATACAGTTTCAGCGCGACATTAGCGTCGTAAGTAAACTACACATTATCCAAAAAAAGGGGAAGCCGCCCGTACAGCTACGCACAGACGGCAACGAAAGCTACACTAGTGATACATGGACTACATACATGGTATAAAGGATGTAGGGTAGTAGGGTGGAGAGTCAATATGCATGAGGATGGATGTTCGTACAGGGTTCGTCGCGTTGCGTTGTATAGCGTGTAAGGGGTTATGGCAAAGTTCCAAGAAGGGAGAAAAGAAAAGTTCGTGAGGGAAATGTCCGATTAAGTGAGGCATAATTTAGTTGGGGGGCATGGAGGCCATGGACGACCTCCGTGACGTCGTAGTGCTGGAAACGACACCGGAGATCCGGTAAGGGTGGACGCGAGCACCCTTCGTGACTCGGCGTTGAGGGTTTCGGAAGGCCCGAGCTGCTGAGCCTACAAGAAGACGCGGGCCTTCTGCCAACGAGGGGGATGTTGCGTCGGGAACGACGATGATGGCTTCGGCCTCTTCGAATGGGCAAGGCACCAATCGCAGCTTGCGCTGCTGTCCCGCGTGCATTGGGAAGGTATCTTTGATGGGTGACATTGTGCTATCGCGGGACGAAGTGGTGGAGACGGAAGGGCTGGGTGAGGGCGATCGTGACATGGACGTGTTGGAGGAAGACGTGGAGGTCTTTCTCGGATACATTGAACGAATCGAGTGGGTCTGATGAAGATTGCTAATTAGCCACAGCTTTTATAGAGAGAGAACAAGACGTACCTTTTCGTATGAGTCGTTCATAAAGGGAAGATCCAAAGAGTGGATCGAAGGCAGTGTGGGGCGTTCCGACGTTCTCGAGTGCTTGAAAGAAGAAGACATGGCAAGTTTAAAAAGGTCGACAAAAATCGAAAGTTTGAAGCTTGTTTGAAGGTTGAATAGAAAAGAATGTAAAGTCGATAACCACCGGGATTATCAAGGCCTGTGTAGAAGAAGTTGAAAGTTTGAAGGGATTTGAAGAGGAGGAGTTGTAAAACGGGAAAGGAAAGCACGAGAACGTGGTTGGAGATTTCCGGGAGTCATAGCCTTCCCTTATAAACGTCAAAGAGGATTAGCCGAGCATTGTAGGCTTTGAACAATACTGTTCTGGAGAAGAATAGAGAGATCAATGTTTCCTCGGGATCAATGGGGCGCTTGTTTGGCTAGCGGAGCTTGAACATCGTGATGGGACCCCCACAAACAACCACCCCATTGACCGTGCATATGATTGTAGAAGTGGAGGCAGCTAAAGTACGACAATGGCTTGAAGCTACTCACTGTATTCTTCAGATTAATCCCAGGAACTAATGCTCGTCGAGTGAACCCCATCGTCGGCATTCCTTGTTTGGCGCCCGCCTTGCGATGCCGCCCGGCCAAACACGTGACGCCGGTCAACTTTTTCGGTGTTTCCAAACTCGGGCGGCTGACTCCTGAACGTTCTCCTCCTTCCCCATTGTCCGACGTTGTGCAAACATGGCCGCCGAAGTTCCACCCAAAATCAAGATAGTGAGTCCTCCAAAGTGGATTGGCCTTCGCGAGTTGACGGTTTCTTACTTTCAAGTTCTAGCTACCCGGCGCAGCGCCTGATCTCTCAGCCGCAACATACCAGATTTTCGACGAATCTCATACCATCGGAAACTCGCTCAGATGGATGCTCATGAAGAAGTAAGATGGCTCTGGCATTGGTTGAAACAATAAGAGAATATGGGGCTCATGGTATTGTCTGTCGTCCCTACAGCCCGATGGTCGAGTTCTGTGGTTATAGGTATGCTTACTTCCTCCGCACTCCGCCTTCTAAGTTCTCAGGGCCGCTCCTCCTTCTTTTGTTCATCCATGCATCGAGTGGAGGAGACAGTGGACCCATCAAACTTTTGTCTCGTTCCCGCACGACAAGTCCCCCATACTGACATTCCACCCTGCAGTAATCCTCATCCTTCGGAGAACGTCATCAACGTCCGAATTCAGATGTACGGTGCGTATTCATGTCCCTGCCTCCACTGCCTCTTCAAACTCATTTGGTTTGCCTCTTTAGACAAGCTGTCGTCCCTTGACGCCCTACTCAAGGCCCTCAACGATCTGGACACAGTCTGCGAAACGATAGAAGACAGATACCTCGAGAGCCTCCGCGCAGAAAGCTTCGAACGATGGGAGGAGAAGCGGTAACGCAACCAAAAGAGTTAATCAGCTCAACTACAAGTCCTCGAGTCAACGTTCCTTCCCTTGTATTTTTTGTATAATATGACTACGATGGTCTTGCTATAGACGTTCAGCAAATCTGGCAGCCGCTCGTCTTGACCTCTAACCCGTTGCTGTTGATTGTCGGAATGCTCAGTGTTTGGGCAACGGAATACGTCGTATGGTGAGTCCAAGCGAGTCTCTCCACGTCTTGTACTGATTGTACTGAATAGCCACCTACGTCTGGATTCCAGCACGGCTCCTTGTTTGTGTCGAGAGTCACTCTCACCACGATGGGCGACCCCATGAACCACGGCTGACGTTCTCCAGAATTGTCAACAACAAGTCCCGAGACTCTGCAAGTAGCAAGCAGGAGGATGTCAGTTATATGACACCGTCTGAGGAGGAGATCCTGACCAGTGGTCTTGCACCTGGGAATGTTTGGCAAGGCGTTCGCTGGACAGATAATTTTCAACTCTACCTGAAGTCATGGCTTCGACACTTGCAGGCGCAGGAGGACTGGGAAGGTTACAAACCTCACTGTATATGGGCTGCTTCTACGATTTCAGTCTTCAACCCAGGAGGCTGACTGAGGACCTTACACCGGACGGTATTCCGAAGCCCTTGACGTCCGCTCCGAGCGCTACCTCAGTTCCTAACTTTCGCACTTTCGCCGCCCTGGCAAGGTATGTATCTACACCTCTTCGACGTCGAGCTAAACAGGCACTTATCACTGTAATTTTTATCATTTTAGCGCTCGCCTCATCCTCTCGTGGAAGGCTGGGTGGAAAAAGGCACCATCAGGTGGCATATCAATAAGGTGATCACTATGGCGATGGGATGTGGCTCAGAAGGGCAATGCCCGTAAGTGCGATGCGAATTCACCGAGGCGATGCTTGGACTCGATAAGAATCATGCGCTGAATTGCGCTCGAATTGGAGAAGCTCACAAATATGGTCGACGGAGAGAAAGAAGCGATTAGGATCACATCAATGCTGCCACCTCTGTCGATCTTTATCGTCATTTCCTTCTATAGTCAACACCCCCCTAACCCTTGCCTAACCCGTACCCGCCCTAATCCATACACACCCTCTGTTGGCAGTCACCCAACGTTAAATCTCAACCAAAACCTCCCTCCGTTAAACCGTAACCTGTGGTAAGCCATACCTTTCTGGCTCCACCGAGGGGTATGGGATTAAGGCGGTGTTGACTGTACCAGATCAGTAGGCGCATGCCTCTTGACTCCACCGATGGACCTCTCCAGGTAGTCATCTCGGATCACAGCTGCTGTCCAGTAGGAGCACATGGGCCTTCAGTGCTGATTCTCTAGCAGCTCAGCACCGCGATTCCCATCTCACACCGTTCCCAACTCATTCCGTCCCAAGATTGGCTTCGACCGCGTTGGACTTCTCTATAAAAGCAGGGATCTCTCGCTCCTTCTGACTTCCCCAGAGCTGGTCTCTTATCCACTACTTGCCTCCCAAGCAACCTTCCAACACAACCACCACTCGTCAGCGTTGAACGCATCACATTACCACTTCCTACTCAACCCTTTATTCACCGCCATCTATATTTTAAAAATGGTTCAAGCATCTATCATCATCGTCGCCTTCGTCGCCGCGGTTGCGCCGGTCATGGCCGCTCCCGCGCCTCAGGCCCCGGCATCATACCCGTAAGTACCCCAGTAAAAGCACCTCAGTTAACCTCAGCTTATACTGACTCAATTCTGTTCCCAGACGCTCGCTTGATAACACTCTCGCTGCTGACATCGACGCCCGCGACCCCCGATTCAGCTTCAAGAAGGCCTTCCACACCCTCGGCCGTGTTGCCAAAACTGCCGGCGGCATCGCACTTAAGGCCGCCCCCCTCCTCCTCCGCGAAGACCTCTCCGAGTTCGAAACACGCAGCCTCGACGACGGCGCCATCGGCGAGGTGTACATCCGCGACGAGGACGGCACCATCTACGTCCGCGAACTCGATGCCGAAGAGCTCTCTGCCGCGCTCGAGGCGAGGAAGCTGCACTTCGGGCGCCTCTTGAAGAAGGGTCTCAGCGTCGCGACGAAGGTCTCTGGTGGTCTGTCCCAGTTCGGTCTGAGGGAGCTCGAGGACCTCGAGTTGGAGGCTCGCGAACTCGGTAACGAGGAGCTCGCAGCTGAAATCGAGGCTAGGAAGCTGCGTCTCGGACGTCTTTTGAAGAAGGGACTCGGGGCTGCGAGGAAGGGCTTGAGCGTCGCGCAGAAGGTTTCCGGAGGACTCTCCCAGTTCGGCTTGAGGGAGTTCGAGGATGAGCTTGAGGAGCGGGAGTCGAACGGTTCGCTCGACGAGCTTGACTAGACGGTTTGTCAGTCAATGCACGCCACTGATTTTCTTGTGTTGGTTTCGATTTTTGCGAGTGGAGAGAATGCAGGGCATACTATGTAGTCACTTTGTTGTAAGATACAAAGTCTTTTTACTGGAGCATGACAAGGCATTTATAAGTGCCTTTTAATCGTACTGTCAGTGCTATCAGATGTTCTGCCGAGTGTGAAGGGAGAGGACAAGCCTGTCCTGAGTCGTTCTGTGACCGTTTGCCTCTTCAATTAAATAAGCGCCCGAACCAAGGGAGAGGGCTGCAATGTTGAGGATGCGATGTCAAGAGAGGTCGTAACGCTTTCCGCTCTTACCTGGGTGAGGTAGGTAGGTAGGTATGATGGCGTTGTGGTCCCACTCCGGAACTACCCCACATCACGACGCTCGCTGTGGCGCGCCCGAACGATGCACATCCTACTCAAATGAGCATTATGTGCTCGCTCGGGAGACTGTCAGCCTTTCGCATGATGTGTTTTGTCAGAGGACTGACGGTGTGTAAAGGTTCGCTCTAGTGACCAGGCCAGGCGGCCCAGACACCTTTGCAGGCACCATACGCCTCAGATTATTCAGGCCTACGGGACGGTCGTGGAGATGAGTCGATTTTGAGACAAATGAGATGCTAAGTAAAGTAGAAATACAGTACACAAAACGGGCATAATAAAACTGTGTGTGTATCGGTACTAGTCCTTTGAGCCGCGCTTCCGTTGTGGTCCAGGGAACATAATCATAACATCATACACAAATTTCGCGAAGGTCGGAGCGAGATCGCGATGGTCAAGAAAGAGAGAGGAGTGTGACAGTATTAGTCTTATGTCCTCGTGCAGAAGGCAACCAGACCTGACCCAAGCAACCGGCGCAGCCTTAACGCGATATATTTTTAGCAGCAAGGTCTTGTGCGGAGATCAGAATTCAAATTCATATTCATATTGAAAATAGAGTTGGTTGGCCGACAGTCGGTTACTGGCATATAATAGACGCACCATTTCACCACAGCTTGGTCACCTTCCTTCCACATCAACACTGAACTCGACCCACTTATGGCCAGGATAGCCGACTTTTTTAAGCCTGCATACCCGTCCAAGGCCATCTTGATGACACCTGGACGGAGGAGGAAACTACTTTTGTCTTATGCTCCGGATTGGTGCGTCCCAGAAGTGCATTACTGCCACATGAACAGCACTGACCAC
Source organism: Ephemerocybe angulata (assembly GCA_013368325.1). Lineage (NCBI taxonomy): Eukaryota > Fungi > Basidiomycota > Agaricomycetes > Agaricales > Psathyrellaceae > Ephemerocybe > Ephemerocybe angulata. The sequence continues at coordinate 579,859 of JAACJK010000221.1, forward strand.
GTCCGAGTAGGATATTGACACTTGCACTGGCGTACGTCTTTCAAATTTGGTGGCCATTCTCCTCCCTCACGGTGCTAACCCAATGTATAGTGCTTTGTTTTTCTCCCTGGACAAGGTCGATGGCTACCGCCGAGTCTTCTCCCTTGAAGACACATCGTACGTCTCATTGCTGGGAACCAGTATGCTGCTCGCTTACAATCCGGAGCCAACAGGCTGCGACATCCTTACGCCCTCCATGAACGAGTTCCCGACCGTTGGCTCTACCTCATATGTGCAGTCGCCCCCCTCGTGTTACTTCTTATTATCAATTTCTTCACCGTTCGCTCATGGTGGGACTGGCACAATTGTACGTCTGTCAATTTTCATTTCGAAGAGGCTTCGTGCTCACCGTCGTCCACACAGCTTGGCTCGGCCGTACGTCTCTCCTCTGCTTTTACCTGCCTCATTGTCCTCGACCCTTACCTTGACGTGCACAGTCATCCTTGGACTGGCTCTGACAGGGGCAGTAACGCAGTTCGTCAAAATTACTGTCGGGAGACCGAGGCCAGGTGAGTATCCCTTTTTTTGTCAATGCCAATATGATCGGGAGTCTGAACCGCAACAATCGAACAGATGTTATTGCACGATGCATCCCTCCCGAGGGCTCCGTAGACCCACCGTTTGGGCTGACCGACTGGACAATCTGCACGCAGGCCGATGTCTACATCCTGCGGGATGGATTCAGGAGTTTTCCATCGGGACATTCTAGCAGTGGGTACTGCGCTGCTGCGCACATGGCAATGACTGACCCCACCGCACAGTGTCTTTCGCCGGATTAGGATTCCTTTCATTTTATCTTGCAGGCAAGATGCACCTTTTCGACAAACGTGGGCACGCTGTATGCCATTTCCTATTTATAGCCCGTCATGTGTATTCTAATCTATTTTTATATCCTCCTAACGCCACAGGGTAAAGCCTGGCTCGCACTGACACCGTTCTGTGGTGCGGCCCTTGTCGCGATTTCGCGCTCCATGGACTACAGACACCATTGGCACGATATCCTCGTCGGCTCTGTCCTCGGCGTGGTCCTTTCGTTCTTCGCTTACAGGCAGTACTACCCATCGCTCTCGTCGGAGGTCTCGCACAAGCCATACAGTCCGCGGATCAAGGAAGCGTCGGAGGAGGGGGCGGGGCTTGCTTCTGGCGGAGGGGGGCTCCCTTTGCACAATGCAGCCACCTCGAGCACGAGCAGGAGTGAGTTTGCCTCGGCAAGGTACCCTCTGCAGTCCAGGGGTGAGGCGGAATATCATGAGCTGGACGGAACAGTGCCGAGGCCAGGTCAGGGGAATGTGTGACATATCGAAGGATGGGGAGGATGAGAGTGGATTTACTTTTCTAACATTGTATACTACCCCGATACCCAATCTTCACCTAAATCTACCACAGGATGGACATTGACGTTTAACTAATACATGTGCCGGCTTCGCGATATCACTGGCAATACTGTACAAAGGATTTGAGGTCGACTACTGGTAAAGGATGACATACCGAGGGACTATCGCATCGGTATTAAAGACGAGCAGCTGGTCGGAAGGAAGCCTAGTTCCGTCTCGATAAGGTGACAGATGAACCTGGAATACATAACTGTCAGAGTAAATTCATAGCAGATGAATACCGTTCTTACAACATCGAGACCTTGACCATTATCTTGCTTGGTACACGCCTCTTCTGCAGACAATTGCGGCGCGTCTGTGCTGGAAACCACCTTGACGAGTAGAAGCACCTTGACACCGCGCCCTGAGTCCACTGCATCCTGCTGGCGTCCGGTAGCAGCCCTGTCCGCACTGAGAGCATTGCAAGAAACGTCGTAGTAAGTACCGTATATGAAGGAGCATAACGTTGAGAAACGAACCAGCTGGAGTTCCCAGAAAGCCGAACAAAGCGGGGGAAATCCACCGAGTTAAAGACGTTACGACCAAGAACGTCGCAGAAGCTGCAGCCATAGTTCTTGCACGGCGCTGTGATCCTTGAGTCCGACATTTGGCACTTCCGCGTCAGGGCTACCCAACGGCGGCTCTCCTCTGGTGCAATCCCATCGACGTCTCGGAGATGTGATCTGAGTACAATGTATCAAAATGGGGATTAGAGACGCGGTCTGGCGAGTGCGGCTGAGAGGAGGAACGGACTTGTACTGGTTCTGCCTCGCTGTCACAGAGTCACTTTGGTATACCTTGAAGATCCCGGCCACATTTGCCCGACGACTTTGGCTCTTCCAATCGTTGCTAAAGAAGGTGTGGACTGTGTCGAGGACCTTAGCTCAAATTCACCGGGCCAGTGAAAGAAAAGAAGAGTTTCTTACCTTTCTTGTACAGATCCAGAGCCTTTGGAATGTCGAGGACGCATGGTGCTTTGGATATTGCCCTAACCTTGAGCGTCTCAAACGCGGATTGAGGATTCGCTGATCTCAATGTCAACGGGTGCTTCTGAGATAGACATTACGCCCCAGACGTGCTAGACGTTGTGACTCACAAGAGAGAGGTAGCGGTGCCCCAATCTGAGCATCATCTCGACACGTCCGACCGCAGAACTGGTATAGCTTTCCCTTAGGGTCTACGGCCCTCGGCTTGGCCATACAATGCTACTCAAGTATGATGTTAAAGCGTTAGGCTATGTATCACGACACTCACCCCACAAAGATTCTGAAGCGTCTTCAATTTGGTGCGACACGCCAGATCACAGGTGTTGTAGAATCCACCATTGGGCTTGGGCGCTTTCGGCTTCTCGTAGCATACTTCACAGCGTTTCTCCAGCTCCGCTGCACATGTATTCCCGCATGTCGGATAAGTCTTCGCGGGGGTGGAGTACGGAGGTTTCTTCTTGCATATCTGAGTAAAACATATGAGTCTGGCCTGTTAGTGTGACTGTGAGATCCCGTACGACGCAGAGCGAAGGTGCTGGCGGCCCCGGGGTCTGGTTTGCGGTTGTAGACCTAGTGCGGCGGGCCTGGTCTGTGTCTGAGTCGGTTGCCCGGCGCCTGCCTGTCGAACTGGTGCCATTCTGCGTCCGTTGGTTTGCGGTGTTCCCTGAAGTTTGCCTAGTATTGCGTCTAGCCATAGAATCTGGGGGATCGTTGTCGATCGGGCGAGTATCATCATCTGTAGTATAGTTGTTTGTGGTAGGCGAGCTCGCTTCGGGTACCCCAGGGTCCGATCTGCCGTATCCCAGCCATTGGGGAAGGAAGGACATGGTGGACGCGAAGAAGCTCATTGGGGGGATCGCTCTTATCAGCAGCTCGCCTTTATGGGCACGCCTTTACCAATCAATCGGTCACATGTTAGCCACGAGGTGCCGAAGCACAGACTGCGCATCTTAAGCGCCGTTAAGCGCCCAAGGGTGTTTCGGTAACACTGTGATTTTAAGTCAGCCTGCTCTGGGCGAGTAGTGATAGATAGATTTTGTTATACATTTTGAAGAGTTCTGAGATTTCGTTTCGGATAGAGACTACAAGCTATGATCCATGCCCCAGTGCGAGTCGCTGCTGAAGAACAGGATTCTCGGCAGTTGCCGAACAACCTGACGTCAGCAAGTCGGCGCTTCAACTGCGCTCCACCTCACTCCTTTCCTTCCTTCCACCAGCATCCAGGGTCCCAAGCCACGTCTTAAGGACAAAATATACCCCCCATACCTCTATTACTATCAAGGGGCTAGGGCCGAAATGTGCGCTCGATGTCTACAATTCCGACAACACCACTCAAAACTCTACTCAGGCTCGCGTCAAATGGAACTTGGTTTTGCTATGATCTGATTTGTTCGTGAGCCAGAGGATGAAGCAAATAGCACTCTAAGGATCCTTCCCTTTGATTATACAGTCGCACACTCTAACCTCCTGGCCCTAGTCACCCCAGCGACCCGCCTTCCATACTTAACCTGCTTCTGACTGCGTTTTGTTATGCAGGCGGCGTCATCGATTCATCATTTACGCCCTTGACCGTCCGGCCACGACTGCATCGGTACCCTAGCTGGACAAATTGGCTGCTGCGTCGACGAAGAACATGCCAAACCGTGCGGTCAGCTTTTCTGGCCAACCTCATCTGGTTTAGGGATGATACGGCTTTGCGACGCTTAGCTGGTTGCGAAACCACACTTGTCCCCCAAATTCTCCGTCCAGCCGCAAAGGACTGTCCGGCTCTTTTCCAACCTCCTGCGTCTGCTTCGCCCCTTGCCGGAAATACTGCTCATTCCTGACGTCATGACAGCGGTACATTTGGCTGCATGCTCTGATGCCTCTAAGAAGTATAATGGTCCTCATCGAGCTTGGCGGAGCTTATAATCATATCTTCGCTGGCGCTTTCAGAACTTTTCGCACTCAGGCCAGCGTGGCCACTACATCCAGACCAACATCACCAGGTCTAGGTGCGGTGTAAGGCGGCTGGAGGTACTATCTTGGTGCTCCTTTGGGTTGTTCCGTGCGACACCTTGGTGGGAACTTTGGGTTGAGGAACGACGGATTCGTACATCCACTCGTTTCGTTATCCTTCGACGTGCTTACCCACCCGCGATCTTGGAATCAAGTTCTTCGACACGCACGACAATCTGCGGCTTGCCCGCGGGCAATTACCCTGTTCATGGTTCACTCTGAAGGCTCAGTGCAGTCAGACATCCTCATCCTTCTACGGGCTTCCGAACACGTTCCCGACGCTGATGGACAATTCTCGCTACCGGGGTATCATGGTGAGAGAAGCAAGGAGACAGAGGGGATTCTGCGAAGGGTGGAGGCGATGATGCAGAGGATGCAGATTGCGGAGGAGATGGTTAGGATCCTGGATGCTGAAACGGACGAGACGGATCCCACCGACGAGCCTCTGGCGCCTCCTTTCTCAACCAATTCAACCCCCTTTTATACTCCACCTCCTTCTCCCCCTCCCGAAGTTCCATATGTGTACGCTTCGCCAATCCCATCGCATCAAATTCAAGGAGAAAACCATTGTTCGACCTGCGAGCAGTCTCTGGGGAACGGTGTAGCTGACGCACGGCCCTTCTTATCTTTCGACTCTACAATTCCGACCAGCGGGGACGATGCCCTCGCTTCCCTCGAGCTTAACCTTCTGAAACGTCAAGTACAGGACGTTGCCCGTGTTTGCAGCGCTGTAGCGCTGGGTGACTTGACGCAATCGCTGAGTGTTCCTCCACTGGGAAGAGAAATGGTGCACCTCAATCAGGAGATGGTCGATATGATTGCGAACTTGCGCCCACTGGAAGAGGTTTCGAGGGTAGTTCGGGAGGTGGCGGTGGAAGGGAAGCTTGGGAGCCATGCGCTCGTTTATAACGCAAAGGGATCGTGGAAGGGTCTGATGGACGCGGTGAATAGCTTAACGGATACCTTTACGAGCCAGGTGTGTGCAGGATTCTCTTTGTTTGTCAACTTGTCGGTATTGACGAACGCCCAATAGGTTCGCGACTCTACAAAAGTTCTCGGGGCTGTCGCTCAGGGCGACCTCTCCAAGGAAATGCCACTCGCCGACACTCGAGGCGAGATCCTCGATTCCAATAATGCAGTCAACAGCATGGTCGCGAGTCTTCGCTCCCTCGCTGATACTGTGTCTCGAGGGACGCTTCAAAGTTCACAGGGCATACTCGGTGGGCGGGTGGATGTTCCAGACGCTCAGGGCGTCTGGCTCGAACTAGTCGGCAATGTCAACGGTGTCTGCTCTGCCTTAACAGACCAGGTACGCAGCGTCTCGGCGGTTGCGAACGCCGTGACCCAAGGGGACTTGACGCAGAAGGTTGCTACGGGCCGGAAAGACGAGATAGGCACAGCTGATGAAAGTGTGAACGCAATGGTCGAACGGCTCGGAGCCTTCGCGGGCGGACTTTTCGAATTTCGGCTCGAGGTTGAAGGGGCGGAGGATGGGCAGGTACTTCCGGGCGTGTGGGGTGAATTGACAAGTCAGCTTCAGGTGTGTCTTGTCTCGATTGCTGCCTTCCGATTATGATGAGTTCTAACTTCCTGACTCTCCTTCTGCCTTAAGAACATGATGTCGACCACCACGGTACAACTGCGTGAATTCCAGGACGTTGCTGATGCGGTGGTTGCGGGGGACCTTACGAAGTCTGTGAGCGCCGGGATGGAGGGCGAGATGCTTGAGTTGAAGGTGGCGATGAATTCTATGGTGCGTATGGACATTGCCAGTTCAAGCACCGCATCGTGCTCACCTCGACCAACACCGTTCGCTCTGATTTTCAGGTTCCGTTCCTCAACTTGTTGGCAAAGGAAGTGACTCGAGTCGCTCAAGAAATAGGGACAGAAGGTGTCTTGGGTGGGCAGGTCAACGTGCCCAATGTGCAAGGCACTTGGAAGGTTAGCCCGAGGCTCAATCACTACTCGACCTCTGGGGGTCATCAGCTGATGCGTTATATTCTCCAGGTCCTCGTTGATAACATTAATGTCATGGCCATGAACTGTACGATCAAAGTCCGCCAGATCACCCGAGTCACGAAGGCCGTAGCGGCGGGAGACCTTACGAAGAAAATCGATGCCGGTGCGCGCGGCGAAATCCTTGAGCTCAAGGATACAGGTATACCCCTTTCCGTCTCTGCTTCCGCGGATTATGGAGATCTCTGACTCTCCTTTTCATGTCGTTTAGTGAACGGAATGGTGGACACCCTGAAAGCGTTTGCTGAAGACATAACGTGTGTGGCGAAGGAGGTCGGGGTTGAAGGGAAGCTCGGGAGACAGGCGAAGGTCGCTAAAGTCTCAGGGAAGTGGAAGGATTTAGCCCAGAATGTCAATGTTCTGGCAAGCAATGTAGCTGTTGGTTTACTCTGCCAGTCTCTATGGATTATGCTAAACTAACGTTCTCAATCTCGTTTTGTTTAGATTACTTTGCAAGTCCGTGCAATCGCCACCACTACTAATGCAGTGGCACGGGGCGACCTGACAAAAACTATCACTGGCATTACGGTCAAAGGGGAAATGCGGTTCCTCGTAAACACGATCAACAACATGATCGACCGTCTGCTGCTATTTGCCTTGGAGGTGAAGAAGGTGGCAACAGAGGTCGGGATGAAAGGACGGTTGGGCGCACAGGCGGATGTTTGGTTCATGGAAGGGATTTGGAAGGAGCTGACGTGAGTTCACGTTCAGTCCTCTCATCGGTAGTGCTGCAATGGACTGAGTAAAGATACTGACAAGCTGCCTTCAATTAGCGTTTCGGTCAACACCATGGCAGGCAAGCTGGCCGTCCAGGTGCACAACTTTTCGCAGATCTCAGGCGCAGCTATGGACGGAGAGTACAAGAGCCTCATCACCGTCGAGGCGAGTGGTGAGATGGAGGTTCTGAAGATACACGTGAACCGGATGGTTCTTATTCTTCGAGACAGGGTCCTACATAACGAAAACGCGAAAGATGCAGCGCACCTGGCAGACAAGGTGCAGGGTGAGTTTATGGCGAATATGAGCCACGAAATACGGTCAGTTCTCCGACGTCTCCTCTACCCAACTCCCTCGTTGTTGCAATGATCTTGCGCGGCGGGAAAGCCACAGCCTACTAATACGTCAGCGCTTCTTCTTACTTTAGCACCCCTATGAATGGGATCATCGGATTGACTGAGCTGGAGCTGGATGGCGACCTGAGTCCTGGCCAGAGGAAGATGATGATGGCAGTCCACACAGCGGCGCTCGCTATGCTGATAACCATTGCGCCGGTGTTTGCGTAGCCTGTGGGCATAGGTTCGGTGGAACCTCGATGCGCCCAAGGTAAGTAGTCCTTTTTCTGTCCTTTATATCTCTTGCTCTCCTTCGCTTTGCATATGGTTTGGTTTTGTAGACTCAGTCACCGGTTTCCTCCCTTCTTGGGGTTTTATGTGGAGTACTTGTCTCGTATATGTTTGGTTGGGCTTTTGGCTTCCTTTCGACGGTCTCGCGAGCTACGCGTGTGTATTCTATTTTACGACGAATTTGTCGTGGTTTTCTGGGATTGGACACCCTGTGATCTAGTAGTCTTCGAAGATCTCTTTGTTTCGGCTGCCTTCCTTTGTCCCTTTATGCCTTACTCTGGCTCTGTCGCTGTGCTCCATCTTTCTGAGCCAAATCAAACACGATTTTTCACCTTACATTGGGAGCCTCAATGCTATCATCGGTGTACACGAACTATACTCTTGCACTAACCACTCAGGGTATTACTCTTTCTTCACCAGTTCGAAGACACCCGTGGCCTCCCTGACATAGTCCCTGATAAATGGGTGTTCAGGTTCGGCCGCCCGGATTATGTAGTTTCCCCTGGTGACAGTATCAGCATCTCGAAACCGAGCACGTCGGTAATCCGTGCCCACCCTGCTTTGAGCTTGGGGTCCAGCGTAACCTCCAGACTGCCAAGTGCAGCCGATACCCTTCCCCAAGGGCCGTCCGGGAATCCCTGGTAGATATCGAACCCCGACTGGGGATTGCCCAAGAGGAAGACCAGGGCCGCGTTATCGTCGGGTCCCTTGGGAGTCCAGACGATTGTCGTTTTCTCGCCGATGGTGAAGTTTGTAAGATGCAGGGCACTGACACCGCACACTGCAGTGGCTAGGACGGTAGCGTACGAGAGGGTTCTTGAGGAATTCACGTCAATGAATGGCAATGGTTGAAAACAAGAGCTTCAAAACGGTCGGACGTACGAGGTAAGCTTCATTCTGAGTGGCCGTTCACTGTTGACAATGTGTAGAGAGGGATAGTGCTTAGGCCATAAGAATATCGCACATTTTATACGCCTTGTACAAGTCCAGAGAAGCCGCTTATTTCTCCGTCCATCTGTATTCTTCGAAGCTTCAATCATAATTACACCCGTCGCATATGGACACTGAGCGCCCGCCCGGGGATCCCAGAGCATTGACGATGTGTTTCATATAGGCATAGAACCTCAGAAAGGGGGAGTGGATGTCACCTGGTGGAGGTGAGAACAGAAAGAAGACATACCAAGTACTCGGAGCTAATGAAAGGGGCGCATACCATACCCGTTAGTTCCACGCACACTTCCTTCCCCTTCTACCCTCTCGGTCAATCCGACTCCCGAGTGTGACTGGTTGATCAGTGAACAAGCTTCACGGAGTGCATAGGCATAGGCGCCGAGCGCTAAACACTTTTTAATGCGCTGGTAAGCTAGGGTATTACACTCGCCAGTGCAAAACACACAGCAGCCACAAACACAGTACTCGGGAACCTCACGCACGCCCTTTCTCCCTGCGAACAAGCCTAATAGGAGTATCCTTCACCCCAAGCGTGATAAACAATGTAGCATCCAACACCCTCTCCTTCCACTGTCCCACCGTCTCGCCCTTTTGCAAAAGTGGCTCCAGCTTGTAGTCTCGGATAAGAAGGGTCAGGAAGCACACTGCCTCGGATGTGGCGAACCTGCGGCCCACACATTCTCGGGGACCTTCGTGCGATAGTGAGTACCAGACGAGCGGACAAGATGGGATGGGTCGATGGACTCACCGACGCTAAAAGCCGTAAAATTGTCTCCCTCCTTTGAGGCGCCGTACCATCGCGAGGGCTTGAAGGTTTCGGGCTCGTCGTAGTATCTCGGGTTGTACTCTGAATTTTCGGTCAGAGAAAGGTCGAAACACTGCGAATGGTCACGTACCCAGACCGACGACGTCGACCACCATCGTGGTGCCCTTCGGTACCGGGATCGTGTCAACACCTTCTTCGCCTACGGGGCGCGGAAGCTTGATCGTCGTGTCCTTGGTCGCCTGACGGAACATGAGGTATCCGGAGGCTAACGAGAGAGAAGTGTCAGGATGCTGGTCTTTACGAGGATGAGGCGCAGGACGTACGGAACATTCGGAGAGTCTCAAGGAAAACGGCCAATACTTTGTCGAGGCTGGCGTAGTCCTCAAACGCCTGCGAGCTTTCCTTAGTGGTGGGATTGAGGTGAGTGGGTGGAATATGGCGTTACCGGGGCTCTGTCCCAACCGACAACTTGCAGGATATGGTCCAATATTTCCTGCTGTATATCCGGATTGCATGCGAGGAACGCAAGGGACGCAGCCAACGTATGGGCAGTTGTTTCTGAAGACGCGTCAAACTATGACTCGCTCATAACCATGGACGATATTCACCATGACCAGCGAAGAGCAGTATGAAAACGTTGCCGATCTGTAGTAAGCGCGATGATTTAGCGAGCAGCTAACAACCACTGGAGTACGCAACTCTCACCAGTTCGGAATCATCAAGCGCATACTTGTTCCCCTCCGCTTCGTTTGCCTTTATCATGAGGGTGAAAGCGTCCGAGGCCGCATCGTTGCTCTTGACCGAATCCCTTCGACGTGCGATTTGTTCCTTCATGAACGTCATCATCGTGTCGACAGCAGCTTCTATCTCTCCAAGACTACACGAAGGAAACATTAGCACAAGGATAAGTCGCACTATGACACACTCACTATTTGAAAGGCAGCTTCCTCACCCACTTTGGCAAGAACACAAGCGCTGTATTGCGATCAGTGATAATGCGAAGCGCCTGCTGCACCGTCATGCCGCCGTTCTCAGCGGCTGGGGGCTCGAACCAGCTGAACGACAGTCCAAAGCCACATCGGCTGATGACGAGCAAGGCGAACTGGAATGTGAGTTTCTGGACGACGGGGACATCAATGGTGTCCTTGCTCGCCCAGCCCTCTTCTTCCACCATTTGCGCGTATATCTCGGCGGTCTTGACCCACACGTCCTCGTACCTGTGTACATTAGCGTGCGTCAGATGGAAGTGGCTGGTTGGAGATAAACCTCACAGTTTAGTGTTGAATGCTGGACCAACGACTCTACGGTGCGTTCTCCATGTGTCTCCGTCGGCCGCCACGAGATTCTGTCCCCAGAAGCTGTTGAGGGTGAGTGATCAGTCGTTCAGAGTAACTTGGATGCTTACAGAAGTGCCTGGCTCATCTCTTCCGGCTTTGCGAAGTCCGTCCTGTGCGAACCGAACGCGATTTGCCGCAACACATCCAAGTTGGAGGTGACGATGAGCGGGGCGCCAGCGATCCATGGAGTGACAGAAAATGTCTCCGAGTTGAAGCGCTTGTACACTACAGTGGTGTGTGGGATTTCATACGCCAAGTGGTAAGAATAATGGTCCACTTACACGAATGGTGTTTCCGCCCGTTCCAGAGGAAACTCAGCCCGGGATTCCACCATGCTGTGGGGGACAAGACCCCTGGCAAAGAGAATGGACTGAAAGGAGTTCGGAGACCTGGCATATAGTTTACCGCCTGAGCTTGTGTGAGCAAGTCCTCTAGACCGAAGCACCGATGTGGCAATCACCTTCAAGCCACGAACAAACTTGACAAGGCTCGATGTCGCGAGAACCACAGCGACGGTCACCAAAACAAGAGAAAGAGAGACGGATCCCTGGTCCCCGCGCACATATCTCCCGGAGCCAGAGGGCAGTTTTGCCAGTAACCCAGCGAGAATTGGCGGTATGTCGACAGCCATTGCGGTGAGATGGGTGTTTGGAGGCAAGAAGCAAGGTCTGGGTGCCTATTTTGAGCTCTGCCCACATTTAAATCTTCAGTAAAAGATACGCATGAAGGCGTGAGTATGCCGGCACCACCGTTCGGAAGGAATGAGGAGGAGGACTTGAAGTCCTCAGGCCGGTCTTGCAGGCTCAATTTCTACAAAATCGATGACTTGCTGGCGCATAAGAGTATTCTGTCGCTCAGTAGGTAACTTGAAGCTTGAAGAAACCGCAAAACCAAATTGCTTTCAGTAGAGGGAGAAAGTAAGCAGGGCCGATGACCATTTTCGATGACCTCGAAAGATGGCCGTTCACCCGGCAAATTGAAATCGGTCAAGGCAATGGCCGAACGAGAACGCGCAAAGCAAAAAGCAAAAAGCTTCTCACTTGCCTGGCTCGAACAGGCGACCCTGAGATTTGCTTAGTCATCCTGTTACAGTCTCATGCTCTTCCAGCTGAGCTAAAGTGAGTTAATAATTATGAGTGTGGGTTTAAAGATGATCATAGCCCGCAAAGACAGGACGAGCGGAAAGTTCGCTTCATTCAGCGAGTCTGTTTTCTTTCCTTTTTTCTGCCTTTTTCTGCACTAAGTCCAAATGCCACGATGTGTAGAAGGCGGCTCAATCCACTTTATAACAGAGCCAGAGTGAGTCGTCTCATGCGCTGTTGGGCGCTTAAAGAGGCGCAGGAGGGATACGGGCTTTGCTTCAAGCCTGTCAACACACCCGAGTAGGTATGAGCACCGGTAAAGGCTCTGCTAAGAACCAGTCATCAGATGTAGAGAAGTCTCATGCGCTTCCAGCTGCACCACGTCAAAGTTCCGTTGACCGTTGGTGTAATCCTGAGCGATTCAGAGAAACCAGGCGGAAGCACGCCTACCGACTCTGAGTGCTGGTGAGCCCGGCTTCTCGCCTGGAACCTTTCTGCCGAACGAAGGAAATTGAGGCAGGCGCATTACTGCGTTAAACGAAACGATATTTATACGAGTCCAGAGTCGGACTCCAGTGTAAATTTCTTATCAGCCTTCGATGTCATTGTACTGATTTCCTTCACCCCTGATAAGCCAGTAGCACCCAGGTAATACCACATACTTAGTGTACATCAGACGCCTCGAATATAGACTTTCACTCCCTCGTCTTGTCATCGGAGTGCCTAGAAGGCAAGTTGAAGAGACGGGGTGACGCGTGACCACCGTATTGCAGGCATTAAGCGCCGGCGCTTAGTTAGGGGCCCACAGCTCTGGGAGGATGTGGCGATTGAGATGGGGACGTTCGGTGGGGATGAGAAGCCTGAGTAGATGATCGATGTTTATATATGACTTGGGGGCGCCTTCCGGGCAACTAGTAAGTAGCCTGAAAAGGATCCAAGTTGCTCATCTCGGCGCGACTTACTAGTAGCACCATCCGCTTCCAAAGGACTCTGCCTCCGAGAAAGCGGAGGTACAGAGTCATTGCATTTGACACCCTCATCACATTATTTATCTGCCTATAAGGTCCAAATCCAACCGCCTGTACTATCTTCATACGTGTGCATTATTGAGGAATATTTCAGGCTTTATTGAAGGGCGCTTCGTGGGGAATGATGCGGAGCGGGTGATCGCCATCATCGTTAGCGCCCAGCGACCCCGACTTCGGAATCCTTTCCGTTTAATCTTGGTGGTCGGCGCCATATGGCTGCAAATGCGACGACATAGTACTATAAAGAGGTTATTGGATCCGATCTCCCCTTTTTGTAGCCACGATTCCCCTGGCACTTTAACGGAATATGGATTTCTCTTTCAAGCACTTTGACAACGACGTTTCAAGTTTCCCCACCAGCGCGCTCTTTATAAAGCATGTCTAATCGACAAAGACTCCACGTATTACCCCTGGGCCCGGCGCTCAATATTAGATCGAGAATGCGGGTCATTATTAACCGAACCCTTCGATTGAACTCCCCGGCGCCATATGATGCAGCGCCAGCGCTCACAGAGGTACGCATCTTCCTTCCCAAAATGTTATGGTGATCGCCTTTTCCAAGTAGCGTTACATATACCCCCTTGCCGACCCTGAAATCTCACTGGAGGAGTCTAACATGAGGCATGGGGGTTAGCCAGTCTTAGCAGGAAGATGATTCCTTTAATCTCCACATCCGTTCTTTGTGTCTGAAACCCGTCCGATTCCAAAGAACCTTCGTGTGGTGGGTATGCACAGGTCGTGTCTCCATGCTAAGCGCAATCCTTGTTGTTAGAGACATGAAACTCGAGCAAGGGTGATAAAGAGCCATTATCAGGACTGCGGTTCCGGGGTAGTGGAGCCCCGCCAGTGACTTCATGATGGTTGGCTTGGCTTGTCCACGTTCCGTCCAATAAAAGGGGTAGTCTCGACACCGTGATCGCTTCCCGCGCCCATATCACTTTCAAGCCGTCACATCAACGCGACAGGTTTCTTGCTCCTACCACCTCTCTCACTGTACATCGTACTCCCCACCAGCATGTTTAGGCAGCGAAGCCGTACCACCTCTGCCTCGGGTTCATCTGGCGCCCCCAAAGTAGCGCACTCGACCTCGACCGGCAGCGATAAAGCCAAGGAGGCCCCTGTCACACAGGAATCCGACGGTACTAGCCCACCAAAGACCAAGTTCGGGTTTTCAGAGATTGCCAACCTTTTCATCCGTCTTCGTCGACACCAACGAGCGAGCGGGGCAAAGAAGGAGGAAGTTCCGGCACCTACCGCCGCTGAGGTTGCGTCTCCTGAAGCGCCGGTTCAGGCTTTCCCGACCGCTATCGTCACGCACGACCTCGTCCAAACCCCCTCGAGACTCGTCCTGACTCCTCCAATGAGCCCTTCAAGGAACCGTGTTCGGAGGTTAACGGGGACCCCATACACGCGCACGAGATCGACCTCGGGCTCCAACAAACCGAAGGGCCACCATCTCGTGTCCTCTTCGGGTACCCAGCCTATCACCCACCCAAGTGTCCGCGACAATGTCTTGGAAGGCGCCCACGCCATACCGGTGGAGTACACAGATCGATTCGAGGTCGCAGGGGGCGTCAATACTCCTACCCTCCTTCGCGCCACCAAGAGGACGATCCTGGAGACGGTAGCGGCCCTGGGAGCGAACGCGCTCGCTGACGAGATGTGAGTCATAACACGTATTATCAGATCCAGAGTACTGAAGATAGCTCCCTCACAGATGGGAATGCACAATCTGTGGGCCAAAACACGGTACCTACAAGGTCGAGGTACGTGCATTCCAGTTTTCACACTTCTTTCTCGTCGGAGACAGGTCATGAAGGTGGTCATGATCTGGCTCCACAAACATTCCTCCTACTCGCATCACATCCCACCCCTCGGTCTCTTCCCATTCTCCCACTCTCCTGTCGAAGCCTGATACTGATATCAGTTACAATATAGATCAAGTACTCCGCAACTGCGACACGCTGCACCCGAGCTGACGGCTACCGCCCAGTCGCTCTCGACAAAGCGCAGAGCATCCCTGGCCTTATGACCATCTCAAAGCGGAACGAGCTCTAAACGTCTCGAGGAAGCTTCCTGCGCTCTGACGCTTCTCTCGGCAACAGGGGCTTCTGGGGCTTCCGGTGGCGTCCCTGAATCCTCGTTGCACTCGATTGCACAAGAAACGAGACCAATCTCGGCTCAACCGGTCTCTTCGGTGTGCGACCGAAATGGCCTTTCCCGCCAACCCCTCCGTTTCCTCACTACCAACAGCGGTAGCCTGCCCAACCGCATCATCCACCCTCTTTGGTTTCCCTCATTTATCACTCTCCTTACTTTCGCTGACATTTGCCCTTCACCGTCATGCATTCCAACGCTTCTTTTGTCCTTGTAAATATAGTCCTTCGCTTCATTCTTGGCTCGTTCACGTCTTTATTCCTTAATTCTCATATTGCATATCCTCCATCTACCATTCACGAAGTACAGTAGTATCGTATATAGTTTCCATGGTTTCATACCTAGTCCCTCGCTATCTCGCATCGTTATCCTGCCCCTTTGCTCATCTAGTTTATTCAAGTTTGGACTCATTTCATCCCGTCCTCCACGCTCTCTTATCTCCCGTCGTCCTTCTTGGGTCTCCTCTGTTGACTTTGTATGTAAAACCATCATATCCACGGACAATCAATCATACCATGCACGCAGCCTTTTGTCTGCGAGGCCTCGTGCCGCCTTCTACCTGCCCTCATTCGAGGAGCCCCAGTCATACAATTGAGTATACAGCGCACCCCCTCCCTTCAGGCCTTAAGGACCTCCAGAACCTCCGAGCCCACCCTTTCAACCCGTCTCTAGTGCAGTCCTCCAAGCGGATCTTGGTGTATCACCACGATACACTTACGTTGACTATCACTATCAGCATATCAAGCTAGCATCCATCGCGGCCTGGATGAACCCTTCGAGAAGTTAAGGAAGTTCACTCCCCGTTTTCGTTTGATATGAACTCGAAGTCCACTTTCCATCCTCCGCGTATGATGATGCCATTGATGATGTCTCCGGCGGCCCCAACAAAAGGGCTTGGTGTGAACATCCCGCCAACCCGGACCCAACTCCCCATCGGCACCCCACTGGCAGGACCCAGCTCCCTTCATACTATAGACACGTTTCTCTGGCACGATCGCTTCCAAGATTTTCGAGGCATTTACTTAGATGCCAAGTTAGGTCTATTGGTGCGTTGAGGGAACGGGCGCTAAGGATCAGTAATATACATAGATTCTTAGATAGAAGGGCTGCGGCGATTAGGTGGATACGAATCTGGATGTCTTGGGTAGGTGAAAGATTTGGAGAAGGCATGTTTGCAGCTTTGAGTGATATAAGTCTCTGAGAAGTCTCGAGCCACTGACGATCGTCACGATGCAGTGGCGAAGATGTGTGTTATCTTGCGTACAGCCGCACGATTCAGACGAAGCAGACCTTCGAACTTCGAAGTGATGGCATAGCCATGAAACACGGAGCGACCCGCAGCCTTAGCTATTGTACTCTGCTATATTATAAAGAAGAACTTTTAATAAGAAGTCTTATCGTTGGTCTCACAAATAGCAACCGAAAGGCCTACGGAGGTTCGAAGACAGTTCGAATCACTCCGGAGAGCCATAATAATCTGAGCAATGGCAAGTCAAAGAGCACCTGAGATGCTCCGTAGTTCCGGATAAATCCTAGTTAGCTCTGAGTGTACCTTCTAAGCTTCGACGTGCCTGTGCTTGTTTCCAGCAACACTACAGACTGGAACTTGAATGATTAGGCGCTTGACGGGCGCTTGCCACATCTTGCTCCATGAGGGCTCCATGTGAGCTGCGCACTTGATGAGATCAGAGATCGAAGCGAGCCACAAAACGCTGATGACTGCACATTACCGACGCTGAGCTGACAGCTAGGGAGTCGAATGGTCTAACCATGTCAAGTCAGGAGGAGAGTCCAGCGCGATTCACGAATGTGGAACTGTTGGTTCTCTATTCAACTGGAAACGCTGGGAGTCTACCCTGGATAAGCTTAGCAGCACTGTCTTCCATATTGATACCAAAGACTTCCCGCAATGCTCGAATTCCGTCGAGTGCAAAGTCCGAATAACCTCCCTTCTCCCATCCACACGCCTTTTCACTTCGTTTCCATAAAGCGTTTTCCAGCACAGTTTCCTTTTTCTTCCTCCAAGACCTTGGAACAGAGCCCGTGGGACGCAAACAATCCCGAGGTACTCTTCTCGACCACGAGAGATCCGTCGATGACATCGAATGTGAAGAACTCCAACTCGGAGAAGGAGTACATGACCTCCAGAATTTTCCCCTAGGGGCCCCGAAATCAGCATCCGTTTTGACTCGACTCAGCAAAGGAAAGATAGGGAAGGCGAAGGCTGGTGTGAACTCTTCCAATGGGTGCGGGCGATTGAACCAAAAACATAGCATGGGCCTGCCGTGGCCAGCTATGAATCCTCTTCGCAATATCACGCACATGCGGTCTCCCTTCTCGTCTACGACAGTTCCAGGTGTCGACTAGTCGCTGAATGATCCGGAAAGACTATGCCATGCTGCCCTGTCATTGCGGGAGGGCGTACAGTAACGAGTTCTCTGCTCCATGCTTCCTGAAAAGTGAGTTGAAGTATTCTTTTGTTTGGCTATCCAGTGCTTTTGGCAATATCATCAAGTGTCCTCTTGTGCGGCACTAGAGTCAGCTCAAGCTATCTTGAGGGCTTGGTGTATTGGATGGGCATGACACTTGAGATCTTGAGACCATGGAACAAAACACTTCTCCGGAGATATTATGATTCAGCCTGTTGAAACTGTAGGACGGCAAAGGATTTTCTGGCGGAGAATAAACCGACGGGGCCTCGAGAAGTAGATGTAGAATATAGCTGGATTTCGGGCATGAAGAGGCAGGTAAGTAGAGGAAAGGATGGAGGATGTTGCAGTCGATTCCCAGTCAGGGCAAGTTTGGCGCCGCCATCTATGTCAAATAAGGTGGCGGCCCGCTCAACAGTGAGGTCACTGTTCGCAACGGTGAGCTCGACAGTTGGTCATCGACCACCACAGTCTCGGCGTTGCCAACGGTGAGCACTAGTCGAACAAACGGAAGATAAACTAACATTGCGCAGGGATATGACTCTGGTTCAGCAATGGCATCCTCGAATATGAACCTCAACCGCGGCCGTCGTCGCGAAAGTGGACCACAACTACAGGTCGCTCGACGGTCGAGCACGTCGAGGCCTGCAACGGCGATATCAAGACTCGCCTCGTCGGTGACGGGCGCGAAACCGCAGTCTCAGGGCTCCGCGATTCGTTCCGCAACTGCAGAAACACTGAGCACATCTGCGCCAGATTCGCTGGACAACGTGCCCCTGTTGGCAAGCGGGAGAGGTCAACGTGCGCAGAACTACGGTACTCTGGAGGAGTCTCTATCAGTAAAACCAAAACCTACCCGCAGGACCAGCGACTCTGCAGCAGGGACATCCCGCCTCCTCCGAACCTCCTCCGCGACACCCCTTCCCACCACAGCAACCCACCGCGTACCACCGCGGTCGTTCCTCGCAGCCTCCGGGTCTGGAAATGGCGCAGCCGGGACCGGATCGACTGCTGCTGGAAAGGCGACGATGCCGTCACTTCCGAAGCACCAACGTACCTCGAAAACGTCTCAGAAACTCGTGGTCTTGCCCTCTGCGCCCCAGACGAAGCCCATGGGAAAGCAGCTCGTCCTGCTGGATGAGGAGCAGGAGACGTCTGACGACGCGGGACATCCTCACAGCGCTTTGCCGCCCAAACGGCAGCTGAAGCGTCCTACTCCGAAGGCGGGTGTTCCGAGGCTTAGGATCCAGGCTGAGGAGGAAGTGTCGGCCCAGGTATCGCCCGAGGAGGCGCAGCCGTCGAAGCTCAGGATACGAGACTACAAGAGCGCGGCGGAGCGCATGTCGAAGGAGGAGCGCAAGAAGGCGGGGTTCAAAAGGATGACGGCGTATTGTATCGCAGAGGGGCTGAACATGAAGGTCTTATCTGGATTCCTGAAGCGCGAACACAACGTACTCCCTCGCATCTTTGACGAGGCCCTTTACGCTGTAAGTTGCGCTCTGTCTGCCCCGATTGCATGCTCACGGTCGACAGATGTACCACCTCCCCCTGCTTCCAGGATACGGACCGCAGACGAACGTCCGGTCCTCCGCACCACCGCCCCAACCTATCTCCGCATCGGGCACAGCCCCAGCCTTCACCAAGTCTATCCTGACGAGACTGGAAGAGGCCGAAGAAACGGGGTACCAAGGAACGTACTTCCCCTCCCAAGACCTGATCGACCTCGGAGAGACCGCTGAAACACACCACCACCAAGCCGACGGATTTGTCACCGACGACGGCGGCCCACAAGGCGAGTCTGCCTCGCACCTCCCCGGCTGGGTGCAGCCAGCGGAGGTGGACGAGGTCCGCGAGCACGACGGCTACGTCTCCAGCAGCTCCCTCCCGCGGGAACAGAACGTCCTCGCGTCGCACCCAGACAGCGAGTTCGCGTACGACTACAACCCCTATCCCTCTTCTAGCTCCGCCTCCTCGGACCGGTCCACATTGCGCAAGCAGACGCAGTACTTCCCGGATCACCCAGTAGAGGGCCCTTCCGATGCAGACCACACCGACAGCGGCGTGGAGACCGACGATCACGAGAGCCCTGATATGGCTGCGTCGATTATGACCGCCGTGCCCACCCACTGGGAGCAGCAGAAAGGGAAAGAAGTTTCGGGGCCAGATGGGGCGGAGTTGGAGAACGAGGAGTGTCCCCCAATTGTGAGGGCCTCCACACTCCCGATTAATGAGGGCATCGCTGCGCTTGTCAGTGGGACGGAAGAGGCGAACGACCTGGTCCAGGACGAATTGCATAATGACGGGCTTCAGCATGCACCCTCCGCGTACGAGAAGCAGTTGGAGTATGAGCGTGAACGGGAGGAGGACCAGGTTGAGGCCGCGTTGCAGCAGGAACGGCTACGCCAGGTCGAGTATGAGCAGGCGCTGGAGAGGGAGGAGGAGCGAGAGCGGGTGAGGCAGCTCGACAATGTCGGAGAGGTTGTGTTCTTCGATTATGGTGTTGTGGTGTTCTTTGGGTTGACAGAACGGGAGGAGAGAGATATCTTGGATGATATTCAGCAGGCCGGCGTTTTGCAGAGACCTATCAATGAAGAAGAGTTTGAAGTTGAAGAATGCCATTTTGCTGTAAGAAGATCG